>JAZDUH010000391.1:1662500-2262500 GCA_036419115.1 Scarus forsteni
GTAGACCACATGGTAGTTGAACATACCAGTGAGCCACCAGCATGAAAACTGAATCCCTGCGTGTGGTTATTATGGTAATGCCTCTGTAGAAATATAGAGCTACCTTTAATAGCTATGGCTAGGACTGTGTCAAATCCCATTTTTCTCCTACTGGCTGAAATTCAGATAGCTTCATTAAACTCCTGGCTTGCCTGGTATACTCTGCAGAGCCAGAAAAAAAAACATCGACCGTAGCCATGCTTTGGGCAGGTTAGGTTTCACCAACCCTGTCTTTCTTCTTCCAAAAGGGAGTGGCAGAGGTTTAATCACAGAGGCAAGTCCTGTTGGAGGGAGAAAAACATATGAAATGCAGCCAAGAAAATGCTAGAACAATCCCTAAGCAGTGGCAGCAGCAGCATCAGCAGCAGTAGCCTGTTTTATTTTCCCTTCCCCCATGGCCTGTGTTGCCATATCGCAGTAATAGGAGATGCTCTCCGCCTGCGTGCCTAATTGAGAGGAAAACAAACCGGTTGCAACGGTTAATGGGAAAGGTGAAAGAAAATACCATTAATAGTCAGTGATCCTTTTAAATAATTACCAGTGTCCACTGTGTTGCGTTGAAAGCGCTGCTCAAATGATTGATGTCCCAGCTATTATGGCTGTTAAGATAAAACCACAAATGCAAAGGAAAACTAATCTCACATATTTCTTGTACATGATGGACACACTCGATGGGGAAATACCACAGTTTAAGGTGGTTTTACAACAACGTTATGTAAGGTTTTCGTGTAGGCTGAACAGCAAACATGATCAGCAGCACTAAGTGTTCATGCCCGCACAAATAATGATAACCACAGGCAAATTACAAAAGCAAGGACAATATTTATCTTTATGCAGCAGACACACTGGTTTTCAGGGAGGTTGCACGTGATATTAAGCTAATGGTGCTCCCTTGTGCTTTGATTTCCAACATACAGGGACGCACGAAAGCTGCATTCAAGGTCAAGCATTTCATGAAAACAGCACACGGAGCCAACAGCACATGATAAATGATAAACACTGAGTACATAGTCTTTGCCGTACTTCTTAATAATGCACCTCACATCTCTGCAGTTATTATGAAACATTCAGGAGCTGCAAGAATGAATATTGTAAGCCATTAATGAATCAAAGAATCAAGAGGTCAGGAGAGATGAGAGATGCACGTTTCTTTTAAAGTCGTCATCCAGGAATATGAAAAGCGTTTTGTTAGTTTGTTTTAAAACAGAGGGGTTTCATAAACCACAAGGCATATTTCAAAATACCTTAATGCATTAACTCACAAGGATTATAATTATGAAAAATGAAGCTGGGATCTCTGTTCTAGACGCTATGGGCATGTTCCCTGAATGCATATACAGATGGAGCCACATAAATCTTCCTCACTTTCCTTGAGTCTGTGAAAAGACTGTGCTGGGACCTGCCCACCATCATGACTGCAATGAGACCCACAAAGCAACTGGTTCACACCCCCAAGAGCCTTGTTTAGAGACCAGTTGCAATATTTGTTTTTTTTTTAAGATAATTTTTGGCAATTTGGACTTTATTGGCTGATGAAATATGGTGGACAGACCCTGTAAGTGTCTGTCCACAGACATAAAGGGGAAACAGTCAGCACAAGGCAAGAGCTTTCACACGGGACATGCATGATTTTTAAAGGTTCATCTCGAACATTAAGAACAAAGTCAAAACAAAATCTTATCAAGGTACAGCAAACAAGTGTACATGTTCAAATACCTTGAAGACAAAAAAAGTACTTAGCTATACTTGTCAACAACAGTTAGAAGAAGCTGATCTAGTCCTGCCCCTTCTACAAATCAGGTTACAATACCGATACAAGCATTTCATTCTTTACCCAGGCAAGCTGAGCCAATATTAAGCAGACATTGCTGACCTCTGAATGGCCAGAGTATTGCCATGAGTCTGGGGTGACGGCCCACCTGTGGAAGCCTCTGGAGCTCAGTGAACTCATTATATTGTTCAAGAAACCAGTTTGAGATTATGTAAGTTTTTTGACATGGGGAATCTAAGTGGCTATTACAGTAGATTATGGGTATACTGTGGTCATAAATGAATGGACATGGTAAGCAACAGTACTCAGGTAGGCTGTGGCATTTAAAACATAAACAATTACTAGTGATTACATCCTAAGCTGTCAAGTCAAGCCTGGATTGATCTATGCCTTCATGCTGTTAGTGCCAAATTCTGATCCTACTTTCTGTCACAGCAGAAGTCCAGACTCATCAGACCAGGCAACATCAGTCCAATTCTCTATTTCCCCAACTTTGTAGATGCCAGAAGATGAAAGGAAATGACCAGAGAGATTCAAGATAACAGAAAAGGAGCCCTAACTCAAATAACCACTTGTTACAACCAAAGAAAACATCTCTGAATGAACAACACATTAAAGCTTTATACAGATGGACTGGGATGGTTCTGCCACAGGAAACTGAGGCTTCAACCCACACAGGCTCACAATCATCAGATCTCAGTCCAATAGGGCACTTGGTGGAAAAGAAGATCCACATCATGAATGACCAGCTTGCAAATCTGCAGCAATGGTGTGATGCTTTCATGTCAACATGGACCACTTCTCTGAAGGATCTTTCCAGCACCTTTGCGAATCGATGTGAGGAATGAGGGCAATTCTGAATGTAAAAGGGGGAACAACCAGGTACATGCAGGGCTGGTGTATTTTAATTTTCCTTAACAGGGATTTAAATCGTGTCAGTGTATGATCAGGCGTGTGTGTCTGTCTCTGCATGCGTCCTACTTTTGTTTGTGAGTAGGGAAGCTCCTGGTGTTTTGAAGTCCCTCACAGACTGTAATGCTTCACTTACCTCATTGTTAGCCGCTTCTACTGTACCTGCAATTAAATTTCCAAAGTCAGAGGAGCTTAACTAATTACTCCTAGCAACTGCCCCCTTTTCTCCCATGCAAACACCACCACACAATGGACTAATAGTGCAGGAAAGCCATAACACTGGCCTGGTGGATCTCGCACTGTCAATCAATATGAAATTGGATTTGCAACAGAATGTTATGTCAGCTATTTCCTCGCATTCATTTGACAGATAAAACTGTAATCAAGCTAATGCAACGCTCTCAACAGAATAGTTTAGCAGCGTGGGTTGAAATGAAGCCACCTTTTCTCTCTCTCTCTCTCTTTTTTACCCGACTGAACACAGACAAACAAGTCTCAACTGCAGAATTTCTTATGCATCCTGCTGACGAGAGCTTGACAAGGCCAAAGAGCGAGCTGCTCGTCTGCACATGTATGAGAATGAAGAAAAATACAAATCACTCAGGAGACATCGCAGCGGAGTGTGATGTGTAATGGAAATGTTCTCAGGTTTGATGCAGATTTGCATATTCTTATGTAGAGTGCTGTCAGTGACAGCAGCGGGTGGTGGGGGAGCTGGAAGGGTCTCTGGCTTTTGAGTAGAGAGGCAGAGTGCTTTAATTATATGAAGCTTCAAGTGAGACCACCACCTGTAAAAAGATCTTTGGATGCAGTGTTAATTTATTTGACAGGAAATTAAAATGTTTGACAATGACCATTTTCGATTTTAAAAAGATAGAATGACTTAAGTTAATGAATTGAAATTGTATTTTTTGACAAGAAAAAAACCCAATGAAATGTAAAACATGTGTATTTGTGTCAACAAGAAAGATCAAGAGTAAAAAGATAGGTGAATGCATCACAGGTAACATAATTTTAAAAAAGGACAATGATTTGAATTTTATCTATTGTGATCTACTTTCAATTCAATACACTGATAAACTTTATAATTTTTTGGCAAATTTTCAAAGGATTTGAGTTTGATGCCTGCAACATCTTAAAAAAACACTGGGCAGGACAAGAAAAGACTGGGAAAGTTGAAGAATGCTCACAAG
The DNA here is from genome assembly GCA_036419115.1 of Scarus forsteni. Taxonomy (NCBI): domain Eukaryota; kingdom Metazoa; phylum Chordata; class Actinopteri; order Labriformes; family Labridae; genus Scarus; species Scarus forsteni. The sequence goes on from JAZDUH010000391.1 coordinate 1,666,416, forward strand.
ACATATCCTTGCCTTGCAGCCTGATTCAATGCTATGAATAAATCAGATCCATCCTACAAAGCTTCAATCTCCAACAATTATAAGTGGGCCAAACCAGGACAGCCCAATCAGTGTCCTTAAGAGCAGGGAGTAGTGGAAGCTCCAAGAGAGACGACAGCAGGAAGTGACTGTTTGTACAGAGATTAACATATATGCTAACAGCTTCAGCTGTAGCTTTATCAGATCTGGATCTCATTTCTCTACTAAATGAAAAACAATCACACTAAAATCTTCTCTAGAGAAAGGATAGTTTTGCTTCACTTCTAAAATATTTTGATGAGCGTTTTTTTAACAAAGGGCCTCATGCTCTGTCCTTTACACAATGACTGTAGTGCCCACCGACTATATTTTCTGAATACCTCATAATATAGTGTTTGATTGAACTGTCCTCCAATAGCCTGCTCAATATGCTTTTGAAGGGTTCTGCCTATTTGTAAACACTTTCTATTGGCTAGTGAATATATTGAACTGTCAGATTACCAAAAACACCTGTTTGCAACATTCCACAGGTGAACAGGTTAATTAGAAACAGGCGAGTGTCATGATTGGGTATAAAAGGAGTGTCTCTGAAAGGCTGAGTCTTTCAATAGGCCAACAGTTTAAAAAAATGTTTCTTAACTTACACTTGAAAAGAATTTAGTGATTTCATCGGCTACAGTCCAAAGTATTATCATAAGACTCAGAGAATCAGGTGCTGGTTTGGCAGCATGCAGCAACCAGGCACATCCCAGATACTGTTTTCATTCTTTATGGGGTATTAGATTTTTTTGTTTTTTGCGTATGTAAGTTATTGTTTCTCGAGTTGTTGTTTTTCTTTTTATTGGTATTTAATGATGAAATAATAATGTTATTTTTTGTGTTTTTAACTTCAAATAGATTGCAATATACTGCATCATCACCCCTTTGTTTGGATTTGTGTCAAATTGTCAGATGGTTGTGAATACACAGCCCTAGTTTTTAATTATTCAGGTGAAAACTGTAGAAAATAATCCTGTTAACACTCACACTCAAGCAAACTAACCACTGAGTGTCTTAAGATGCTAATAATATTCAGCACATCATACTGTGTGTTTGTGTGAGTGGTGCAAGGGTTGCTTCACTGCATTCCTTGTGTGAATTATATATTAAGTCGAGCTGCAGATGCACAGGAGTGCATTATTTACTGATGCCAGCAGAAGAAGTGCAGATGCTCTGCTGTATGACTGAAACATGCAGTGCACCTGACAGCTGGAGGGGATATTCTGTGAGCACTGTGGATGCTGTGAGTGTTCATAAAGATTAAGGGTACAGCCTGCAGTTTAACTAATAGAGCTGTCATTTCCTGTACACATGATCTACCCACAATATTGAGCTCCCATTACTAGAAACAAATTAGAGTGGAAACATAATCACAGCTATGATTGTGTGTGAGCAAGAGTTATCAATAAATTCTGCTCTATGATTAATTTCCTGAGCCTAATACTTAAATAAGAAATTAAAATACTGAACCACAAAGTAAAATAGATAAATAAATCAAACAACACAAATAAAATAACCTGAAAGAAAAATCAAAATTACACAAACTAACCAAAAACAAATAAACCACAAAATATAGCAATAACAAACCACAACTAAATAATAAAAGTGAGAAATAAAAAAAACAGAAAAAACAAAAGGACATAAATACAACATGAATTATAATCAACAATAACACAACAAACTGATAAGTTAAAATCACACAGATAACATAAAAACTTGCAACAAAAAAAACACAAAAATAGAATAAACTTATATTAAACTTAGAAGCTATAATTATGGGTTACTTTATAAATAATAAGCAAGCAAAAACCAAAGATCAAAACACAATGAATAAGAAAACATAAAAAGGAAAACAAAATAAACACAACTTTAGTGACAATGCAAAATAATAAATATAAAACACAACAGACGATTCCAAGCAAAAAGTTTGGGAACAAAACTGCAAATAAGATAGGACAACAACAAATTAAAAACCTAATGAACATGAAAATTAAAAACAAAATTTAAACTAAGAAAAACAAAATTACAAGGAAATTTCAGTGACAAGACACTTATCAGAAAACACAACATAAAAAATGTTCACAACAACAAAAGCTTTCCTACAAATGATAAAAACAGGAATAAAACAGCAGTGACAAAACACACAAAATAAAAAAAAACATATCAATACCCTGAACAATAAAAACAAACAAAAAAGAGAAAAAAGTTCATACCAAAATTAAACATATTAACGATAAAATACACACCAGCAACAGATCAGAAACACAACATCAGAAAAACCAGTCACACTGACAGCACAGTACATATAAAGAAGAAGAAATAATCATTGTTTTTTCCTTTTGGTGTATTTTTTGGTGTAATAATCTCAGCTATGATTGTGTTTGTAGAAAGCATTCCCCAACAGTTTCAGCTCTATTTGAAACACCCGGTGCTTGTGATATTTCCATGACATGCTGCAGTTTATCGCACTCTTCATGTCATTTTCCCGAACACCATATTCCTCTTAGAGTCATTAAATTTTCACATTTTCTCTCTTTTCCTTTTTGAGGTAAAGTGCACTTGATGTGTCGTCCATGTGATGCAATTCTCCGTGGCAGGAGCCGTTATTGCTCGTCCACGGATTCTCCACATGTATGGCGTGTCCTTGCGAAATAACCCTTATTCATTCCCATTTGTTTTGACCAGTTGTGGAGCGGAGGCAACACTGGCAATAAAATAGCTCATTTATTTGACATGAAAGCTGATGATTACTAAAGACAGCTCAAGTGGTGACAACAAAGGCAGAGGAAATCCAGAGAAGATAGAGCTGGATTGATCTGCCTCCAAGTGAACAAATGGCCCTGTCACCGAGGGGAATAGTTATACTTCATCCTCTATTGCCCCCCTTGTAAACCCAGTTTTGTTTAATGTTACATGGAAATAAAACACAAACCTTACAGGATAAATTCCCCTAAATTCCTCCTAAAAGTGTGGGCAGGTGGTTGTAATTCAAACCCATAGACAGGTCAGTTAATCTCAGTGGGAGTTCTGCTTAAAGAGGGGTTTCCAAGAGCATATCTGAACTCTGACAAATTGCTTTGAGCTGCAAGATTCATCACTGTCAGACCTTCCTTTCTGCTGCCTTTCTATAGGTCATGATGAGCCCCCTAAAACAGGAATTTTTCACACAATATGGCACTCTTATTCCGACACCTCTTCACCTGACATTTTCAAAGGTTAAACTCTCTTGAAAGGCCAATCTAATTAGATAATTCATCTCAAAGAGAAAAAAATTATCAAATGATCACTATGGAAACATATCTCAAAAATATCATATCATCATGTTTGAGCACTTGTTGAAGGAGACAGTGTTGGTTTTATAGGTTAAGAGTGAAAAATGCAAACCCCAGCTCCAATGAAGTTGGGACATTGTGTAAAACTTCACAACAGCATGGTACTAGACTGGCCTGCTAAAACACAAAAGGGAGACCCTGACTGAAACAACCAAGGCAAGTATGGGAAAGAATTCCACCAACAAAACTTCAAAAATAGTGTCCTCAATTCACAAATCGAATTAGTGTTGTTAAAAAAAGGATGCATACATGCCCCTGTCCCAGCTTTTTTGGAAAGTGTTGCAAGCATCAAATTCAAGAAGTGTGAATACCTCTAATAAAACAGCAAAATTCCTTAGCTTGAACATCAAATATATCGTCTTTAAAGGTGCTATGAGGAGAATGTATTTCCTGCGAGATAAAGACTCTGCTACCCATGAGCACGCACAGTGACTGTCGTAATGCTGCGTTCCAGTAACCTCAGAACTGGGAGTGACATCATCTCCAACTTATCTGCGTTCCAGTTGAAGTTGGAAAAAACATGCCGATCTACCAGGCTATTGTTAGCTGTTGTTAGCACGCTCTGTGTTGTTGTAGGAAGAATGTGATTATCACGATGGCAGCATTTTTGTAAATATAAGTCCAACAATACTATGTATACAGCTGATTTTGTAGCTGGCTATATATCGCTGCTTACTTGCTCTAAGACGTGTCCCATTAATAATAATTTGCTCTAGTTTTAATTGTCTTGTTCCTGAAGTTGAGTATCCAGGCCAGTCCAGCCATGTCCGACCCGACCACTTAGCTAAGGAATAGCATTTATGATAACGTATTTTGACGCTATAAAACTCATCGTTAAGTGTGTATTTTGATCAGGCATATATCTAAAAGTGAGACTTTTTTGTAATTACTTAGAAACTCCTTATAGCATCTTTAAAGTGAATTCTATTGAATATCAAATGAAAGAGATTTGCAAATCACTGTCTTCAGTTTCTAATTTTTCATACAATGTCCCAATGTCATTAGAATTTCAGCTTGCATTCATAGGAAAGACAGCTTAAATTATACAATTAAAAATAAACACAACTTCTTTGACAGCTTATAAACCTGCACCACTCAAGGATAAACATTTTAAATATCTATTAATGCAAGACTTTCTCTGATTGTCAAATCACAGCCTTTCCAGTCAACACAGCTGCTAAGCTTCAGATTTCTGTGTATCAAGGTGCTGACAGGGAGCTGGAATAAAATCAATACAGTTTAAAGAAATAGAAATGCACCAAGGGTCTTAACCTTCACCAAAGCATTTCTGATATTTTAAGCCAAGATTTGGTAAAAATGTGGAAATCATACTGACTTTGGTAATGTAAACAAATCTGCATCCATTTTTAAATCAACACCAAGATCTAATATTCTCTCCTTCATGCCATTTATTAAAAAATGTCTTTAAAAAAATAATCAAAATCCATGGAGAACTTTTGATTTATTTGCTTATAGGTGGATAAACAAACAAAGAGACAATAACAAAAAAGTAAAAATATATGCATGAACACGACCTATGCTACTACTTTGAGGGACATGCATTAGATTTTTGGGGTTAACAGTAAAACTAGATCTGTATTACGTTTGTGCTTTTTTAAGATAGTACAAATTCTCTTTTGTCATTTTAAACTGCAGAAAACTGCTACGTTATATTTGTGTCCAACAGTAGATCTACCATGACTTCACCATCATCTTTAAACACAACAGAATTTCTGCTCCTCGGATACTTGATATCATTCCTGCGGCTCAGAAGAATCTAATTGAAGCAGTAATATTTTACATAATAATCTCATCTCAGATAAAACGCCCCCCACTGTGCACTGAAGTGACGGGTTCAAGAGGTGTGTTCAGCTGATTGCTCTGGTATTAGACATTAGATCCTGACAAAATGGGAAAGTCTCATCGCACAGAACAATGTGTCCTCCACAGGAACACCAGCGCACATATAAAAACATTCATTACAGCCTCTCCGAATTCAAAACGGTCTCCCTTCACTGTCAGCCGTACAGGCTTACTTCAGTAAATCATCATATTTGACAGGAGTGGGTGAGTTTTATTTATTTTTCAATTTGGATTTATTTTCTCAATATTTTTTTTTAAGATTTTAGTAGAGAAATAATGAATGTACAAAGATCAGATTTTGCCCTCAATTTTTTTAAACCAGAAAAAGACCATCAAAGCTTCAACAATAGACTTCTGACTAAACAATCAAACTACCCAATGTCAAAGAAAATTCTAACATTCACGTACTTTAAAAGCCAATAGTCAGTGTCACCAAAAACAAAAACCTTAAAATAAAAAATCCATCCATTAATCTATCTAACATCAATCCATCCCATTTTTAGACCCTACATCCATCTGTCTGACCATCCATCTACCAATCAGTATATCACTCCTCCCATCCATCACACCACCCTTTACACCATCCATCCATCCATCCATCCATCTATCCATCCATTCCTGTAACTCTGTCCACGCATCATCCATCCATCAATCCGTTCATACATTTATGTATCTTTTTTTTTCTTCTATTACTTTATAACTTATTTATTCTTTTAGTCAAACTTCTTATCATATTTGATTCTTAACTTTTTATGTTATTTTGGTTTTCTATTTTATGTTATTTGATCTCTTTCCTTTATGTCCCCCATTTCTTATATTTTTATTATTGTTTTAGTATGATAGTTTTTAGCTCCAGTGCTTCCTCATGGGGGCTGTCCACGCTGTGGGCTGCTCCTGGTCCACTTGTGTGGCTGCTGCCGTGGGACGCTCCACCTGCATGGCCGGAGGCCCCTGCACTGTTGTGTGGGGCCTCGTGTCTGTGCAGGATGGGGAAGTCTCTGGGTGAGCTCCTTGTGGGCCGGGAGCCCTCCTCAGTGTTGATGGCCCCCAAAGGTATATTCCTTACCTCAGTCCTCGGTGCACAGCCATGTCTCTCTCTCTTTCTCTTTTATGACAGCTCGTATGAATGTGTGTGTGTGTGTGTGTGTGTGTGTGTGTGTGCGTATGTTGATGTTTGCAAGTGTGTGTCTGGTTATGTCTCTGTATGGGGGGGGGGGGGGGGATGCCGGGTTTTATGTTTTTATGTTGTTTTTATCTTCTGTGAGTCACTTTGTGTTGCTTTTAAGTATGAAAAGTGCCTTATAAATAAAGTTTGATTTGATTTGATTTTTGATATCCATTGATCAGTCATTTTCCGTCCATCTTGGTAGCCATTTATTCATTCAGTCATCCATCCACCCACTGGTCCATCTTTCCATCAACATAATACCCATCTTTCCATCAATATATTGATTATTGAATCATTTTATCCATGCATCAATATTTCCATCCATCCATCCATCCATCCATCCATCTCTGTCCCTTTATTCATCCATCCATCCATCCATTCATTAATCCTTTGGAACAAAACAGCTTTGCCTTGTAGCCACTCAGTCATCCATCCATCAGTCCAATTATCCTCGTGTTTGCTGGTTAATCCATTTTCCATTTCTCCTACAGGCCATCCACCTGCCAGCCTAGCCATTCCTCCATCCAGCTATCTATCCACTGATCCATGCATTAATATCAATTTATCACTCCAACCATCATCAGAAAAATCAATAAATCCCTTCAACCATCCATCTATACATCCATTCGCCTCTCTGTCCATCTATTCATTAATCTATCCATCCATCACTCCATTATTCCATTATGTCACTCACTCCCCCTTCATCCACTCATCTTGCTATCTCTGTCTAATTATTCAACCATCCATCTCTTCATTCATTCATGACTCCATTCATCTGACCCTCTCTTGCAATGTCTAGCATCCATCAACCATCCATTGATAAATATACATACATGAATATATTGATCTATCCTCTTATCTGACATCCATTCATCCATCCTTTGGTCCATTTGTTCACACAGCAAAGAAAGTGTTTATCTCTTCATTTATTTTTCTGTTTATCCATCAGATGATCTGTCTGTCCATCCACCCATCCCTTCTACTGCCTGCCCATCCATCTGTCTGGCTATCCACCCATTCATCCATTTATCTATCCAGCCATCCAACTATTAGCCTATCAGTCTACCCAATCATCCATCCATCCAGCTGCCTCTCCACCCTTTAATCCATCCACTCATCCACCTGGTCCCACATCCACGTAAAAGGCAGCAAACTCTCTTGACTGACTGTCAGTCAATCATATTTTCAAAAAGATTGTGTTTTGTAGACTATTAAAAATGCATGTTTTAATTATGGAAAGTTATATAAGACCTTATACCTCATCTTTGATGCCCATGTATAATGACTCTACCTTGAGGCCCCTTGGAGCTCAAGGCCCGAGGCAATTACCTCTGCCTGATGGTAAAATGGCCCATGATTTCCAGAGAGGGCTTTCTCTGCTGCTTGGATGTGAGCAAGCAGCTGCAGACTTAGTGATTAACCAGGATCCTCATTTATGAAGATCATCTTTATATTTTCATCACCACAGTTTGTCCTGCGTTCACTCTGACTTATGCATTAGTGTGAATCAGATCAGTGTAAGGCTAATAAGGCTGGTTTGCAGTCTCTGTGATTTCAGGTTTGATGCAGCAGGTTATGATAAAAGAGTGAATCCTATCAGACAGGATGGAGTGGACAGACGAGGCAGCTTGACTAATGCAGAGTGACACTCGCTCTCTCTGCGACTCCACTAATGGCTCTCATATATAGACTGGTAAACCAGGAGGCGTGAAGGGCAGGGGGTTACAGGTTTTATTCAACCGCTGCTCTCTCTAGTCCACCATGCTCTATTATTGTAGCATTCACATTTATATACAAGATTTTCCTTCACCTTAAAATAAACCCATTATTCACTTAGCTGAGGGCAAAGTTTGTATTTTTATCTGCCTTGTATGGCATGTGAGGATTTGGGAAGCACTGTTAGGGATTTTTGTATAAAAAAGAAAAATGTCTGGGTGTTATTTCTGAGCATTTCTAAAAAAAAATCCATAACAAAACAACACAGTGAACTGCAGTACATAACTGTAATAAAAAGCAAGTCAGTGTTTAGCCAAGTGACAGTATTCATTTGTCATTGTGCAGACTGCTGCTGGTTGACTGTTCGGAGTATACAGGGAAAGAGTTTGTGTGTGCTTGTGATTGTGTGTTTTGTTTCCAAGGAAAGTGCTGATGGCATAGATGCTGCAAACAAAAAACAATCATCCTCTGGATTCCTTAGTCATATGATAAAAAGATCTGCTGCTTAAAGCAAATACTCACATACACTGCCGCCCTTTTTTCCATGTCCTGTAAATGGTAAATGGACTTGAGCTTATATAGCGCTTTTCTGGTCTTTTGACTACTCAAAGCTGTTTTACTTCACAGGTCACACTTACCCATTCGCACCGGTTCGCTCTCACATTGACTCACTGATATTTCAGTTTCTATGTTAGTTATCCATCAGTATCTCTAACACATTCACTCCCTTTTATGCCCATTAACAAGCCGCTGAGGCAGCAGTGGGAGCAACTTGGGGTTAAGGGTCCGTCCCAGTTGTACCCCTTAGCACTTGTCTAACCCCTTACCCCTTGGTTTTGCGCATTCACTTCTAATGAAGTGGTGTCCCAATACTCCATAGGGTTAAGGGGAAGGGCTAAGATGAAGGGCTACACAGTCTTCAAAACAAAGACAGACAGGAGTATGAGAGTTTCCATTATACACCGCTCCCACCAACACGAAGCAGAGCTGAGACTGAAGGAAGCGCTCAATTATAAATAATTATTTTATCACCACGTAAATACAATGCTTTCAGTTGCTGGTCGTATTTCAAAAATTTGTGTTAGAACAAACTAGCTTTTGCCACGCAGCTACGGTTATTGTCTCATCTGCTTACGTCTCAGCTAGCAAGTGGCTCTGGGTGATGATGTAGCTGCAATCGAGTGGCGTCTCATTTCTCAGCAGTGTGTTTTCACCCTCTATTTTGAGGGCCAAGGGAAAGGGGTAAGACAAAGGGGAAGGCCTCAGGGGTAGGATTGGGATTCACCCTACATGTCTTGAACAAAGACACATCGCCATGTGTCATCCGGAGCTGGGCTTGAACCTGCAACCTCCCGGTCACTGACCAATCACACTATCCATTCGTGCCACAGACGCCTATGAAGTCATTTGAATTTTGTTGATATTGTAACCTTTCCTCTAAACTCATCCTCTTAAAAGAAAACCCCCCTAAAATGCTTCTTTAATCACTTACTGGGGTTTATTATACAAAACAGAATACAGCCTCCACCTGCAGTACATGTGTTTTCTGCACCATGGTTGTTTTGAAACCTCGTCCCACCAAACTAGGTAAAGGAGAAAATTCCATTTGTTTGTCTTTAAAACAGGCACAGGTCAGCACTGCTAAGTTTGTTAAACTCATTTGAATGCTGTTGATAGATCCTGGTGTGGACCAAAACTTCAGGGATCCCCAAACAGTGTGTGGCTTTAGCACTTTAACCTTCAAATCCACACACTTCATCCTTGCAAGAGAGATCTGTGCATAGTTTGATGGAAATGTTTTTTAAGTGTTATTGCAATATAAAGAGGATTATCTTGAACCTTTCCAAAGTTTAAAGAGCAGTTTGCAGGCTGGTGACCCCATTGAAACAAAGTGCTTGAGGATGTGAAAAAAAATCATTTACTTCCATTTTAAAAACAGCTTACTGTTTGTAGCATGATGAGAGTGAGTTTGCTAAAATTTTACATGAATGAACATAAATTAAAACTTGTGTGGAAAGAAAGATGGCAACTGATACAATCAATTTCTGTGTTTTGATACTAATAATTAATGGAAAAATTGGTATTTATATGCTTTGAGGTGCTAAGACAAATTCAGATTCACCCTTTCCTTCGACCAATCAACAGACTGCAGTGTTTCTAGCTCCACCTCCTGGGGTCAGATGGGTATGCTTGGCACCCCAACAGAAGGGTCCCAAAAAGGACAGTACAGTTTGCTTATAAGGGGTTCTGTCCTGGTTTTAGGCTATGGAAACGCCACAAAAAGTGAGAAGTACCGAGACTCACCAAACTGAACCCTCTGGTGGAAACGGGGCTGAAGGGAGCTTGTGTCTATAAATGTTTTCAGAGCAGATTAAAGGCATCAGGGGAAGGTGTTTAAGCCTGTAGACTCTGTGACTTGACCTTCTGCTCTGTGACTCTGAACTGATTCTTTCATATGAGTTGATCTCTTATCTTACTCTGCTGGGTGTCTTGGCTAAGACACTCTTGTGAATGACACTCTTCACCTCACTGAGGCTTTCCTGGTTAATTAAAGTTTAAATAAATAAATAAAAAAAGAGCTTGGGATGCTGAGTCCAGCCAAGATTCACACAGAAAATTTATTTTTATCTAAATGTCGATTTGTAAAATTCCTTCAGTTTTAGTTTTTTTCTCAGCAATGTTTGATGGAATTTTCTAAAGAGATTTTACTGATCAGAAAGAAATTTGTTTTACTGAATGCATTGTCTCTAATTGAAACCAAATGAACAAAGATAAAACACTGATTAGTTGATATCAGCATATACATAAGATTAAAGCTCACACTTCTAATGGTTGCTAAAGAAACATATTTCACATAAAATACATTTTCAATTATGCATGTTAAATCACCCTTTAAAGTTGTGAAACTGCACACGTCTTGCATCAAACACACATGTTAAGCAATGGTTGAAATCAAACCAGTCCTGTAACCATGAACATTCAGGGTTTTAGAAATGAACTGTGTTGTATTGTGCTCTCATTATGATCTATTGTCCTTTTCTATGTCCTGCATTTGTGTGTGTGGTGTCTTTGCCATAATGTTTATGTGTTGGCTGCCTAGGGACTACGGATGTAAATTAGCATTGATGCTATAATCTGGCATATTTACATCTATTGTTCTTTGAATAGATGTTCATTAATGTGCACTGTCCCTATTAAATAAATAAATAAATAAAGCTGTTTCAGTGCATTGTGGGATTTGTAGGATGAATGGTGGGAGATCTATCCAACAAAGGACCATTAATAATAGACAGAAGAAATGATCTTGCCTGACGCATTCAGTTTTGTCCAGATTTGGTCCTAACGCACAGAGTTTTGACATTTTTAGCAAAAGATTGTAAAGTGTTCATCTGTGAAACCTACTTTAAAGCTTATCTAATAATCAAAAATTATCATGAGGCATATTAAAATTATGATCCTCTTTTTTTGTTCTTGCTTTATGACTTATCATGCTTTACATCAGTAGGTAAACAGATACTTTCACTGAGACTTCTTTCTGCCTGACTGTTCTTATTAAGACGTTATATAACCTGCCCATGCAGTGGCCCTGAGCAGCATCCAGGCTGCTCTAACATCTTCAGAGTGGGCACCTGCCTGCAGAAAATGTCCTGAAACTGACAGCAGACACTTTTTACTCAGCATGTTGTCTGATGTTGTCGAGAGACTCTGGGAGGGCTGCAGGCTGAGCGAATGGCAGCTCAGCAAAGATATTCATGATAACATGTTTTAGTAACTTTTCTGATTGAATAAACAAGAACTTTCTCCAAGTATGCTGCCTTTATTTGCTGTGTTTCAATATTAATCCTTCTATATACAATAAGCTTTGCACCCTGTCAGTTAATGGCTTTTTTGTGTATTTCCACTCAGCGGGAAAACCCATCAGCATATTTCCGCTGCAATAACAGAAAACAGACGCTACTGAGAAATGACAGCACGACATCACATCACGGACAAAGTAATGTGACGTGCCAAACAGTTGCATAATCAATTTGAAAATAACGATGGTGGTAACTTGCTGTTTAACAAATAATTTAGGGTAGAAACCCATAACAACACCGATGACAGCCTTTCACCCTCCATTAAAGAAATACATTTGAAATGGCAAGGAAGAAAAACAGGTGTAAACCATGTCTGAAATATTTTTACTCGTGATTATTCTACTTTACTGTATCACATGGTACTGACACATGAAATAATAAAGATCTTCATATAGTACTGTTGTAAATTTATGCCAAAAAGTCAAGGCAAATTGAAGTCCAGTTATTAATATTGGAGTCCTCATTGTACCTGATGTTCTTTCAAGAATACTACCCTCTTTAATGATTGAATATGCCTCCAGAAGATTGAAAAGCGGCTGAGATAGATCTGAGAATGAGCTAACCCTGCTTCAATGCTGTTTTATTCAGTTTATGTTTGTTTTTTAATGATATTCCTACGTGAAGTTAACCTTTTAATCTGTTTTGACACTGTAGGCATGTTGTTTATTCTTCTTTATTTTAGAATATTACACACAAATAGATACATTCCTGGCTGACCAACATCATCATTTACTAGCTGTCTTAAAACAAGTCCTGTTTTTCACTCTGTTAAAGGTGTAGTCAGCGATCTTCTAATCTTCTAATCTAATGCACTATTTGTCAAAATCACAGTATTTCTCCTCTCCATCCACAAGATGTCCCCACTGACAGCATGTTGGAAAAAAAAGTCCGGTTTCAATACACAGCCTTGGCTCTGAATTTCAGCAGGTAAATACTGTGGCTCGGGCCAAGTCACCAAAACAGGGTACACCCCCCCACATCCAGGGGGCGATCATACTCATGCACAGATCAGACAGAGGGGGGAGGGGGAGTCATAGGTTGCGTAGCGTGCACAATTAGCGTAAGAGAGAGACACAATATGTGCAGTAGCAATGGCTGAAAAACAGCCCAAAAGAAAAAGGTCAGAGGAGTGAAAAGTGAGAAAGAAGGGCTATGACCATGAAAGAGCGAAGACCCGGGTCAACAATGGTGTTGCTTTCCGACGGTGGAGGGAACTCCGCAAATTGAAAGACCTGAAAACGGACGCGGATGTCGCCGTCTTTCTGCTGGATAGGTAAGCAATATTAGCTTTGTGATGCTTCACATAACAGTAACAGCCGTCAGACATTCATCTTATTGACTAATCTGCCAGAATGTACTGTTGTTGTGATGTTATCAATACTGTCAGTCGAGTTGTCTGACGAGTCGGGGTTACCTTAGCTACGTTGGTCAGCTACGCAGTTTCTACAGCTGTTTCCTTGACGATGCACATCCATCAGCTTTCAGGGGTAGAGCCAGGGGTGAGGTATGAAGGGAGAAGCGGGTCTAAATTCGTTTATAAACAACTTCTCCTCTTGTTTTCTTCCACATCGCTGACCACCTTTAATACTTAAAATGCAGATTCCAGGAAAAAAAAATGAATAGAGTTAAAATTAACCGTATGTCTGTATGGGTCCACTACAAAAAGTGTTGTTTTCACTCTTTTTAAGTTGGTACTAACTCTCAGCAAGTGTAATTATTGGCTCTTTTGGAGTTAAAATTTCAACCTTTTTAACACTTAACAGTATGTCATCGCTGCCACCACCCTCCTGCTCTTTCTGTGTTTAACCTGCCTGATTTAGAGTGTGCTGTGTGTAGTTGTGTGAGTGATTGTGAGGGTGTCTGTGGCGAGCTCCTTCAAGCTGATGTCTTTCACCTGTGGCAGCCTTGATGAGCCTGATTGGAGAGCAGCTGCACAGAATTGGTCCACAAATCAGAAAGAAGACTGACTCAGCCAGCCTTTAAAAAGCCTGCTATACGCGGTCGATTGTCATTGACTATCCCCTGCTGATCCAATGCTGATCCAAGTGAGAACTGGACTGGTTCAGATTTTTGAAAACATTTAGTCTCTTCTCCAAAAGGAGTGACAAAACTTCTTTGAAAATCTGAACCAGTCTAGGTGCACTGGGTAACAGTGACCTGGATGACTGAGAACCAGGGTCAGACTGAATGATTGTTTTTAGTCAGCAAAGACAGTCTGAATGTCAGTTTAGGCAACAACAAGGCTATACATTTGTGCTGTGGCTTGCCAGATTACCCAACTGAAACCGACTGCATATAACGGCCGAGGTAATGATAGTGCAAGGAGGAGGAGCAACACTGAAATTGGCAAACAAACATGTTTATCTCCAAATATTATGTCAAATGATGTGTTAGTTTGCTAATAAATGCAAGCAGTCACTAATCATGTTGATTCTGCCGTTTCTTTCCAACACTTCTCCTCTGACAATCTGTATTAGCTCCTCTTCAACTCATAAGTGCAGGCATGTTGTTTTTTGAAAGCTTTGCTAACTTTTTATCTGTCTCGTAGTTCTCAAGCAGAGGCCTATAGCACGAAGCAGGGTTAATGTCTTTGCAAAGTAAGTTCAGGGTTAACCCTGATTTATCGATGGCACGAAGACAGTAATTTCTTATCAGGGTAGATAACCATGGTGACTTATTCTGAACGGCTAACCTGCTCCGGAGCAGGATAAGTTGGAGGTTGAATCTGATTCTGTATGATGACCCTCGCATTAGCCAATCAGCTTCTCCAAATCAATGGCATGCCCTCTTCTCCTGAACCCAGTAAAAGGAGGCGCACAACTCTTGAGACGAGCATGAAGATGAGAAAGGCTGTCCTGATACCGTTTTGACCCACTAGATCCACCTGACGACCCGTTATGAAACGTACCTGTTGTCGCGGCCCACAATCATCTTCCTGATCATGATTGTGATTGGTCAGCTGCCTCTGAGCCCTCCCCTTATATGTGCACGTTCACAGCTCTTGATGAGACAATCCTCGGTTTAGTTACCCTGTTGATAATCCGTGTTGTGCTATCAATTGTCCTGATTGCCATTGTTGCGGTTACTCAGTCCTGGATTGATGTGAGTTACCAGGGATAAGTTGACCTCGCTTCACGATATAGGCCTCTGCTCATAAGGCATCAACCTTAGTTTACATCCATGATAGTCACACATGCAAAGCTCTCTGTGGTCTCATTCGTCAATGCCTCTAAGGCAGAGGGGCAAACTGGGGGCAGAACAAAAATCAAACCTGCTAAACTTTCTGTTGCAGAATCATGTTGCATCCCAGACTTGTCTGTTGGTTTGGGTCATTATGACACACTACACGGCAAAAACATTCTTGTGTCAATAGGGTGGCAACACTTCAACACTTCAAAATATCCTCAAAGGCGGCAAAATCATTTAACTGTGTGAAGGTTTTCATAAAAGTACCCCTAGTCAGACTTGCAAATGGTTCCTTTTTTAATCCAGAGAAAGTAAATTATGACATCTGTTTCGTGTCAGTTAGCAACTCTCTCAGAAGAGTTAAATCAACATACTGTGGTGTGAACCATGTGGGCACTTTATGAGTGTTAATAATAGCTCTGGTAGTGTTAACTTGGCCATGCGGAGTTTACTGTACAGGAGGCATCTTTCATATAATTATGGATATACAGACATGTATACAGAATACACCATCATCTGTATATTTACAGATACACGTATATGACTTACTCTCTATCTCAGCTAAGTCTGTGATCTAATGGCATGGAGATGGGGGGATTTCTTACTCCCAAAGTTTCACTGAAGTGACTCTTACTCTCTATGGCATAGTGTTTTTCCTAAGGCTGATAGATAAAGTCTTTGCTGTCAAACTTGAATCAACTTTTTTACAGTGGTAAAATTACATCCTATGGCTGCAACCATGACACCATCATTTAACAAAAGTAAAGTTTCTATTTGTCTACCCCAGTTATGTTCTTTGTACAAAGAAACTCATGTCCATCCCTGAGAGGAATGGTTCATCCCCATACTCTTTCTGGCCCAGACAGACTTTGCTATACATGATGGCATCTCGGTGTATTATTTTCCCTTCTAACAAAGGCTCTCTCAGAACTGTCTGAGCTTGAAAAGTTGCAGTAAACAATCATAAACCATCAATTCACAACATCTCCTGACAAATCCACCAGCTCAGCACAACAACAAATGTTTATATTTGTTTTCCAAATGCTGCTGCTGTGTACTTGTGTTTTGTTTCTACAAATCTAATAAGGCATGTAATTTATATAAATAGCTGTGTTTGCCTGTGGTTGTTGCTGCAGAGTATTTGTCAGAAAAAATGAAGCTGAATTATAAGAAAGGCTTTGCTCTCTTGTGGTGACTTGTCAGCCAGCTACAGTAATTGGTAATGGGATTTTTACTGAGCTCTGAAGGCAGAGTCAACACACCAAAGTACTTAAAAATGATTTATTTCAACATAGGCCATAATTGTTATTCCTTTGTTATTTTCCTTAATTAGCTGAACAATCAGTTGAAGACATAACCTGTGAATCTTCACACTATTAAAAGTTTTACAATAATTGACTTTGTTTAAGGCCTGTCATTTTAAGCAATATATATATATATATATACTGTATATATTTTTAAGTTGGACAGAAATTAAAATGATTGTATTGTAAATGAAGCCCTCAGTGATTTCACTCAAGTCAACACTGTTGAGTCTTGTCCCTCTATTAAAAGGAACAAATGTTGTACCACAGCTTAGAAATAGAATACAATCCTATTTGAATATTCTAATATGCACACACAGCAGGGTGCAAAGAAAAATACACACTGTATTTGCATAGTGCCATCAGGAGTATCAGAATGTGAACAAGAGGCTTCAAATAGAACACTTTATAATATCTTTTCTATTAAAAGGATTAGAAAGAAGTGTAGAGCTAACAGCGTGGATTATTTGATTAATTTTATATCAAAAAATTTCTAATGTGGTGGAAAACCAAAATGCAGAATTCCTGAAAAATAAACAATAAAACAAGTATTCTACAGAGAATGAAAAAAAGAGAATATGGTCTAATTTGCAGTATTTGTTTACACAAAGGGCAGCACTGTGGCGCAGCAGGTAGTGCACGTGCCTCACAGCAAGAAGGTACCCGGTTCGATTACCAGGTCGGACAGGGGCCTTTCTGTATGAAGTTTGCATGTTCTTCCCGTGTATGCGTGGGTTCCTTCCGGGCACTCTGACTTCCTCCCACAGACCAAAAACACTTTAACTAGGTAAATTGGTGACTCTAAACTGCCCTTAGGTGTGAGTTGTCTGTCTCTCTATGTGGCCCTGCAATGGACTGGCGACCGGTTCAGAGTGTACCCCGCCTCTCGCCCAATGACAGCTGGGATATGTCAAATTTTTAAGCAGCTTAAAAAAATATTTATATGTATGTATATATATATATATATATATATATATGTATGTATGTATACATATATATATATATATATATATATATATATATATATATATATATATATATATATATATATATATATATATATATATATATATATATATATAGATATATATATGTATATATGTATATATATATGTATATATATATATATGTACATATATATATATATGTATATATATATGTATATATATGTATATATATATATATATATATATATATATATATATATATATATATATATATATATATACACATATATATATATATATATTAACTTCTGTTGTAAATTTCATTACAACATACTCACCATGTAGGTATGAAATGGGAAACAAGTCAAAGAAGCATTTGCAAGCTCCTTTTCCCTTTAACATTATACTCAGTTCAAGTCACCATGTTCATATATTCAACAGCACTACTAGCATTTGCAATAACAAAAATAGAAGCAGTCACTTCAATTGTCCCTTTCCGGTTGAATGCCTGCCCAGTTCCAGCCAATTACCAGCCAACTTATTTGGGTAGTGGCAAGTATATGTAATAGAGCTGTCATGACAAGATACTTAAAGAACATTTTTATATATTAAGCTGAATGCAATCAGCAATATTTGTCTAATCTGCTAAACCCTGATTATAAGCCAGTTTCAACTACTTTTTGATTCACGTATTATTGTTTTTGGTAGTTATACAAGCTATTTGTAAAATTATAGAAAGCTGAGTTACTAGCTTTCCATGATATCATTGGTATCACCTCGCTAAAACTGCACCCTGGATAACAGTAGTGAGCTAAATTACAGCAATACAACAACAGTAGCTCACTACATTCAAGATATTTTCTTCTACAAGTTCTGATATGTAATCTATGAATAAACCATGAGCCTATAAATGAGAATCACAATTGTGATAATTAATATAATCTTGCTGTTGTCACTTAAACTGTTTTTTTTTTCTTTTATTTTCAATTGATGTCTTTTGTTTTGTTTGGTGAGTTTTTAAAGTTGGGCAGCACATAATGAAGTCATGTTTTATAAGTAAACAACATAATAACCAGCTCATAATCTGACAAAAACAAACAACCAATGCCTCCTTTTAATAAAGAGGTCTTACTTTAGCGTTTCAATTTGTTCCCATCACACCTTACCCGATATTATTAAACTTGTCCATTGTTTCCTCTTATATTGAGCTCCTCATACTCAGGCTGCTGATAGGATGTAAATGTTTGTTTGTTTTAGTTTTTAGTTTACTGACTGCTCTGGTGACAGTTCACTTTAAATGAGTTTATTTAGTGCTGTTTCATTCTGGAAACATCTGCGCCTGTGTGTTAATTTATACACACTGTTGTTTGCTGGTTTGGTCAACTCAGCAGAAGCATGGATGAAGACTGTGAGGACCAGGCTGTCACCGTCACGTAGAAATACAATGTCACTGTCCACTTAAGTCATTGACTTCGCATATCCGCTCTTGTCTTTTGCTCATCCCTAAAATGTGGTTCTGAACAGTGAGAGAGTGCTCTGCTGTTGTGCTGCTGCTGCACTGTTGCTTCTCGTCTTCACTGTGGGGAAATGTAGCTTGTTGGTATGCTACTGTGGTACTTGATAAATAAAATCGCTAAATAATTGAAAGCTGTTTGAGTTAGAAATCAATGTTGTTCTGACAGAGCTGCTGGAATGTAATTTAGATGCTAATGCTGTCATTAATAGTGACATTACTGCCCATCACTTAACAAATCACACGTGGAGGCCAGAGTTTCTGGGTTGACTCTTGGTTTTGAGGCTGTTGGTGTAAACTCCCTCTCTGTGGGTATCTCCTGTCTATTGTAGGTTCCCTTTATTAGATCTGTTTGATCTGAAGAGTTAATTTACAAAATAAAGTATTTTCCTTACTGTAATTCAAATCCTTGTGCTGTCTTAAAAAACTTAAGATGTACAAACTTTATCCTCATTAGAACTAAAGGAATGACCAAGCAACCATGAAAATGTATGATCTGGACATGATTTTTATTCAGTTCTGGACCTGCAAGTTGATGTCACCAGGAACAAAAAACAGCTATTGTGCAACAGACTGAAATACAAGAGAGAGGGTTCCAAGTGTATGAATTTTACATCAACCTTTAATGATCTGTAATACTGATGCCGCTCCCTGAGGTGTCACACAGTCCAAACTGGGTCCGTTGAGTGTTTTACAACATGGCATTTCATTGACACGAGCATGTCTGCAGTGAACAGCTTTCATTCCCCGGGCACTGATCCCTCTTCGTGCTTCTCTCCTCAATGTGTTTTGCTCTGTTTGGGTTCGTCAGCCAAAGCTGCTGTGAACAAGGTGAACGAGTAAAGACAAGGAACCAATCCAGCCTGGAATACAGATTACACACTGGGCTTTGAGTCAAGGAAATGTTGAAACTGTGTTGAATTTGGTGCAATAAAGTGAGTTTCGTCAGCAGTCCTGCTACTTAGCGTTGTAATACACTCTGTGACATGAACAAAGTGTGGCTAAGTGAGTTTGTTTACAGCAGAGATTTGTGTTTTTGTCATGTTCTAAGCACCTGAGGGCAAACTTTTACATTATCATCAGCTGAGAAATGTTCACATCAGCTCTTCTCTGCAAGCTTTATCATTCATTGTCTGGATTCTTGCCATATTTCTTTTTTTTTTTCCTCTTTGTTCACTCCTTAATGCCTCCTTCCTGATTAGGCTGCAGTAGTTATTTGGCATAGAGAGGAAATCAGTCCCGTGTATTGTTAAACTTGACTATTGTGCTTGTTTATCTTGCAGAAACAAATGTTGCTGCAAAGGTTTCTGTTCTGGTTTCTCGTCACGTTGAAGAAAATGTTGTACTCGCT
The DNA here is from genome assembly GCA_036419115.1 of Scarus forsteni. Lineage (NCBI taxonomy): Eukaryota > Metazoa > Chordata > Actinopteri > Labriformes > Labridae > Scarus > Scarus forsteni. The sequence goes on from JAZDUH010000391.1 coordinate 1,686,710, forward strand.
TGAATCAAGGCAGTTTGAAAATACTGTTGTTGCACTATTCTGCAGAATTAGAAAGCTTGCAGACTTAAGCCTGTGCGAGGGAAGATAAGATAAACTTTGCAATGATCAGAGTGTGCTCTGTGCTCTATATGAGGGGACCAAACATACAACAAAAGAGCTGTTTTGCATGCATGTGTTGAAATGCTCCTCAGCGTTTATATACACGGTCACATAAAAAGGAAGATTTCCAGAGGAGAGGAAGGACCGCTGGAGTTTATGGACCTCAGGAGAACTGTAACATACTCAGTCACTCTTTATTAAAGAAGTGAGGAAATTTGTTCTTCTTACAACTCAGCATATGCTGTTACAAGCTGGACATATGGGAGCTTATGGATGTGCTGTGTAACAGTGTTTAAGAGTACCTCAATTAACAGTGTTAAATATAGGGCTAAATTTAAATTATTTTTGAGGTTACAGGAAATTAACACATAGGGTGTTGTAATGATTTTAAGAGAAAAGATAAGTGGAAAAAACTACACCAGATTAATATATTCAAAGTAAAGCTGAAGATACACTACAAGATAATTGACATCAGTTTTGGCTCTGATCCCCACTTCCAAACAAAGTCAGTGTAACCGGGTTAATTTTGTTGAAGTTGTTAAAATTATTATTTATTTATGTTCATTCAGTGTTCCACTCATTTTGTCAACTGTGTACCTTGTTCTGTGAAGAAAATATGGGAAGTGCTGGTGCCTGTTCTGTATGTGGTATGTTTACTATGATGGGATGGGGCTGGAGCTGTACTATGTGACTCACCACCACCAACAAGTGAGTCCTATGTTTTGTCTGACAGGTATGTGTATAACTTTTATATTTAGTTTTTTTTGTCTTCATAAGGATACTGTCGAACCTTTGCAGATAAAATGTCAATATTTGTTCATAAACAAAATGGGAAAAAAAGTAAGTTCATGTAAATCTATATTTTAATTCATGTGCACACGTTGAGTATATATTTTATAACTGAATATTTGTTTTATCCTCCCTTAAGGGATTTTATAGGTAAAAAAACTAGTGATGGAGTAAATACCAGAGCATTGACCAGAGGAGACTGTAACACACAACGGCGTAGGACTAAATTTGGCCAATTGGTGGGGTCAATCAGAGGCTCACAAACTTGGAACACACTGCCAGCCCATGTCAGGAACTGTGGCACCTACTCAGCCTTTAAAACAGCTCTGAAACACTGGTTAAAAAACAACCAAAAATGCTCACACTATATCATCCTTATTCAGCTTTTTAAATATTTTGGGGACTCTCAAACTTTGTGAGAATGATTTGATGTGTTATTGTAATACATGTTGTTGGTGTAATGTCTGTGTGTTTGTTCTGTTTCTCTTGTGTGTGTCAATGTTAACTGTCCTTACCTGCTTTAGGACTGCGGATGTAAACTAGCTATTGTGCTAACTCCGGCATATTTACATTGAAGCTTTTGCTGATATGTTGATTAATATGCATTGTCCTAATTTAAATAAATAAATAAATAAAATAAATAAATAAATAACACTGTGTTATTTTTTGTGTAATTTTTCCTGCAAAACTATGCAATCACTTAGAAAAAGGAGATGTATGCCCCCTCTGCTTGTTGATGATCTCATATACCGGGCTGGAGCTGTGCTATGTGATTCACCACCAACATGTGTGTCCTGTGTTGTGCCTGACAGTGTGCTGAAATATTAAATGCCATGAACTCCATTGAAGTGGTAGGTTGATGTCTTCAGTATGCTGAGGTGCAGATAGAAAGAAGGGGTCACATCAGCACAGACCTGATTATCTGGTGGTCCGAAAGATGATCTTACCTGATTATCCTGTGGTGTGAAGTGTGTTAAAAGTCATAGAATCATCTCAGAGGAGGATCAGAGAGACCCCAACTTGAAACTATCAGTATTAAATTGTTCATCATTTCTGATTCAGCAAAACATGTCATCTGTGTTTTGTAACGGGGGGCAGAACAAAGCCAATAAGGGTAAGGCATATTGGCTGAAGCAGGAAGCAAATATAGCCATGATAATGAGAGTAAAGGCAAAGCATAAAGTTGGTCGAACCTCAGAAACTTCAGTCTTAATTGCTGATAGGTGGAAAAACAGGAGCAGCTAAACAGCACAAATTTTATTTCCTCATCAAGAAAGTTAGGAAAGTTTGAAATCTTATTCAGCTGTTTACTTTATATTGTGGGAATGTATGATTAGTCATCTGAACAACAAGGTACAACTTGTAAGAATTGTGCACTCTTTGAATGAGCAACACAGCTAAATGGGAAGGTAGTGCCTTCCAAAAATGTGTCAGATCCACCCTTCTTCTGGAAGAAGGCCTCAGTTAAGCAGGAGCAAGGAACCATTTTTCTTGGATGTTGTCTTCATGGTTTGCCCACTTCACCGGCCTCACTGAACTTGGTCCTAAGGGCCAGTCTACACAACTTTTTCATTTCCGTCTCCATATAAAAAAGGATAAGCATTGTCAGGGAAAAATAGACTGGCAGTGAAGCGCAGTACTCTTTCAGATAAAGGTAGCTCGAACACCTGGGACCTACAAAGACATCTAAGGCTGACAACTGAGCAACACGTGTGCTGCTAACTGTGCTTGGTTTGTTCATAATAATAATAATAATAATAATAATAATAATAGTAATAGTAATAGATTTTACTTAAAAGCGCCTTTCTTAGCACCCAAGGACACTTTACAAAATACATAATAAAAACACACTGCATGTTATCACTCCTCCAACAAACTGTGGATATGCTGCGTCAACACTCTGACCAACAGAGATGCATTTGTTCTTTTCACCAAGGACTCTACAAACTTACATTGGCAACTACTGGCCTGGCATGCATGCTACTGTGTTTTCAGTCATTCTTGCATATCCGTGTGAACATGCACTGTATGACACCAAGTCCTTGTGAAAGTGGAGCACTTTTGAAAACGAAACGCAAAGGAAAAACATTTCTGTTTCTGGTGACAATGTCATTGTGTAAACAGGTCCTAAAATTGAAAATGAAACCAGGGCTAACACCAAATAATGCTGCCACTCTACCAGTGTTGGGGAAGTTACTTTTAAAACTAGTGTATGCTTGTTACTTGTTACTTCTGAAAAAAGTAACTTGTTACTTTACTTAGTTACCCTCTATGAAAAGTAATTTACTTTTCCTTTACTTTTACATTGTTCAATCTTGGACAGAACCCCATATCTGTCCAAATGTGAAGGCCTACAAAAAGTTCTACTACAGAGAACATGAGTTATTTCTTCTGTGTTCTTTATTTTACAAAATGTCACATACCCTGTGGAATGAGAGCTCCTGCCCAGTATTTCCACATTTTGCTTCTGAAATAAGCCACCTGGTCGATAAAAACAAGCCAAAATTAAGCAGCCTCCAGCTATTTCCTTTCTTAATGTGATATTTTGCTTTTTTAAAAGAGAAATCTACATAAAGTGTGTTAATTTTTTCGCCTACATTACATTTCAATATCACAGTGCCAACTATCTCTTCAAGAAAAGATTGTCGCTTATAATAGGCAGACCTGGCAACTTTGGCTCTGGAGCATGCCCTATGTGCATGAGTGTGTTTCGGGGCATGCACGATAACCAGGAAACAAGGAAGTGGACAAACTGCCTACCGCAGTTGTGTTTTGCTTTATGTTAGGAGCTGGAAGATAATCAGGGGGATTCACACAGACAGACTAGCCCCAAGAAGCAACTTCACATTTAGAAACAAGCCCAAAAAACCACAACCCGCGGCCTTGACTCATGAGATTTGCGGCCCTGAGAAGCTTCAACGAGCGGACATGGCAATGCTGCTCGTGTCTGTGTGAGCAGTTGAGAAGGCAGTGTAATGGTAAAATTAATCATTCAATCATTTATTTTTATTCCACAGGTATACCATTGGTTTGAATCACACTGAGTTGATCTTATGTTAAGCTTATATAACCCCTGAAGCAGTTAACTATGGTCTGAGGTTCATTCCCAGTTCTCACGAAACAGAGTGCAGGTGCGAGAAAGGTCAGGGATAACGAGGCGAGAACTTACAATGGGCCTCGGAGACCAAGAATGTTTGTAAGATATAACAGATACTTGTGCCATCCTCCCTTTTCTGCATGTGAAATAAACAAAGGCTGAAAGTCCCAACTTGGAGACTAATGGGGAGGGAGCCGCTGTCGAGAAGGTGGAGTGACCTGGGATACTGTCTCACATGAACAGAAAAGCGAGGTGTTCAGATTTAGGTATCACGTTTTGTTTCATGATGCCTGTATGCTTTTAAGAATCTGTATGTTCTTGTGTCTAGCAGAACTCTCTCTACAGACTTGTGTGCTGCATGACAGACTTCTCTCTTGCAAGATAAATAAATATTCACAAAGACATCTTTTGACTCAAGATCTTTATTGATCCTCAGCTTTGATCAAAATTGCCACGACAGCAGCTTCAGACAGAGCTGTCCAGGGGAAAAGTAATGTCACGCCCATAGACTGTAAAAAACATGGACGCCATGTCACTGGGCTCAAATTGAAGCCTCCACGAAAACTGCTCCCCCTGGTGACTGGCTGCAGAATAGGTCAAATTTCCGTCTCCCCCATTCATCTGGACGGGCCGAAGTGAAACTTCAAAAAATTATTACACCCCGTACAAATATTTCTCCCATCCGTATGCTGTGGTGATATGAAAGTATTATTGGGCTGCGTGTTTTCCAAGTCCTCTTTTTCTGAAAAGTTTTTTTATAAGTTATTAGAGTTTAAAAATAACCGCGGTTTACGGCAGATTTACAATGATTGTGACGGCGATGCTGCGGAGTGTTATGACTGCCATTTACATAGCTGCGTCTGGATTATGGCCCAAATTCTCTACTGGCTGCACAATGGCGGCGCCCTGACGGGAGATATTTAGGCTTTAAATCTGTTACATGGTGGAAGGCGGAGCCACACTATCCAGTTCTTATAATACATCCACACACGCCACATTAAAAAAGGAACTATGTTTCGTTACCAAATTTTCATTCGTAGCGCGTTACTTTACTTTTTACCCAAAAAAGTAGCTGCGTTACTGTAACGCGATATTTTGCAATACCTCGTTGTTGACGAGGTAATGTATCTATTTTTGACTAAATGACAATGTTAAAATCGCTAAGTTCAACTTGGTTTTATTACCGTGAAGTCGCCCCCGTCCTGTTGAAGCGATAAAGTGAATAAAAGTAAAGACAACGACGCGCTGGCGATATCACACACTTGAAATAGGTCTAAACCAAACTACATACTGGTACTTTCTGGATTTGTTGTGCTGTACTTTTTTCCTGTCAAGTTTTTTTGAGAAACTTCGTCATAAATTAGTCGGCCAACATACCTGATAGTGGTCGGACATCCCTCCTCGTCTTTTATTTCACGCCAGCGAGTGAACACCGAACCGATGTTTATTCTGGTCCGAGCATTCAGCTTGTTTTTCTCTTGCTTTCTTTGTTTTGTATCCTCCGACAAAACTTTTCTCTTCCTTACGTTCTTTGTTGCCTCCGCCATGGTTACAGCTCCGCAGTAATGATTGGCTTTCGCAGAGACTTCCGTGTTTCAAACGAATCGGGAATCGGGGGAAGTGCCGTAAAGCAGTCCAAACGTGTAGTTTTTTAGTGTGGCAGGGTTCCCACCATCTACCTTGAAGTTACATAGCGCCAGTGAAAGGGATACAGACCACAACAGAGGTGTAATTCAACTCATTGTAAAGTGGTGGACCATCACAATGAATATCGAAGGATTATATTATGTTTGAAAAACTACATAGTGTTGGTTTAACACTCTTACTCTCCATTTTACTTGTTAATAAGAAGGGTCAATTTGCTGTACATGTCTGCTTCATAATTTACAATCTCAGAGGACATTTAGTCCTTTATTCCCAACATGAAAGAGAATGAAGCATTGACAAAAGAACCTTCAATTTTCCAGGTTGATTTTTTTAACAATAGGTTATCTGTGATTTCCCTGACATTTACAAACAACACCTGCCATCAGACATTTGCATCCTGAAAATATGCATGATGTAAACTACATGTCAGACAAATAGGCATTTAGATCAGTTATGGGAGCGACAGCATAAATGAAGTTTTTTTGACAAAGCCGTCTACACTGCTCCTGTTTACAACAGAAGCAACAGCAGATTATAGTGTTCCCATGTCAAAATCCGCCCATTAGACAGGCACTTTTTTATCCTCGTCCACAGCTTTTAAACCACTTACTGTAGGAATTTAGACGGCTGTGCTAAAAGGATTCTCCCTCTAATTCCTGTTTGAAATGGAAAATAGCAACTCTATCTACACAGGAAGCAAAATGTGTGGAGAACATTTACATTTGCTGGATTTGAAACATCAAAACACAAGAAGAAAACAACAATCAGTTCTCTGTGGCAGGCTGTAGCTTCTGTTTTCAGTGTTTCAGTCAGAATTTTGGAAGTGTTTTGTCCTTTTCACAAGTTTTGATCCAAAGCTCAGAGTGAAAGACTCAAAGAGGAGCAGATTTGCTGAGCAGTGATTAAGACAAAGTGAGGCCATCTCTCATTCTGCCACTCCTTGTTGTAACACCAGTGTGACTAACAGCAGGCCTGAATGTCTTTTGTCAGTAAATGAGAGTTTAATATGTTGCACCATGGAGATGGGACGGAGAGTGTGTGGCCCCTGCTGTTTCTCTCATCACTGCCTTGGCTTGTCACAGACTGCTCCGCATGAACCTGCACTCGTCTTGGCTGACAGGAGTCTGAAGGAGCACAAACCAGAGACTTTACAAAATCAGCCTCCTGAATGGCTTTCTGATGGTCATTCATCAAGGCGGCAGGACTAAAAGTGACCCAAAGGTATAAATCTGTATTAATATTCTTGCAGAGCAGAAAGGTCATTTGTCTCTTTAAATGTACGCAGTGAATTACTGACTGACAATCACTTCAAACTTTTTTTAATATAATGAAAGCACAAATGCATTGGGTCGTTGTGGTTTATAAATTATTTAATGAAAAAACAGCTTGATTTTATTTGTTTTTAAAGGGACTATGAGGAGTTTCTAAGTAATTACAAAAAACTCTCACTTTGAATATATGCCTGATCGAAATACACACTTAAAGATGAGTTTTATAGCATCAAAATAGGTTATCTATAAATGCTATTCCTTAGCCAGGTGGTCGGGTCGGTCAGGGCTGGACTGGCCTGGATATTCAACTTCGGGAACAAGAAAATTAAAACTAGAGCAAATTTATATTATTCGGACACATCTTAGAGCACTGGGCTGTAAGTAGTGATATATAGCCGGCTACAAAACTACGATATTAAGTTTTCCAAAAATTGCTTGTTGTCACACATCAAAAACTACCGCTACGTAAGTAGAAAGAGATACACTACCTCGTGGCTTTATATCCTGTAAGTTTCTGAAAAAAGAAGTTGTAAAGCAATGCAGAGTTCTGAGGAAGGTCCGAGCTGCATCACAACAAACACACGCTTTGCCTTGCACACGTCTTTTGGTGCGTGCCAGTTGTAGTCAGAAATAGTAATTTTGAGTTTCGAGTAGGGAACTGCAACTGGATCGCCCCCTGAAGTCGGAATTTCCTACTGGGAACTCGGTGAAACCTCGCCACCCCTGAAATGACAATCGAAATCGCTGTGAACAGTTATTTCCTCTAATAATCAATTTATTTGCACTTCTGACTGGGGTGTGTCGCTCTAGATCAGCTGTATACATAGTACTGTTAGATTTATATTTACAAAAATGCTGCCATAGTGATAATCACATTCTTCATACAACAACGCAGGCATGCTAACAACAGCTTTGAGAATTCCTTGTGTGAGACAAGAGAATTATAACGAATCAAGTCCACATGTGTGTACACACTTATGGAGCACTCCACTTGGTGGGCAAGAAACATCCTCTGCTTGAAGGGTTAGTTCAGGGTTGATTTGAAGTTGAACTGTTGGAGGCCCATGGCACTAGAAAATATAAGAGCTGTTAAAAGAACATGGGAGCTTTGTCCCTGGGGGGAAATACCCAGGACAGAATTGTAGCAGGTACATTTGCAATCAAAATTATTAAAACCCCGCTGGAAATGAGGCTTGTTGGCAAAATTTATAAACTTCCTGCTGTTTGCTTTTGCAATATTTTTGTATCCTCTTCCTTGTTCGTATGATCTCTTCTCTTAATTTTTTGGACAATTCTCTTGGTTGAGCCATATTTATAACATGTAATCAACAAAACTCGAGCCAGTGCAGGTATTTAAAATGTGCTTCAGATACCTGATACTGCCAATGAAGCACTTGATTAGTTGCATCAGATCTGCTTAAACAACACCTGATTTGCAAATTTGTGCTCTGACAAGGGATTCTATTCAGGGGGTTCAATAATATTGAGACTGCAGTAGTCATTAAAAGTGGCATTTTGTTTTAAATTTAAAGAAGCCTCTGGATATATGAGCTCAGTCAACTCACATTTAATTGTTTTACTGTAGCTCCAAATACAAGTTGTAGGTTTGGCGCCCAGGCTCCGGTCTCATCACTTCCTGCAGAAAGGTTTACATGAAGGCATGGAGGAGTGATGAGCAAAACTTATGAACACCCCCAGAGCCTGCAGGTGGATGCTGGGGTGGTGGTGGGGACGAAAGAAGATGCATCAAAATCAGTGTCTGGCAGCATAGACGTTGCCGGGCAGAGGGAGAAATGGGTAAATTTCCAGCTTAAATGTACTGCCTAATTGAGAGGTGGAGAGTGTGATTGGAGGATGGATGAGAGGAGTGTGGCATTTGACATGAGTATAGCAGAGCAGCTCAAGTTGTCTGCCTGAACTAGCTTGCAGGTTTCACTTCAAGCTATATACATTTTTATAGTTTTATTTGTTTATTGCAAACAGCTGGAAGTTTATTGAATTTTGCCAAAAAAAAAAAACCTCACATTTTCAATGGGGGTTTAAAGGAGACATATCATGCTGATGCATGATTTAATACTTACATATAATATAATAAATTTGAAAACAAGACCTTACACCCCCTTAACTTTCAAAAAATGAGATATTGTATTTTTTCTGATATCCTAGAACGAGATTTGATGCCTCTGAAAATAGGTCATTGCGAGATGTCCGCGAGATTTAAATCGTCGTGACGACACGAGGTACCTTTCTTTTTATTGGAGTAATCTGATAAAACACTTCCTCCTCTGTGATGTCCGTTAGCCACAAAACCGTCACTGAGGAACACATTCGTCCAGCAGCAGGGGTATAAAGCTCCCTAGCTCACACTCCCTCATTACCAGCTCTGGCCTGTAGGGGGACTCAATACGCAGTCACTGCTTTGAGCCTGCCGGAAAATACAGTAGAAGAAGGACAGGCTGGCTCTACCCCCGATAGAACTGACCAATCAGGGCACAAAGGGCTGTGACATTGCAAGGTAACTGTAGGTCATCCTGAGATCCAAGTGTTTCAACAAGAGCTTGATAATGGCCTAAAATGAGGATTTTGAGAACGCTATTGTGGGGCAATGAAGGAACTAAATGACTTGTACTGAGGGCAGAAATGCTTTACAGGCATCCTAGTCTGGCACAGTGAAAAGGAGAAACAAGCATGATATGTGTCCTTTAATAATTTTGGCTATAGCTGTATATAGCATTATATACAGTACATGGTGCCTATAACCCACTTGCAGGTAAAACTACCCAAAAAACCATGTTGACTCTACATTATCATACAGCAAGATTCGTTTCTGTGTTAAGAACTATTCTGTGGTGCAATAAAGGGTTATATCCTTCCACCAGAATCTCCCCTTATTTGTTCCAGTCAGAGTACTGACCCCCAGATATCACCCCCCAGAGCCACAAACTCCACAAGTTCATTCACTGGCAATCATATTTGCTACTGTCATGGACATTTAGCAACCAAACTTAAAAAAAACCCTGAACAAACACTTTAAGACTATGGAGGATTGATAGTCATCTATTTGTTCTGGTCATTTGACAAAAAGAAGACTGGTATTTTTTTCAGTTGGATGCACTATTAGATGAGGGAAAACCTGAATTACACTTTTACAGGTACCCATGTCAGAAAATAAAGAAGAGAGGCAAATATTGGATTAATAATGTCAGGTGCTCCACTGTAACGGGGACGGTGGCCACAGACAGCCTTCTCCTAAGCTTGTAAGATTTGCATTGTCTTAACTTCATCAGAAAATTAATGGCCAAAAACGCTGACTTATAAAAACAGCAGATAGAGCATAACATAAACTAGAAAAGCACTCGGGGAGCACCGACCTCCGCCAGCTCCACAGTCCTCACTCATATTGTGATTTTCACCATAAATATTAGTCTTACCTTTATTTCATCTAAATATTTATATTCATTGACCATGAAAACATACCATTAGCAATTGGATTCATAATGATATCTATTTCAGCTCCAGTGGTTATTCACAAAAATCAAATTTTTCGTCATGGCGGCCAGGTGCTGATCTGGATCAACACCAAAATTGAATCACTTCTTCCTTTTCCTATGCTGAACGTTTCCTGAAAATTTCATCAAAATCCATCCATAACTTTTTGAGTACTTTTGTTCACAGACAGACAAACTCTCCCGAAAAACATAACCTCCTTGGCGGAGGTAACAAGGTAATGTTATGTAAGGGGGCAAAACTTAGTACAAGAAACCCAAGTGCTACCAACTCAGATATGCTGCCAAGATGTGAGCAGCAACCTTAATTAGACTGCAGTCTTTAGTTATATACAGTTCTCAGAGTGTAACTGTAGGGAATTTACTGTGCACTCATTTCAGCATTTATGCATATTGTTAGAATTTTGTATCTATTTGTTCTACCTTATGTGTTCAGTTGTATGTGTCTGTTTCATAGTAACTGTGGTTTGGTTTGTCTTTATATGACATGCATTTTTTTAAGAAACAGTGGATTTATTTTTGCTATTATTGTTACTGTTTTTATATTTCTGATTGGCAGGTTTGGGGATGAAGTTTTTTGGGGTGGAGGAGGGGTTCATTTGTTATTTGTTGGAAAATGAAAAATCATTTATGTTGCAATTGTTATGTGCCTTTTATTATATGCTTTCTAAAATGTGTTTAAAAAAAGGGAAACCAAAGTCTATCATAGAATATCCTGCAGGTCTACCCTGGTCCCAGATGCACCCTGGACACATGTTTGAAGTCTCTTGCCCAAAAATCCTCTCAGATATAAGGGATGGAAATTTAAACTAAATCCAGTTGTGAATTATTAACAGCTCCATCAACGAATCAATATCATGAGTCTTTTTGCTGATCCATTCCCTTATCAATGCCTGCCACTGACAGGGTTCAGAATTGTGGCTTAATTTTTTTACAAACTCACCTACTGCACAACCTTAACTGAGTGGAAACACCGACAACTTGCAGAAGCAGTTATCTATGCTGTGACATGTGTGTTTGACATTGTTGACACTAAAACTCAACAGGCCAACATTTGCCCACAAAGAAAATCTGCAGGAATCAATAAGGGAATGGTTGAAGAATATTGATTTGGATTAGGAAATAGGCATACCTTTAAGCCCTGTTGTTTTAGACCTGTTTAGGACAGACCGTATTCGCCTATATCCCATGAGATATGTCTGACCACATCTTTCTCATGAAGAAAGTACGGTTTCTGTTTTCTACACTTGTGCTCTAATGTTTACTATGGCTGCACAAACATGTCCAGACAAGTTACTTTCTACTGGAGTTTCCTGTAAGCTACATCTCCCCTCTAGTGGATGTTGTATATTCTAAAGAAAGCGCATTTTCTGAAAGATGGAGAAAAAAATAAAGGATTTAGGATTACAGGTAAGTAAAAGACATATTTTGTATTAAAATTGCATTATATACAACCTTTTAAGCAGTTGTATTTCAACATATATGATGTGTTTAGAAACAAATTTAAGATTTTTCTTAACAGGACGACAGATTTTTTTTAACTTAAAGTTGCCTTTTGTGTGAGCTAACTGTGCTGTTTGATCACTGAAGCAACAAAACGGCAACACAACCCATGTTATAGCTTCAAGCAGCATTAAGTCTGTGTTTACTTCAATGTCCTTGTGTATGAGTGGGTGCAGGTTTCAAGCATGTGATTTTATTTGTTTGAACAAAGCAGTTGTTGAGAGGACCCTAAAGAGAACAAAAACCTCAAGAGAGCAGCAGCGTCATTTTCACTGAAGTGAATTTTACATCGCTTTAAAGCTTCTTACAAATGGAGCCATCAGATAAAGAGGACGACATATCAAATGGGGACGACATGGTTTCTTTGAACTCAATGATGAAAGGTCTTAGACGAGTCATATTTTCTTTGATGGATTATATAATGATAATTATAGATGTCAGAGTTGATCATGAACATGCATAGTTTATAATAACTGCTTAAACACTTTGTGCATTACAATGGCCAAGAACACCAGGGGGTATATATATGATACTTTTTTATCTTGTGTTGGAAAATAAGTCTTTGATCATTAATAGGACCATGTACCATGTTGCATGTATGTATAACAGAGAAAATTTCTATAAGGGCCTGGAAATAATCGCTCATTGCATCATGCTATTAGGAGTGAACACATCACATATGCTGAATTAGTGGTGTGCAAAGTGTGATGATCAGAGTCCCACAAAGATCAGAATGCAAAATATTGTGGAAAACTTCAGGATAAGGCCAGTGCTGTTATTAAACCTGAATGATAAGCTTCACATAAAGCAGCCTAGTTAGCCAGTTAAAATGTGTACTAAATATGTGCTAAAAAAAAAGTTTAGCCCTGCTTTTCAAAGCTGCCTTTGTTAACCTGAGGACTCTGCATTTTTATATACATTAGTCTCTGGAAAATGATCAAGTGAGGACCTTTTATGCAGGACACAAAGCTTCATGTGAGATCATTAAAGCAGAGCTTACCTTAAAGACAGACCCCTGCTTCCCCATTGCCAATCGAGTGATGTTGTACTCCACTTAAACCTCTGTGCCGGTCAAACTTCCAAAATGCTTTCCTGCTATTTCCTTAGGGATGTGGGGCACAAAGGGCCCCCATGAAGCAAATTAACATTTTATACAGCTCATTGAGCCCATTTAAATGAGTAAAAGATGAAACTGAGTCATTTCATACTCTATGGCTAAGCCAATGGTGAGCTCAGCTCAGCATCAAGGCCCTCTGTGTTTATATTGTTATAGAAAATGTGGTTTGAAAAGGAATCATGAAATTGTATTTGTTATGTCTGGTTTCAGATTGCAGTCTGGCCCTCTGACTGTGATTCATTTTGGGTTTAACAATTTCCATGTGTTCTGTGCTCTACTTTGACAAACTTTGATATTGAAAGTGATCATTTTAAGCCTCTTAACTGTGACTGAAATTACTCAAGGTCAACACTGACTGTGCAATTTGTTTGGATATTATGAACGGGCATTTCAAGCCAAAGAACTATTTGAAAGTCATTAGCGAGTATTCAGAGGTGGATGGAGGATTATTCGAGGAATGAACATGCACACTGAATGCTGCATTTCCTCAAAGCAGTCCAGTCATACCACCTCAGTATGGTACACAATTATAGTTGTTTCCACTGTCGAATCAGGAGAAATGTACACAAACCAGACCTGTGCCACCCCACTTTAAGACAACCTCTCTGAAGAGGTGCTCAGTGTACCAAACCATGACAGTACCTGAAATAAAATTCCATACCGTGACATTTTCAGATAAGCCATGGATGTAGAGTTAGTTATTTCAATGCTGTTGCTAAAAAGAATATCTGTATGAATCATCCTCGACTTTAAAATGCTGCATTATGTCATGCTGCAGTGATGTCACGCATTAATGTAGCTGGGGTAACCCTCTCTTCCCGGCTCATGTCCCTGCCTTGAAGTGAAGATACATCACGTAATGGAAATGCAAACAAGATCAGAGCTCACCTCTCCAAACTGTACCAAGCCAGTCCTAAAACATGGAGGTGAGTTAATATTTAGTCCTTTCCGGTTCCCAACCTCCCCAAGTAAATGGGATTCAGAATTCCAGTTTCAAATAAGTGCCTGAAATTAGGTTTGTGATGATCACACAAACATGCGATCTTGATGTTTAATGAAAATTAATAAAACACATCTGATGTTCCCTGATTTTCAATCTTAAACCATTGTGTGTTTAAAATGACAGTCGCTGAACAACTGCGCACAAAATATACTTTTGCCACAACCATGAGGACCAACTTGAAAAGGTCTCTCAGTTATGAGGAATATCTCAAACAAGAAGTCAGAACAATTCATTATACACTGAAAATTGGTGCTGCTTTGGAGTTGAACTGCAATGTTGCAGTTTCATAACTGCTTACTAATAGCTTTTCACTCTGGCTGATAATATTTAGCCTGAAGGTGCATTTACACTGAACGCGACTTGCCGACCGAGATTGCATCGCCCACCCAAGTTGCGTTGTGTGTCCATAAATAGAACATTTTGTCACCGTTCATCTAGCTTCACTGTGATCATATCATCTCATAGATCATGTATTTATATGTATTTTCTCACATTATTTTAACTATATCGCTATCCCTCATCTACCAACTGTTACACACTGCAGCTGATTGGACAGGGTTGCAGAGAACTTCAGTTGAACAAGGTGGAACTAAAGTACTTACTAAGTAATGTTCACACATGGACATGGATTGTCGCTCTAATGTGATGCAGAATAAAAACTGTTGTGAAGGGTGTCGTCACGCACCCACACAATGCTGACTGGTGGTCTCGATGTGACCTGATCACATGTCCAAAGCGGCCTGTGATCAGGGGGGAACCATGTCACCCAGGTTCCCCCCGTAGCATCATGTGGGGGCTGGCTCCACCCCATCCTGGGTATACATTGACTTTACAAGATGAGCGGTAGCCTACGTCACCCAGAATGCCCAAGTTGCTTTGGATGTAAACATGAATTAAAACGTCATTGTAAAGATCACTACAAAGTGAACATGCACAATTTTGGTTAACGACAGAGTTTATTATCAGCAGTGATCCAAAACAGTAAAATATCTCATCTGATTTTCGTAGGCCTGCAGTCGTGGGAACCAGCACGATGCTAACTTCTGCATTGGCCTCCACTCATATGTCACTCCTGCAAAACTCTACAGTGTCTGCTTTTGTGACAGACTGTCACCCCTAAAAGACAACAAATGATCTTGTTTTGGTCCCTTTTTTAATGGTCACGTAATGCTTTCTTGCCATTTGTATGCCTTTTGGCAGTTTTCACCAGCTTCTTCCCATGATAGAGTGCTTCTATGTACAAGACAGAGAGTGAACAGTGACTGTGAACAGTTCGGATCCCTTGGATAGCCCACAAGTGTGATGTCTTACAGGTACAGCCAATTGGCTTACCCAGAGATGAGCTGAGACTGTTGAAATAACTCTGGGCTGAATAGAAACAATCAATTACAACAAAGTACACTGGTTAATCAATCAGACCAGACTGGCCCTTTAAGAACAGGAGCTCCAACAGAGCTTTCAGACAAAGTGAAAACAGGGGCACACCAAATGTGAAAACAAGCCATTTTGTTTTCGAACCTTTCAGGCATTTTTCCCAATTCAATATTCCAAATCCCACATACTTTTAGGGAACCAGGAGATGCTAAATGCTAACTCACCTCCATGTTTGAGGCACACTTTCTCTGAATTAGAGAAGACCATAACAGCTTCTCCTCGCACATCAAAGGTCATGAAGCCTCTTATTAATCCCTTGCTTGTTGAAATTATGTCTGAAAAGTGCTTTGAGGAATTGCTGTCAAATGTGTACCCTTCAATTCTGACTGGAAGAAAAATTTTAACAAAATTTTGGAAGGCTGGGAGAGGAGAAGCCACTTTTCTTATATCCAGCTTTTTTAATATGCTCTCCAGGAATCTGAACTTTTCCAAAGCCAGTTTAAAGGAATGCACTTCTTTAACCCTCTTCCAGATTTACGTCTCTCTTAGATTTACAGCATATTTGGAGTAATTTGCATTTCAGAATATTGCCACTGAACCAATCCCATGAAAAGTTATTTCCCTTGGAGGACCATTTATTTAGTCAAGGCCAGAGTAGTTTAGCAGGATGGCTTTCATTTCACGCTTCATACTCTCAATGTGATTAATAAGTAAAATGCTGTTGAAGAGAGAGAAAAGCCGTCATTCAATCCTATCAGCCTGGAAGGGTAGGAGGACAGAATATCCTGAAGCATTAGAGGCCGTTGTCAATCACTGCTCAGGGGAAATCAGGATATTCAGATCTGGTCTGACAAGCCCTCATCCTCTTTGACTGTTGTCGAAGTTTGCAGAAAAATATTAGAATACACAAGCGAGGATAGATTCTGCTGATCACTGAATGCAGGAGCTGTGGTCAGAGCATTTTTTCTGAAGGATTCTCTCCCTTTTGTTCTCTCATTTCAACTTTGATGAAGAATTAATTTTATGTATGACATTTTAATTGATTTTATAATAAGCCTCTCATTCCTCTGAGATCTGATTAAGTTAAGACCTTCTTTCAGATTCTCTTTAACCCTATGATCTGCAGGGTCAGAGGGTCTTTCAATATCCATTCGTAAACGTTAAATTTGCAAATATATTAAGCAAATATTTAAAATTAAATGTAAATAGACTGAACTTATTTGACCCCCTTTCTGGTGGTCTGACCAGTTGGGGTATTTGACTCAGCATGTTAGCATTCAGCCTTTCACACAGACACACCTCTTTGGGAACAGACAACATTAACTGTTGAACTGTTGGTGTACAACTTCAGTGGCTCACCAGACCAGGGTTTCTCTTGGTGTATTTTGGGTTTCTTAATATACTACAGATTTTCAATGGGAGACAGGTCTGGACCACTGTCTAATACCCACACTCTCCACACTGTTGAAACACATGCAGAATGTGGCTTTGCATTGTCCTGCTGAAATAAGCAGGGACATTCCTAAAAACATGTCACTTGGACGGCAGCACGTTTGTGCCTTTCAGTGTTTCTGGTGTGCCTTTGCAGATGTGTAACTTACCCCCACATAGGCACAAACACATCCTTGTACCATCACAGGTGCTGACCTTTGAGTTTTGAACTTTGCCCATTCCCTCTCCAGCCCCCAGGTAATGATGTCCATGATTTCCAGAGACAAGTTAAAATGTTAACTTGCCAGACCACAGCAGACTTTTCCACTTAGCATTAGCCCAAATAACATGAGCCTGGGGCCCAGAGAAGCTGATGGTGTTTCTGAGTGTTGTTCATGTATGGTTTGGCTTTGCAAGCTAGAGTTTTAACTTGTGCTGTAGATGGACTGTGTTTGGCAATGGTTTTCTGAGCCCAGTTTGTATTATCTTTACAGATGGTCATACAGTGTTGGCTTTTGGTCCTGCTGCTAAAATGCAGAGATATCTCCAGATTCATTGAATCTTTTTACAATATTATGAACTGTAGATGATGAAATCAAGAAATTCTTGCAGTTGTATGTTAAGAAATGTTCTTAAACTGGTGGGCTATTTGCTGGTCATTCACTAAGTGTTTAAAGTCACCCCATCCTGGTTGCAGCTTTGGTGGAGTGATGAGCAACCAGGCACAACCCAACTACATGCTTCAGGCTCTGGTTCGAATCCAGCAGTTTGCAGAGTGTCCTCCCCTACTTTCTTTCGCCCTCCTTCACAAGCCTATTCACAATCTCTCTGTCTCCGACCAATGAAGGCACAAAAATGTCAAAAAACAAAAAATCACTGCATCCTTGCTGTGAACATCTGAGCCTTTTAGAGATGCTCCATGACACTTACCTGTTACCAATTAATGTCTTCATTTTTGAGAGACTTATGTAGCATTCATCAACTTTCCCAGTCTTTTGTTGACTTCTTTTGCATATGTTGCAGACCTGACATTCAAAATGAGTTAATTTTTGCAAACAAAACAATGAAATTTATCAGTTTGAACATTAACATTCTTCCATTGAAAATATGTTAAATATAATTTGCAAATCATTGGATGCTGTTTTTTATGTTTAGCACAATGTCCCATCATAATTTTAATTGAGGTTTTAGTCCCTTGAATTACATGAAGATTTCTGCGATAATTCATGTACGCAGAGGTCTACCAAAATTCAAGCTCCTAGATTTACACAATTAAACATCAGCATGTGTGCTGATATGTACAACAAGTTTGATTATGAAGCTAAAAGGTCATGTTGGCTATATTTAGTTTAAGGTTCTTCCCAAAACAAATCAATGCTAGATATATACTTAGTACTTATTTTTACCATTCCCTGTCCAGTCCCACACCTTGTAAGGAAAAGTCCTGCAGCTATCAACCAGCAAGGACCCAATTATATCATAAAATTCATGAAAAACAAAAGGTAAACACCCACACAACTGTTACCTCTCCTTGCTCACAGATCCACTTCACACTGCCATGGCGTCAATAATAAAATGTACGTGATGTGTCACAGTCATTATGCCCTCTCCGTATCTGATTTGTTATGCACCCTCGTGACACATTCACAAGTATTTGCAAATGCATGTTTGATGCCTCTTGAACAACTGTGCGGCTTATATGATTATTCAGAGTTTCCTACGTGTTGTAGCACCTCTGGCAAAGCAAAGTGTTTATCAGCAGGAAGATTCAGAGTTCAGCTGAAAACTCCATCTACTCCCTATGGGAATGCATGCATGATTAATACAGCCTGTGTATACATGGTACACTCACCATATAACCAGAGTCTGTTGTGACTCACACAGCCCTTTGGCAGGTAGGACAATATCCATCTAATTTCTGCAGTGAGTGTGTTGAAGTCATCCTTGGCTTTGTGGTTTTCAGCACTGAACGGGCACCTGTCAGTTTGATTAAGTAAGCTCTCCAATCTCCTCTGGTGTTATTAACTTCAATTTCCATTTTTTCAATTCAGATTCAAACACAGTGGCGAGATGGAGGAGTGGATAAGACCCGGTGACTTCTCCTGGAGTCTGCGCCCTAATGACTTGTCTCTTTTTGGATGCTCAGCAATCTTTTAAAGGTTGCATAAACATCCCCTGCTTTTATGGCTGAACGATGAATGGAGGTTTGGAGGGAAATATTTGCTGAAAATGATCAACGAAGGTATACAGTGATGATGCTGTAAAATGAAATGCATCTGACCAGGACAAGATTACATTGGTGAGAGAGACTGAGCAAATGAGTGCGTATGACAGTGACAGTGACTGTTGCAGGACAAGGATGTTGGATGTGGGGACTTTGTGCAAATGTCAGCAGGCCTCCCAGCACCTCCCAAGCAGTCTAACTGGAAATGGCACAGACACACAGCCGACCATATGGCTCTTGTAATTAATCGTGCCGATTAATTTTTGGCTCGCCCTCGTTGTCTGCACAGCCGCTTACGTAACAGCAGAACCCTGTGAGTAAGCACTTCCCCAAGCCGTTGGTAATGGATGTTAGAGACTGAACAGAAGGTCATGTGGTGGTTTGGTTAGCAACACAGAAGGGAGCCTGGTTTTCATTCAGGAAAATAAAAAGAGATTAGGATCTGTCCAGTCATTTCATGCTCATATTCCAGAGCACACACTCAGCAGAAACACTTAAAATGATAGGGCAAGTGTTAACTTTAGTAGTTGGCATCCCAAAGCAAATTAAACTCAAGATGCTAAACTGTGTTCTGAGGCCATTCTCGCACAAAAATCTGGTGGGTGAGGTTCACTACTCTAAGAAGCAATTTCTTTTTAGTTTAATAGGCTTTAAACCTTGCAGAGCAGATGGACTTGCCTGTTTCATTGTATGAAATCACACAGATCCACCTAGCCAAGCTCCAATCGTCTACAACTTCAATTGGGTTAAAAGCTGAATGACCCAATCAGGGGAAAGAGGTGGGAACTGCAAATGTGACAACTGCAGGAAGCGACTGCTTTGAAAACGATGGCATTTTCTGAAGTAATCTCAGTGGATGCTGCAATATCTGCAGTTTCATTAGAAATGAATTAAATTCTTCCTTAAAACAGCAAAGAATGTCACGTGAATCCTTTTAATGGGAAATGTTTTTGCTCTTCTCCAATTGGTTTTTGGAAAGAGTTTGATTTACCAACTGGGAAGGACTCCAAACCCCACTGTGATAACCGAGTCTCCACCGGTTGCCCTCATGGACTATCAAATCAGAGAAGCCAGTAAGCTGGGGATCACTGCTGGAAACCTGGGAGAGATGTAATGTAAAATGATTGTCTAAGGACTGAAAGTTAGTTTAAGCTAACGGCTAACAAAAAGGACCGAGCTGCCACGTCATACTGTGGCTGAATATGGATTGGTCTGTGATAAGTGTGACAAGTAGAACGATTGTCCAATCACCAGCTGCAGTTGTTTTTGAAGGTTCTTCCCTCTGAAAACATGGACTGATGGATGGAACAATGAAATTAGTCTTTGTTATGGTGTTTACTTAACTTCCTGTTTCAATTACCCTTCTTTTGTTTTAAAGGGAAAATATGGAAGTTCTGTACTTGCTGACAACAGCTTGACTGCAGAGCAAAGACAGAGCAGAAAAGAATGCAATGATAAAATAAACAGAACAGTGACTTATTTTAATTGAAGAAGTAAAGGATCCTCTACATCAGTGTGATTGCGAACATGTGCTTCAAAGTATTTTTTTAGATACCATGTTTACAAGAAAAAGGTAATTTACAGGCTCTATGACCTTTACTTTGACCAATGACCTCAAAAAATATCCTTCTTGACTCCGAGTGTTGTGGATTTATAAA
The DNA here is from genome assembly GCA_036419115.1 of Scarus forsteni. Taxonomy (NCBI): domain Eukaryota; kingdom Metazoa; phylum Chordata; class Actinopteri; order Labriformes; family Labridae; genus Scarus; species Scarus forsteni. The sequence continues at coordinate 1,707,429 of JAZDUH010000391.1, forward strand.
AGTGCTCTTTGAATATTGCTCACAAGGTTTTAATCACAAGCAAGGGTTACCATAAATGTAATTGACTGAATTATACAGGACATTTGTTCTTTCTCAAGTTAAAAAAAACTTCAGAAAGTATTTACAGTAAATAAAAGTCACAGAGTGTGCTCTGATGGAAATATGTGTAGACACCTTTTCTTTATTAAATATTGTCTTCACTGACAGCTAATACCAGCACAGGATATTAAACACAGGAGTCTAAACTGTTATATGAGTAATAGGTTTCTGCTAATGCTAAAGTAGTGCAGTTCCATATTCATCTAACCTCTTCACAAAGTAACCAACTTATAGCTTTACCATCCTCACAGCGCCTGACACCTCTATCTTCAGACTTTAAAGTGGAAAAGGAGAAACTATTTAATTAGAAATCTTGAACAAAAGCCTTACATTTGGTTACCAAAGACACTGCCCTGCTTTTTATCCATTAACATAACCCAGAAAAGTAATCTTCAAGAATCAAAAGAGCCAAAGTCTGACAAACCTGCTCATTAAGATGCTGCTTTGTCCACAATGACCTGATTTAATTTCCCAAACAGAAATGAAGAACAGAGCTGTTGAAATTGTCTGAATCACTTCTGAGGGAAGAAGGGTGTATATTTTCTGATCATGTACTCAAACCCCAATTCCTATGAAGCTGGGACATTGTTTAAAGTACAAATAAAGACCGATTGCAATGATTTGAAAATTGTGTTTGACCTGTTTTCAGTTTAATCCAAATCAAAAACAAGATATTTTATGTTGAAGCTGATAAACTGTATGGTTTTTGTAAGAATTCTGGCTGGCGCACAGTTCAAAATGAGAGACAGAGGCATGTTTACCCCTGTGTTACATCACATTTCCTTCACACAACACTCAAAAAGCACTTGCAAACTGATGACACTGTTTGTTGGAGCTTTGTAGGTGGAATTCTTCTGCAGGGACTTCAATGTGCCTTGGCATTGTCTTGCTGAAATAAGGGGGGACGTCCCTGAAAAAGACATCCCTTGAGTGGCAGCATGTGTTCTTCAAAACCTGCTCATGCTTTTCTCCTGGTGCCTTCACGACATAGCAAAGTTACCCAAGGTGCCATACAGCTCAAAACGTCACTGTTTGCCAAATAAAGTCGTGGAGGGAGCTCCTTATGGTCTGCAGATCTATTGTACTGTTTCATTAGGGCTGCAACAACTAATCGATTAAATCGATTAAAATCGATATTTAAATTAGTTGGCAGCTAATTTAATTCGCGATTTTCATCTGCAACTAATTGCGGTTGTTTTGGTGCATGAAATTGTAGCTTACAGTCGGTTAGTTAGGAGGAGATGAGCCTGCTCTCTTGCCGTAAGCTACTGTGAGAGGTGCACATGTGCACTAGCTACCGTCACTGCACCGTCACTACCATCACGTCACTCCCTTCACTGACCATTAATGTTCAGAAAACGTTAACATCCACATTGAACACATTAACAGTAGAACTGCGACACTATTAATGTACTTACAGTGTTGCACAATGAGTCAAGAAAGAAATAAGCTGTAACAAAATATTATTACTGAATGAAAAATGCTTTTAATTGCTTTAATTGTTGTTTAGAAAACATCTAAAACAACTTTAAGCTAAATTGGGAAGGTAATTGAAATGTGTCATTATCCGATTAATTGATTAATCGTTTCAATAATAGCCCAATTAATTGATTGATTAGTTGCAGCCTTATATTTCATGTGAAAATTACCCATGCCATGGGTACAGTCAGACCTCCTCAATACCATCAATATGCCGGATAGTCTAATGTTAATTTTGACAGCACTTTTCAACTTACTTTTAGTTTTAGTGTTTTGCCTTGAGTATATTTTTGTTTCATTCATAATTAAGTCATCTAGGTGTTTTATGTTTAGTCTAGTTTTAGTTGTTGAAATTTCACAACATTTTAACAACAAAATTAAAAGTAAATATAGTCTACTAAAATATGAATTGTTAAGTGTAAGTATTTTTTATGTTTCCTTGGATCCCAACACCATGAAGGTAAGGAAGTCCTGATTGGACGTCCCTCTTAAATTATGCAACCTTTCCACACAACCAAAGCAGCTGTGATTCCGAACTTGTCTCTTCTTTCTACATGACAAAATTAGGTCTGATTGGATTTACTCTCTGTCAAACATTTCAGTCTAGTTTTTTTGTGGCATAAATGTCAGTCAAATTAGTTTTAGTTTTTGTCATAGTAAAAATGTTTTTGTAGTTATAGTCTAGTTTTCACCGGGGGAAAAAAGGTTGTTGATGAACACTATGACAGTGTTAGTTTACAAAATGAACACTGGGATGGTCCTTTTCCTCTTAAGTCTGGAGGACACGACGCCCAAGATTGCCGAAATGTGGACTCCTGAGACCACAGCACACCTTTCCATTTTCCGTTTTAGGTTGCACTTGTAGTTGTAGTGACAAACTGTGACGACTCATCATGGATTTCTGAAGTGCTCCTTGGTCTATGTTGTAATATCATTTACAGAATGATTTCAGTTTTTAATGCAGAGCTTTCAAACAATCAAAGGTCATCGGCAATCAGTGTTGGCTTTGACCTTAATACTTATGTGCAGAGGTTTTCCAGATTCTCAGGAACTTCTTATGATATTATGGGCTGTACATGCTGAAATCCCTAATTCTCTTGCAATTGTGTCTTTAGAAATATTCTTCTTAAACTGTTGAACCTCATCCCATCCTTGCTTGTGAACAACTCAGCTTTTTTAGGTTGCTCCTTACACACCCTATCATGAAAATCTTCTATTACTTATTTACTTGTTCATCATCGGAGTGTTCGAAACTGGTGTTTTTTTAACATGCCTCAACTTCATCCGTCTTTTGTTTATCCTGTCCCACCTTTTTTGGATCATTTTGCAAGCATCAGATTCAATATGAGTGGATATTTTAATTAAATATTTAATCTTTGTTGTGTATTTATTTGTGTATAGGTCAGAAAGGATTTACATTTCATCATATTCAGATTTTTATGTTTTTATAATGTCCCTTCTTCGTTGGAGTGTGGGGTTTTTAATTTCTTTATTCTTTTCACTTTCCCCTCCCATCGGACTCGCCTGAGCAGAAAAGACTGTTGGTGTTTTTACCCTGATGCCTTTGTTCCCATTACTTTCAGCCTAAGCAGAGAAAAGAGCCACTGCGGGGCTAAACACATACAGGAACACTTGCTTGCCTTGGTTTACTGTCAGTTCACATAGCCTGTGACGTGCAACAACTGCAAACACACATGGCCTTGATATAGGCCAAAACACTTCAGAGAACAAGAGTTATCTATTATGTATTGTTTACTGCTCGGCTAAAGCAGTGTATCAGTGAGCAAGGTGAGGAACAGCCCTGGGGCATTTAGCAGATGTTCATTTATGAAACTAAACATTTTCTCTTTGCATGCCGTGCACCTTTGCTGTCTGCCTTGATTGTGAACAATATGCGTGTTTGTCTTGTTTTTCTGCTAACAGATAAACATGCTGATGCTATCTTTTGGAAAACATAACAAAAGTGCATCCTGAAAACACTCCTTTCATAGTGCTGTGTTCTCTTTTTTTACAGGTCATGATTTCCTTTTATACTACTACACTTACAGCTCAGAGATTCGAGGTGACTTGTAATTGAGGTGTACAGTGTTGTCCACTTAGCAAAGCAAAATCCCTCATTTGTATTCAGTGAGTCATTGGAGAGTCTGCGTCACCTTCTGTGTCGTAGGGCACTGCACTAATCGTCCTTGGATGACTAAAGAGCTGGGATTATGACACTGTTTATTCCTCTTTTTCTGGGCTCATGCGACATTAGCAGGCCTATCAGAGCAAGAGGGGGGGTCAGGGGGCACTGGGGGGAGCCTGAAGGCCTCTTCCTTGTTGGTTTTCGAGTTTTATCCTTCCACTGCTCTCTCCCCCTAACTCTGGAAGTGATAAGACTTGTGCTCCTGCAGCTGTGCCGCATTGGAGCCTTGCACGGTGATAACAGACAGGCGAGACGTCAAGCTGTTATCTCCTTGATGCCGACATTCACCTCATATACTCGGTAACATGTGTCCAAAAGGTACAAGGCTCTCAGTGAGACAGCAGCAGGGAAGCAAAGCAGGGGGAAAGTGAGGCAGAATACTGCCCATATTTTTCACATTTGAACACAAAATAAAATCACAAATAAACTATGTGGATCCTGGGGATGAGGTTTGGGTGCCAGTTCTTGCTTTAAACACTGATTTATCTTCACATTTTGATTCTGTTTGTGCAAAACCCTTCTGATAAATAATGCATAAAAATAAACAATGACTTTGAGTAGCAGTACAAGAAGTGTTTGATTTCTGTCAGAGGGATGTTTTGTAATTTATTTATTTTATTAAACCTTTATCTAGCCAGATTAGTCCCATTGAGTGATTAAAAGTTCTTTTTTTTCAAGGATGACCTGGCGAAGCATGACATCTGGACACAGCTGCATAATGAAAGCCTGCCCATACAGGTTTAAATAAGACTCAAGGTAACTAAACTTATAGCACTTAAACTCAGTCTGTAAACTGTTGCAATAAAAGTGCCGTTCTGAAATCAATTCAACAGCATATCACCATGTACTCTTTGCCAATACATGTATCAATACAGCTCTACAAATCAATATCGCCGTAATGCTGTGATAGAAGTAGTAGAACACATGTTTGGTCATAACACTTTACACAGTTCAAAAGGTCGTGCAGGAAGCCAAAGTACTTACTCCTATTCCAGTGGAGCTAAGACATGGCATCTAATGGAAATAGATTAAAAACAGAATACAGTGATTTACAAATTCTTTTCAACATATATTCCATCGTATAGAATACAATGACTTGATATGTAATGTTAATATTGATAAATCTATATATTTATATATATATTTTAAGTATTTACTTATTTCAAATTCCATGTCTTTAACACATTCCAAAAAATCTGAGACTAAATCTGAAACAACGGACTGGGAAATTTGAGGAATGCTCAAAACACTGCAGCTGCTTGGAGTCTGTTCTCTTTTCTTTTGAGTGAGAGTGAGGTTGTGAGTGTATGTGTGTGTGTGTGCTTGCTCTCAGGGCCTATGCTGCTGATCCCGATCACCTGTGCTGATGTGCCCTGCATGGACAGACGACCGCCTGCCCTTCGGCCAATCAAGTGCGAGCAGCAGCATAAGAAGCCAGCCGACCCGACACTCACCAGCAAGCTGTAGCCAGCCATGCTCACGTGCCTACTCGCTTTGTTAGACTCGTTACTAAAAACTCTCTGAAACCTTTGTGATTTTGTGAGGCACTAGTTTTGAATTTTGGACACATCTCCACCACACTTACTTCGTAAATTGTTAGACACACTAGGTTTGGGTGCTGTTAGCTTTGATTGTGGGATGTACTTTTTCGGGGGGTAGTAGGGTTTATTCTAGTTATTTAAACAATAACTCTAGGTTAGAGTCTCTTTTTGTTCTCATTTTGTTTTTATTTTGCTGCACTCAGTTTGTTTGCCTTATTTTTTTTTTGTCAAAACCAGTACTTTTGTTAAATAAATAACTTCTTTTGAACCTTTTAAAATCTTGGTTTATTTTATGTTACTTTCCTTTTCACTTAAAACGAGCTGGTTGTAACATAAATGGGGGCTCGTCCGGGATTCGGACCCGGGACCTCTCGCAACATTGCAACATTGGGGGGCTGGAGCCTATCCCAGCTGTCATTGGGCGAGAGGTGTGGTACAGACTGAGCCAGTTGATCACAGGGCCACATACAGAGACAGACAACCATTCACACTCACACTCATACCTAAGGGCAATTTAGAGTCACCTGTTAACCTAATAAGCAGGTTTTTGGTCTGTGGGAGGAAGCCGGAGTGCCCAGAGAGAACCCACACATGCACAGGAAGAACATGCAAACTTCACACAGAAAGGCCCCTGTTCAAACTGGGGACCTTCTAATTGTGAGGCATGTGCACCAGGTGCTGTGCCACCATGCCGCCCCGTTTGCATCATTCCGTAAGTGAACATTATTAAACAGGTGAGTGCCATGATTGGATATAAAAGGAACTTCCCCAAACGGCTCTGTCATTCTAGAGCAAAGATGGGATGAAGGCTGACCATTTTGTGAACAACTGTGTCTAACAGTTTCAGAACAATGTTTCCTAATGTACAATAAGAAATTTTTTATTAATTTCATCATGTACTGTCAAAAATATCAAAAGATTCAGCCAATCGAGAAAAAAATGCCAGTGTGTGAATATGGCTTAAAAATTAGAACTTTGGGGTACTGGTTCGGTGCAGTGTTGAGCAACCAGGCATGACCCAGCTATTCTGCTGGCCTGGTTTTAAAACCAGAGTGTGGCCAGTTAGCAGAGTGTCCTCCCTACTTTCTCTTACCCGCCTTTACAAGCCTATCCACTGTCTCTGCTTCTGATGAATGAAGGCACAAAGTGCAAAAAATAAAGGACAACCATGGCAGGTGAAAATGGCCAAGACATCTGTGCTGCTTCTTGCCAGGTGTAGGATAAAGGCTCCTTGGTAAGAGTTTGATTTTGTTGAAAATTTTGATAAAATTTCCTGTGGGTATTTTATTCAGGACCTATCTAGAAACTGTCTGTGTTATCCAGTCAAAAAATGAGACATTTTCACTCTTTGAAGCCATCATTTCTTTTTGTTTCAAACATTACACAAGTCGCTCAGGACCTGTTGTCAGACAATGTGTTCTGAGACACTTTGTTCTTCAGAATTAAATTAAGTTTTACATTAAAAGGCAGTTTGTACTTCATAAGCGCCTGCAATGAAAGGGAAGTACGTACCTTATCTCTGCCTGTGCTCTCACTCACTTTTGTTATGGAGGTAATTTGCATTTTAATTTAGAGCTTGAACCTGTGCGTAATAGAATTAAGCCTGGAGACACATTGACATGGTTCTCTGACCCCTTCAAGGCCCGCTGGTGCAGAGGGGGCAAAATCGCTCACGTTGTATCCAGGCAGGGGGTTGACCCTGGCTGAGATAATCCTAAAAGGTAAACACTGGTGCCTTAAATGCCAATTATTACCATCATTTTCAGCAAACTCCCCACTGAGCAGGGCATTAACCTGTTTAATAGTATTTTGCTGAGAAAATACAAATCCACCAGATATTTTGATTTAGCTCTCCTCTCAAAATATTCCTTCTTAACTTCACAGGATTGGAAAGAAGCTGTTCTGTCTTCTTTTTTTAATGCACAGCAAGACTGCATTGTTTTTTTTTTCATAATAACTCCCAGGCCTGTATCTGAAAATGACAAGGGCTTGTCAGACATTTGAATGTTTAAAGCAGCTGTAGGTTTTCCTTCCAGTCAATACTGGGTTAAGGCATTGGGGGAAATAGCTCGTGAGGGGAAGTGCTATGAAGCATGAACAGCTAGCTGTCGACCCAACAGAAAGGGAACCAGACAGATGAAGTTTGGCATTTTATAATTAGAGATGAGGGGCTACAGCAGGAAACAATACAATCTAACTGGCACACGTCAATGCCTCTTACTGTAAACACAACAACAGGAGTGAGACGTTAGCTGCCTGAACTAATAATAGAACTGCTCTAACAAAGAGGGGGCTGTTTATGTTATCATATGATCACTTTACACATTAAAAAGAGGCTTTTTTGTCTCTAATGCAGTCAATGTGTTGGCTTTCTACAGACCACATTTCCCTGTCTGTATCAGTTTGAGTCTCAAGTCGAAGATAGACCATCCAAACACCTTGTTTTTTCACTTGCTGTCAGCCTTGACCTTTAAGCTGGTTTTCATAAAACTATAATTGGCAGAAATACAAAAAAACTGGAAAAGGTCTAAATGAAATGTAATTAGCTTTGAGAATATGGCAAAACTGCACAGAAGACCACCACTTGAAACTATTCTAAAGGTTATATCAGTAATGTATAAACTGGATTTGCTTTTGTACTGCAGTCTAACAGGAACTTAATGCTTGAGTAAAGCATCTACAAATAGTCACACTGTGCTTATTTCTTTAAGGACACAATATAATAAACATATTCACCTAAAAACCATATGCATCACTCCCATTTTAAAAAAGAGAGGACACATTTACAGAAGACTTTGGTAAAGGAATACAGCACATAATGTGCCTATTTAACTATTTACAAAACCCCAAACCAGTGAAGTTGGCATGTTGTGTAAATCATAAATAAAAACAGAATACAATGATTTGCAATTCCCTTTCAACCAGTGGCGATTTCTCTAAGACTGCAAGGGAAGCTCAGCTTCCCCTAAAATGTCCCCCAAAAAAGTGGTGATATGTCCTGCTGTGTGTACATTTCATTGACTAAATATACACTAGAATACCTTCATCTTTTGTTCAGAATCAGCTACTTATCACAGGTAACTGGCGCGCCTTCCTTCTCAGTCATCCCCGCAGCGTCTCAGCGGTTCAACACAGTCAGACGCTGAGCATCTCCAGACTTCAGCGGTTAAATATAGAGTGGGTTGTTCCACTGTGGAAACTGGACAGTCATTGGATAAACGCTGGGCTTTGTCCCGCCCATCGGACGCTCAGCGTCTCTGGGGGTCTATGAGGCAGTGGGCTGGCCTGGACGCTCAACTTCTGCATGATGATTGGATGATCTGTCTGAGGCCGAATCATTTTTTGATTGACAGTGAAATGAGCCGATCAGCGATCTTGAAGGCTCACCCCTCACCGGGGTATCTTCTAAGTTTTACATTCAGTTGTTCTGGACGGATTCGGAGGATTTATCGGTCACCAGCGACTTTATCTTTCTTAAAAACGACTAGCGTTGTGTTTGAAGATTGTCTCCTGCCACCAGCTCATTTGGAATTTGATGCCTGCAACATGTTTCAAAAAAGCTGGCACAAGTGGCAAAAAAGACTGAGAAAGCTGTTTTTATTTACGTTTTACACAACGTGCCAATTTCACTGGTTTTGGGTTTTGTACTTGCAGGACCTTATTGTGTCTCCATGGAGCATGCTGTTTTATAAACCAGTGGTACAGAGCAGATTGAACATGGCTATTTATGCCAGGGTTTTGCAATTAAGTTGGGTCTTGGGCAAAAGTTTGTCATTGTGTGCCAGACCTTATTGAGTGACTAGTTTATAGAGATAATTATTGAAAAAACTCCTGTTTTCATGGAATGCAGACTTTTAGTTAATTTTGCATTTGATAATGAATCCCAACAGAAAAAAAAGACAAATGAGCTGTGTCTTTAGAATAGATTTTAAGGTTCTTTAATTGATTTTTAAATCCCTTAATGGTCTCAGTCCTTCCTATTTATCTGATTTGCTTTTACCATATGAGCCCAGCACAGCCCTCAGGTCTTCAGGCAGTGGTCTTTTAATAGTTCACAAAGTAAAAACCAAAACATACGGTGAATCATCGTTTTATTATTATGGTCTCATCTGTGGAACAGTCTACCCGCAGAGCTGAAAGAAGCACCTACTGTTCATATTTTTAAAAGCAAACCCAAGACCTACCTTTCTAGTCTGGTTTATAGCAGATTTTTATTTAATCTGTTAATCTGCATTATGTATTTTTTACTCTATTCAATTTTCATAGTTATTTTTTTGTGTTTTATCACATCTCTAATTTATTTTCTTTTATTGTTTAGCTTTATTTTAATTAACGTTTAATGCTTCATTACCTTTATTATATCTTATCATGGTTTTATTGGTTTCGTTTTAGCGCCTGTGTGTCCTCATTTTAGATTCATGAAATGTTTCCTCAGTCTGTGGCTGTTTAAAGAGTCCTCACTTCGAGTCCTCGTGTGTGCATCTGTGTGTGTATGTGTTGGCTGTGTGTGAGTTGAATGTAGGTTAGGAGGGTGGGCTGGGTTTTGTATTTTAGTTTGTACCCCCTGACACATATCTGCTTGTGGTCTTATATGTACAACACTTAATGCTATTTTTTGTATGAGAGGTGCTTTAAAAAATAAAGTTTGATTGATTGATGGATTGATAGAGGGAGAGCATTGGGCAATCAAGACTTAAGTGTTGCCACTGCATTCAAAATAAGAGACAAAAACTTAATCCAAACACATGAAACATCGGTCTGTTTACTGATTATGTTATGGTATTTGATGAACCGAGTTAATTTAATACTGCATCAATGACTTTAGTGTGAATTATCAGGCAGAGAGTTTCAAATTCATATGCAAACCATTTCTTTTTATACTGATTAATTTGCAAGCTGAAAGCAGAATTTTAACAGCACCCCATAAACACCAGACAACTAAATCCCAAAGAGGGTTCATACAGGTATGTCCCTGATTTTTTTGTTTTTTCATAATTAACAGATGACAATCTGTGTTGCATATCCAGTGCAGTTTCTGCAAGACAGTTGCAATCCATGAACGTTTGCTGTATGACCTATTCTCTGAAAAAGTAAAAACATTAAATAAAATCATCAGACAAACTTGTTGTCTCTTCTTTCACCTGCCTTACAACTAATGGTCCAATCCATGCTGTGCTATGTCTTTGCTTTGGCGCTGCAACCTCAAATTAGTGTGGGTTTGCAGGGACAGTGGCTGGTTTTCATTTATTTGAAAAAAAATGTACCTATAATTTTTTAAATAAGGGCACACTCAAGGTGAGCTGCTGGAGGCATCAGATGTTGTGTTATTGGCCTGGAAAAGAGGAGTGATTACAGGGAGCTAATTGACCCAGAGCACTGATTAGTTTATGCCCGGGGTAAGAGGATGCTTCAATGTTACATTTTTCATTTAAGTGTTTGTTTAATATTAGATACACATGTAGTACCATGGTGAAATAGTTTATTGACCCTCATCATTAAAACTCTCTCACCATAGGAACACTCAGATTATCAGATGTGAACTAATCAGTCACATCATTTTAATAAAAAGTCCATGACCTAATAACAATAATATTTACATCAGTATGGAAGGTGATACTGAGCGACTGCACGAAGAAGAGTCAGCTGTCTGCAGAACTGCTCTGCATGTTTATCTTTATATGTCATTGATTGTCACAGCTTTGTTTCTAAAGAAAGATACATTAAAACATATCTCAAAATCCTTGTGCAAAGTCAGGCACAGACCACAGAGAGGATGAATTATTGAAGAACAGACTTGGTCACACAATTTGCGTTTTGGACATCGTATGAATCAAATTAACTCTCATTTCCTTCTTTTCTTGGCTTATTTATTTTCTCTACTTTTTGTGATAACATTTTCTGAACAGACAGAACATGATATAGTTTTTTTTTTTTTCATATTTTTTTGGCATTTTGTGCCTTTATTGATAGGAGAGAGTCAGTGGATAGGCTTGTGAAAGGGGGTGAGAGAGAAGGGGAAGACACTCTGCAAACTGGTCATAGGCGGGATTCGAACCTGGACCGGCAGAAGCAAATATATGGGGTGCCTGGTTGCTAACCACTCCGCCAAACCAGCACCCCGAACATGATATAGTTAATTTTAATGCTCAAATCAAAGTTATATTTCACTGAAGCATTTTCACTGCTGTTCAGCATTTATGCATCGAAGCATGCTTTACAAATGTGTCTAATCTTCAGACACACAGACAGAATTGGACAAGATCCGGTCAATAAGTCTTCTGTGGGCTTACCTTCAGACAAATGTGAGTTGTAAACAACGCAAGCGTTGTGGGGCTAACAGAGTGTCAGCAAGGATTGACAACTGTAAGAAGCTGTGGCACTGGCTTTTGGATTTTCATTTCTTCAACTTGACACATACTTACATCCCTTGAAAACAACATACAGTTGCATTTTTTACATTATTTAAAACTCTGTTTTTTACAAGAACACCACCTCAGTTAGGTTTACACGTAATGATATTAAAGAAATCTGAAGCTGCATTTTTGTGCTTCCATGGGTTTTAACAAATAATACTGCTGTATGAGAAGTGGAAAATGAAAATTTCATCTACAAAACATCAGTGAGTGAAAAGCTAACCTTAGTTATTAACTGATCATGTTAGGATTACATCAGCTTTTGCTCTTGCTCAGTGTTTTGGGACAACAATTTTGATAAAGCAGGTAACAATCTGATCAAGTTATATCAAAATTTTATGTCAGCAAAAGAAGTTAGTCACTGCTATCTTTATAATTGAAAGAAGTGGAGCAACTGACAGCACTAATTCACATTTTGCTGCTGTCTTGGATTCCCCTCAGAGGTGGGCCTAGTTCAGGTTTGTCACCTAAGCTAGTGCATCCAGATGTAAGAAAGCTATAAACTGGGTCCAGTTGATACACTTATATGGCAAACAAGGTTGTCAACATGGCGAGAAGCAGAGGGAAGCATTTCTTACCCATGTGTTTACCCATGGGGAGCATTCCATGAACGTGACACATCATTTAATCTGTGGATAGAGGGAAACCTCAGTCACAGTAGAATGTCAGCCACATAGATTCAGGCAAACAGTTTCATGTTTTTTGCTTTTCTTATTCAAAAATGTGAACCGTGACAAGTGAATTTCCTCAGCTGATGTTATAGAAATGTTTTAGAGAACACATATCAGATTAATAATGAAGACAAAGCTATGATTGTACATCAGTGGTATTATATCTCTTCAAGCCTCCATGCATTCATTTAATAAGCCCTCTTTCCCTTAGTTGTTTCCTCTTGGACCAGTCAAAAATGTAAATGTCAGCATATAATTCTCAAAATCTAACATCAGTATCTAAAACAACAATACACTGAGGATATTATGTTTTCCTTATTGTTGCCTTCATAAAACAGAGAGATGTTCAGTTTGAATGGTTGATTTGAATATAAAAGATTAAAAAAATGTTAAGTTCAAAGACTTAACCATAGAAATGACAAAACTAATATAACAAATGTATTTCCTGTTGGCTGGTAATTGACATTTGTTTTCAGCCAGTGGGGGTGTCAGATTAAACATCAATCTGAGGCAAGGACAGTTTATATGGATGCTTGAAACATATACTCAGAGAAAGCCTGGGCACATCGATCTGACTTTGTAGAAACACAAAATCACACAAACAGAGTTATAGTCTATTCAGAGCTTCATCTTATGGCTTAGGCTATTACGTGTTGCATAATAAACATAATTTTATAGCTTGTGTAGTCATTTTTGAGCATGAATCAGACTTGATTCTACATTTGCTGTGATGAGCCTGATCAAGAGTAATCAAGCCTTCTGAAGATTGCCTTGCACAGCGTTTTTCTGTTTCTCATCAACAATATTAACTAGATGTTGCTCTCTGCCAATCAGCAGGCGGAACTGCCATTCTGTGCACATATTGTGACGTCAGTGCATACCCTGAGTAATCCAATCGAGTCAATGTCTAGAAATGTGCATGTTCATGTGTGAAACGATGGCAGCTGGTTTAAAGAGACTGGGCCAACACAGTTACATCTTTACTTTTAAGGAAAAGGATATTACACATATGTTTTGTTATCAGCCATTCCTCTGAGAATTAAAGTGTCCTATAGAGAACTTCATCTTCCACAATCATCCAAAACTGACAGACTGGAATGACAGATGGAGGTTTCCAGGATAGCTGTATTAATTTGCCAGTTGCATTCCTTTGCCTCTGTGCCTCTCTGTTGATAGATTTACTGCTTATGAGCCTTTTCTGCTCCATTGTATTGAGGCTGTTTGTGCATGACGCTGTAAATCACTGTTATTCTTCTTCAGCAAAATAAAGACAATGTTTTTCTTTTCTCTCATAATACAAAGGGGGTGAATCTCCTTGGCAATTCAAGGGCAAAAGTGAATATTATCCTGTGAAACTTTATTGTATTGTTGCTATATTTTGCAGAGAGATTCATTTTCCCTCTTTTCCCCATGACAGACGAACGCCTTGGCTTCCAGCGCACTCCACAGTATTCACTATGCGGTCTTATCTTGTCATTTTCCATAGTGCTGCCATGAATTGCCAATGCATGCTGAAGCCTTAAGGCCGTTGCCACTAGAAAAGGCTGATTAGTCATAGCAGAGGTGTTGCAGTGGCGCTGAGCTGCTGGCATCACTTGGGAGAGCCTCAGTGTAATGCCTATTAATTCAGTGAGACAAACTGTGCAGTTTATTTGATCTTCTCTTTACCCCATGAAATAAAGCGCTGTATCTAATAATATTGTTTGCTTGGCACTTCAAGTCTCAAAGTCAAGCAGTATTTGTGAGGTATCCTTGTTGCTCCCAGGCAACTTTGCTAATGTACTGTGAACTATTTAAGCTGAATGTTCAATATTTGAATTAAAGTGGTGTTCCTTTTCTTTATGTACACATACAGTGCAGAGGTGCACAGAGGTGTTTGTGTCTGATTTTACCAGACTAACAATACATTGTTGAAAGCTTTTTCATAATTTAAATAATGTTCCTGTAAAAGAGGTCACCCCTGCATTTCAAACCCCAAAGGGTCCCTTTTTTGCCTTCAATTTTGCGAGAAGGGGATTGGAGAGCAGAGGAACATGACATCTAGCAAACCCTTAGTTCATGTGCTGTTGGCCAGCGAGACGTGCTAAGATGGCTGCCACTCCCCCTCCGTCCTCCACCAGTCTCTCTTTCCACAACCATGTCCCCCATCATATGTGCCTGTCTTGGAGTTTTTTTTCTTTAATATTGTCTTATCATGTTGCTCATGTGCTGAGATGTTTTTTTTCTGATCTGACACTGTGCTCTGCAGGGCATAGTGTGAGACCAGCCTTTTTTCTCCTCCTCTCTCCCCGATGTCTCCCTATTCCTATCTAAGAAAACAGGCTGCTGCTGCTGGCGACCCGACGGTCCTTCCCGGTCTGTCCCCCCCATACATGTGACTGTCTTTGTGTGTTCTTGGGTTGCACTGTAAAATACATTTATTTACTCTGTACTTGTGACATGTGCAATGACAATAATGGCACTTCATTCATTTTTCATTCATGTGTGCCATGCCTCTTAAAAGAAACTGCCCCTTTAATGGCAAGTTTTTCCTTCTTTGTATTCATTAGGTCATAGCTAACAGCCTCAACTTAAACGCATTTTATAGCCTTTCAGTTTCTTTCTTTCTTTCTTTCTCTTTATTCTGGCTTAAATTTCAGAATTCTGAATTTTTCTAAATACTGACATAACTGTCAAAATTCAGGCTTAAATCTAGGACTTCAGACTCAAAATTCTACCTTTACCATCGTATTGGCATTCTTTTCTTGGGAAATCTGGCTTTGATAGTCAGCATCCTCTTCCCATTGCATTCTGACTTCATTTTCAAAATTCTTGTGTTATTTCTATAATTTTGACTTTTTCCTCAAAATACTGACTTATTGTTAACAATTCTTTTTCTGCTCTGACTTCTTAATTATTTCCTTGAATCCTTACTTTTTTCGCAGTTGTGACTTTCTTCCCTCGCAGTTCTGACTTAATTTACAGAAATCTTACTTTTTTAAATCAGAATTCATTAATTTTTCCTTGGAATTCTGACTTTATTCTCAAATTTTTTTATATTATTTTAGAACAAAATCTACGTCAACATCCTAGAATTCTGTCTTAATTCTCTTGATTCTGACTTAGTTTTTGTCTTTCTTTTCTCTATATTCTGTTTTCTTTCTGAGTTCTAAAATAATTTTCAGAATTCTGACTTAAATTGTAGAATTCTGACATTGTTCTCAGAATTCTACCATTTTCTCATCATTTTTTTTCTCCCCGTATAAGTTTGCATCTAATACTCAGAATTCTGATTTTTTTTGTCTCGGACTTGTGACTATTTGTTCAGAATCCTGCCTTTTGTCTCTAAATTCTGACTTTAAACTTCAGAATTCTTTTTTTTTTTCAGAATTCTGAAGTTTCCCTCCCAGTTCTTTCTTAATTCTATGGCTTATCATTAATCCTCTTCTGTGCGTCCAAACCAAAAGTTTTATTGAAAAAAAAAAAAAAAAAAAAAAACTTCAGGAGATTCTTTCGCTATGCAGTAGGGCCACTTAAATTTTTTTTTTTTTTTAATTTGAAAACTCGAAATCTTCTAGAAAAAAACTCAAAATTTTCCACTTCTACAGTCACAAAATTTAAGACTTTATAAACTCGCAAATGTACTACTTTGTAAACCCGCAAATGTACTGCTTTATAATTTCATAAATTTGTAGGTTTATAAAAAGCAGATCTGCGAGTTTATAAAGTAGTAAATCTGCGACTTTAAAACTCGGAAATTTCGATTTTTTTCTCGAAAATTTCGAGTTTATTTTTCTTTATTATTTCTTTAAGTGGCCCTAATACGCCGTCGTACTCTTTGAGAAAACATTAAATGAAGTGATTCACAGAGAGTGATGGTGAAGGTGAGGCGGAACTTCAGACTGTGGACTGTAGTTTCTCAGGTGTTTCATTAAAAGAGAGGAAGTGGGATACAGCACGCGCCCACGTCGACTATACAAACTGTTATTTTGATCTATTCGGTATTTGGAGACTTTGAGAGCTTTCTTGACTTTCATATTTACTCTCCTCCTGCTCTGGTGACTCCGCGTGATGGAGCTCCTGAAGAAACCGGTCTTTACTGCCTGTGAGCTCAACAAATCAAGTTCTGATAAACACCTGATCCACCTGAGCTCCGGTGTTCCGCAGAGCCTCGGTCCTACAGTCCGGACCTCCAGGCTGTCCACTGTTTCGGGACTTTTGGCCACCGTAGGCCACTTCCACAGGCCGACAGCACGTTTTATTTACTGCCTCTCCGTTTATATTCGGTTAAAGGCTCTTGGCTGAGACTTTGGTTCACGGCGTGGATGGACGTGCATCATGTTAATGAGGGGCCATCACAGGACCGGGACTGGACGTCCAGGGGCCACACTGCGAACAAAGCCCCCCCCCTCACCTTTGAGGGAGATTACTGCACATAATAGTCAGCTCCGAGTGGACTCTGCTATGAATGTAACTGTGAGTAAACCTTTTTCTTTATTTTGTGCTGCTTTATTTAGCTCAGGGGTGGGCAACCGGCGGCTCGGGGCTGCACGCGGCCCCCCTCCTCTCTCATTGCATCCTGAGAGTCAATGAAAAAATTAAGAGAAACTTCTCCATGACTTAAGATCTCTGAGAACACAAAACTCTGCTATTATCAACATTGATTAACCATGTGATTTTTTTTTTTTTTTGTAAGAACTGAAAATTGCAACTTTATCAAATATTCCTTTCACAAAAATGTATGTCTTTACAATTTTCCCGTGCATAGCAATCTTAATGAATAGATGTGTACCAAGGACTGGGAGATAGGCTATGTCAGGTTTTTTTAATGGTGTAACCATATTTTCAAAACACAAATAAGATTAAGCAATTTTGTTTGTATTAATTTATCAAACTTTAGCATTACATTAAAATGTTGGTTGGAGAGCTTCTGCAGACTGGTGTATTAGCCATAACAGAAACAAAGAAAGCAATTTAAGTCATTAAGTCATTGACTGTTGGTCTAAAATATTTTCAAGTACGGTTGTTTATGTGTTAAAGTAGAAATAACTTTAGAATTCCATACCTGACATTGCAAAAATCAAGGGGAGGAGTTCACTTCCTTGTGTTCACTGCTGGGTAACATATTAGACCCTGATTTTGCATCTTGGCTTGTTTTAAAAGTGTCTTGATAGTTTTGTTTTAGGTAGCTCTGGGATTGACACGTGTCAGTTTAGGGACCATTTGTGTCTCACCTCAAGTGTAGCCTCCCAATCAATTTCAATAAACATCACACAATCTTCCATGAAAAACTTTAAAAATAGACGGACTACGTAGTCAAAACAGCAACCTTCTTGATCTTAGGCACAAGCACTACCTGCTGTACCACAGTGCAGCCAAGAAGAACCTCTGTTTTATTCTTTGATTTACTACCTCTGCCAAGGAGGTTATTCATTTGCTGGTGTTTGTTTGTTTTAAAGATCACACAAAGACTACTAGAAAGATTTTGCTGAAATTTTCAGGAGATGTTGGTATTTACCCACCTTAGAAATTATTAGGTTATTGATGGCGATCCAGAGTACTGTCATTAGTGAACAATCATTTTTTTCAGTAACTGTCTAACTAATAATGATATCAACATGATTCTGAGTGCTAGGTTTTGGTTATCAGAATTGAGGAATCATATTATGATGCTAATTTAATCATGGAACTATTGCTTATAGATGTTATAGCAATATTCAAGCTACCTTGTCAGAGGTGCGTCTTTCTAGTTATTATATGTATTTGGTATATTTACCAAAATTGTAACTTGAGCTATTACTATTGAACCAGTTTGTTTTACTAAATCCATTTGTTAAAAAGAAGAAGAAAAAAAAAAGAAAATTATCAATCATAAAATAATCAAACACTTTTATTTGCAGTTATAAAGGATGAATTTAAACTTATTATTATTGATCAAATCTATTTTCAATCAAAGCTTTTTATTTATTTAATGTTCCTGTAAGAAGTAAAAACTAACTATTTGTTTCTTTGGCAGTGAGAATAAAACCCAAGTTGCCCACCCCTGAAATAGTTTGCAATGTGTTGCTGTCCACGGTGCTGAAGTGTAACTCCCAGGCTGCTTTGAGTTTTCTCTCTGGTATGTTTACACGTGCTGTACATTGCTGTTTGAGGTGGTATTATTGACTCTCTCTGGCTGCCAGCGGTGTGTGTCAAGGGCCTCAGTGGGATCTGATTTACTCTTAACTTGACATGTTAACTGAACACAAGTTTGTGTGCACTGAAGCCACTAAGATCTTCAGTGCTCTCCTTGGCCTCATGTGTCCCATCTGAGGCTCTCCTCAGATGTTAAGAGTTGTCGAACAGTGGGAAAAGTAGCCAGCATAGCAGGTCAAGAGGTCTTAAAGCCCTGTTTTGGTTTTACCTCTGCTTCAGTGATGGGTTTTTGTAGAGCTGTCATCTGTTGCATCAGTTATACCCAATTTCTATCTGAAGTTCTGGTGTAAAGGCCAGAGATAAATTGTGACTTAAGTTGTCTTAATCTTTTATTTTCTAAGCCATAACTGAGCTGAATGTATAAATGAACCAGCTTGAATGACTTTATTTGTGTCGCTATTGGCTATTTTAGTTGTGACTGTGTATTAGTGTCTTTTTTACCTGGCTGCAAAGCAAATCCCAGTTCAGGGAGCATTAAGTTATGTTGAAGTCTTTGTTTGGTTGTGTCACAGAGACCTAAGGATATTCTGGTCCTCTGAATAGCTTGATTGTAATGAGTAGTTATTTGAGATTAAGGCCTGTCACCATAACAGATTTTGCTGGACGATAATTGTCCAAAAATTATTGATGATAAACGATATTATTGTCATTTTTTTTTTCATTTTTTCATTGATGTAAATAAAATATATGTCATAATAATGTGAGTACACCATATCAAAAGCAATAACCTTTAATTTCTTAAATGTATTTAACTGTAATTGGAATGTCAAGATCTTTTACATAAAATAAATTAAACAAACAATGTAATGAATTTAAAAAACAAAATAAAAAATAATTATACTTATCAAAAACAAAAAAATATATATCCTGTCTCTGTAAGAATAAACAAAACTCAAAAATAAAAACAAAAAATAAAAGGGAGTTTATACAGTTCAGGAATTGTTTGTGACATGCACTTTCTTCCAGTCAATCCGTACTGTCTGTCAAACGTTTATAACACTGCTGGCTTTTCCACCATATTGAAGGGTTGCATTTCTTTTGCAATGTAGTGAACGACACTGTCTGTGAGCGCACACCATTTTGCGCTTTTATTTATATTTACTATCCGGACCAAACGCCTCTGTAAGCACTGTATGTCAGGACGAAGGCTCTGCTGCACCTCCCCTTCTTCTTCTTTGTCGCCACTACTTTCAAACAAATACGACGTATCAGCTCGTCGGTGTTCATGAGCTCACACCTTGTTCATTCTGTTTAAAACTAAAATATTCCCACACTGGGGCTGTGGCAGCCGGCTAAGGAACCGTATCTTTCGTGCCATCATTCATATCAGTATTTTTTTCCTCTTTACCTCCTCACAATGCTTGTTCAGCTCTCTGTGTGTGTACGCGCGAGCGGCCCCGCCTCCCCCCAAAAAATTGCATGTCTGACAGATGCTCACTCCGCTGTAAATTCGCTAAATCCACTATAGGACCGATGCATCCTGGTGTTAAGTAAGATGGACAGGGTGACCCATCTTCTCATCCAGCCTCTTTGGTAGGAAGAGAGGAGGAAAACAAACATGCATGCATGCATGTCAGTTTATTGAGGCCAGCAAACTTACCGAGGAAGTTTTTATTTATCGTTTGGTTAATTGATTTAGTGATTATCCTGACAGGCCTATTGAGATTGCTGTTTCCTTTCTATCGTCTTGAACCCCTCTGGCTGTTCTCCTCTTACTTTTTGCAGAACGGCAGCTCACTGGATATCTTTATTTTTTTGCCTTTATCTGTAAAAGCTGGATGATTGTGCAAGAAAATCCTAGGAGATCTGCAGTTTCTGAAGTCTTAGGACCAGCTCATTTGTCATCAGAAGGCATGCCATGGTTCAAATCACCTAAATCACTTTTTTTTTTGCCAACTCTGATACTCAGCTTCAGCGAGCGTATTTACCATGGCTATATGCCAGAGTGCATTGAGATGCTGCCATGTGAATGGGTGTGCCTAATAAAGTGGCTAGGGAGTACAGGTTTGTAGTTTGCTTTAAAGGAGAGAGGAGAAAAATGCTCCTGCTTTCTTTGCACCAGAGGGATCTCACCAGCATGCACTTCACTTCAAATTAAAGAAGCTCCTGCTGCAACAATACGGCAAAACCAGGCTGTGAGGGCGGCTCGTGGGAAAGAGGAGAAATAAGCCAACTGATGTTGATAAAAAAGTTTATTTTGCAGTTTTGGTTATTATGCAGGGAAGAATCTATCATTAAAGGAAGATATCAGCTTACTTATATTTTGAAATCATGTTAAGCATGTTATCACTTCAAAGCTCACTCCATCCTACTCTTGAAATACGATTATTTTAAATGGCTGGATTCATACGTCAGTGCAAACAGATGGTGGTTTTACCCAGTAATTCACTTTGAAGACGAAGCCTCACACTGGGCCTCTCCCCTCGTCTGCCAGAGCTCTGGGTAAAAAACTATCTCAAACTAGAACATACTGACATGATTTCAAATGGTCCCCCCCTTCTTGCTCTCTCCAGCTGCTCCTGCTGTCCGTACTGCCAGAGCTTTAGACTCTGAATGTGTTTTGTGTTTGTTTTGCTGAGGGAGACAATGCATGCACTCCGGAGTATGATCTGAGGAAAGAAGATGGAGACGGCCACGGCCCAGATCTATAATTGGGATCTGTTCTTGGATGTGGAGAGTTTCAAGTGCCTCTCCCCCAAACCCCTTCCTCTTCCTAATGGGAAGAAGCCCGCGTGGACACATCTTTTCAGATTTCAGCTGCTGTTTGGCACTCTCAATAGAGGACAGTGCTGCTGCTGAAAAATATTAATGCCGCATTGCAGAATTTCTCCCAGTGATAGCACAAAAAGTCGTACTTTTTTATGAGTGCAGATTTTCATCTTCAAAACCATCACTCTTGTGTACTATTCTGTTAGCTCAAGGGTCCATTACACTTTTAATATTAGAAAACATACCGCCTGCTTATGGTCAAAAAGCATTGACTGGACACCATTAATGCTTTCAGTTCCTTGTTTTTGTGCTTTCCACTCCTGAGTCCTGTGTTTCTATTGATTGGCCCATTATTGTAGTCACCAACATAGAGCGGCCTGTGGTGCTAATGGCATGCTCTCTCATTCATACGGACACTGAGAAATGGTAACCCATTACAGCGTGCAGCTCCTCAGCACAGCCCGTCACTGCAGCTCCTGATTAGGCATCCATCCTCACCAGTAGACCCCCTTATTGTAGTCACTGGAAAATGATCGGGATTGTTAACGTTTTGTGAGAAAAACCCTTGTCAGCTGTAATCGATATGAAAAACTAGAAGCAACTGTTAACCTGTGAATTCAAAGCTTACAATGTACAACTAAAATATGTTTTTTGCATTTTAAACACCCATTTATTTTTCATCCATGAGTTTTTCTCCCCTCTCTGTTTCCTGATTTTTTGCACATTTTTCCCATTTCAATATTTCTAATCATCAAACCACTTTTAAAATCTCACAAAGACAAGCCAAGAAAATACAAATGGAGTTTCTAAATGATACTTTTATTTATTGAGGGGAAAAATCCAAACCTGTTCTATCAGTTCTTCTGTTTAAATTGTTTTGCAATGATATGTTGAGGGGTAGGGATGGGATCTGTTATGTTTTTATAAATTAGCATTCTGGTTCTGATTCTTGTTATCAATTCTGGTGTGACAGTTTCAAATTAAGATATTAATTTTTTTTTATAGTATGAAATAACGCCAGTATTTTGAGAATACAAATTTGCTTTTCACTATTATTAATTTGTCTTCTGTCTACCAATAGGGATGGTAATTGATAAGGTTTTTTTATACTAACGCTTTTAATAGTTCCTTTTATCGATCCAGTCTTCAATGATTCCTTCACTGATATCTGCTGATTATCTGTGTGGAAAAACAACGGCCTACATAAGTTGTCAGAGGCAGCATTGTCAAACACCTGACACTCCTGCAGTGAGCATCTTTTTGTCAAAAAAATAATGAGTGTGACATCCTTAATTTGCAGCATGCAGGACAAAGAAGTGAAAAGGAAATTGATGAGCAAAGACAAATGGCATAGATTCTGTGAGGGAGTTCTTATTGATTCTCTACTGGGATTGGTTTTGGATTCTTATCCCTATATACCAATACACTTTGCCCTTGTTACGAGAACCTACTTACAAATCAACCAAAGCAATTAAATTAAATAATGACATTTGCTATGTGGTGTCATTAAAATGGATAACCAGATTTTTTTGGATCTACAATCATGAATAAAACTGACTGAAGAGGTTTAAAGAGGCTTTAAATTAAAAAGCACAAATCTTATCAATACTAAGCTATACTGTGACATCCCACTTCCTCTCCTTGTTCATTCATCACTACAGTGAGCTCTGCACGGTGTCTTTATGGTAAAATCGGCTGAATGGGGGAGCTTTCTGGATCTGGGTCACAAGAATTTATTTTAAATATTTGTCAAAGTATTAATTTACCTTAACAGACATGTAAACGTGAGCGCAGCTGAGTTTTACCCAAGTTTGGTGAAACGATAGCACAGCTGTCACCGGTGCCTGCAGCTGGCGTGGGTGTTGTGACATAAATTAATGGTAAATCATGACAAACTAAACACGGTGCATTGCCTCACCATGATGATGTTAGGATGAAAATGCTTTACCATGTCTTTTTCCTTTACTTTTTTTCTCTGCTGTTGCAGTCTGTCATGTATCTTCTTAAGAAATGTTGAGTGTGCACTGAACCACAAATGATGTAATGATGTGGCGACACTGCTGGTCTTATAAGCAGGGCTCTGGAAGACCTGGAAAATTACTAACCAATATTCCAGTCATGTCAACCATTTGGAAAATGAGAATACATTAAAATGTCCTGGAAAAGCTTGAATTGTCCTCAGAAATTATTAATCCTCTCTCTTCTTCCTTTTACCTTGTTGGTAAAAGCAAACAGAAGTTGTGTGCACAGCCTACATGTCGGTTCTCAGCTGTTCAAATTGAGCTGCAGAGTTTTTCTGCCTCGGGCCAGCAAAGCAACCCACATCACGCTACCAGCCAATCAAATTAGCATGTTCTCCCAGAGCAGTCCCGTTTCCCAGTGTTTTCAAATAACTTTGTTGCTAGATTTGGCTACTATTTAGATCACAGTAAGGATGCATTTTCCACCAAAGGAGTGCCCAAAACTAGCAACTTTCAGTTGAAGAGTGTTACCGTATTGCATATGGAGTGTGCCATACAGTTTTTAGCTAGCTACTTTCTAATGAAAGTTATCACCCGAGTGAGATGCACACAGACCGCAGGGAAGCAGCACCGCTTAAATGAGAAAACTAAAGACTTACATGTTCATTTGAACTGCTGGTAGCTCTTTTTGCTAAAGTTGTTAGCATAAATGAATTACATTCAACCTGGCTAAATTAGCACTAAAGTGATCAATTAGTCAATACCTCTGCATCTTTCAAACAAATCAAATTCAGAAGGCTTGGCAGGTTGATAATAAAATAAACAATGAACGAACATAAAAAATGAAGTATAAATTAGGGCTGGACAGTTAATTGGATTTTGATTGTGATTTCAATTTTGCCATCTGACAATCATAAAAACATTGTAATTGAAGAAAAACGATTAATATGCCACACAGTGTGGAGTGCCGTGTATGTAAGTTCCTGTGCTTCATAGCGCTTCTGTGTTCCATGTGCAGACACAGCAAGTGTGTGTGACATGTGGATCAATGATACTGTATGTGCCACTCGCTGGTTCTTTAAAGTTGTGTTTAAATCAATACTGAAGTTTTTAAATAAGTGGATAATTGCGTATATTAATTGTGATTTCAATATCACTTAAAATAATCGGGATTCTTATTTTTACCAGAATCGTCCAGCCCTAGTATAAATGTGACAATATGTCCTGGAAAAGTTCTGGAAAATAATTTCTTGAAAAGAGTGGGAACCCTGTTAAAAGTTCTATGTTCTGTTGGGTATGACTGTTTTCATCATGCTTTGGGGATCTGTTAAGCAAGGATTTGACTTAAATTTGTGAAATTTTGTCTCTGTAGAGGATCGTATGCAGCTCTTTCCCCCTCCTCTTTGAAAGCACTTGAATCTGAGGTGATGTAGAGGCTATGATAATGAACTCTGCAGTGTCTGGCTACCCAAGAATCTCTAGGAATTGGAAAACAGTATTTTAGGGGCTTTTTCTTTAAAGAGACATTCTTCTGTATCCTGTGACCTTACTCACAGGTATCAGGTCTTTTTGCTCTTTAAGCCCCTCTAACGCCTTTGAAAGCAAAGCAATTTGATTTTTCAGGACACAGAGCCTTTAAAACAAGTCAATCAAATAAAGCAGCATCATTTTAGAAATCCAAATCACCAAGATAAGCTTGAAGAGGGATTTTTTTTTAGCCCTCAATGGTCATCTTCACCCTCTTCTATAATACTGCTCTTAAACAAATCTTTGCGTCTGCTTCAATGGTTTTCAGTTTACAGCTGTTGATGCTCTCTCTGCTTTGTGGTGGGTTGTTTGATTTAAATGTAAGATGTAAAACTCTGCAAGTGTTTATCACTTTTGATGTTAATTCCATTGCTACTCCTTCCACGTACAATTTCATGGCCTAGCCCATAGTTACACTTTAATCCAAGTGATAAACAGGTCTGATGGGGATGCACCTTTGTTATGTATATCAGCGAAGCAGCTAAAAGCAATCCTGACATTTATCACCTTAGAGAGGATAAGTTTTGGTCTCTGAGGTCCTTCTCACACTCTAAGCTGTTTGGATATTTAGAGATCTGCAGGTTTTCCCTGACTTTGCTCACCAAGGACACAGAAATGATTTAGAAGAGAAGAAAAGGACTGAGGGAGATACAGAGAGAATAGAAAGTGGAAAACACTACGTGATGACGATAAAGCAGTTCATTTTTGGAGTGAAGTTGGCGGGGTTAAATAGAGGGCACATACAGAGAGAGAGAATTAGTAATTAAGGACTGTACTTCTTTCTTTGGAAAACACTATTCTAAGTGTTTTTTTTGTTCCTCTGTCTGGAAGTAGATGACCAAAGCACAGCTAAATTTCAGACTTCAAAAATATTTGATGGTCCTAAAGATTTAAGTTTTAAGGCTCCATTGAATTGTCACAGACAGCCTAAAAATCTCTCTTTACTTGATTAAAGTATTTCATTGATATGACCTGGGTATTTAACCTTCACTCCACAGAGCTTCTGATTATTAAAATCATTATTCAAATGTATGAATTGGATTGAGAATAATTATCTTCATTCAACTTGTATGTTTCGTACAGTATATGTAATTAGATGTGATGAAAAAGTTGTTGATTACACAACAAAACTTAACTACAGCGTGAAATTTCAAAGAATGTGATTTGGAAACTTGAATTCTGAAATGCTCATTGCCAGTTTGGTAGGAGACATCTGAAGTCCAACAGCCCTGATACTGCGTGAATTAATAATGGTTATGTGGAATCTCGATTTGTAGATAAGAGCGAGATTGTGGATGTAATTTAATACTTTTAAGTCTTCTGAAGTGCAGTGAGAACAAAAAAGTCAGCCTAAAAGGGATTAGCTCAGGTTTTTTAAGTGGGGTTTGATGCACATGGTAGTGATAATTTAAACTGACAATAAATGGACCTGCTTTGTCCTTAAAGGAAAAGTTCGGTTCCTGCAGCTTTTACATTGTTTATAGAATGAAGAACAACAATATACTCACCCAGAAGGCTTTCCTGATGCAAACGGTGCTTCGGGAGATATTTAGATCCAAAATCGAGCAGCGGACACCGATATAATGGTAGCCCGTAGGGCATAGATCGCCGCTCCTAAAAACTGCATTAATCGTCCAAAAACTCATGTTTTTCACCGATATTCCATCATGATTTGCTCCGAAATGACCGCCATTGCAGCCTGTGTCTCTCCACACAGCGCTGTGTGGCTGAACTAACCTCTGAACTGACGAGCTGTTTACATGCTCTTCGCGCATGCGCAGTACTCTCTGGAGCGCTATGACGCTTCCTTATCAGTATATCTGTATACTGTGGCTCCAAACTGTAAGGACGCCCATCATATCCAAAGTCCCCCTCCACAACATCTTCATCCCATAGACATTCGTCCATTTTGCACAAAACTGGAAGAAGAAAGTTGATTTATAGCTGCCGATCTTCCCTGAAACAATGAGTCCGACTGGCAAGATGCGCCAAGAGCATGTAAACAGCCTGGCCAGTTCAGAGGTTAGTTCAGCCACACAGCGCTGTGTGGAGAGACACAGGCTGCAATGGCGGTCATTTCGGAGCAAATCATGATGGAATATCGGTGAAAAACATGAGTTTTTGGACGATTAATGCAGTTTTTAGGAGCGGCGATCTATGCCCTACGGGCTACCATTATATCGGTGTCCGCTGCTCGATTTTGGATCTAAATATCTCCCGAAGCACCGTTTGCATCAGGAAAGCCTTCTGGGTGAGTATATTGTTGTTCTTCATTCTATAAA
Source organism: Scarus forsteni (assembly GCA_036419115.1). Classification (NCBI taxonomy): domain Eukaryota; kingdom Metazoa; phylum Chordata; class Actinopteri; order Labriformes; family Labridae; genus Scarus; species Scarus forsteni. The sequence goes on from JAZDUH010000391.1 coordinate 1,734,470, forward strand.
CAATGTAAAAGCTGCAGGAACCGAACTTTTCCTTTAAGGGATAATGTCTGGGTGTTAATACTAGTGGATACATATCAGTACATGGTGTCATCAAAAGCCTTGTAATTAACCCATTTACAGATAAAACTACTGAAAAAAACAACATTGGCTTGCTACAGTAAGATTCTTTACAGCATTCAACTTCTCCTCGACATGGCCTCAGGAACAAGACTTGCAGGTTTCTTTATTGGCAAACAGGAATGCAAGGAATCATCAGTGTGATCAACATAAATGGTCAATGACAGATATCATTGGGTAGTCATTACATTACATCCTATTATGTTCTTAGTGTAATTAGCAGGTGTGGAAATGTTTTCTGGAGCAGAATATGTCGTGGAGTGATTCATCTTACTCTTCCTCCTATCATTGCTGGAGAAGTGTCATCAAACAGTGACAACAGAGGGTCGGGAAATTTTTTAGCATAGAAGCAGTGGCAAGGGTTATGTTTAGGTTTTAAACCTTTTTTTCCCTTAGTGTATTTCATCCTCTACACTGACCTTAAGGGTTTAAACATCCTCACATCAGTCTCCACCATGTTGGAAGATAGATAGATGGATAGATTGATAGATAGACAGGTGTAAAGCTAAAATCAGTCAATGTATCTGGCAGGGACTTGGTTTTTAGAAAATGTGTTATTGGCTTATGAAATACCATGTATGGGCCACTTAAAGGTGTAGTCAGCGATGTGGGAGAAAATGAGTGGAGAGGTGGTTTATAAAGAAATTTAGGCCTGCCTCTCCCTTTATACATCACCCCTGGCTCCACCCCCGAAAGCCGATGGACTAGCATCGCCATGGAAACAGCCGTAGAAACTGCGTAGCTGACCAACGTAGCTAAGGTAACCCCAACTCGTCAGACAACTCAACTGACATTATTGATAACATCACAACAACAGTACATTCTGGCAGATTAGACAATAAGATGAATGCCTGACGGCTGTTACTGTTATGTGAAGCACCACAAAGCTAATGTTGCTTACCTATCCAGCAGAAAGACGGCGACATCCGCGTCCGTTTTCAGGTCTTTTAATTGGCGGAGTTCCCTCCACCTTCCGAAAGCAACACCAATGTTGACCTGGGTCTTCGCTCTTTCATGGTCATAGCCCTTCTTTTTCACTTTCTACTCCTCTGACCTTTTTCTTTTGGGCTGTTTTTCAGCCATTGCTACTGCACATATTATATCTCTCTCTTACGCTTACGCTACGCCTCGCCCCTCTGTCTGATCTGCGCACATATGATCTCCCCCTGGATGTGGGGGGGTGTACCCTGTTTTGGTAACTCGGCCCGAGCCACAGTATTTATCTGCTGAAATTCAGAGCCAAGGCTGTGTATTGAAACCGGACTTTTTTTTCCCAACATGCTGTCAGTGGGGACATCTTGTGGATGGAGAGGAGAAGTACGGTGAATTTGACAAATAGTGCATTAGATTAGAAGATTAGAAGATCACTGACTACACCTTTAAGTTATTTATGAAAAATAGAAAACTAGAGTACGAAATGACACAGCAATTATTCAATGTTTAGCCAAAAGATATGCGAATCGTTCTTTTATTTTGTCAGTGTTACCCCTTGTAATTGTTTCTGTTCTCCTTGTGGCCTAACTCTCCTGTTGTTCATCTAATTGGCCTTCTTTAACAGTTACAGTAATCTGGTGATAAATGTGATTGACACAGACAGAACACAGTTTATCCTGCCAGACCGCTGAATCATGCTGTCGGAGCACTTCTGTGTCTGTACCCTCATTTACTATTGTATTGAATAAACTCTGAGAGGCCGGTTGACGGGAGCATTGGAGAGGCTGTCAGTGGATGAAGGCACAAACCTTCTCCAGCAACACTATTTATAGCAGAGCGCGTGCCAATGTCAATAATTTATGCTGACACGTGTAAACACTGCTGTCACATTAATAATTGTGTTGCTAAAATAGTCACGGAAAAACGCATGTGGAGCTGAATGTGGGCTGGGCGCCGGTCATCATGGCATGCTTTTCATAAGTGTAAATCATACCAAGTTGTGGTGACGGATGGAGAGGTTGAGACCCTTAGAGGGTGGTCTCCAAAATAGATTCAGACTTATAAACATGAAATCAGTCACTTTGGTAAAATGTACTTTACACTGTGGATCAAACTGAAAGTGGTTGGTTTGGCCTCAACATTAGAACACAGCTTTTTTGGGATATTTGCAACTGTAATATATAGCATGATATTGAGAAAATTGCACAATGTTTGATTGTCTTAGTGTTTGCAGGCTTTAGCATAAGTTAGAAATTTAGACCCTTATTTTGGGGGAGAGATCAGAGCCCAAAACTCTGTTATGGATCACATATCCCAGAACCAGAAACTGTATTAGCCCCTTTATCCCATTTATAAAAGTAAAACTAAGTACATCAAGTCTCGAAACAGAATGCACCAGGAAAGTAAAGCAGTATTTTATTTGAATATAATTTCCACTTTAACCCTTTATTCCAGTCTAACCATTTATATACATGTTTGAACATACAAAGGCAGTATTATTATCAATAACACTGATCCGAGTACATTTATATTTTTTGCTGTGTCCATTTAAAAATAAGCGCTACAATCAAAGTCCCAAAATGGGAAAAGTCAGAAAATTACCATTAAATTACTATGGCATTATTTCATTTAGTAAAGAAAATTGCTTTCTGAAATCTTTAATGTAAGTATTTTTGCATCATGCCGCTGGTATTTGTGTGGCTTCAACAAAAAAAAAACATTCTTTAGGAGACCTGCTGTGTAAAACAGTCTTTCATTTATGAAGAAATGTTGTTCAATTCTGAAAACATTAAATAACGAAACACCTTTGCCATTATCCATAATAATCTCACAAGCAGCCACTGTGGTCACTTTGTGGTCATGCTCCCAGCTCTTGTCTTTTTTCAAAGGATGCTGAATTATCAGTGACGTCAGTCACTGAGCTCAATCATTCTAGTTTCAACTTTCTAAATTGATCTGCCTGATAATGGGCCCTGTCATATGCCCAGATCAACTTGTTTTGATGCAAAATGTAAAGTGTGTGTAATATTTCTTCACACACTGATAAATGTCACAGAGGATTTTGCTCACAGATAATAAAATAGGCTTCCCAGTGTGCTAAAGAAATAGAGACAAGATGATTTCTGCAGGGCAAATGATATAATAAATGACTTAAAAGCATGTTTTAAAGTTCACAGGTGTTTATAAACATATACAGCAAACATGCGATCCTACCAGTTTTAACTTGCGATTTCAATAATTAGCGAGCTTCATTTTTACACTCATGCAGAATTTATGGCTCATCTTTTTGATCACCTCTCATGCTCTGGGATGCTTCACTGCAAAGAAACACTTCATTTAGAGCACTGAGATAATTAATACAGCTTTGTCTGTGTTTTCTTAAGTCTAGTAGTATAGTAAATAAAAATGGATTCAATGATACAGCTGAAATTTAGAACAATTATTGAACTCCACAGGGTAAATAGCAAATCATCAGCCGCTTGATGCACTGTGATTTAAATGAGATCAAGAGCTGACATTCTGATTGTTTTGATACGTTATGTCCAAAAGAGACCTTTTATGAACTGCTGTCATTTACCCCCAAAAAGTTGCAACACTTTTACAGTTTATGTCTGAAGAAAGTTAATAGTGGTGTTATTTTTGGGTTTACAATATAGACCTGTCACTTTTCCAGAAAATCTCTTTTTAAGAAAAGTTGCAAGGAGCTGAGCAGTTCACTGTTGAACTTGAGTGGGAGTCCAACAAATTGACCCCACTTTTAATTTTGTCAGAGTTGGTTCTATGAAGCCAAAGTGCTTCTTTGTAGTGACTTGGCCTGTTCTCCATTTCCTTAAACTGAACTTCCTGTTTAGGTCAAGAGAGCAGTGAACGATCTGGGAGAGACTGATCACTGCTGCGGGAGCCCAGATGTGCAGCTGAACATTCCCAATTTGAATTTATACTTAAAGTTTGAATATGGATTTGTATTCCCATACTTGAACTGATATTCAAACTTTAAGTATAAGGTGACATCCCTAGTATGATATGGCACAGTGCTACTCTAACCCAAACCCAAAAAGCTGATGCCAAGCAAATGCCTTTTTCTTTAGATCTGCCATGGCTCTGCGTGTCCTGATTTCCAATGGGCACATGAAGAAAAGCATAGCAATCAATACTTTCCGCACTAATTGAAGTGCTTTTTATCTTGCTGCACTCTCAGCTCAGTGAGTTTGTGTGTGTGTGTTTTTCTGGGCCACTTGTACATTCATCCACATAGCTGTCCACTTGTCTTTGTCTGTCCCGTCCTGCCTTTAAACTCTGTCAGCCTGTGGAAGCTCTGGCCTCTTTGATCAATATTTATGCCAGACAGCAATTTGGACCCAGGTCACGGGGTTCTGCTGCTGCCGCTGACGTTTGACTCACTGCATCACAGATGTATGCCTTCATCCTCTGTTATTTCAGCATCCTTTCCGTCGGTCAGGCCAAATCGTAGTTATTGAATAATTTCTAGTTATGGTTCTTATTCTGACTCACTCTGATTTCCCCTGAGAGAGATGTGCGGATTGTGCGGGGATAAGTATGTCAGAAGTTGGTAAATGTATCCCAGATGACACACACACAGTTTGGTTTTCTCAGTCAGAGACACAATCTGTCGCGGTGTCTTGAAATAACATTCAAGAATCAATACAGGGAGACGCTGCAAATGGATATTTCTATTTGACAGTCTAATTCCCTTTATCATGAGAGAAAAGGCCTGAGTCTTTACAATTAATTTAACCAACGATGCCTGAAGAGATTTGAAATCTTAGGGGTCTGAATGAATGTCTGTGCTGAGGCAGAATGACGAGAACATAAATTGGCACAGCCTTATTTTATTTTAATATCATTATCTGCTGATGTGTCCACTCCTAAATGACATAGCAAGTAAGGGCATTAAGATTTAAAACTCCATCAATCCTCGCTCACCCCTGCCTCTGTAAGGCTTATAGCTCGGCCATGAGTGTCCACTATGAATTCAAATAAGTCTACAGTTTGTGAGCAGAGTTTCACACAAATGTCTCAGTAGATGTTCTCTCCAACAATCACAACTTCCCCCACTAAATCTTCAAAACCTTCAAGGCAATTGCATAGCAAATATCAAGTTCGCCAAGCGGGAAATTTCGTCTGAGGCTATGCTTATGTGTGGTAATCTTCCAGACTTTCAAGTGCAATCACTCTCCAGCGGAAAGTCCCGCTCTTCATTTGACACGGGGTGTTACACCGGACCAGCGGCTAATTATGTTGGCCCATGATTAACATTTGAAGCACATTTAAAGTAAATGTTCTATCTTCTACGGCAGGCCAGTAGTTACATTGCACTAAAGGATAAGATGTTGCAAAGATTATTTTTTCTCTTATATGGTGTCCTCCCTCTGTGTCCATGATGTATATCTGCGTGCATTTTGTCTGTGTATTTCTGTCCTGAAACCCACTTACATGCCAGTAATATTGAAGACCCTGGAGCAAAGCGAGCCTTGGTCCATATCCAACAGCTCAGCACTCAAACATTTATGCTTATCTAAAAAAAAGTCATATCTTTACAGGCATAGTATTTGTATTTCTTAAACTTTCTAGCTCCTGGAAACTGATAAAACATCCTAAGAGTGTCCATGTTGAAAGGAGATTCTGTAAAACAGGGATGAGAGGTTTGCTAGGAGACAAGATTAAATGTTGCTCTCTAAAAGTTTTGAAATGCAAAAAAAACAAAACAACTCTTGTGACCTGATAATGATGGATCTGTTACAACATTGATCAATAATAAAAAGACAAATGATTATCATAAGTAGAAAAGTAAGTATTCAAATGGATTATTTTTTGATTTATAAAGCACTAAGTACATTATTAAGATATGTTAGGTCAATGTGGCTATTATTACTCAGAGTGGATAGGTCTGGAAAGGGGGTGAGAGAGTAGAAAATGACATGGCACAAAGAGCTTAGGCTGGACTCAAACCCTGACTGCCTCGACATCAATCAGTCAATCAATTAATCAGTCAATCTTTTTTTGCAATTCATAACAAGTGTTGTCTCAAGACACTTTTCAGTAAACCAGACTGAAGCCATAATCATTTTATACACATATATGCATTTACAAATATCCATGCATAAATATACATACATTACATGCAAACAAACCCAACATGAATCCACTTCGAGTGCAGCAAAGGGACAACCTACTGTACAGTGCATCTATAAGAGGCTTTAAGAAACAATGGCCAAAAAAACTCTGTTTAGCAGCTGGAAATCTTTGAGTGAAGCCCGTCTGATGCTGAATAGCTGTGCGTGTTTGGGGTTTTGGTTGAGGAATGGAGGTTAGATGTAGCAAGTATAAAATTGTCAGCTGCTCCAGCACCAAAGTGGCACCCCACAAAATTAATTTTCCTGACAAAAATGATCATTTTAACATCAGTGTCAACCAGTATTTACCATTGAAAAGCAGAGGGATTAGCCTGACTCCATGTCTGTAATCAGGCTGATCCACCTCGCAGAGCTTCAAGCTTTAACAGTTGTCTTTGTCTTAAAAGTGAACAGGATTTTAAGAGTCTTTTTTACGGACAAAGTGTCCAAATTATGGGCCTGGTTCAGTTGTGCAAAAAGTGAAAAGCAACCTTGAACCTCTGACAAGTTCTAGATGACTGAGATAGACAAAACATTTAATCAAATCACCCTCCAGTTTTTCTTAGAAACCTTGCCCTTCCAATCAGTTCCTATCATGTTTCTCAGGTGAATGTGAAATATATTCCACTGATAGTGAGAAAATGTACGCCATGTGTCAGGTGAGCCAATGTTGGCCCTTATCCTAAACATTGTGCAAATAAATGTGTTCATAACACAAATTAGTTGTGGTCACATATTTGTCTGTTTTGTTAGATAAGAATTCATTCTGTTGAGCAGAAGTCATGACCTATTGCAAAAACTCTGATAATGAAAGTGTTTTAAGCAATCAGAAAATATTGGCAAGTGGGAGAATTTCACAGGAAGTTAATGGAAAAACATTGGCATCGATTTCAGCTCAGTTAACATTTTGAACATTGGTACTGGCATTGGCCCTTTTTACAATGAGTGCAAAGTTGACGATTTTGATTACAGTTATGAAAGCTGGACCAAATAATTTTTGAGGAGTAATTTAAGATGAACTTTAATCCAGTTAACTCACAGGACTAGTTGTTTCCTGAGCTGATCCAAAGTATCCAGATCTCTAGAAACAGATTCAGTTCCATTTATCAAAAGTGACATTTGACGACCATAGAAAAACCTTTGGTGGACCATTTTTTATATAAGCTGACAGATTGTTGGTTAAATGCATGTTAATTCTAATTAACATGAAACAAGGTCAAACTCCAGTGCTGCCTGCAAGCTTGTGGTGGTTGCTCATATTTGCTCTCAGTTTTTCTCGGTTTAGCCTTTAGCCAATACAGCCACATCACCGTGTTGTACGTCAGAAAAGTAAAGTCTTGATCAACATCAATATACTTTTAACCCTGAAGAAACAATGTTCTATTTCTTAACCAGTTTATACTAGATCAAAATTCCTCTCAGAGATTAGATTTTGGAAGATGTTTTTCTTGGTACAAGTTCTCATGACCCTTATCTGAATAAACCTCTCTTCGGTGGATGTGGATTTGGGCTCTCCAGCATAGACATGCCTAACATGCACATCTGTTGTAGGCTGAACTAATACCTGACCTGAGTCGTATCTATCATTTAGGGAGATGAAACATCCCCTTATGACAACATTGGAGGAACCTTACAATGAATGTTTAAGCACACGTTTTCTCAAAGATGGGGCAAGCATCAGATTGGAATGGGGGTTATAAGGAGGTGTGTTGTTAGGCCATGGACACAGTTTTGTACACAAACCGTACACAGTCTATTTTTCAGAATATTAGTACTCTGATATATGTTGCTTAACCTTATACCATATTTTCTTTCATAGTTGCACGTATGTTAATGATCCATAAGCATAATCTCATTAGATAATATACATTACAAGCTGATTTTTTTCTATTAAAGGCTTCGGTCACAGGTGAACATAAACAAATCAGTGGAAACCTCTTTGTGAATCAGTAGGGAGTTATTGAGTGTTGTCTAGATAAGAGCATTTTGACAGTAACGTAATTATCACAGTTTACAGAATAAATAACGGCAAATCTATAATTTCTTATGCTTGTTATTATTCTGTCTAATAAAAATATCCTCTTCTCCCAGTAGAGGCTAAAGATCAGCATCATGGCGCAGGCTCGTATGGAGTTATCAGAGCTGGACATGACAGCATACAATTATAGACACAAATTACAGGTCTTAACTTTGTATTTTATGTTGCTGAGGCACTGAAACAATTGTTCACCAGGTCCATTGTTTTCCAGAGTCATAATAGCATTCACAGTTTAAAGAAAAGACCTTTAGAATGCAAATTTACATTATCTTTTTTTCCATATGCAGCATGTTGAGAATTCAGTCCCAGTGTTGTGCCTTGGCAGCATATTCCTATTGATACCACATAAAAAAATACTGTGTGTATTTATAAAGTTGTTTTTAATTAATCAAACCAGTTAATTCATGGCTACAGGTCCATTGAGGTTACATTGATTGAGCATCAACACTTTCTATAAAAGATACTCTATAAGAACTCAGCTGTGCAGAAGCCCCCGAAAATCAAGAAGTGGCTGTGTTAGTTTGAAGGCAGCTCAGTGATGCATGAAATAATGTCCTGTGGCATGTTGCTAAGACCCATCCCGATGGGAACAAGCACTGAAATAGCCACTGAGCTCCAGTATTCAGGCCTCCATCAGCTTGAAGATTGGCAGACATGTCTGACATCTCTGTGTTATTTCTTCATCTCCTGCCATCATACAGTGTTGTCTCTTATACCTCCTCTTTTTATGTCTGTTGTGTAACACAGCTGTACAATGCTTTTCACTTAATGGCAGCTCGTCCCGTTCTCTCAGCTCGGTGTGCCTCTTCTGCTCCTCTGAGCATACATGCTGTCTGTTATTAATTGGTGATGTTTGGGTTGGTTTCTTGTTACTTCAGCAAACATATTAAATGGAGGTCACTGTGATAAAATGACACACTAGGGCTGGACATTATAATGAGTTACCAAGATATGACTGTATTTGATTATATACTGTTGATAAAAACAAATTTATGTCCCGAGGATCCATATACAGGGTGTCCATAAGGTCTATGTACAATTTTAAAAAATGTCTTACAAAGGCAGTTGATGAGATATCTTAACCACATTTGTTTTATTTTAACCAGTGTTTGTTAAAGTTTTTATTCACATTAAAAATGTGTGTTTCAGATATTCTGTAAATGGAAGGAAACTGTTAAATAAACTCCTATATAATGGCTACTTCTCATGATAAGGCACAATGTGTATTCTGGTTTATTGAGACAAAATTGGACATGCAAACTCAGTGTAACTATGGAAGAGATCCACCATCTAATTAATCTAAGTTAATTTAAAACAAAATTTTATTGTGAATAAAAACTTTAATAAACACCGATTAAAATAAAACAAATGTGGTTAAGATATCTCATCAAATCCTTCTGTAATTAATTTCTTAAATTGGTTGAATAAAGTTCCTATTAAAAAGCATATATAATGATACTATGACTTCTCAATTCAATCCTTTTTTCTCTGTCTGTTTCTCTATGCTTTCTACATCTCTCTTACAAAAACAGTATAGTATTGACCTATCCTTTTGTAAAGTGTCTTTAGATTAAAAAAACGTTATGATTTGATGCTACACAAAGAAAACTGGATAAAGATTGATATATTTTCATAACATATAGGGTTCAACAATCTTAGTTTTGTTAATTGAGTTTTTAATGTGAACAATATCAGATTAGGTGCATACTGTTAAATAATAAGCACCGTTTACAATTAGAATGACAATCTGTAATATCATTATTCATAAACAACTTTTTGTTATTGTAGCTATTGTTTATTAGAGGGACATTGTGCTATTTTGTAGATCTAACTAAATGGATACAGGTTTGATACTGTGACATATAAAAACATTGATCAACCCCAAATAAGGTTTCAAGACTTTTGAAGATTTTATTGCTTGTAATACACGGTGTATGAGAATATAAAATCACATCATTTGTCTTGTGACAACCGATTATTTTACTTTTTATAAAGAAATCAATACCAGTGTGTATTCAATACTTTACAAAGGTTTCTTTTTTAGGGTTGGTGGTCTTGATTTGCCAAATACTGGAAGCATGAGCCCATGGTGAGAAACACAAGTCATGTAAGTGCTGCTTGCCTGCTTGTTGCAGTAATATGCAACAAGATGAGTTGTTGGAAAAACAAAACATGATCATCAACAGGAATGGGACACACCAGTGGCTCCATGATACATTATTATCAGGATACTTGTGAGTCTTAATATTCTACAATATGCTGAGGATTGTGATTCCTAACATTACAATGTATTATGGTTTATATTTTTTTCTTGGCTGAATTTGAATCCAAAGAGTAAAAAAATAAGAAAATAATAATGAGGTAACAAGAAAGACACTCAGTATATTGGCCTCACTTCAATCAGTTGTTTAATAACAGGAGTAAAACCCACAGACTGATGTCAACAAGTAGCCAGTAATAATGAGCTTTGGTGCTGCTGTGTCTGTGAAATAATGCAGAGACACACACCTTGGCTCCATAATAATGCAGAGACTGATGCACACACCTTGGCTCCATACAGCATCTGTCACATAGTGAGGCCTTGAGTCTTTCCACAGAAAGCAAGAGATGGATTGAGCTATATTCATAGCTTGATCAGAATTGGGAGGCAGCATAGACATGCTAAGCCTGTCAATTATTGGCTGGATTATCATAATTTGCTTTTCCTGGGTGCTGCAAAGTGAGTTGAGCCATATTTCAACAATATTTTGTTCTCATGTGTCCCTCCTTACAAATCTTGTGTGTCATGTTCATCTCTTACATCTGTTTTAAAGTGAAAAGAAAGTCCTCACAAAATATTGAAATGCTTGAATTGTGTTTCTTTTGTCTTTTTTTCTGTGCTGCAATGTTTGTTTTCTAACTTTCTCCTGCGTAGTGAACGTCACCTCTGCCAACCTCACCTTCAAGGGGCTTAACGGCACGATACTGTGGACTTAAAGAGTGACAGATTTTTTCTCTCATAAAACCAAAAGTTTTATGAAATGATGGAAAGTAATACATTTAGAATTTTGATACTATGCAGACGTGAATCAGTACAAAACTGACACGCTAAATGTCACTTCCATTAATTTTTCGTCTTCTGTTAAACTTGTACCTTTGTTGTAGCGTGATGGATGGTTGTGTTGGATGGTAGGCCACCGCTTAACAAATGTTACATGCTATTTGTGTATTGCCATGAAGGTGAAAACAATATTGGGACTTAATTTTAGGTTTATATTGCCCAGCATGCTTTATATTTGCCTGCTCTTCAGTACTGCACACTCTGCCCTTTGATTTGCAGCCATTAATAACTGCACTATGGGTCTGCGGTGATAGATCAGCCCGTATAATGAAATCAGTGCCCACAACTTAAATATCGAACATGAAAAAAGCAACAGTCTTCCCTGCACTGCCTCTTCACTGTGAGACAAAGACTGGTTTATACATTACTGTGTGAACTTCCAGCACTTTATTCAGTGCCATATTCGCAGGCTCTTATCGTCTCCAAGACAGTTTATGTCACTATAATTGAAAGGAACTTATTCAGCCTGTGACAAGTAATCCGCAGTACGCAGGAAGCTCACATCTAGCATAGCGGCACAATCATTTATGGCAGTTGTGTATGTCAAACAGACTTAACTGCAAATTAGGTGGGTGCCTTTTGGGAAAACTGTAAGAATTGTCACTTAATTGAAATGCACTCGAACGCCTCACCGCTATATTGAAACAGCAAAGACAAATCTATAGAGGTAATAGATCAGTGCTGTTTTTCACACATGGGTCCAGGAGTAATTTGGCTATTTAAGGTTTAGTAGTAGTATTTTCCAGCTTGTTGTGATCACTGGATTTTCAAGAGACGGGCTATGATAACAACTTTGAAAAACACCAGTCAGCACCTGGATTCTTCCATGGTTCCTATGGAAACTAAGAGACTCTGAGACCTGTCCTTTGAGACCCCTTTTGATATCTCTTAGCCAGATGAGATGAGCCCAAGGCAGCAATTAAGAAGTAAACTGAGCCTGGCCCGGAAGGAACAAGACTGTGAGCCGGTTTGAACTCCACACCGACAAATGACACGTGAGAGATGAGCTTGTTTATACAATTTAAAACGCTACTGACAGCAACTCAAAACATTTCTGTCTGCGCTTTACTTCATCACCTCAGGCGGGTGCTTTCGAGCCACGGGATGGGGGTCAGTGTTTGAATTCATCTCTTCAAGAGACTGAAGCGGTGAGGCACAACAGCGTGGGGTCTGTCTAAAAGAGAAAAGGGCTCCTATACATATTAAACACAGCCCTGAAGAACACTGTGTTAATGTCAGGTGTTCCCTACGGCGCAGCAATGTCAGGAGCATCTGGCTCATTTCAGGGAGGAGGGGCAACATTTTTCTTAACAGGCAGTGTGGCACAAAGGCTCAAATTAATGGGGGAACATCTGCATTTTTTAGCTCAGAGGTAATGGAAAAGCACAAGCTCTTTGTCAACAAGGTGCAGCACAGATTCTACTGAGCAGCACACAAGCCACACAATAAGAGCTAAAAACTGTCATGTCAGTGTTTTTGAAAGGGCAAGGTTATTACTATTTTCAATGTTAAATTCTAACTGTGCTTTTTAAACCTGCAGACCAAATGCCTTCGCTTTTGTACCCATTAAAATTGCTTTTATTGAATCAGTGAAGACAGCATGAAGGACACATTTTGAGGAATTCAGAATTACCTATATTTTTTCAGAGGCTTTATTTTTCTAGGTCATTTTCATCTTTGACTGCCCTACAGATATCATATTTCTGAGTAAAATATCTGATATTATGTAAACCATCAGACTCCACCTGCAGTCTCCATTCAACATGTGTGTGTCTTACCTTGTGCACTGTCAGGTCATGGCAAGGCTTGAGCAGATTTTAGTAGTCACTGGTCAAGAAGGAACATTGAGATGGTTGATTTTTAAGATATGAAATTTAGCAGACCTGTTTTCGTTTTGGGGTGAAGTTGAGGCAAGTTGCAGTTTTCACTTGGTTTTATTTTGCAGTGTACTTTGTCAGGCAGACCGATGCAGACCTCTCCCTGACAGAAAATGATCTTCTGACAAGCCCTGCCTTCCTTAATGACTGTAGGTTAGACAACAAGTGTGCTAGCCTCTTTCTCATTTGACGCAAATGAAAATTGAAAACTAACTATTTAGTTAACCAAATTTGGATTGCAATGTGGACAACTTTAGGCAAATTTCTGGAAACTTTCTAAAATCATTTTGTAGGAATTTTAGCTGGAAATATTTCAAATTGGAAACTTGGGGATTGAAATTACATTAAAACTAACTACATCATATTCAAACATAAAAAATCTTTTTTTTCTCTCATTGGCAGACATCCATGCAAAATATTACAGTTGAACATTACTACATTTTAACAGGTTTATTTGAAAATCAAAAGAGTTTTTAACCCTACTTTTAATCATGCTTAATCAATTCGAATCATTTTAAAACCTGAACTTTGTGAAGTATGGAAGAAGCTATTTAGGGTTTAGGTAGAAAACTGAAAAGCTAAATCTGTAAAAAATAATAAAATAATAAAAATAGAACAAGTGTATTACCTTTTGTGATGATTCTGATATTGGCTGATCACTTCAACGAATAATTCTACTATTTCTTCTAAATTCTTTGAAGACCAAGTACACCCTAGCCCATGTTAAGCATAGGAATGGCTTTATAAGATAAAGTCTGTGGGAAAATCTACAGAGCTGTAGTGTTTTTTTTTGTTTGTTTCTTTGGAACATTTCTTTGACTAAAAAAGCAAAACATCAGTGTGAAATGAGCTGACCTGCTGTTTTAGCGTGTGAAACTTGAAATAATATTGGAGGCTGTAGCCCTGGATTAAGTTAATCTACTTCTATATGTTCCAGTACAGAGTCAATGTCAAAGCTACAGATAAAAAACATGCCAGAAAGTGTGTTGCTTTTATTCATAAGTAAGCTTGCAGAGGAGGGAACATGTAAACACACACCGCTGTATGTGGTTTGAACGCTGTGCTGCTTGATGTGTGTGTTTGAGTCTACTTCTGTATCCTGTTTGTGTCAGAGGAACCCCTTTGTTGTGCTGCTGTTATCTGCCCTTTTCCATGGCTGGATGGTTGAGTAGTTCACCTATCATAAAGCAAACAGTGTATTAATGTTACCATTGGGAATATTTTAGCTCAATATGATTATTGCAGTTTTAACAAAGTTGCTTATTGTGGTAGCCCTGATAGGTGCACCAATATTTTGGGGGTGTCGGTGGCACAGTTGGATAATGTGCTTGGTCAGCTTGGAGCTGGGCTTGGGACACATCACCATGTGTCCTTGAGCAAGACACTTAAACCCAAGTTTCTCCCACAGCTGCATCAGTGGCGTGCAAATGGGCATGAATGGGCATGAATGTGTAAAAGATACTGATAGATAACTAACATAGAAACTCTGAACCATCAGTGAGTGAATGTACAATATTGTAAAAGTGAATGGATGTGAATGGGTAAGTGTGACCAAGGGTGTAAAAGCAGCTTCATTAAGTACTATATTAGCTCAAGTCTATTTACTATTTACCTATATTTTTGCTATGATCATTCAAAGGTTTAGTCATGTATGAAAAGTAATATTTCAACAACTGAAAAACCTCCAGTCATCCTGGGAACATGAATAGCATGCTTGTTATCTACTTTCTTGCTTCAAAATGGTTGCTCTTTCATGACTTCTGTTGTCTCCATTAAAGATATTGCTTCAAAAACAAATTGGCAATCTTAAACATGAAAATAAGAAACAACAGCAGAGCTTCAGCACCTCATAATAAATTGTCAGATTTATGCTGAATAAGGCAGTGTTCCTGTTAATTTTCTCTGATGCTTTTGTAGAACAATCCTCTCAAGTATCAGTTATCAGCTCCTTTGTTTGCATCAGGGTTTGGATTCCTCCTGTATTAATTATTCACAAGGTTTTTACTGTGATTTTCTAAAATTACCTTGTGATTCATTTCTGGGCTTTTTGCAGTTTATTAGGTAGGACAGCATGAGTAAGAGGAGGGTGAGACTGTGAGGGAGGACATTCTTCAAACAGTCAAGATAGTGAGTTTAGCCTGGGACCAGGACTGATGCTTTTTCTTGTAAAATACCTGCTCAACTGCCTAAGCTTAACAAGTGCCTGTTAAGGTTTTTCCTGTCGCTAGAACAACTAACCAATTGCTTCAGTGGAGAAAAAGGTGACACTCTGAAACCTTAAAGGTATTTACACACCGGACCCTACTTATACTACCTCGGCGATCACTCTCCATGCAAAGTCAATCTACAGCCACAATGGGGCGGGGCTAACCCTCCTGCGATGCGATAGCTGCTTTTCACACTACCACATACAGTGTTTCCCATTAATCAATGAGACTGTGGCGGGCCGCCACAGTCTCATATGGAGAAAAAAATACGATCTGTCACTCCGTCAGACCGTTACACAGCTGTACTTTCCTACCGCCCGTAAACAAGCGAGAACAAGAGTGCGCTCGCACTGGTCACGCTCATAGACGTCACTCTTTACTTGATACGTTTGGCGCGAACCAGATTCCAGCGACACTGGAGCGGGACGTCTGACTCTGAGGTAAGTGCAACTTGTTTTTTGGGCAATAGCGCCGATGCCAACTGCGGCCGTGGGCACAGTATCTCACTGCGCTGTCTGCCCCCCTTCTCGGGAAGAGGAATGGCTGCACCGCGCAGTGCATAGCCGTCAAGTCTCCCGTTTTGGCCAGGAACTTACCGTATTTTCCCCTCTTTCCCGCCGTCCTCCCGTATTAATATTTTCCCGTAATTCTCCCGTATTAAAAAAAAAACATTCCTCTGCCTCTGCTCCTAACTGAACACTGTCACTCGTCTCACGAGAAATGCCACCTGCAGTAGCCTGCATGTTTGTTTTCCTCCTCTTTTACTACCAAAGAGGCTGTAGACAAGATGGCTCACTACATCTATCTTTCTTAACACCGGGGTGCATCGGTTCTATAGCGGATTTAGCGGATTTATAGCCGAGTGAGCATCTGTCAAACATACGATCTTTGGGGTGAAGACGGGGCACACGGAGAGAGCTGAAGTGATCGTCCTGAGGAGTAACGAGGAAACAAACGCTAATATGAATGATGGCACAAAAGCTACGATTCTTGAGCCGGCCGCCCCAGTGTGAGAATGTGTTGGTTTTAACCAGAATGAACAAGGTGTGAGCTCATGAACACCGACGAGCAGATATGTCGTATTTGTTTGAAAGTAGTGACGACGAAGAAGGGGAGGTGCAGCGGAGCCTTCGTCCTGACAGTCAACACTTACTGAGGTGTTTGGTTGGCAAAGAAAATATAGATAAAAGCCCAAAATGATGCGCTCACACACAGTGTCGTTCACTACATTGGAAAAGAAATGCAGCCCTTCAATATGGTTGAAAAGCCAGCATGGTTACAAACGTTTGACAGATAGTACGAATTGACTAGGAGAAAGTACATGTCACAAACAATTCCGGAACTGTATTATAAACTCCATTTTATTTAGGCCATAGTTTTTATTGTTGTGTGAGTTTTGTTTTTTCTTTACAGAGACAGGGTCTATTTTATATTGTTTTTGACTGGTATAATTATTTTTATTTACATGCAATTTTCCTAAAAGAAAGTCCATTTCATTTTCATTGTTTTTTTCTCGTTTTCGTTTGTTAAATTTACAATATTTTTTAATTTATTTTATTTAAAATATCCTGACCTTCCAATTGCAGTTAAATATTCTTGAGAATTTAAAGTTTCTTGCTTTTGATATTGTGCACTCACTTTATTATGCCATATATAATATTCACATCAATGAAAAAAATGGAAAAAAAAATTAAATTAATATTGACAATAATATTGTTTATCAGCAATAATTTTTTGGACAATTATCGTCCAGCAAAATTTGTTACCTTGACAGGCCTACTTGTACTCCTGTCTTAAAATGTAAGGGATACTGGAGCTTGGTTGGGGTGGTGGGACAGCTCACAGCAAGCGCTGGAAAATTTCCCTTATTTTCAAATCCAAAACTTGACAGGTAAAATGATCTTGCATTGATTTAGGCTACATTTTGTGATGAATTGGGCCGCCGCAAATTTAGGACTCTTTATTTATTTAGGCTATTTTCTGCAGTCACTGTAGAAAATAAAACAGAATGAAAACATAACACTCCCAAATCCAAATAAGGGAGCAGAGAGAAGAAGAATCGTAATCTGACCCTTTGTCCCAAAAAATCTTTTTTTAAGATGTTAAAACAATATAAATAGGCATTTTGTAAATGGCCAGAGTTTGTAAATAGTTGTGAAGTGTAATGTGTAAATAGTGTAAATAACCTGTTGTTGAAATGTTGTTCAGTAAATTGTTCAAAATATTGTGAGTGAGTGAGTAAGTTATTGGTTTTGTTTCTGAATTAAATTTAAAATATTTCTGATATGCCTTTGTAAGTTCTTATTTATCAACGTATGTTCATGTCCATGGTCCCAAACTGCACTTACTGTAAGGGCGATACATCGCGCTTAAAAACGTACACACGCATAACACACACATTAAAACCCCCGAGGGTCAGAGACTCTCCCACCACAGTCTCCTAAAATCCTGTGGGAAACACTGACATAGCGTGTCGCGCGATGAGAAGTAAAAGAAAGTTGATCAATCAGCATCTGTGTGCACGTGTGACGGTACCCTAAACAGACAGTTATTCATCTGGATTACAGAGTAACAATCCATGTCCGTGTGGGAAACATTAGTCAGTGAGGACATTAGTTCTGCCTAGCCTAATGCTGCTTGCAGGGCATCAGCTGCAGTGTTTTGTGGTTGATAAGTGAATGAAAAGGGTACAACTGGAATAATGTCCGCTTATACATCCTATTATATGATACATGATATGATCGCGGTGAAACTCGAGCGGACGTGACGTCACCGAGCGACGGCCAACGGCAATGGTGACCAAAATGAGGTATTTATGGATGCGCGACGCTACATCAGTGGCGGCGCAATTTTGGTAGCTGGGTCGCTTGCAGTGTGAATGCAGCATAAGGGATGACTGTAGAGTTGTTCTTCTTTCAGCACTCAAGTATGATCTATGAACAGTATATACTGCATGTTGCTAGAAGCTTGACCCAGTGTGCTTCCAATGCACTTTCAGTGATGAATAGGAATGTGTTTGAATGTGGTCATCAAATGGACACTTTGAATAGCAACCTTATCCATCAGTGTATATGTGCTATGAGTGGGTAAAGTTTGACCTGTTGTGTACCTCAACTGCGAAGACAATGAGAAGAGTGCTACAAGCCAACTTCTACCACTTACTTCCATGATCCTAGTAAAGGATCAGTATCAGCTTATCACAAACGGGGCATCAGATATGCATCATCAGAGAAAGAGACCATGGTGTGGAAATTTCTTCTTGAAATGAGGAGAGAAGAGTGTAACAGCCATCCAAGAGATGCTTTCTGGATCTTTATAACACTCGTGCAAGTGGGCACACCAACCAAGTGACAGCTAATGCTGTGACATATGCGGGATGAACCACTCTACAGTGTCTTTTACAGAGGATGATGTTTGCTCACATTTCACTGGACAATCATGCAGAGACTCACTCAACTCAAGGCATGCTGCTTATAAAAGGCCCTCAAGAGTGGCCATGCCAAAGCAGGAATGCTTTTACAATAAAGCTTTTCCTTTCCACCTTCAGTCACCTTGACACTGTCCATTAGTGACCTTAGCAGAGATCTTTTGCCTTAGTTACCTCTCAGCTCTTCAGGTGCTATGAGGTAGTCCGCATTTTTCCCATCACACCAAAGAATTTTGACATTTTATCTCAACATCATCAAAAGCCATGTATAAAAATTAGTGCTGTCAGACGAAAAAAAAAAAAATGTAATTAATTACCAGATTTATAATTAATTAATCTAATTAATCACATTTTAATCTCATATATGCTTAAAGTACCAAAATACAGAATTTGAATTCTAGGATATTATAAAATTGTAGTGCATGACTAATCAAATGAATACACTAAGAAGTGAAGATTAAACTAGTGACTAAATAAAACCAAAGTCAGGGCAACTTGTCCAGAAAATTCTAAGCTCAATCAGGCAACTTAAATTACACTTTAAGTGTGTTTCATGAATCAAATTCAAAATAAGAAAAGGGTCGAGGACATCCAGCAAACCAATTAGGCCTGATGCATTATTAAAGAATGTAGTACAAATATAAATAACTAAATTCAAAAATAAAATAAGACTAAGTCTTAAATATGCCATTCCTGTTGTCACCTGGGCTTTGTTTGGTTTGACTAGAGACGCATGTGTGAAGTGACGTGCCACTGCCATGTACGGGTCCTCCAGCTGGACAATATCAAAATGTTAGTGTGCTGTGATTGATCTTGCACTTAATTTTTATCATACATTAATTTGCAATGTAATTAATTAATTAATGCACTAAAGTGGCAGCCCTAATTAAAATCATTTGTTGATATGCTTTGCAATAAATACATTTAGTGTTTCATCTTTATAGGTGGAAAGTCGATTTCGTAGAAATATTAGCCACAGTCAGAGCTGGCCCTACCCAATGTGTAGCCCTAGGCAAATTTTATATGGCTACAACTGTCTTTATTATATAATGTAACATGTCACCCATTTCTGTGTTTTACATATTACATACAAAAAATCTGAAATACAATATAAAATCCTACAAACAACTGAATGAGCAATCTCCAATCAACATCAAACATTTTAAATAAACTCACAGTTTGTTCACATTAACTCAATACATAATCTACATTTACACTATGTAGTAACTATATACAAAACCTAAATAAAATAACTATTAAAAAGCCATATAAATTACCGATATACAAACATAGGCAAAACCATAGTTTGGAGGGAGCGGGTGGACTTAATTGGTATTATCTTTTGTAGTTAAATTGATCAAGCATTGCTGTATAATTGAATCATTGCAGGCCCTTTCATTTTAATGCTACGGCCACACCGGACGCGAATTCGCGAATTTTAACGCGCGTAAAGCCTGTAACGCGCCGCGCTTAACGCCCGAAGCTGGACGCTGGACATTTTGACAAGCTGTGGGGGCAGCGTGTCCGGGCGCATGCGCAGTAGATAGCCGGAGCCGGTCGGACTCAGTGATGACCCGTGCAGGCAAATCCAGCTGGAAACGAATATTTACAGAACTTACCTTCAAAACCTGTCTCCTCAGCGACTTTCACCCAAGCCTGCTCCTTTTGTTCCAGTCTCTGTAGAGGACACACGCCGAGTAGTTTAGCTCCGGATGATAGCAAACAGCGCAGATAAACCTCTCCTCCATCTTTGAGAGGGGTTTGAGCAGGAGCAGGAGGCAGGCGTCACATCATTAAATCAAACCTGTCTCCTCAGCGACTTTCATCCAAGCCTGCTTCCTTTTGTTCCGGTCTCTGTAGAGTATACACGCCCGAATAGTATAGCTCGAATGATAGCGTGAAAGTTCAATATTTTCAACTCGGGCGTCAAAGCGCCTCGGCGCCCGCCTAAACAAGCGTCGCCCGGCCGCGCCAAACGCGTCAGCTCAACGCTCCAGGCGCGCCCGGCGCTGCGTCAAAAGCGCCGCCTCGCTGTGCATGGCGTAGACTGCGTATAATAGTAATAAACCCTTTTAATACTATAATCATAACCTGGTCTTTTTTCACTTTTTTTGGTTGATAAATGTTTCAGGAAATGTTCTTGGAATACATTTTTTTTGCTCTTTTTATGGGAAATAAAAGTAAACAATTCTGGCAAGTATTTGTCATTATTGTTAGAAATGCTTAAAACAGTGTCATGTAATGAAAAGAATAAAAAGTTATTTGAATTTTCAACAAAACTCTCTTCATTGTCAATTTTAAATGACCATATTAAAAGTTTTTGAGATGACCAGAAATAAATGTAACCTTTTTTTTATTTATTTATTTATTTTTAATTGTTTTTGGGGCATTTTATGCCTTTATTGATAGGAGATTATGACAGTGGATATGCTTGTGAAAGCAGGTGAGAGAGTAGTGGAAGACACTCTGCAAACTGGACACAGGCAGGATTTGAACCATGGCCGGCAAAAGTACAGTATCTATGTGGGATGTGCCTGGTTGCTAACCACTCCACCAAACCAGCACCCCAATGTAACCTGTTTTATATAAACTCAAACGCAGTGCACTGCTTCCTCTCCAGGCTAAATACAGCAACAATATGGCAAAAGAACAGCAAGAACTCACTCCAGAATGATACTAATATTATTATTTACAATATTTTTGGATTATTTACACAGAAAATACTGATAAACTGCTGATAAATCCTCACACTCAGTCTGCCTTGTGGCACAGCTCACTTCCCGCCCCTCCCCTCAGGCAAACCAGTCTTCAATGTAATGTAGCATATATCACTGTAAAGCTCCACTTATCTGCTTTCAGAATTCATTTAAATTATTTGGATAGCTTGTAAACTTAAAGAGCTACAGTAGTTTGAATGATATCTCTTCTCTCACTGGCCAGAGCTTTGTGATACATACAACTGAAGCTGATTTTTTTTACCCGAATTTGTGACACCCCTTGGAGTCTACGGTGCCCTTAGTATTTGCCTACATTGCCTAATGGGCCACCAGGCTCTGGCCACAGTTTATGCTTAGTGTTTTTTCTCACTGGCTTCTTTGTTCTGCAGTCCTCCAGAGTTTGATCCTTATTAAACAACTGCTGGACAACAGCTTTGAGTGTATCAGATAACATGCAAAATCAACAATACTTACCAGCTGGACAACGACGTAATGACAGTCAACAGCTGTACTGACCAACATAAGCCTGGGCCATAGTAGGTGGGTGATGTTATAGGAAATATGTTTTATGAAAGTAAAACAAATGGAGGTTGAACTGAATATCCTAAATGTATGCACATTAAGATTTAAGGCCTTTGTCAGTCTCCATTATTACTTGAGCAGGAGTTATGATGATGGCATCCCCGAGGAAGATGGGAATTGCAGCCGTCTTGTAAAACAAAGAAAATCCTACGAAAAATCAAATGGTTGCCTTCAGCTGCCAACTCTACCCGATTAATAAACTGATAAGGACGTGGCAAAATGACAGTGACATGACAAAATTACTCAAGGTTTTATCAAAAGGGCTTTTTGAAAGAATCATTTCTTTCTCTTGATTGCAGCCACAGTCAGCAATCCCCAGCTTGGAGACAAAACAAAGCCATTCTTAATTTCCAGCAGTTACAAATGCCAGAACCCAAGGCGCATGGACGAGGCAGATAAAGTTGTTATTGGCAAATGTCCTTGGTGCAAGCAGAGTGAGCGCTCCGTAATCCTACTGTGTTATTAGTCTCCCAGGACCCTGGGACCGTTCGTTACTATCACAGGCTGGTCCCATGTAGATAACACCAGCTCCATTCACCCTCACATCTACTCATAGCTAAATTGACTGCAATTATTAGGACCAGGGAGCTTATTATTGCCCTCTTTTATTTACACACAGACTCCCATACAAGCCTTGAAGTTTTTAATGGTAGGGGGTTGTTGGACATTTCCAAACGTGTCTTAATTCTCCATTAAATCCTCCACAAGAACAGCATTGATCTCATCCGCCTTCCCCTAAGCCTTAATTGACCATGAGGCAATCAGGTATTGTATAGTTTGCAATTCAGTTCCTTGTTGACCAGTAACAAAAGTTCATTGCACAAACTTGAGATGAATTCACATGTTTAAGGGTAAAGGACACAAGAAAATAAAGGATGAGGGTGTGAAAGATAAAACTGGGTGAAGGGGCCTCCCCAAGAAAAAAAGAAACATAAGTGCTAATGTCTGATATAGTTTCCACTAACAGGAATTTATGAATGTTGTAGAGGCCAGAGTTGTCAAACTAGTATGAGGGTATTGTCTTTGAGATTGTTCATTTTAATTAAGATCATTAAAGTTATTCATACTCCTTTTGATTTGAGCTTTCATTGATCGAACCATTGATGCTAGTGTGTTATCTTACTTTGGAGTAACACTTTTATTGGTACCAGAAGTTACAGCATATCTCAGGATAAAAGGATGTTTTAGATCAGAAATAAAATATTTACAGCCCGGATCAAGAAGGATTTTGGTTGAAACAGTTAATGTGTTAGGCTATGCCCCCTCTTAGGTGGGTATTTTTTGGAAATAAAGATTTTCCTCATCTATGTATTTATTTTTAATGTCCACACACAACATTATCTATTACAGTTTTGGCCACAGGAAACACAAAAATGCAATGATTTAGTTCATTAGCTGTAATGATGTCTGGCAACATTTTCTTTGTTTTCAAGTTTTTCCACCCACAAATCATTTTTATGGCTTAACTTCTCAGGTTAACTGATGATAGCATAAGGTTTCTCTGTTTGGATATCTATACACAACATTTGGCTAACCTGATCTTTGTATTAAAACCATGGATGACTTCTCCTGAAATAGTGCAGTTACAGAAACAGGCAGCCTTGAGTTGCAAATCAACAAAGTCACTTGTAAAACATTAACAACAATGGGGTTTTTATCGGCAGAGTGTTTTTTGAAGCAGTGTCCACGTTTTTGTGGGTCAAAAGAAAGTACATGTCAGAGTAATTTAACTGACTTGATTGATGTGAACCTCTCTGAGATAAAAATTTCTCCTTGATGGGTTAAGGTTCAAAATTTGAATCAGATCATGGCAAGACACCCAACGTATTTGGTTATGAAAAAACTATGATGCACTAAGCATCCATACAATGTTCCAAACTGCACCCACATTTTGTAAATTTGGGCTTGATATGTTTAAACATTTCAAAAAACATGATAATGATAACAATAATAGTAGTTGTAATACGAACAATACAGGCATAGGCCATAGAATTAGGGAATAGAAGACAGGCTAAAATGCATAAAACTGAATTACCCTGTGAGATATCCAATCTTTGTAAAATCTCAGTCTGAGACTAAAAACTCTGCTGGTAGGAACTCTTTGTCTTTTGGTTTCAGACAATAGTCTTATAGTTAGTGTTGCATTGCTAGTAAAAATCAGGCCAATACTGACACCAAGGTCTAAAAAAGACAGTTTAGCTGACAGTGATAACAGTGTTTCCATAATTACTTTTGTTGGCAAATTTTCCCACAAAATTATTAATTATCTTGTGTTAGCTCATGAAAACTTATCACTGTTTGTCCAACAGACCAATTTCTTCTGCCTGGTAAAAGAAAAATATTCTCTGAATCAGCAGTAAGGCATGAAAATGTTGACATTATGTCCTATGTTAGTAAAAACACTAATATCTGCAGATAGCACTGTCAAACTGACACCGATGTGTAATCCTAATTTAGATATGATTGCTTGTTGGCAATAAGCCTCCACAGTGCGACTCTGCTGCTGAGAACAGAATATTGGGTAAAGCATGTTGAAATGAATATAATGTTTGTATTATCAAAAGAGCTGAAACTACCCCCACAAAAATGAACAAACCTAAAAGAACGGTGAGTATGGCCCTGCCCACTCCCCCCCAGCAATTCTTCATACCCAGGTTCATATTTGTTGGAAATGCTGACTCACTTATCTTGCACTCCATACTTGGTTTATTTAACTTGATTTATGGTGTTAATTTTTTCAATTACTTATTTTTGTCACAGCTTTCGTCATAAACCTTTTTCTCCTGACAAAAACTAGACTATAACTAAAAACCACAAGTGGACATTGACAAAAACTAAAACTAAATTAACTGACGTTTTCGTCTACAAATAAAATCTAGACTAAAATGTTTGAAAAAGACTTAATCCAATCAGATCTAATTTCATCACGTAGAAAGTAAAGTTAGGAATAACAGCTACTTTGGTTGTGTGGAAAGGTTGGATGTGTTAAGAGGGACATCCAATTACAGCTTCATGGTGGCGGGATCCAAGTTTAAAACATGGCTCCAGAAATTCATAGCCTTACAGAGCAGACAGACCTGCCTGATTCTGAAATCCTGCAGCTCTGTCTTGCCAGCCTCCGTTGTCCAA
The DNA here is from genome assembly GCA_036419115.1 of Scarus forsteni. NCBI lineage: Eukaryota > Metazoa > Chordata > Actinopteri > Labriformes > Labridae > Scarus > Scarus forsteni. Next base: position 1,759,732 of record JAZDUH010000391.1, read on the forward strand.
CGAATTCACGCGGCTGAATTCTTAACGGCCCAATCAGAGAAGACAGGTGGGAGCTTAGAATGCGGACGTGACGACAACCGCAAGTTGAAAACTGGAAGTTGAGAACAGACATGCCGATTAGCCTATTGTCCTCCTAGATACTTAGTAAAACTTGGCGAAATCTGCCCTCCTCAGAAGTTTACTTGTAGGGATTGTCTTTGACGAGGTTCATGTCACATATAAGTGTTAAATGAATCATCTGTGTGGTACAATTTAGTGTAAGACGATAGTATAAGGTCGTTAGCTGTTAGCAGCTAAGTTAGCGGCTAACGGCTAACGGTCATTTACTGATGTTAGCTGTTAGCGGCTAAGTTAGCAGCTAACAGCTAACAGTCATTAACTGTTGTTAGCTGTTAGCGGCTAAGTTAGTCGCTATGTATGCTACTTTTTTTTTAAATTCTTTATTCAGCCATTTCAAGTAACAAACAGGCACATTTTGCATCGTACAGTCTTCAAAAATCACTGAGCAGCATCAGCAACCAATATAAACAAAATAAGAAAATAAAATGTATATATAAAAGAAAAAAAAAGACAAATTCAATGAAAACATTGCTTCATTATAGGAGGCAACCCTGCTTGATGTGGATTGGTCTGTGATGAATGTGACGAGCAGAACGATTATCCAATCACAAGCTTGTGTTTTTTTTAAACATTCTGCCCCTGAAAACAAGTTTAAAGGGCTCCTACCCAGATGGACTAGTGAAATATTTCTGTGGCAGATATATGGAGCTGTCCATCTGGCTTGTCAGGTTAAGAAATTCAAGGAAACATGAAAAATGCCCTACAGTTTACACTTCATTTTTCAGTTGACCAAATTTATGGTAGATTTTGTCGACTAACTGTTGTGAAATTTCATTCACAACTGAAACTAGTCTAAAATGAAATCAGCTAGGTGACTAAATTGCGACTAAAACTTAAAGATATTTTAGAAAAAAGATTAGAAATAAACAAAATTAAAAAGTGTTGTCAAAATTGATGCTGTTCCAGCAGCATGCTTTGTGTCTGTTTGCCTCTGATTTCTGAAGCATCTCTCGCGACTATTTAAAAAACAAACATGTCAGGAAAAGTGGCCTTTGTATCAGCGGTCATGAACACGAGACAGGTGACCAGAAAATACAGTCAAAAAAGGCGAGCTGCCAACTGGCAGGGGGGACAGGTGAGGCCATGACCCCCTCTATCAAAGCGATGTCACACGTGGTCACCTGCTACAGGTGAGGCCCGTGACCTTGCTCTCGCTCAGAGTCCAGGAAAAATAGGGAGCGGCCTGTCAGTGATGGGAAGGCGTGGAGGGCAAAGGGAAAGTGGAGGAGAAAAATATTAAAACTTATCATTTCTGACACGGCGAGTGTCAAAGCATTTTCTGTCTCATTTGTATTCAGAGTTCCCACAGGCTTTTCTTTCCATTCATCTGAGCATGGCAGCTGAAAGGCTAAATAAAAATGAGGCTTATCCATATGGGTAAACTGACATACAGTTGGACCTAAAGCAAAGAAGGCTGCAAAATATTTTGATGAAGAAGTGGTAAACATCAGCATCCTCAGGGGTTGAATCACAGAGTGAACTGTGAAAGGAAAGCCATTTATCGATAGACATTAACTTTTCCCTTTAAAGTTCACACTAATCCATTTAGATCATTGCTTTTACTGGTAATGCGGCTGCCTTTCAGTAACTGCAGCTAGACAGCATCTATTACATGAGAGAAAAAAGTAAATATATAATGGATGAGCTTTATCATGAATAAGTGACTGGTGGAATCTTGCATTAAATTGCATGACAAAGCACAGAGTAATCATTAGCAATGCTGAAACTGCTCCAGAGTGCCATCTTGTTTTGTTAGGAGCCGGCTGACTGTGGGGTGCAGCTACTTTCAAAGCCGCCCAGCTGAAAAATGAGCTCTGAATCACTCCAGTCTGAATCCCGGCCAAAAAGCAGTCAAAAAGTCTGACATTTTATTTGCATAAAAGGGTTATCTCGGTAATGGGATATTCATCAAAGACGCAGCTGAATTGGGATGTATTTTAATGAAACAGCATGCGTTCATACATTATTGAACATAGACCCTCCTGAAAACGGTGTGCCTCAAGTTTGCCTTGAGCTGTGTTATCCCAGCTGACCTTTTGAAAATTTAATATCTGATTACATTGAATGAAAAAATATTGAAAACGCTGTAGAGTCTAATCTGTAGCACGCTTTACAGCTCGGCTTTGCATGGAGCTTATGGAAATTTAAGATACCGTTTCTCATTTTATGTGTTGCTGTTTCAGCGTCTGGACAATTTGAAAACAAAACTCAGAGACTGAGCTTCTACTGACCTTTGAGGGGGAATATCTCCACATATCCAGCTCACTAAAGCTTAATGAAGACGGTTTTTGTTTGTATGGGGTCGGTTTCATATTTTACCATAACAAAATGAGACAATGGATCAACTTCAAAGACTAAACATCTAAACATCCTCTCACATTCAATTTTGGAATGCCCGTAGAGTCACTCTGAATTAGCCTTGCTCTGAACTGACTGTTTTAGCACACTTCTTCATAAACTGTGTTTGAGGTGGCTTTGGGTTTGTGGTGCTCTAATGTTTACTGTTTCCATGGAACAGCACCAGAGGTGTTACTCACACTTTAGCCAGCTGTATGCCAAACAGACATCTAGCTCAGGGAGTGTCTCACGTCTGAACAAGGTGATCTATCCATGAATTACATCACAAGGGAATTTTTCAAATGCCGTTTTTAGCACTTGTTTTCTTGGTGGTGTAAGTAACAAACGGGGTATTTTTCTCATGTTGAGGGTTTAAAGATGAACATATATTTTTGTTTTAAAATCATTTAATGTATATTTTGCATGTGGCCTTCAAATAACTGCTGTACTGTGTATATGTTTAATGGTATAAGTAGATGAAAATGACAAAGAGATTTTGCCCCAGCCCTATCATAACATAATATAAGACTGTTGATCTGCCTTCTGTGCCTTCTAGGACAAGTTCTGCATTAAACAGAGTACGATTTACAAAAAAAATGCGTGTTAAAATGAATAATTCAAGCGGATATCTAAAAACTTGCGATCTTGCTGATACAACATGTGAAAGGACTTGCAGTAACTGTTGAAATATTCATGCAATTAAACACTACATGTCGAGCTCAGGGTTTAGAGGAGGTTAAGCCTCACATGCATCACTTAGACATGTCCACAGAAATCTTCTTTTACAAGGTTGATCTCAGCACAGAACAGATTTCTAAGCATGATGCATGTACAAAGTGTATTTTTAATAAAACTACATGCTCAGTCAGTCCATGCCATGAACACACAGGGGCTGTTAATTGCCGAGTATGAACAGAAACAGGACCATTCTGATATCCAAGAGATTCTCCCCATAGGTGTAATTAGATGTGCAGCTGCCAAGGCGTCCCCTATAGAGAACCTGCCATGGGTAACATTTCTTCCCAGCGGATGCCTGAAGAGGGATAATTGGTGTAATGTTGGTGCCCAGTGTTGTGAGCTAATTAAAGCTAGGGGCATTGGCTATCAGAGCCTACAAACTTTATACAAAGCAGATGTCCACCAATCAATAAAATGTCCTAAAATGACTTTTTTCAAGTTTTTCTAGTTACTTTTATTAACAAAGCAGAAATACTCCTTGCAGTCTGATTGTTTGGATATTATTTTGTCTGTTTTGTTTTATATTTCCATCTAATTAGTAGTATATCAAGTATGAGTACAGCTCTTAAGGTTGTTTGGAGTTTGCCTTATGATCTGAAAACTAAGATAAAAACTTTGTTGTGACTCAGAATTAATGTGAAAGTCCAACTGGATGATACAAAACTCAGAACATGGATTAGAGCAAAAAACACACAGTAGGACTGTCAAAATAGACAAGTGCAGTTATTCCAAAACTTTTATAAAGCAAAAACAGACTGAGATAACCATTGCAAACAGGAGACAAAAGCAGTCGAAGTCCAGTAAGCCTGTACAATACCCAGTATATGTGTTTGTATTGTTGCTTTATACCCCACATTTAGGAATATCTTTTCAAACTAGAAAATTATATTATTGACTGTTAATAAATATTCAAATTAGGCCTGTGCTCAAAATATCAATACGGCAAAATATCGTATCGCACTCCTTCCGGATACGTGTATCAATACGGATTCTACAGAATTGATACGACCTAAATATTTTGACAGTTGTTGTAAATACACTTTGGGTAATGTTAACTGTGGCACAGTTCAAGGTAGAAGACGAGCTACATAATGAAGCATATGCTCTAAATTTGAACTTAGGTCTACCATCTTTGAGGGTCTGAATTTATGTCTCTCAAGTTGTAGAACCACTTAAAACTCATCCTTGTTCTTTTTCTTCTTATAAGAAAAAACTAAACTTGTCAAGAATTTAGCTTAAAGCATAGTTAATATTCACTATTTACGTGTATCGGGATACGTATTGTATCATGGCCTTAGTATCGGGATACGTATCGTTTTGTGGGGTTGCTGGAAATACCCAGCCCTAATTCAAATTGAACATTTAAAGTGCATGGTATATTCGGGCACATGGAACAGTTAACTTTTCAATTCAACAGAGGTTGCTCCCTCTTGACCTCAACAACTGAAGTACACCCTGAGAAAACAGAGAACAAGCAAAGCCCCATAACAAACAATAGTGGCTGCAGTCACAGTCCTTTTTGCTTAGTAAGGTTCCTAACTGAGTGAAATAATCCCGAAGTAGTTCGTTAAAAGAGCTGTTTGAATAGTCTAAATGCTTTGGAAAAGTGGCTCATTGCTTCATTTATTATCTCCTTTATCTTAGGTAACACTGAACCATCCTTTAAGAAAGGAAAGAAGGAAAGAAAGCCCCATAATGCCTTGCAGCAGGTGATGTATATAAATAATGTCACCCGCCAAATGTTTACAGAAACTTAAAAAGGAGAGAGAATGACAAGTTTATGGGGACTATCAAGATATGTAGGGGATATAATAGTAAGAATACACTTTTTGCAGTTCTAGATAAAAATATATGCTTCAAAATCAGTGCTTTCAAAGTTATAGCCATTAGTTAATTTCTTTAGTAATTATTTAAAAAATGGTGGACGGATAAACAGATAAATGCTATCATTTACAAAACACCTCCGTAACTGCCTACAATATTGATGAATAATAAACAATTTTGGTACTTGATACGAAACAATGCTGTGAGGTAAAGCAGATGACAAAGTCTCTTCTTGTAGTTCATTTTCAGAACATTGCAGTTCGTCATGGCTGACCTACGTCACAAGAAATCGTTGTCACATAAATATGACACCAAAGTGAAAGTGCAGTCGAATTCCTCTTTTACTGCAGTTCTCCTTTCCTTTTCTCTTTTTCCCTCCTTCCCCTTGACCCTGTGACATTTTCCATTGGGGTTAAGGGAAAGTGGTTATGTGGAAACCCTTTAGACTCCATACCACTGATGGCAAAATAAAAAAAGACAAGGTTGTGTGTTGCCCTCTCGTCAAACCCATCAAATCTGTGGGCCCATTTGTCAGCCTTCCATGCATGCATGTTGCTCAGCTCCATGTGACCAAGTCCTCCTATGTAGGTCCCCTAGTAGAGGCCCAGATAAAGACCATCACAAACAAGATTGCTGGAGTCAATTTCAAGGATATGCGGCCCACTGTAGTGGCCTCAGGAGAGGTAAATAGTCATTTTGTCTTATGGAAAAGCTTGTGTCTGTGTGCAGACAGGGAAAAAGGGAATGATTTCAGTATCTTTTAATAACAGTGTGTCTGTTGGAAATATGTTGAATATGATATTTGGGGAAAGTGATAGCCTGGGTCAGTATGATTTTGAACCACTTGAAACATCAGACTTGTTGAAACTTTTGTCCAATCAGAACAACAGAACATATTAAATAGAACAGCTTTAAATATCTGGAGTTCCTGCCATGTAACATTGTTGTTTATGAAAACATATGCTGGCCAGCATTTTTCACAAGAAACTTCCATTGGGAATTTGGATGAGGATGGTATAGATCCACATTATCCATATTGGTACAGAAATTAATAAAATATTAGCACTCCCCCTCGTTGATGTGTTGGTGCATTGTTATCAAAAACCATGGTGCTGATGCTAGATTTATTTTGCCATAGATTTTTTGGCACACATAAAGTTGGATGTTATTGAACGTTTAATCCTAAAAAACACTCTTTAGTTGCAGCATTTGTAACAGCTTGTCAAATGTAGTAGACGGTGGACTTTACAAATGACCTTTTAAGTGATTGTGTGTCTGTGTGGTTGCGTATTCCTTTGTGTAGAAGTGAAAAGTTAAAGGCCTTCTGTCAATTTGTCTCTCGCCTCTACTCTTGGTTCAGTGCAGAAGGAGATACTCAAGCTGATTGCACCTATAGAAAAGAAGGGTTGCGTGTGTGAGCTATTCAGAAGTTAGACCCTAAAGAGATGGTTGAATTGAAAAAAGCTGTCTTTAATGCATGTGTTTGTGTGTCTGTGTTTATATGTATTCCCCCTCCTGTTGTTTAGAAGCAACAGCACTATGTTTGCAGTGATCCTCTTTCTTTATTTTTTTTTAATGCAAACTGTATTTGTTTAGCTTTTTTCACCGGCTCTCCCAACTATTTTTTCTCAGATGCTTTCAGGTGAACTGAGTGCACGGAAAGAAAATGCTTTGATATGTATGCAACATTTATTTGAGTCTGACAGAGATACTGCACTCGCCCTTTTTTAACCAAGATCAATTACCAGTAGCGCAGTGAGTGCATGAAAAACAATGTATAAGGGACCTGCTTGCACATCAAGACCTGATCATAAAAATATTGATTAGTTAAGTTAATATACGCAGTATAACATGCATTGTTGTGAAACAATTACATATTGATTTGTGTTTATGTTTAATCTATACTATTAACCATACAAATAACCACAGTAAATCACTCTTGATCTAAACAATGTATACCTTGTAAAAAGAAAACATTTGTAGGGGTGACCAATATGGAACACAAGTTTAACACATTTTTCATTTATTAAAAAAATTACTGACAAGGACTGAACTTTCAACCATGAATATTACTTTTAGTGCACAGATATTGAACTAAACAAAATTATTCTAGGCTATTCATGTCCAGGTTTTGCTTCTCTTAACCTGTGAAAATGTTGTTATAGCATATTAGCATATACTATTAGAATCAGTCGGTATTGAGCATGTGGTTATGTCTCATAAAATCACAAGTAACCTGCAAGTAACAGTAATCTATTTTAGTGATTCACATGCTTATTTCAATTTTATGGAAAAAAAACATTGGATGTTTGTCATATAGACCTGAAAGCATCCAGTGGTACTGCACTAATTTAGCTGTGAAAAAAGAACTTTTTATGAATTTTGTCTGCCATTTCATTTTCATTTTCAGGTGCGTAGCTCTTTGAGCCCACAAGATGACCGTATGATCTCACTGCCAAGGCAGGTTGGCAATGCTTTGTAGTTCTTCATAGTTTAAAATGAAATGTAAGGGATGTTTAATTTCATTATTACAGTTTCCGTCATATTTTAAATGCTACTCCACCCAGTTTCTCTTTATTTGTTGCTATTTACGATATATTATAACATGCTTTGTTTCCACAGTTTGAAACTAAATCTCAAAGCTTTAGTTTCCCCACCAACAAACTATTCACATTCCTCTCACAGAAGTTTTAAAAAAAGAGCAACTAACGGATGAATGTCCAGTTTAACCTCTGCAGTAAATTGAAGAGCATTTAGGGAAGGGAGGTGCTGGGCTGTAATTGCCCGACCGTAATTATAGCTTTTATTTGGAGGCTTTTCATAGAGAATGAAAACGAAGCACCATTACCTCGCTGTGATTGGAGTCCTCTTGTCATCAGTGGGATAATTGTCCACAAGTTCATGATCTCTCCACAGCGCTGACTGAATTGATTCTGGAAATGAACATCGCTGCACCTCCCACATTGAACTCCCCCACTGAACCAGCTCAGCATTTACTCTGAGTTTGAGCTCTCCCACCTCGGGAGGCCTGTGAAGTCAGATTTGTTGGATGTTTAATTGGATGTCTCTTGCTAACATCTTTAGAGGTGCATATCTTGGCACTGCTTTGACAAATATTTCACCTATTAAATCAGTATTAATGCTTACAATCGGAGAATCAAAGATTACCCATTACAGACAAGAAAAGTGTAATGGGTATCAAACAGTATTCTGGACAGTCACTGTAAATTAAGGAATTTATGGACAGTGAGGGGGCAAGAACTGCACTATGCATTACAAAGTATAATCTCTTGAATGTCTGGTATAATATTTCTGTGATCTCATACAAACAAACTTTGTCTTGTAAAGTCCTTTGTATTGAATGTCATTTGGTCTAGGCATCACCAAATTTGGTCTAGCCATCACCAATTGCAGAACAAGGTCCACCATTTGGTGATGCCTGCTATAGAACTTCCTCTTAAACACAAGACTGTTTGTAATTCTTGCCAAAACATTTTCAAAAATATTCGTACTTAAAGTAAATGCCATTACTGTCCCTTTAATTTGGGATCAGTGGGTGGCAATGAGTCAGTTTTTTATATTGTGCATGGACTCCTGCATATTTCTTTTTCTATAATGGAGTTAAACACTACTTAGCTACCTATTTGCTCATACTACAGTTCACTAGATGGGTTTAGGCTAAAAGTGCTTTTAGAAGTATCATTCGAAAGAGCTCTTTTTACATTAAAGGATAAGTTCAGTTTCTACAGCTTTCACATTGTTTATAGAATGAAGCAAAACAATATACTCACCCAGAAGGCTTTCCTGATCCAAACAGTGCTTCGGGAGATATTTAGATCCAAAATGGAGCGGCGGACATCCATATACTGGTAGCACATAGGGCATGTAGCGCCGCTCTTAAAACTGCATTAATCGTCAAAAGCTCATTAGTTTCACCAATATTTCATCATGGTCCGCTTGGGCTACTCCTCCATTACAGTCTGTGTTACTCCAGACATGTTTTGTGGCTGTGCTGACCTCTGAGCTGAAGAAGAAGAATGTTTGCCTCTGCGCATGCGCAGTACTCTCTGGAGAGCTGTTCTTCTCTTTGCCTCCGCTTCCTCCTTTCGATGAGCTCCTCATCTGTAAACTCTAGCTCGAAACTGTAAGGATACCCATCATATTCAAAGTTCTCCTCCACAACATCTTCATCCGATAGATATTCGTCCATTTTGCACAAAACTGGAAGAAGAAAGTCGTTATTTAGCCGACGGTCTTCCCCTGAAACAATGAGCCGTACTGCGCATGCGCGGAGGCAAACATTCTTCTTCTTCAGTTCAGAGGTCAGTACAGTCACACAACATGTCTGGAGTGACACAGACTGTCATGGAGGAGTAGCCCAAGCGGACCATGATGAAATATTGGTGAAACTAATGAGTTTTTGGACAATTAATGCAGTTTTAGGAGCGGCGCTATACATGCCCTATGTGCTACCATTATACGGATGTCCGCCGCTCGATTTTGGATCTAAATATCTCCTGAAGCACTGTTTGGATCAGGAGAGCCTTCTGGGTGAGTATATTGTTCTACTTCATTCTATAAACAATGTGAAAGCTGTAGAACCGAACTTATCTTTTAACAAAAAAGATTTTTTTTGTGGACGTTGGCTAACCCAATATGCTCAGGGATAGTTTAATGCTGACATGCTGTGCTGCTGTGTAGCAGGTCTTCAGCTAGTGATGCTTCAGGATTTTACTCTATAATTGCTTCAGTCTTGCATTAATGAAAAGCATGAAATCTTGAAAATTGTAGGAGCCCTGACTGACGGCCTGAAATACAGCACTCTGATAAAGAATATGGTTTGATCTTCCTACCCAGAAAATCTCAGAATAAAAATGGCTGCCATGTTGTGATAGGGAATTGGAAGGATTTATTGTTGTCAAAACAAAGAGACTTTAGTTTCTGTTGCACCAAAGAGCATAAAAAAAGAAACTTTAAAACAACAGCACAAAATATGAACTGAAACTTGTACAGTGAAATATGGAACTGGAGTCAGAGCTCAAAAATACTCATATATTCTTTATATTTCTACTTTTGGAGTTTCTCTGAGAATTAGGCTCCTTTATTCAACTGCTCTTCATTATTGATGTCAGTAAAGGGTCAGGGGGGGTCACAGAACTAGATGTGGTCCTGATATATGATGGGGGTCAGCCCCAGCAGTCCAGTCTGATAGCAGTGCTGATGAGGACAGCAGACTGAGCACTGCAGCAGCAATCAGGGCTCTTCAAGAACTGACTCCACGGACATCAGCAATGAGATCTCCATTACGCTGTTAAACTGTGCCTGAGAACGCAACCTCACCATTATGTCAATGTCAGTGGCTTAATGCTGATTCATACAGCTGCACAAATCCCAGATTAACCTCCAAGCTGGGAGACCTTTTTCTGCAGCAAACTACGTGGGCAACTTTATGTCTGGAGGGAAAAATGATGTGATTTTACTTTGATAGCAGGAACAAACGGATATGTGAGAATCTACATGGCTGTAGGGCTGGACATTGTTGACAAAAAAGTAACACCCTGTTTCACCCTGTTTTTCCTGTCAAGCTTTAACAAAGGGTTGTTAGCTTAGAATGATCTTTCTGAAGAATAACATTTTTTCTGATAGACGTTTGATACCACAGCAACAGATATGGAGGTCCTAGTTACCCAACATTTGACAGTTTTCTGTCTTCATTATCAATAATTGCAGCTAAACGTGTATACTATCACAGTCATATGAAAACATTGACAACATTTAAGAATATGAAGACTGTCAGAACTTCCTCTCCATTGAATACCATGTGTGGATGAGGAAAAATGATAATGATACCCTTTGACAACAATCACCATTATTCCAATGACATCTTCATCTGAAAGGACAGAAACTTGTTGACCTTCAGTCATTATTTAAACCAATTTGTAAAACTTGACTTTGTCAAGGACTTTTTAAATTTTTGCAGTGGCATCAATATGTTCTGACTTTATTATAACTTTAGTAATTATAGTTAGAATGACTTTGAATGAAATGAAATTAAAAAGCCCATTAAGGCTAAAATATTAAATAGATTATATTGTTGTAAATATGAATATTGTATTTACCACAATAAATGCAGCTATTTTTTAAACAGTGGCTATAAAACTGCATTTAAATACAGGTAGACTTTTGAAAAACTACAAATGAAAAAATACTACAAGTAAGAAATGATCAATAGGCAAATCATATTTTTTTTCTCTATATTATATGCAGTAATACAGTAGTTAAGTTCACTGACGAGGTCTGACATGATTTTAATCAGCTTATCTTAGCCGTAGCATATGTGGAAATTGAGCTTTTTTGCCCAAATACATGATAAAAAATACATACAGGTGATAAATTATGACTGATAACATTTTGTTGCTTTTTACTTTGGACTATGATTACAAACACAAAGAATAGTGAGTATAGCATACTGTTACCTCTTCTGATGTAACCAGGTGGTGAAATGATCATCCTGTGCTGGAGAGTGCTTGACAGTGTTGAAAATTCCTGTTGAAAATGCTTGAATTTTACCTTGAACTAATGTTCACTCGTAAACAGGTATTTGAGAAGAACTGAGGTTTTCCTCTGCTGTTGAAAATACATCTTTGTCTGCATGAAAACAAATTAGCCTCACACAAATGCACTGTTAAGAGCTGTGTATTACTCTTACAGCTATGGTCTACGATTTGGAAGGATGGTACATCTTAATAACACCGTTTATAAGGCCGTTATGGTCCTATGGTCCGATCCACGCAATATACAGACCAAAAAGAATGAAAAAAATTCATTCAGTATATCTGCTGCAAAGCAGCATAATAGTTGACCAATCCGAACCTCGGGGAACGGCGATTCGGATTGGTCCGTGAGTCCATCCAGTCCCCTGTCTCCCCTGCTCCGCACCGCACAGCCTCCTCCCCACTACGTCCCTCATGTATCGGTGAGCAGCTAGCTGCGCAGCTACTGAAGTGTCAAGGAGCTGGAGAAGACCAGCACCGAAACCGGGAGGCCGCTTCTATTACCCTCCACATCGAAGGGAAGGAAATGTAAAAGTTTCGAGGAAAAGGCTGAAGTAAGGAAGAAATATAAATATACGGTATATATATGTTGTTAGGAGGCGATACGAGCTGGGGGGCGGGATCTCGGAACGCGGAGGGGAGGGGTGAGTGAAGGGGGGGCAGGCTGCATTTTTCAAATCTGTCTCAGCAGCCAAACTGGTTTTCAGATCGTAGACCCTAGCTTTAATTATGTCCATGATATGCACCTTTTGGTTTTTTTATGTAAAAAAAAAATTTTTGCACATCTATTCCTACCTCTATGTCTGGTGTTTCAGTTTATCCTGTTGCTGTGCTAACTGGTGATAACAGGCGTGCTGTGTAAATATTTTGATGTTGCATTGCAAGGCATCTCTGATGATAAAATCCTGATTTGAAAGAGTTTTGTTGGTTCTCCTGTTGATTTCAACAACCATGAAACACTTGTGAAAGAATAACACCAGGTCTCCTCTAAAACATTGGCAGCATTTGTATCACTGAGGAGTTTTTAATCCAGCCTCATCATGAAGGAGGGACAGAAGTCAGTGCTGGCTTGTCCTGTTACTTTGCAACTTTTACAACAGTGAGAATGTTGCATTGTGTGACTCCACTCTGTGGAGGGTGTTGCATTTTCAAAAACCTCCACTTAGGCCAGGGTTTTGCAAATCAGATATTTTCAGTGACTGGAAGCACTGTTTATGTGTGGAGAGAGGGCCAAAATGCACAGAAAAAAATATTTTTAACCCTATAAAGCCAATTGTATCATATTTGATACATACTTTTATAATACCTCTTTCTAATCAATATGATCAACAAATTACAAAAAACATCTGAATCCAATCAGATAAATTATAAAAAATGTCCTCTAATAGGTTATCAGTTTCCAAAAACACCTTATGTATCAAATGAGATACGAAAAATCTATATGTTGAATTTTATGGACATTTTGATTTTTATGGATTTTAGCAGAAAGTGAAACATACATTTCAGCTCCAAAAAATTAGAATTTTTCTGGCTATAATCTATGGTGTTGGGCCCTAAAGGGTTTAGAATACATACCTTCATGCTGACTTGGCTTAAGTGCACAGACCCTGAAGAGTCCACAGACTGGACTAAGTGAGGCTGGGTGAGAGCCTCAATTAATGCACGCATATAACCCATCCTTCTATATTGCCAGAAGTATTCACTCACCTGCCTTGAATCGCATATGAACTTAAATGACATCCCATTCCTAATCCATAGGGTTCAATATGACGACGGTCCACCCTTTGCAGCTTCAGCTCTTCTGGGAAGACTGTCCACAAGTTTTAAGAGTGTTTATGGGAATTTTTGACCATCCTTCCAGAAGCACATTTGTGACGTCACATACTGATGTTGGACGAGAAGGCCTGGCTCTCAGTCTTTGCTCTAATTCATCCCAAAGATGTTCTGTCGGGTTGAGGTCAGGATTCTGTGCAGGCCAGTCAAGTTCATCCACACCAGACTCTGTCATCCATGTCTTTATGGACCTGCTTTGTGCACTGGTGCACAGTCATGTTGGAAGAGGAAAGGGCCAGCTCCAAACTGTTCCCACAAAGTTGGGAGCATGGAATTGTCCAAAATGTCCTGGTATGCTGAAGCATCAGAGTTCCTTTCACTGGAACTAAGGGGCCAAGCCCAGCTCCTGAAAAACACCCTCACACCATAATCCCCTGTCCACCAAACTTTACATTTGGCACAGTGCAGTCCAGCAAGTATCGCTCTCCTGGCAACCGCCAAACCCAGACTCATCCATCAGATTGCCAGATGGAGAAGCGCAATTCATCACCCCAGAGAAAGTGTCTTCACTGCTCTAGAGTCCAGTGGCAGCGTGCTTTACACCACTGCATCTGATGCTTTTGGTTGCACTTGGTGATTTGAGGCTTGGATGCAGCTACTTGGCTATGGAAACCCATCCATGAAGCTCTCTGCACTGTTCTTGAGCTCATATGAAGGCCACATGAAGTTTGGAGGTCTGTAGCGATTGACTCTGCAGAAAGTTGGCGACCTCTTCGCACTATGCGCCTCAGCATCCGCTGACCCCGCTCCGTCAGTTTATTTGACCTACCACTTCGTGGCTGAGCTGCTGTTGTTCCCAAACACTTCCATGTTCTTATAATACAGCTGACAGTTGACTGTGGAATATTTAGGAGCGAGGAAATTTCACGACTGGATTTGTTGCTCCTGAGAGCGACCCATTCTTTGCATGCCTCTGTGCTTGATGTTATACACCTGTGGCCATGGAAGTAATTGGAACACCGGATTCTGATTATTTGGATGGATGAGCGAATACTTATGGCAATATAGTGTACATTAGTTTACAAAAAAACAAAAATTTTGATGTTTCCAATATTGCTCAGCCCTACCTTCTATCTTGCCCAGTCCTGGGTACATATTTTAAAAAAGAAACATAAACACTGACTTTGTCTACACAATGGAAAAATCTTGAATACACAATGAACAAGGGTCACACCTAACTGCGTGATCTAAAATATTCACAGATACGGTGACAAAATGATATTTAAGATTATAAGTAAATGCTTCCATCACATTTTTATTCAAGTATTCAGTGCTGCAGAGTTTCTATCCAATGTCAAAGATAAAGACTGAAACATAATCGTCGTCCTTCCTCAAAGATAATAGAGGGAAATCCGAGTCACTATTGTTGAAGTGAGCGCTCTGTGCTGCAGTGCACCCCCGCCCCGGCCTGACTGCTTGGGCACTAAGAGCCGCAGTGTTCCTCTAAGAATGAGTATTAAGCCTTGGCGGCAGCGGGGGGGAGGATGGCAGCGGGGTGAGAGGGGAGCCTTCAGCTGCAAGCCCTTGTGTGCCGCCAAGTGGTATCAGGCTCCTGTTAGAAAAATAAATCATGAAAAAGTGGTCAGCTGTATTTTAAGAAATTATCATGCATAAAAATAAAAGACATTCATCAGCTTGTCTTGTGGGAGAAGTTCTGCCTTGGTGTTCACTTAGCTAATTTCTTTATTTAACAAAGAATTTGCTTGAAGAGCAGATTTAATGAAGGCTGAAAATAGACTCCTGTGATACGCATGGCAGAGCAGGACTGTGTGAAGAGCTTGTGTGGTTTTTGGTACTCGTGAAGTTGCAGAGTGTACTGACAATTTTTATTGTGCTATAGAACATGTTGAAGCATAGTGCAGGAAATTGGATCATATCTTTTCTGAATCAAGAGGCTGCAGGCTCACCGAGATTGTCTGTGTGTGTCTGTGTAGTGATGGCTATGTGGTGAGATATTGCGATACAAAAATCAGAAACACAATGGCAGCAGATGAAAGTTTCTCTCTGGTCAATGGCTTTATTTGAAGCAAACTAGATTTTGGGAAAAACAGATTCTCTGTAAAAAACTTGGCTTTTCATCAAAACAGTCACTTCCTTGACCCAGAGTGCAGAATAAGCATCACGCTTTAAAGTGTGATTTAGCCTTTGAGATTCATTACAGATCTATGACATGAACTCTGGGTGGTTCAGTTCTTGAGCAGCTATATATTTTGAAGTTCTGTTTTTGTGTCAGCCAGAATCTGATGGTTTAAACAAAGCAGGGGAAAAGTCAGTCTGCTTCTGCCTTTTTACTCATTTTGTCTCTCATTGTAAGACAAATAAACCACAGACAACCTTTCTCTGATTATATGGCCAAAATACAGAATGAATTAATATGGACAGTTTGTCTCCCTCTGATCCCATTGTACAAAAGTGAAGTCTAAATACCCCAACTTTACTTCTGATATGGCCTGTCGAAACCTGAGGAATGTTTATGCCTCCATGCCAGTGACAGCCAAGGGCAGAGGCATTTGCCTTAAAGGTGCTATGAGGAGAATCTATTACCGGCGACATTAAGCCCCTGCTATTCATGAGCACGAGCGGCGACTGTCGTCATGCTGCGTTCCAGTAACCTCGGAACTGGGAGTGACATCATCTCCGACTTATCGGTGTTCCAGTTGAAGTTGGAAAAAAACATGCCGATCTACCAGGCTATTGTTAGCTGTTGTTAGCACGCCCTGAGTTATTGTTCGCAAATATCACATGAAGAATGTGATTATCACTATGGCAGCATTTTTGTGAATATAAGTCTAACAATACGATGTATACAGCTGATCTAGAGCAACACACCCCAGTCAGAAGTGCAAATAAATTGATTATTACAGGAGCTAAATAACTGTTCACACTGGGGGCATCCATCTTCGATTGTCAACTCGGGGGTGGCGAGGTTTCATCGAGTTCCCAGTAGGAAATTCCGACTTCAGGGGGCGTTCCAGTTGCAGTTTCCTACTCGGAACCCGGAAATTCCTACTGACACTGATGAATGCAGTTCGGACCTTCCTCAGAACTCTGCATTGCTTTACAACTTCTTTTTCCAACAACTTACAGGATGCAAAGCGATGAGGTAATGTATCTTTTTCGAGTTATGTAGCGGTAGTTTTTGATGTGTGACAACAAGCAATTTTTGAAAAACGTATTATCGTAGTTTTGTAGACGGCTATATATAGCCTCTTACAGCCCGGTGCTCTAAGACGTGTCTGAATAATATAAATTTGCTCTAGTTTTAATTGTCTTGTTCCTGAAGTTGAGTATCCAGGCCAGTCCAGCCCTGTCCGACCCGACCGGAAGGCTAAGGAATAGCATTTATAGATAACCTATTTTGATGCTATAAAACTCATCTTAAAGTGTGTATTTCCATCAGGTATATATCTAAAAGTGAGACTTTTTTGTTATTACTTAGAAACTCCTCACAGTCCCTTTAAGTAGGGCTGGGTGATAAGGCCTCAAAATAAAATCCCAGATTGTTTCCCCACAAAACTCGATTTGCGATTTAATCAATTTTTTTTTCCTCTCAAAGCAGAAGAACTTCAAGTGACACAAAAATGACATGAATCAAGTTATACATTTATGTAGGCAAAATGTATTCCTAAATCAATCAGAATTCCCTCTTTAAAATTAAAGTGTGTGTCATAAAATGTTTATTATGTAGTTCTAACGCAGGCAGGTTTCTCTACATAAACTCCGAAAGCTGAGGGATTTTCACAGCTTGTTAACATGTTTCTCTCTGATCAATATTTAATTTAATTTAAACATAAAAGATAAATACAAGCCTATAAAAGTGCTTTAGCAAAACCTGACAGGGCCACCATCATGAAAACTGTAGTTTCAGTATTCATCTTTTTTCAAATTTTGCAACTTACTGATTGTATTCATCTTGTCTTCTTTGAAGAAAAAAAAAAATTCAAATTAAATTTTGCAACTTCTTACAATTTAAGTAAGTGAATGAAAAAATCTCAATTTTTAAATTTTTAAATCTTCTGCAGAAAATAATTTGAATTAATCATTTTAATCAATATATTTACCAGCCCTAGCCTTAAGTTATTAATCGGGTGTAGAAACCTGCACAGATTTTGGTTTAGAAGAGATCTTACTCCAGCTCCCAAGTGTGATCATGACACATTTATATCTGACAAATTCCAGTGTACAAACATTTGTGTGGTGATTATGGCTGTACAATTAGAATAATTTTAAAGATGTAAACTTGTCATGGGAACCAACAGTAATTTATGGGACTTTCGTTGAATAACGGGGAATAAACAAACAAAATTTATGGTTTGTCCTGAACAAGGATTTTATTTACACAGTTGTGGAAAATATAATTTTGCCGAATCCTGACTACACCAACCATTTTTAATGCAAGTATACTTGGAAATACCTCTGCTATTACTCAATCACATGCATACTGCTCACTTTATGGGCATTGCATCTACATGCTCTGTACACACTTCCATCGCATGCACAGATATTTCCAGAACTCTCGACTATTGAGGCCTCACAGTTGGGCCTATGGACTAGAGTGAAGCTGAAATGAATTTTCGAATAAAATAATTATAACTTGATGAAGTTATATTTGAAAATAATACCAGTTGAAATGCAATGTCTTTAGCTTTTATTTTTCTTGTTTTGCGTGGATGTCAGCCTATGAAAAAACAAAATGTTTATGTTTGGATATAATCAGGTTTATTTGAATAACCCCTAATTGACAGTTATTTTCCACGAATTCCCATAGAAAGTTTTCAGTTTGGAATATAGCCAAAATTACCTAGGTTAAATTCTCATAGAATGTTTTTGGAAAGTTACCATAAGTCAACAACAATTTTCAACCCCTTTTTCAACTCTAGTGATGGCACATTTTTTATCAACTTTACTGCTCTTGATGTGGTGGCCATTTTGGAAACACAAAATATGTGTAAACTATAAGGGTGAATGTGTTTGTCAAGGATTATTGAAGAACTTTTTAGGTTTACAACAGTGCAAGTGTTCTCCATAGAATCCATTTTTGCAGCTTTTGTTTGAAAGCTGTGACAATCTTCAAACAGTGACCAATTAACTAATGAAAGGAAGTCCTTTGAACCAAATAAAACACACTCTCTCCTTCACAGCTTTGAATGGCAGTGATTGAACTGTTATCACGTTCAAGTCGGTGTGGTGAAAGTGTTTCTCACTCTTCATTTTGTTTCTGACTACCTGCTTCTTATCCTACTTACATTAAAGACAAGGCAGGAGTCATTGTTCTGACTCAAAGTGTGCTTCAATTCCAATACTTCTATAAAAAGAACTTAATGTGTAATAATGAAAATGGTTAACACAGTTATGACAGTTTAATCATGAGCAATCTGTAGTAATTTGTATTCTACAGCATTGTGAAACAGGAATGATGCTGTTGAAGTAATGCTGTGAGGCTAAGAGTAAACAAGGGTTTAATTTGGTAAGCCTTTTCACTAATATACACATATGAGGAACACATGCATTATGTTATAACTTTGTTTAGTGTTGTGATACCAATATGAATGTTTTTTAATTTAGCATAAGCTAAAGAGTGCATGTAAGATACGGTTTTCAGTTTCCTGTTCCTCCTTTTGTCCTTAATGCAGTAAAATATATATTTTTCCTAAATGTAGAGAGATCCAACACATTTGAGCACATCAAAATGTTGTTTAATGGCTTTGATGGCCACTTGAAGCACAAACAGGCAAAGGGTTGGCGGGGAAGGTTGCCTCCAATCCAGTCAAATCCAAATTAAAAACCTATGCTTTAACCACTTTTTATATTTTCATCCTTATCCCACCACATGTCTACTTCACTCAGTTTTAGCCCTTTAATACTACCATCACTCTTATTATGAGCCCCATCATGAGTCCCATCATTAGTCCAGAAGTAGATCAGCTGTCTGTCAACACTGGCATATTTTTCAAAATTCAGAAATCCTTTGTAAACATTAAACACTAGGGCTGGGACGATTCACTTTTCTCCCAATTCGATTTATTGCGATTTTTTAGGTGCCGATACGATACAATATTGCCGATTTTTGCAATCTTTAGTTAGCTTTTTTAACACCAGCCAAAAAGAAGAACAATGATGATGCCTCCAGACTATATCAGGAAAAATACACATCACATGTGAGTCAGTTTTTAGGATTTATTCAGCAATATATTTTAACCACCTGTTTATGCTTTCTCTTTCCAAAAGCCTGGATTACATATAAAAGTGGCTTATTAACCCTTTAGGCACAAGAGTTTTTTCAAGAAAATATTCAATTTTGCTATCAAGATTTAAAAAGGCTGTAGCTTCATAGTGGTTAGTTTTCCCACCCATCATCATTGTAATTTACGGGCCGAGCCTGAACGCCCCTGCTGCCCTCACATTTAACCCCGGCTTCTCCCTCGTCTGACCAGAGCTCCACTGTCTTTCTCATTCCCGCTAACACCGTCACTTTTCGCGGTGTTGTGAGCTTCCCTGCATCCCAGACCACGTCCCCTCCTCAGCGCTCACCGATTACTGCCACCGGCTATGGAGAGGCAAAGCATCGGTCTCGATATGTGCTGCTTGGGGACTGTAATGGTGCGCCGAGCCGCTCCTGCTGTGCGCACATGCGCCACCAGTTTTGTCCTCACTGGACGGCTGACCGTCATCCTTAGAGAGTAAATATTCCTCAGATCCAGAGTCAGCCAGTGCTTGACAAAGTACTCTCAGCATCGTGAGTACTCTTACTCTCTCTCTATCGCTCTGTGCATGTCTCTCTTTTCCTCTCTCTCTCTGCACCGCTCTACAGCCACTACAGCCACACTCGCGTCCCTCAGTCCGGTGTGTGTGTTTCAAAATAAATAAACACCAAAACTTTGAATAGAGACCCTGTCCACTATCTGCTGGTGAAAAGTAGCAACACTATTCAGCACTATTTTAACAGCTATGGCCTGTTTTATTCAGCAATGTCGCTTGCCGCAATTTTGCGACTTTAGCGCCTAAAGAGTTTGGTATCGATTTTTGAACCAAAAAAACGATTTAAAAATCAGCAGACAAAGAATCCCGATACTTATGTGAATCGTTTTTTTCTCCCACTCCTAATAACCACCAGTGATCCATTTGTTGTCAATCAGGATGTTGTTTCTCAGTGTTTTACTTTTCCTGTTATTGATGCCTTTGAAAACTGACTTAATGATATGGAGAAGTCATTTTGCCATCACTGCTGCTCAAATTGAATATATTTTAATGGCTTATCTTGTTCAGTTGTTTCCTCTCAGGGTGAAATGGCAGCACTGAAACACTTAACATCTGATAATCACAGTTGTCCTCACTCACTTCCTCTTTTAAAACCTTAACAGGCTGTCACACTCCTGCAGACTTCATTTGTCTCAGGTCTACCATGTGTGTCTATCAGCCCTTTAAATGAACTTCCTCTAACTATAAGAAACCCTCCAGTATCTGAACACAGCCAGCACTTCCATGTTAATACTCTTCCCTTTAAATCCAGGATCATTTTAAACCGAGGTTGGGTGCTCTTTGGGAATATCTTCACTTCACTACACTGAGTATTACTTAATTTCTAAAAGGCTAAAGCCGAGGGATGTAATTTCCTTGAAATAAACTCCAGATTTAATTTGACACTCTTCCTTTGATAAGAGTTGAAGGATGTGGTATGTATAGCGTGTTGGTCTATTACTGATGTCTATCTTCAAAGCTCAGATTGTAGAATCAAAGACAATGAAAGATGGCCTCCCCTGGTAGCGTGGGACGTGAGCTGAACTAATCAGCTTTGACAAAAAAGACTGCAAATTCTTTCTGACATGTGTATTGACATGCACTTTTAACTACTCTCAGTGAGAGTTTCATTTGAGTTTGTACATGTTCTTTCTTCGAAGAGGTTCACTTTTAGCTTCCATTAAAAGAGGAAACCATGTGGCTTTTAAAATCAGCAGCAGATTGAGGTTGCTGTGGAGGGCTTCAAAACACCGACAGACATTTACTGGAGCAGGAAGAAAAGTTCCTCTCAGAAAGCACACTTGGCTCTAGGGTTGTCTCAAGGCTTCTTATTTCAGAGTTGATTGAAAACATATGTTATCAGAGATTATTTACTACTAGCTAAATCAACTACCAGTGATAGGCAGACTTATCAACAACAATAGTTTAATAGCTTGGTTGTATTTTCCTCTGGCTTTGTGGTAGTGCTACTTATTTTGTTGATCAAGTCGTATGGTAGCTTCTAGGGATGCACAATATTTATCAGACCAATATGATATCGACTGATTTGGAAAAAATTACGTCATTTTTATCAACCCAATACGTACATTTTATCGGACTGAAAGATCAGATAAATTACTCAAATTGGGGAAATTGTTTGCAGGCTGCATAGCCCCAAAACACGCCATATTGCACTGGTTGTGTCATCTATCGGCCTTACAAAAAGGACTCAAGCCTGCCCCATGTTTGCCAGGCCAAAAGTGAACTTGGCTTCACCAGTGTGTTTGTTTTTCTCAGTGGCAGAAGATAACAACAGTATTGCTGTTTCACAACCTGTTTGGTGAGAATTATGAGAGGAGAAAAGAGACTTTAACTTTTAACACAACAGATCTTATAGCTCACCTGAAAAGTCGCCATTGCTGCAAAGCGGTATTGAAAGAATACGAAGCAGCCACGGTAGCAACTGGCGGTGCTAAGACTAAAAACAACAACACAAAGCATGGATGTCCCTATTCAGCAGGTGTTTGAAAACTGGAAAAACTATTTAATAGACAGTAAAAAGGCTGAAACTACGAACAACCAAATGATGGAGTTCATAGTGCCCAAAGACCAGCCCTTTTCTGTTGTTGAGAGCGCGGCTTTCCGCAAGTTAATGACACATTTGGAGCCACTTTACACCCGCTCAAGCCGCCGCTTCTTCTTGGATGTACACTATATTGCCAAAAGTATTTGCTCACTCATCCAAATAATCAGAATCAAGTGTTCCAACCACTTTTATGGCCACAGGTGTAAAAAATCAAGCACCTAGGCATGCAGACTGCTTTTACAGACATTTGTGAAAGAATGGGTAGCTCTCAGGAGCTCAGTGAATTCCAGCGTGGAACTGTGATAGGATGGGAACAGTTTGGAGCTGGCTCCTTCCTCTTCCAACATTACTGTGCACCAGTGGACAAAGCAGGTTCATAAAGAGATGGATGACAGAGTCTGGTGTGAATAAACTTGACTGGCCTGCACAGAGTCCTGACCTCAACTCGATAGAACACCTTTAGGTTGAGTTAGAACAGAGACAGAGCCAGACCTTCTCATTCAACATCAGTGTGTGACCTCACAAATGTGCTTCTGGAAGGATGGTCAGAATTCCCATAAACACTCCTAAACCTTGTGGACAACCTTCCCATAAGAGTTGAAGCTGTTATAGCTGCAAAGGGTGGACTGACGTCATATTGAACCCTACGGATTAGCAATTAGGGCTGGGTATTTCCAGCAACCTGACGATACGATATGTATCCTGATACTAATGCTACGGCCACACTGCATGGGAATTCGCAAAGAGGCGTGTTGAGATTACATACAAATTCAATGCAAAAGATGCTGCTTGATGCAGATTCGCCTCTGGGCGCGCCAAGGACGCTTAAAGGCGCCAGAGTGGAGCATTTATGCTGCTGAAGGCCAAAACGCCCCACGCCGAAAGGAACATTAAACTTTTTTGGATTAAATGGTACGATGCCGTTGCAGCAGCCAATCAGTGACATTCCCCCAACGCCATTGATTTGACGGATGGACGCTTCCCGCCACTAAGCCGCCCCTAAAACCCCTGGTATGGAGAGGTTGATCTGCGCTGTTTGCCATCATCCTGAGCTACACGATTCGACGTGTGTACTTACAGAGACCGGAACAAAAAGGAGCAGGCTTAAAAAGAAAGTCCCTGAGAAGACAGGTTGTTGTTCTGAAGGTAGGTTCCAGAATGTTCGCTTAACATTGACTACTCTTTAAACAAAATACTTGACTAGTTTTCTCTAACAAGAAGAAAAAGAACAAGGATTAGATTCTACAACTTTAGAGATATAAATTCAGATACTTAAAGATGGAAGACCTAAGTTCAAATTTAGAACATATGCTTCATTATGCAGCTTGTCTTCCACCTTGAACTGTGCCATTGTTAACATAAGCCAAAGTGTATTGACAACAACTGTCAAAATATTTAGGCTGCATCGATTCTGTAGAATCCGTATCGATACATGTATCCCCAAGGAGTGCGTGACGATATTTTGCTGTATCGATATTTTGAGCACAGGCCTATTAGCAATGGGATGTCACTTAAAGGTGTAGTCAGGGATGTTGGAGAAAATGAGTGGAGAGGTTGTTTATACACAAATTTGGACCCGCATCTCCCTTCATACCTCACCCCTGGCTCCACCCCTGAAAGCTGATGTGCATCGTCATGGAAACGGCCGTAGAAGCTGCGTAGCTGACCAACGTAGCTAAGGTAACCCCGACTCGTCAGACAACTCAACTGACGATAACATCACAACAACAGTACATTCTGGCAGATTAGACAATAAGATGAATGCCAGACGGCTGTTACTGTTATGTGAAGCACCACAAAGCTGATGTTGTTTACCTATCCAGCAGAAAGACGGCGACATCTGCATCCGTTTTCACGCCTTTCAATTGGCGGAGTTCCCTCCACCGTCGGAAAGCAACACCAGTGTTGACCCGGGTCTTCTCTCTTAGCCCTTCTTTTTCACTTTCTGCTCCTCTGACCTTTTTCTTTTGGGCTGTTTTTCAGCCATTACTACTGCACATATTGTATCTCTCTCTTACGCTAACTGCGCACGCTACGCAACCTACTACTCCCCCTCTCCCCTCTGTCTGATCTGCGCGTGAGTATGATCGCCCCCTGGATGTGGGGGGGTGTACTTTGTTTTTGTAACTCGGCCCGAGCCACAGTATTTACCTGCTGAAATTCAGAGCCAAGGCTGTGTATTGAAACCGGACTTTTTTTTCCAACATACTGTCAGTGGGGACATCTTGTGGAGATGATGAAGATGAAGATTTCAACATGCAAAAAGATTTTATTGAATATTAAAAAAAAGAAAGTATCAGTTATTGGTATCAGTATCAGCCCTGAGAAGCACAAAATTATCGGTTATTGGTATCAGTTGAAATGTTTAATATTGTGTATCACTGGTAGCTTCTTAATATTCTACATGTATCCACAGCAATGGCGGGAGCAGCAGTGTGGCAGCAGTGCTCTCTGTCACAATCCAAATACACACTTTTGAGACGTGAGCGGACATGCAAAGCTGAACACACAGAGGCAAAGCATCACAGGGTCTTGAATATTACAGCTTGAGTGTGGCTGGGGCTGATGACTTTAAAAGAGACAGTGAATTTATTCATGTTGGCCAATCAGCCTGATCTGTATATCCATTGTCTATGCTGCTACAGGACGGGCTGAACCTAAAGGCAGACAACTGTGAGTACACACACCTTGAGCACCTGCATAGGTGTTTCCAGAATTAGATAACAAACAAATTTCAGGTAAACTATCACCAGAGCAGGCAGCAAAACATAGCTATATCCTAACAGCAGCTGATTATGAAGTGCTCAATACACAAGGAAACAAAGAGAAAATCTGATACATGGGAGACAGTACCAGCTAAAACCACTGAGGTAAACTTTAGTTATTCTTTTCTTAATTATCAGTGCCAGGACTGATTGTTGTGCTTTTCATTCAATAAACATGATTTTTAATATTTCAGCATATCTGAAATGGCAAACTTATGAAACCAAATGATATATGGCTCTGTTAACAGTCATTTGATCACCTCTACCATGTGTAAATCAAGATTTGTGTTTATTTTGTGATGTCTAGCTTTTAACAAATAAATGGGAAGGGACAAAGTCTTATTATGAAAGGAGTGGCTCGCAAATGGGGTCATAGAGAGAGCTACCTCCGTGCAGCTCATATGTTTGACATATTAACTGTGACACAGAAAGATACACTCAGAGCATCCAAGCAGAAGGCTTTTCACTCTCTGCTTACTTACAGAGTCTGAGTCAAACGCTACTTCAGCTCCAAACAAGCGATCAATAAAGTGCTATGTGGTCATTGTAAATGGTTTAAGATGTAAAAATGGTCGGCATATAAAGCACAGCAGTCCTCCCTTGTGTTATTTAAGTTGTTACACAGCAGGAGGAGAAGCAAATATCCTCCTCATTGTCAGGTTCTTACAGGAATTGGTGTTGCTCAGCAGACTTTCACTTGATCTGATTGAATGATTGATGAAACAATCTATCAATATACATTAGAGCCTTTATTTTTAAGTTTTTGAAGAATACAGACTATAACCCAAAAAAATTCAAAACCCCACCATAACAGTCATTTCATTATACATCTTGGTGATGGCTTTTTGTGCACAATATATGGACCCCGTGGTTTGTTGTGTATGAAGAGTGGGTCAGCTACTTTGAACATAATCAACACTCAGCCTGGTCTTTTTTTATTATTATTATTGTTATTTTGTCGTTGATTGGAGTGGAGCATGAAGTGCTTCCAAAGAGTAGATTTACCTGTCCTACATTTTGTTGAGGTGTATTCCTGTTGTTGAGGTCAAGAGGGCAATATGCTGCGATTACTATTGGATAGCGTGCTTCGATCTCCAGGCATCCTGATGTGTTTAAGAACTGTATGTTCAATTTGAATGCATTTTTACATTTCAAATCAACATTCTTGTGCTTGATATTTTAATATCAAGCACAAGGTGACAGCCTTATTTATTTATTTTTCCTCTCAGGTGATCTGTAACCCAGACAAGGATATGGGATATTCCAGTTCAGCCTATTGCCAGGTTATTTCCAACACACACCTCTGTGTATTAGATTTAAATAATTTGATATCACCAATAAATCAAACTAAATAATGGGCCTTTTTTTCACCCTTTGGCGTCAATCATGTAAACCTTTTTAAGCAACAACTTGGCACAACAAATAATGAAAAATGATTTGTCCTTTTATTTGCACTGTCAACAGAGCTGAAAAATGAGGAACTAATGTACACTAGTGTATACTAATCTGGGTGAATTGAGCTTTGAACCACCTCAAACAAAAAAGGATGCTCAATTTTAGATGATTGCGAATATCGGATATGCCAATATTAGTTCAGGACAAAGTTCCCACTTCACAAAAATTGACTTGTTGCTTTCAAGATTACAGTCTATTTGTGTAAAGGATAATAAACAAGATTTTCCTCTTGAAAAAATCAAACTCTTGATTGTTGATTGTACCCGTGCAGTGATGATGAGGTGAAGCATTATGGTGCATTTGTGTATTTTGCTTATTTTACAGCTCAATCAGAGATATATTAAGGCACACATCTTAGTTGGCACCCACACCAGCCATATTATAGGGCATGTACAGCAAGGTCATGGGGGTGGCGGTGTTGGCATGAAAAAGACTGGATAGAAATAAAGAAACAACCACACAAAAATGGATGTTGGCAGTAATTCCCTATACAGAGGAGGAGACTGAAACATTTGCCAGAAAAGCTTCCTAAGCCGAGCAGACACAATGAATGGAAGTGGGAAGAGGTGAAACAAAGATGTCCAGCTTAAACATGGGGCTTTTTAAAAATGCCTTATTCAAAGTCATCTCTAATGTGATTAAATAGTTCTGTTGTATTCTTAAACCTGCAGTTGTTATTCATCCTTGCTTAAATACACTTTAAAAAAAAGATGTATCTTCTCCAAGCAGCACAGTCTAATGGAAACATCGTCCTTTCCTGATGAAGTAGTCACACATTTCCTGTATTTTGACTTTCTCTGCATCAGATCAGGTCATTTCATCCAAAGTATTCCCCCGGACTCAGTTAATTCTGTTTTTGAAATAGTAAATGGCCTTTTTATTTCAGAACATGCCATCTGTTCCATTAATGTGTGATTGGCAGTAAAATAGTGTTTCTGAAGTTCTGAGTTGAAGCCAGGAGGGTCGACCAACCCATCAAACTGTGATTGCTTGTTCATTACAGTGTTTTTTTTTTTTCTGAACTGCTAGATGGAAAGTTAAAAAGCAGTCCTTTGGACTGAGTGCATCTCCACCCGCTCCATGCAGAGCAAGCGATGTATGCAGGCTTCTTACACATGATTTAAGAGACAAGGCATGGTAACAGCAATTCTATGTAATGATGCTTTTAAAGTCTATTCTCTTCTATATTACTGTACGTCTTTTATTATTCAGAGCCATTCACTGGAATGTTTCTTCTTGTTTATTGCTCTGTGGGGACTTTGTAGTGTAGGCAGAAAACTCTGTAATTACTTATTGATGTGCTTTGGTTAGTTTTACATCCTCTCTTAGTGGAAAAGCTTAAATGACTTTAAGAAAGTTAAACCTCAGGTGCTGTTCGTCCCTTTTGGAGATGTGACCATTTTTAAGGATATTTCTGTCAATCCAGATGACATGTATTTTGGGACATTTTTCTTTCATTTTTTTGTTTGAACTTATTTAGTAATACTTTGATAGGTCCATGTTGAGTTTGTGCCTTTGAAATTCTGTTTATTTTCAAGTTAATTCTGACATTTACATAATGAACTAAAGGCCTAAACAACAGATGCTAATTTTTATTTTTTTCAAACTCACATATAGTCATTGTGAGCTTACACATCAGCAAATGAGACAAAAAGCATCTTTTTGGACTGTAGTCTTTTTTTTTCTGTAGTTTTAGCGTCTAGTAAGCCCACTTACAAATGAAATCACTTGTTGAAATGTATACTTTACAGTATGTAAAAACATTCAACATAGTTGAATTTTTTTTTTTCAAGAGAACTCCATTCTACTTGACAATAAAAAACAGAGACAATTACTTTGTATGACCTTGCAGTACAGCTGTGTCACCCTGAATCATTTTCTGTGATCAAGGAGATCCATCTTGCAAAGCTCCAAGCTGGAATGACTGAGCTCATTTTGCAGAGGCACTGCCTGGTCTGCATCAGCAGGAAGAGGCGGAAGCTCCATGTGTGACAACAGAGTAATGCCACTTTAAGTCTGTAAACAGCGGCTGCTTGTACAGAGATTATCAGAGATGCTATCTGCTGGCAATTTAATCGGAACTGGACAACATTTGCATTATTAAATGAAGAACAAATAATAACACTGAAATATGTCTTTATTGAAGACATATTTTAGCATCTTTTATGACATGTTTTGACTAGAGTCTACCTACAAATTGGCTCATGTTTTGTACTTTACACACCAGCAGTAGCATCCAGCTAATATCCCATTGGCCTGTTATGAATGTGATTGACAGCACAATTGTAAAATCATCACCCCGATGTGTTTTTGAAAGGTTCTGTCCTTCCTAAACGTGTCAAGATGGCAGATGAACTAGTGAAAAATCTTGTATAGTATTTGTTGAACTGTCAGATATTCTGCATGTCCTTTTATACATTACATTTCATGGAACTTTATGCCCATCCACCTTGGGGATGTTTTTCAGTGGAACATGGGAGTTAAATACGTGTTGATTACAACTAACATGTGGATTGCAAAGAGGATGGAACATACACAGCCCTCTGGCTGCAGGCCTCTCATTCCAACAACAGCAAATACGCAGAAAATACAATTTACAGGGCATTTTCTGTTGCCTTATGACATTTTTCACTACAGGGGAAATTAAATGTTTGATATGTTGAAATAGAGTGCGGATTACAACGCTGAGGATTAGGCTTAACCAGCTAAGCTTCCCCTAATCACTGCACGTTAAACAGGATTGGTGACTGTGCTCAGGTGAGCCTGTTTATTAACATTCGTCTCAACCCTGGAACATAAAAAAGCCACAGCACCTCTCAGGTTTGTGCAAGCTCCTCTTGATGTACTGCTGGGCTGATAATACTATATGGTTCTGCAAAGTCCAACCATTTATCACTGGCCTCTTCACTGTTGTGCTGTGTCACCAGCCAGATTGCTGGAAGACTTGAGAATGGATGTGCAGACGTTGGCTGTTAGTTATTAAAAGGCAAAGGGTAACAATAAGCGGCGAGCAGCCCTTGTTGGTCTCTTGTCTCGGGCTAGTATGCTTTGTGTGTGTGTGTGTTGTGTCGGACAGTGATAAAGCAGATGGTGGCTTCAGTGGGCCGTTTGCTGGAGCTTATCAGATGACTTGTACGGAGCATAGAATCTAGTCTAAAGCTCCAGAACAAAGTCGGCTGCATTGTTTGCATTTAAAGATTTAATCAGTCATTGATCTAAAATCTTGTTAAAAGGTGTCCTTCTTCTGCACTTTTGTCTTTTCAACTTCAGTAAGTTTTTATAATTTCTTGGATGACTGTGTACAAGAGCAGAGACCTTTGTAACCTTTCATCGCTGAAAATTAAGGCATTGAATGCTTTTACTCTGCTGTTTGTGGAGTCTACTGATACTGTGTGCAGTTATCTCAGCAAAGCCGGGTGTTTTTTCTTTTCTTTTCTTTTCTTTATTAAAATATCATGTCCTCAGTGATGTCTCCATTCTGCTCTGCTCTGCTCTGCTCTGCGTGTATGTCTCTAATAAGGTTGTGGGCTTTGACCATAGACTGGGAAAGAAACGGATGGAATCGGGTGACGTCAGCTGACTGATTAACATAGGAGCCTTTTGAATACTTTGGATTTGTTCTAATGGATGCTGCCATACTGCATATGTCATCTCAAAAGAGGCTGTGTTGAGGTGGGACTGAAATCCAACAAACTAATAGCGACTACACATTTCCTTGTACATTGAGGGCATGTACAATGTGCAAAAATCACAATTTTAATTAACTATCTACACTGGAATTTTTTAATTTCAGGTCCAACTCACAGTTCTAAGTTGTGAGAAAAACTACTTGAATTAAGACGACAAATCAACTCGTTCTTAAAATGTACTTACCTAAATGGCATAATATTCCACTTTTAGGTACTAGGGAAAGGAAGCATATGTGAACAACCAAAAGCTTGTTGAGCCTGGCCCCTGGAGGCTAGAGTTGGGGACCCTGTTCTTTTTTTTTTCTTTTTGAATATTATTGGGCTGTTTAATAGCCTTAATTGATTTGGTAGTGAAGAGAGAGAGACAGTGGATAGGTTTATGGAAGTGGGGGTGAGGTAGAGGGAGAGTACAGTCATCAAATGGGCCAACGGTGGGAACATAAGACGTGTCTGGTTGCTTACCACAGAGACAAACCAGCACCCCAGAGACTTTGACTTTGAGCAAAGCACATGTAAAGAACTTGGCCTGACCAACATCTGACCTCAAACCAGCTGTTTTCGGTTTTGCCAGATCAAGTGAAGAAACGAGACCAACTTTACATAAAAACTAAGTAAAGGTGGTAAATATAAATACCTTTTTTATTTTTTTTTTTTCAAATGTATTTTTTGGGCAGTTTGTGCCTTTATTGATAGGAGAGAGACAGTAGATAGGCTTGTGAAAGGGGGTGAGAGAGAAGGGGAAGACACTCTGCAAACTGGTCACAGGTGGGATTCAACCTGAACCGGCAGAAGCAAGTACATGGGGTGCCTGGTTGCCAACCACTCCGCCAAACAAGCACCCCAATATAAATACTTTGATAAAGTTTATAACACGACAAAAGCTTTTTGTTTGTTTGTTGTTAAAGAGACTGTGAGGAGTTTCTAAGTAATAAAAAAGTCTCACTTTTAGATATATGCCTGATCGAAATACGCACTTATCGATGAGTTTTATAGCATCAAAACGAGTTATCTATAAACGCTATTCCTTAGCTTCTTGGTCGGGTTGGACAGTACAGGGCTGGACTGGACTGGCCTGGCCTGGATACTCAACTTCGGGAACAAGACAATCAAAACTAGAGCAAATTTATATTATTCGGACACGTCTTAGAGCACCGGGCTGTTAGTAGCAATATATAGCCAGCTACAAAACTACGATACTAAGTTTTTCAAAAATTGCTTGTTGTCACACATCAAAAACTACCGCTACGTAACTAGAAAGAGATACATTACCTCGTCGCTTTGCATCCTGTAAGTTGTTGAAAAAAGAAGTTGTAAAGCAATGCAGAGTTCTGAGGAAGGTCCGGGCTACATCACAACAAACAAACACTTTGGCTTCGGTAATATGTTGTGGTGCGTTCTAGTTGTAGTCAGAAGTAGGAATTTCCAAGTTCCAAGTAGGAAACTGCAGCTGGAACGACCCCCGAAGTCAGAATTTCCTCCTGGGAACTCGGTGAAACCTTGTCACCCCCGAGTTGACAATCGAAGATGGATGTCCCCAGTGTGAACAGTTATTTAGCTCCTGTAATAATCAATTTATTTGCACTTCTGACTGGGGTGTGTCGCTCTAGATCAGCTGTATACATCGTATTGTTAGACTTATATTTACAAAAATGCTGCCATAGTGATAATCACATTCTTCATGTGGTATTTGTGAACACCAACACAGGGTGTGCTAACAACAGCTAACAATAGCCTGGTAGATCGGCACGTTTTTTTCAGACTTCAACTGGAACGCCGGTAAGTCGGAGATGATGTCACTCCCAGTTCCGAGGTTACTGGAATGCAGCATTACGACAGTCGCCGCTCGTGCTCATGGATAGGAGAGTCTTAATGTCGCCGGTAATAGATTCTCCTCACAGTCCCTTTAATGCCAGATATTTTAAATCTTTATTATAATAGTGTAGTAAGTATTAAGGATTGAGACTAAAACCATATGTTGAACCGGGCTGTAAATATTTTTATTAAGGATGGAATAAACATATTTCCTAGCACACAATAATTTGGTTTCAGATATCTGCTGCCAGCCTCAAGGGGTACTACATCTTTCAGCACTTCTGCATGGGACTCCATTATCACCCCCAGAGGTTGCCACTGCTTTGCCACAATCTGTCTCGCTCTTTGATTTATTTGATTTATTTCCATTTACTCAAAATGTAACTTTGCCATTGTCTGCTGAGATAAAGAGAGCATCCTTAGTGCAGAGATGGTAAAGTTGCACAGAAAGTCCCCTCAGTTGGATCAAATCAGCCAATGCTCCAGGTGTCCTGTCTGTAATCAAACAGCTAATTTTATGTTGTTTTTTTCTGATTTTCCGATAGTCTGTGTGAACTGGCGATGATGGTGTTGAAAAGATTTTACATCATTTCATAGCCCAGTACTGCAGTGCAAATAAATGGTCATCCTTGCTTAAATTAAGTATGTGCCATGCTGCTGCAGACCTCCATGGGCACCCCATGACTCCAGGCCCTTTATCACCTTATAGCTGCTTTCACCACTGACAAAACTACTGATACCCCCAGTTTGTACAATTATGAAGATTAGAAGCTTTGTCAAATGTATGACCAAGTTGCATATTCATTAAAATTCGAGTTGATGCGAGTGTGTTGCCCTAGATGTTTAGCTGTGTTGATCCATTGCCTTTAAACATCTGCAGTGGTGATGGAAGTCTGCATAATGCTCTGTGACAGCTATGAAATAAAGTAAACCCAACCCGCTGTGAGCAAGTATTTATCTATGAAGCCTTACATTTTGATGACACAAACATTCAAAAGTGATGACAAGCGCTCTCTTTTTTCATCTTGAACAAAATATAATTTCATGCTGGATTAACTACATATTGACCAGGGGTAAGGAAAAATAATCTGTGGGCACAATTGTAGCCCCTGGGCTGGAAGATCTTCATCAATTCACCAAGTTTCAACACATTACAGAAAGAGAAGAGGAGAGGAAGAGAGTGAGAGCTGGGGGAAAGCGAAACTGATTTTGACTCGTGACCCGAGGGCTGTCGCGTGCTTAATCTGCAGACATTACTTCTGACAGTGCAGTCTACATTGCCTCACACATCTATGATTAAATTCCAGTGTTTTACATTTTAATTGCTTTATTACCATTACAATTCAGGGTGTAGGGAAGACTTATAGGTCTATGATAGTACCGCATCCCTGCATTAGCTCCACAGACAGATACAACCAGGGCAATCTTTCAACCAATCAATCTTCAAGACAGGTCATCAAATCCTCTTCTGTTCTTTCTCTTGTTTTTGCATCTACATGCTATGTAATTCAGACCAGGGCTGGACCTGGTCTGAATTACATAGCAAGGGGTCTTTGTCCTGACTGTCAGGCTCGTGTCTCAACTCCTTATATGACTTGACCTGGTTTGAACCCTATTGAAAGCAGACTAAAAATAAGACCTCAATTCTCATGACTTCACTTCAGACTGGAGCCCACAAAGTTGATCAGATTTGCTGGCCCAGAGCGTTTAATACCAAAAAGTGCCTCTCATGCAGTATTGCTGTTATGAGGAGTGCATGAAAAATGGAGACAGTAATGGAGATGGGCATGCCAAGTCTTCTGTAAAAATGATGGTGGTGTGACAGCATCAACTCTAAACTCAGATTAAAGTCATTAGCCTGTCACTACGACAGGAATCACATCAGTGTTTCTGCAGATTCTTACAAAACATCCTCACAAGTCTCAGATCAAATAGATTGGAGTTAAGGTCATTTAGTGCCTCGCAATGTCTTCGCAAATTTTAGACCTTAAGAAGCCATCAGTTCTGAAATTTCTAATATCATTATCTTAAGTGATTGACTAAAATTTGCTCCATGTTAACGTGGTGTGAATTTGAACATTTTTGTTGATTTACTTTTTCGTGTGACATTTTTTGCCATCATTGCAGATTTTATGGCTGTGGATAACCGTCTCAAACCAGAGGTGGGGACTCAAGTTTGAAAGTTGGACTTGAGTCACACTTAAAGGCATAGTTTTTTTTTTTTTTTAAGGTGGGTTGCGCAAAGTCTATGGCACTACTACTTGCCGATACATGGCAGTCACTGGTACACAGAAAGCTTTGTAAATACTTTTCAGGTAGATGCTACAGTAGGATTCTTTACAGTGATTCACTTTTCCTAAAAAAAAAAGCCCCTGTGTTTGGATCTGTTACCCTTAATCATCTGTTCAGGTCACAGTGCTTAATTTTACACACCAGATGGACCGTACGTTTTCAGTCACTAGGTCATCCCATAACAGCCCATAGAAAGTGTTTGGAAACAGACAGAAGCTTTCAGAAGCATATCCGCTGGTTGGACAGTTGTTCTGTTAATCATACTAATGACTGGCCAATCAGATAATCTTGTGTGTGTGCTACTGCTGGAGTGTAAATGAAACATTTATAAATGCTTTCGTAGAACAAACTTTCACCAAAAACATGTCAGAAGTGGAGTGAAAATATCCCTCTGTTGAGAAAAGCTCTCAGTGCTGTTGATTGTTTTCAATTTTATAAAGAACTGTGGTCCAGGTCTGATAAAACTGAAGCTGTTGGCATCATTTTTGTCTTGCTTGTAGCTTGCTGCTGTAAAGGATGCTGATTGGGCTGTGCTGCCTTGGGCATAGCTTGATTGTTGTTGAAGCTTAGCAAGGCTAGTCATATTACAGACATTGAATCAGGCAGATCCAACTGTACTGCAAGGTCACTGTTAGCAGTCACTAGAGCACAAACTGATATATCCAAGGCCCTCCTCACACGAGGATGGCACCGTATTGTCTTGGCATCGACATCAAAATGTGTATCGCTGTTTACACATCGTATTGTACATAGGCTTGTGCATTTACATGACAACGCAAAATCCTCGCAAAATCCTGTCCGGTTCTGGTCCGCGGTGGATTCCACGTCAACAAGTGCCCATGCACGGGTAACATGCTGCATCTCTGCATGAGCACTTGTTGCTGTTGTTGCTGTAGCTGGTGGTGTTGGTGTTCTGTGAGCAAATGTTGGTATAAAAGTCGTAGCAATATTTGTAGCTGCTGGAACAAGATCAGAATCAGCCCGGGTGCCGCCATTATTGTTGTTGTTGTTGTGTGTGACAATGTGGGTTTGGGGGCGAGGAGGAGGAGGGGTGCTATGAGGTCACCGTCTTTTCCGGACTTATCTGTTTATACCAACTACAGCATGAAGACGAATGGCCAGATATCTACCTGCAGACCCGTTTTCAAAAAAGATGCGGAGTCATGGACAAATACGCGTCTCCGTGTGTCAGTATCACCAGATCGATAGTTTATTTTACCGGAGTCTTACAAATTCGTACTTGTGTAAAGCCCACCTAACTCTCCTGAATAAGTGGAAGATGCTTCACTCTGTATTTGTTCCATATATGATAACAGGCAAAAGAAATGGTTGGTGAGAGCCCTCTTCAACTTTTGCTTGTTGTTTTAGCATTGACATTAGGATTCCTCCCTTAACAACAGCAGAACATGCGGTTCCTTTTTCACCCATCAGGACCAGAAAGGTCCAGGAGAGGTGCTATTACTGTCCTACTCATGACAGCAGTGAACCTCTGGGTTTGTGTGCATGGGCTCACAGTTCATACATCTGCACCACCAGATAGCTTGTGATTCGTTCTGCTTCTCAGTTTCCTTAACAGTTTTTCACATTACTCTTTCTATCCATGACTGTATCTGCAAAATTTTTCCCTCTTTGTACCCCGGTTCATGAAGATATTCTCTTTTACCTATGATTGAAGGCAAGATATCATCACATGAGAGAAAATCCTTCACGTTTGAACTCATTGTAACCTGGGTTAAAACATGATTTAAAACCAGCCAGCGTAAACACATCAACATTTTGTTGACAGGACCTTAGCTGATCATAACCTGCTGTTGTCGTGTAGCCAGTTTAGCTATGTGACTAGCTTTTATCTTGCTTTTCTCTGCACAGATTTGATTGTGACTGTGGATTAATGTTTTTAAATAATGGGAGTGGGAAAAAAAGGTTTGGAATTCTACCTAAAAAGATGGGCTTTAAATCAATCATGATACCTCTCATATAAGGATACCCCAGTTGATCCAAAGCCAGTCATCATGGACTGAATTATATTTAACATACACAGTTGATTAATCTGAAAAGTTCTTCAAGTCCCCAACACAATCACCTTTGATTAGCTCTCTGCTGCTTGCAAAAAATTAAATGAAATACAGCAGCTTTAATTGTGAGCATGTAAGCAGCTCTGCTGACTTATCTGCTGCTCCATCATCCACTCACAGTAGCTGTGAATTTTGTCCACACTCCATCTTAAGCAGTTTAGTGCTGACGTACAGTATGTTAATTCTGTGTCAAAGCAGCCAGGATAAAATTTACCTCAGTAAACTAAGGCCTTATTATAAAAATAATGATAATACATTTTATTTAGAAGCGGCTTTCACAACACTCAAGAATGCTGTACAATATTAGAAAAAACAACAACAAACAAAACAACAGCAAAAAATCATCAAAACACAACAGACAATGGTATGGTAGGGGGAAGAGGTGTTACATTATTGTTGAATGGAGTATGCAGTCCTAAAATGGTGGGTTTTGAGTCTGTATTTGAAAAGGGACAAAGACTTCAAGTTTCTGTGGTCAGGTGGGAGAGAGTTCCAGAGCTTCCAGATTATGGTGCACTTAGGGTCAAAACAACCAGAAAACAAGTAGATAATGTGAGTATACTACTATTGGTGAAATTGTTGGTTGACCACAAACTTATAAACAAAAAGGGGTTGTTATCTGCATTTTTTCAACAATTCATTACTG
Source organism: Scarus forsteni (assembly GCA_036419115.1). NCBI lineage: Eukaryota > Metazoa > Chordata > Actinopteri > Labriformes > Labridae > Scarus > Scarus forsteni. Next base: position 1,796,675 of record JAZDUH010000391.1, read on the forward strand.
TTAATCACCATCAAAAGGGATCTGTAGCCTGGGGCAGTGCACACATCTTGTATCTCTATGGCTATCAGGTCGCTAGCCTCTTTCTCTGACAGAATTTTATAACTATTTGCTCATGTCAGTGTTGTTGACTAGTTTAACCAATAAATTTAGCAGTTAATGTGCCCAAACCCCTAGAATAGCCCTGGATGGTTAGGTGATGGCCTAGGTTCAAAGGTATAATGTTGAAATTGTTTGTTTGTTTGCAGTGGCTGCCAAAGTTTGTTGCACACTCTCCAGAAACACCCGCCTGCTTAAAGAGGAATGCTATTAGCACAATAGTGATGCTAGCTTTTCACTGACTGAACAGACATTAGAATAGTGATCGCAGGAGAGAGGACAAATGGGTTAACTTCTATCAGATCATACTTTAATAATCTGCATGATCCTACCAAACTGTTGTGTTTTTTTATATATTTAGAAGACACCCCTGACAAAGCCAGAAAACAGGCTGGGAAAGATGATCAGTGGTCAGTGATTGGTGGGAATAAAATGGGTCATTGTGTCCTGTTTTGTCATGGTAATCCTGGAGAATTCAACTACAAGCTTGAATTTAAAGAAATATGGCTTTCTTTTCTTTTCTTTTCTTTAGCAAGTAGTTGCATAACTTGATCAACTATTTCAAAATACAACAGGCCAAGTGATAAATTGTTAAGAGACTCCTCTGATAAAAATAACAACATATTGGACAACAGCTTTTATGAATCATCAAATTACTAAATGTTGCACTATAATATAAGAAATGATGTTTATTTAATGATGTTTACCCTTTTTTATTCATCAAGATGTCTGAACATTTGGCTGCATGATTTTTTTCTATAATTCCTGAAGACTTTTTTTTTAAATTTGTTTTCCCACAGATGGTGTGAAAGCAGAGTATGAGTCAGACTTTTGTAAATGTGGTGTCATTAAGAGCTCACATATAAGAGCATAGAAGCACTGATACACTCAGTATCTTATGAGGTCTTTATTTTCATCTATTTTTCATTAATAAAACTAAATGTCACAACTTGCAATGATGAATGTGCAGGGTTTTTTTTCTTGCTATGCTAAATGTAGCATACTGTAAATTATGTCTTCTGTCGGTCATCAGTTGACCTGCAATCAACACATCACTGTGTGAAAGTCTGTTGTTTTGAAGTATGGATCATATGGATCTGTAAACGCAGGAATGATGGCATTGCTTCCTCAGCCTTGGCCACAGCAACAAATGCGGCAAAGCATGCAGAGAGAAGAAAAGCTACAATTCAAAATAGTTCAAACTGAAGATACTGCAAATCACACACCGCTGTTGAGTGAATCCATCATACCAAATGGTTTATGATTTTATTGAGAATTCTTGCATCACAAAGTAAGGATGTCCAGTATTTTTGAAACAATATTGATTTGGGAAAATAATTGCTAAAAATGCTATAAATGGTATCAGCAGATATAAAAAAATATACTGATATTGAAAGAGAAAACTTGGTTGCACAAACTAGATAAATATATCAGCTGTAATACTGGCACAATGTGCAAATGTATATAGATAATTTTATCATCACAGTATTTCCAGTTTTATGAATTAAAAGTGTCATTTATTTAAGATGATAATGCAGTTTTTCTTGATTCACATCTGTCCCTGTCCCTTTAAAATGCAGGTCAGTTTTAGTAAGTTGAGGCTTTGAGCTCCCATTAAAACTATGGTTCATATCAATGATGTGCTAAAGTCAGCACATCAGATTTCTGCAAAAAAAATAATTCATGCATCCCTGTCCGTAGTATGTCAATAAAGTTGGAAATTGAGTTTGGTCTTTTTTGACCTGCCTGTTTCAGGTCGGTGCCTCCACGTCCTCACAAACAAAGCAGATTACTCTACTAATCTTTAAAACACCAAAAAAGCTGCTGATTACTACTTTTGTTAGTGGACACTAGGGCTGTCACTTTTCAGACATACATGCTAATGTTAAAAGATATTAAAGTACCTCTCTGTATTTTGGACATTCACTTTTTATTAAAATCATCAGTGGTGCAGTTTACAAAATATCTGAAGGACAGCAGTAGCCAAACTACATTTACATTTTTATTTTGTGCTTCTAACATCTCTGAAGACCTGAAAGTAAACTTGTTAAGTCATAGGATCTTGTAAACCTTGTCCTTGCTATGTCTGTTTTTACAAAAAAGAACAAAAATTGTTTGGAATTTTGTAAAAGGCAACATCAGTGTCCCACATTCTCAAGGAGCACTTAACTCATGGGTTCAGATGTGGCCCTCCAACTCTCTCATTGATAGGAGTGGGAGAAAAAATCGATACATCTAAGTATCGCGATTTTTTGTCTGCCGATTTTAAAATCGATATTTTAATTCAAAAATCGATCCCCCCCCCCCCCAACACACACACACGCACACACACACACACACTATAGGCGCTAAAGTTGCCAAATTGAGGCAAGCGACATTGCTGGATAAAATAGGACATAGCTGTTAAAATAGTGCTGAGTAGATTTACTACTTTTCACCAGCAGATAGTGGACAGGTGACAGGTTTCTATTCAATGTTTTGGCGTATATTTATTTTAAAACACACACACCGGACCGAGGGACGCGAGTGTGGCTGCAGAGGCTGTGGAGCAGAGCAGAGAGAGACACAGAGTGATAGAGAGTACTCACGATGATGAGAGTACTTTGTCAAGTACTGTCTGACTCTGAATCTGAGGAATATTTACTCTCTGAGGATGACGGTCAGTCGTCCAGTGAGGAAGAAACTGGCAGCGAGTGTGCGCAGCGGGAGCGGCTCCGCGCGCCATTACAGTCCCGGAGCAGGACATACCGAGAGCTTTTCCTCTCCATGGCTGGCGACTAAGAGTGCACATAGTCTGGGATGCAGGGAAGCTCAAAACACCGCGAAAAGTGACGGTGTTAGCGGAGAATGAGACCGCGGAGCTCTGGTCAAACGAGGGAGAAGCCGGGGGTAAACAGTGCAGGCAGCAGAGGCGTTCATGGTCGGCCCGTAAATTACAGTGATGACGATGGCTGGGAAAACTAACCACTTTGAAACTATAGCCTTTTAAATCTTGATAGCAAAACTGAATATTTCTTGAAAAAACTCTGTTGCCTGAAGGGATAATAAGCCACTTTTTATATGCAATCCAGGCTTTTGAAGAGAGAGTATAAACAGCTGGTTAAAATATATTGCTGAATAAATCCTAAAAACAGACTCACATGTGATGTGTATTTTTCCTGATATAGTCTGTAGGCATCATCATTGTTCATCTTTTTCACTGGTTTTAAAAAAGCTAACTAAAGATTGCAAAAATCGGCAATATCGTAGAATCGCAATTTAAATCGTATCGGCACCTAAAAAATCGCAATAAATCGTATCGGGAGAAAAGTGAATCGTCCCAGCCCTACTCATTGAAGGCAGCCAGTCAGTCTAAGATGTCCAAAAACTGAATGTTCATGAATAAAAACTGACTAAATCTACCATGAAAGCAGTAAAAGAAGCTGTATTTCATAGCTTGCTATACTTGGATGTGGCTGTTTCTGTTAAAATTGTTCATCATTCATTTTCTAAAAAATAAATCAAAATTAAAGCCAAATGCTTCATTAAGCAAAATGCTGTTTCTTTACTTATAAATAGTATCTGAAGCTGGATCAAATCCCATCTGTAGCTTGTTAGACTATGTACTAAATGCATTGAAATATTTATGAAAGTTGATTAAGCAACTTTTTATAACATAAATATATATTAGGTCATATTTATTAGTTTGGCTCTCTGGTAATGAAGATAAATTAAGTGTAGCCCTCTTGGCGACCAAAGTCACCCTTCCCCTACCTTTGCACATCATGATAAATATATCATGGTCACTGTTTCTGAATATATATTGAATCAGAAGGTTGTGGGAATACCCAGCACTCAAGCTGTCACCTTATATTCAATATTCGAAAAACCGTTCGAATATGAGGATAAATATCCTTAACAGAATAGTAAATAAATATTTGAATGTAAAATATTGAGTGTAGCTGCACATCAGGGCGCCTGGAGCAGTGGACCGTTCCGTCCAACAGAGGGCGCTGTGAGCGCAGCTTGACCCTCAGTCACGTCTGCTGCTCTCTTGACCTCAGTAAACAAATACTTTTCACTCCGAGTGGACATTAACAGCTCAGTACTTCTGGTTCTACACCATTGATGGCAAACTTAAAATCTAAGACCAGGCTCTGTGTTATGTGAAATGGAGTTCAGTCACTCGTCCTCCACATCAAATTTGCGGGCTCAGCCTTCAGCTTTTCATCCAAGCTTTATGGCCGAGTGCAGCGTAGCTTCTTCAAGAGTTTAACCCTGTGAGACTGTGTTTTTTTCAGCAGGGTCTTTACCAAAGGGGTGGATAATAGAGTCTCTGTCCCTTAGTACAGGGGAGGATAATCGAATATCTTCGATTACTTGTGTTTGAAAACCATTCGAGTTTGATTTTTAGGAAAAGTGACAGCCTTATCCAGCACTGTTGATCTGCAGTCAGACAGAACATGAAGTGTTTGAGTAATTTTTTGATATGTAGAACATGAAAGTCAAAACAGCTTTGCATGCACAGATGCAGTTTACTCCATCATAGAGAAGGAGAACAAGACAGGGGAATGATTAAAAACTGTGTTTTGATGAAGCAGACTCTGCAGTTATTTATTTAATGATTTAAAATTCCACCAGAATCAGAGAGAATACAGCAGAGGTTGAAGCTCTGTTTGTGTGATTTTATCTGTTAATAGGTATACTTAAACAAGAAAATGGTACTAGTTATAGCTGTGCCAATAATCAAACGTAACAACAAATGATAACTGTTGTTTATGTTAATGGATTACTCAATACATTTGTGAGTTTCACTTTTCAGAGAAAAACTCTCACCAATAGTATGGCAAAGAAAAAAGAAAAAACAGGAATACATTTTTTAAAGACGAAGTTATTTGATTGAAGTAAATGAATTGTAAATGAGAGATGGTGGAGCAGTTTTTGATTTTTGATTTTTTTGTATTTTTTTGTATTAAAAGTAGGGGTGTGCCATCTAAGGCACCTCACGATTTGATTCGATTACGATTCAGGGTGCTACGATTTGATTATTCAACGACTATCAGGATTAGGGCTGAAATGATTCCTCGAATATTCGCGAGTACTCGATTACAAAATATCCTCGAATTAAATTTTGTGCCTTGAAGCCTCGTTTAATATATAATTATACATATAAATATATATCTACTATATATATCTACTATATATCTACTACTATACAGTGCACGGTGTTTGACACGGACGGTCATTTCTGTGGCACAACGCGCCTCCTACCTCCTTGTACAATCTACCTGCTTGTACAATCATGAAGGAAGAGAAAAGAGAGGGACAGAAAGGAGAGAGTCTGCAGAAGAAATGGCAGAGAGTGTCCCAAGTGTGTGGTCACTACAAGAAGGGACGAAAAGAAAACACAGTGCAGTGTGTCTGATGTCAAACAGAGTTAGCCTAGCATGTAGCTTAGCATGATGGCACGTTGTTAGGGCTGCAACTATTACTGTTACATCATTTTTCATATGCTCATCACAGACATGCGTCCTCTCTCCATGGTGGAGGACACAGGATTTAAGAACATGATCAAGGATTTCAATCCAAACTACACAATGCCCTCCAGAACACACTTCACAAATATAATTGCAGAATTATATTACTGCTTTGCAAATCAGTATTATATTGGCTTTGTTTTAAGCCAGTACTGGTTTAAACTTTGAAAGTTGTTAAAATAAAAACCCTTTTCTGAGGAATAAACGGCATTTGGTTGCTCAATTTGAAAGCCCTAACATGTTGCATTGTATACAATTGATTTATTTGTTTAAAAACAAAAAAGTATATTTCGTTAGAGTACTCGAGTACTCGAAGAAATAATTGACAGAGTACTCGATTCCAAAAATACTCGATAGTTGCAGCTCTAATCTCAGGATATTAATGATAAAAACGATTATCACGATTTTTGATGCATTTTAAACAATGTATAGCTATTTCACGGTAAACATAAATCAAAGTAATCATTTGGCACCGGTGTGGCTGTCAGTCATCACTCTGGTTTGGAGAACATAACTCACCAGCTCCCAGTCGTTGCGCCCCTCACTCATTAAGTTTGCCGTTACCGTGACATATGACTATGTAGCAACTGAAGTCCATGCATCACATGTCAGAGCTACCCTGCATACTTTCTTCAGTGATTCCAGCACTTCGGTTTTAGTCATATTGTAGAGTTCGGGAACTGCTTTCTGTGCAAAATACTTTTGCTCTGAGAGTTTGTATCTAGGCTCCAACATCCACATCAGAGCACGAAAGCCCTGGTTGTTGACGACAGCATATGGACGCAGGTCCTTGGCAAAAAAGGTTGCAATGGATGATGAGATTCTTTTTGCCCTTTCAGAGCTGCAGGGAAGTTTTGATAGTCCTTCTTCTATTGTTCGCTGGTTAGCAGCAGCGACCGGCAGGTTGCTCTCCCTCTCTAATCCGAGGTAGAAGCGCATGAGGTGCTGGTGCATGTTAGTTGTGTTACAACTGTACTTAATTTTGGCTTTACATGCCTTACAGTTGGAGTAGGTTTTGTCAATGCCCTTTCCATTTTCCTCGTCATGAAAACTGAAATGTTTCCAACACTAGCTTTTAATCCAGTAGAATGAATCTCACGTTCTGTGACTGTGGCTTAAGAACTAGCTGCCGCCATATTCACTGCTCCGTTACTACAGGTGTCTGGGTGGTACGTACGACGAATACTTTCGTTCCGCAAGTAGCATACGTGCTCCTGGCTTCTAGTTATTATGAAAAATCATCGTTTTTGAACATTTATGATTTGTAATCGAATCATTGCATGTCCAGGGCTTAAAGTTTTCCGGTGCGGCGCTGGATTTCCGGCGCGAGGAAGTCTCCCCCTTGCAAAAAAAAAAATAAAAAATATATATATATAATTATATAAATGTCAAAAATACGCAAAGCTCGCTACAGCTTTGGTAAAGACTCATGAGTTTTTGACCAATACGATTGAAGGATAGCCCGTATACAGATCAACCAAACACCATATCAGCCAATTAAAAGTTGACAGGGGTGGGTCTTTTGTGTGTCAAGGTGTTGTGACTGCGCGTGGAAACTGCTCCTGTCACAGCGACTTTGCTTACTCAGCAGCTAACGTTACCATGGAGCGGCACTTTATGAAACCAGGAGAGGACATTTCACCAGTGGACATTGGCGTAAAAAATAAATGGCGCTGGGCGTGGATGGATGAGGTGGGCAGCGGTGGAAAGCCCTTTGGAAGCTGGTGCCGAAAGCTTCGATAGGCAGGGGCTAGCTTCTGCGTTGTATGCTCCACGAAGCTAATATACGCAACGAGCGGTAAAAAAGTTTTTCCTCGCCACGAGCTTTGCCCTGGCCATATCGTAGCTGTCCATTCACTTCATCACACAACGACAATACCTGGAGCCAGCGCCACCACTGAGGCCCCTGCTTCAATCACTGATCGCGTATGCGTAAGCAGATTTTTCCCTTTATTTCATTGCTCATCCAAAGTAGCCTCCTCTTTACACCCTTTTCCCAACATGTTAAAAAGAAAGGGTTCAGAAAATGTACAGACAAAGCAAAAACGAAAAAAATGAATCTTACAGTATTCTTTAAGCACTCAACGTTCTCTTGTGATGTTTATTACCAATACAGATTGGACAGTATGCCTTATGAAGTGTGCCTTATGAAGGAAAGCAGCATAGAGTTATGCATCTGCTTTGTTATGTGTACAGTTGCTGTGTAATGAGTTCTTGTAAAATGTACAGAAGAGTTATAGAGTTGTAAAGAGTTATTGATAATGCATGTGCATGATTTTCATGACTTTATTTCTGATTAGGATTTCATAATTTTGTGCTTTTTCTCAATGTACAATATATGACACCACAGACTGTTCTAGTGTGAATTTATTATCAGTTTTTTTCCTTTTACTTTTGAGCAACAAGAAAATAGTGGGATCATTATGGGCATTATTTACACCATCTGATCTTTTATTTGCTCTTATTAATATAATCTCATATTGTGTTTTAATGAGCTAAAACACATTTTTAAGCGCTTATTGACACTAAAAATTGGATCTCAGAATTTCAGGCTAAGGATTTTTTTCCACTTTAAGCCCTGCATGTCGCAACGCGATTAATCTAATAATAGATGTATCAGCACACCTCTAATTAAAAGTGAATTAACAGTCAGCTTTTTATTAACATTAAATCAATTGTCCATTAAAGATATTGAAAACATTTCTGCATGGTTGCTTTTATTTAACAAAACTGAGTCCCCTCATTCACACATGTCCAGATGAACTGAGCTTAAAGTCTGGAACCTTGTGTCAGAACATCTCAAATAATAGGTATGCATATTCCCTTAAAGTTATAACCTGACATGCCAGGCGGACAGTTCCATACATCTGTCATGGAAATATTTTGCGGGTCCATCTGGAGAAGAACCCATAGAAAATGTTTTCAGAGGGCAGAACCTTCAAAAACAACTGCAGCTGGTGATTGGACGATCGTTCTGCCAGTCACACTTATCACAGACCAATTGTTTTCCACCTGATCAACATTTACCACTTCTGTGTGACATGGAACTCACCAATGATAATCCCCACAAAGTTCTCTAATTCTGAGGAGAGCGTATTTCACCAGTTATTACTGAGAAACCATGACTACTCTAGACTAACCAGCACTGTCCATGTTGGATTTCCGGGTTTTCTCGCAGTTTCCAAGCAGTGATACCAGGTTGAGAGAAGAGCAACAGCATGACTTCCCATGAAAAAAGCTTTAAGTGATGTTTTTTGCTTGTCTTTAAAAAAGAAATTCAGCCAGGATCACTTTGTCAAAAATTTATTACAAGTAATTCAGTAAAAGCATAACATTTTGAAATTACAATTATTTGCATAACATCAACATTAATTACAACTGCTTACATTAGAATAACATGACAATTACATTGCCTTGAGTAAAAAATGACCAATGGAATTACAAAAGCTTAACAAAGCAAATTGAACTTTGGCGGTGTGGCTCTGTTCTGGGACCTCCCTCCCCTTCCCCACGCCTGTGGGGAAAGCCTGAGGTAGGGAGAGCACTCCTCCCTGCCTTTCCAAGTGCCGACTTGGAGGAGCCTGAGGGAGGGAGAGCGGCAGCAAGAACCCCCGGAACAGGGCAAGCATTAATGAAAACATTGACATTGGTAAGTCAGAACACGAAGGAGGAGCTAGGGAGGAGGTGGGTTTTTTGAGCAGCGTGCAGATGACAGCCAGACACTCAGGTAGACTGGGGCAGTTTAAATAACGCGCCAAATAGATCAGCTGATCTGGCTGGGAGGGGAGACCAATCATCCGACGTGAGACTGCGCGATAGGCCAGCCCCAAATGCATATGAGTTTCGGATAAAACTGCAGATATTGCCGCATCCATGGAGGTCGCCTCAGAAGCCACCATTGTTTTCCACCGTCTCTTCCTGCTGCCTTCATGTCTTCAGTTTCCGCCTCTTTTACCCTGATTGCGCCGTCCAGCTTTTGCTCAATCAAGATGGATCTTTGTGATTTCAAACTGTGAATCAGGCATTTCCATTGCACTGGAAGGTTGTACAAGTTATACTTTGTTATAAAGGCGACTAAACAGGCTTTCTTATGATATAAAAAACATAACTAGTTGATTTTCTCATAGGGGAGAAATATTAGACTTAAATATTGTTTCCAGATGATTCTTTTAAGTAGTATGGATTACTGACCTTCAAAGAACTGTATATGTATGGTAGTGCATTGTAGTTGACTCAAGAGAGATGCTTTTCTCATGCTGTATTCCAAACACTTTGTAAATATTTATCTCCGCTGATGTTCTCAAAGTGTTGAAAAATAAATCTAATGGGTTTTTGTCTCCTCTGGGATTTTGCCTGCTGCCTTGCAGGTCGCCATTGTTTGGAGCTGTCTGTCAGTGTTGTGTTGTCTGGAGTTGTTCTGGCTTGCGGCCCAGGGTTGTTCAGTCCAACCTGAGCTGCGTTATTCGAGGCTGCGGGGGCTGACTGATTGAGTAAAGATTATATTTAAACTAAACCACAGCATGTTCAAGAGCTGATGCTTCAGCAGCTTCAGCACATGCACAAAATTTGATCATTTTTCTTTATAGAGGCCCAAAAACTCATTCAATATTTGCACACAAGAAATCCACTTTGATGACAAAGATCTTTTAAAATATGGAAACAGACAGAAATGGCTCTTTGAAAAGTCACATCTGTATTTTTTTTTAAATCTCCTTGAGCAGTTTGAATTATTCATGTTTAAACTTGGAGTCATGCAAGCAGAGAGCACAGTCTGTCTCCTGACCCTCTGCAAGATGTGCCTTTTCTGATGCAGATTGTACCCCCTCAGACAGTGAAATGCAAGAGGACAATCATGAAGATGCACAGTAATGCAATCCCCATCTTCACCATTATTAAAATGCTTGTTCCAATGGCTGCCCCAGGAGTTAGGAATAAAACTAAACATCAATGACAAACTTGGCTTGGGAAGTAATTTACGGTATTTTAGTCATAAAATGTTTTTAAAACTCTGTAGAAGAGACAGCTATTGACAGATATATTCTTAGTTTTGTTCTTTGTTCCCGGCCCATCCTCCTCATGCATATAAACTTGTGATTCCCTGATCAGGCTTTTGGTGGGTTATGCACATCACCTGTTACTGTGATTGTCAAATACCTATCAACCATTTGCAGACACGTGACTTACATAATGATGCTCATTTCTGTTCTACAGCAGAAGTACCACTATTGTCAATAGACTGTAGTGCATTTTAGCTGATTGATACTGCGGGGATGCATTTTTGAAACACTGAAGTAACAGATAGTATCACTAAAATGGAACAAAATGTCACTAAAGCTGTCGGATGGGTCTGGCTGCCTTAAGAAGACTTACAAACAGAAAAACAAATGTAAACCAGATTAAAATACCCACTATACAGCAGTCAGACAGTGTGTGGATTCCGCTGTTTGCAGGGAGGTTCTAAAGAGGAAAAACAACCACTGCCCAACAAAGTAATGTGGGATTATGACTACTGTTTGTTTTAGCTACATGAGAAGACTTGAATAAACAAAGAGCACTCACAGCAAAAATGTCTGCTGATGGGGACCCAGAGGGGTTCAATGATAAATGGTGGAAACCTGTAATGCTACGGCCACACCGGATGCGAATTCGCCAAGACGCGCGTCGAGATTGCATACAAAGTCAATGCAAAGACGCGTTTGGGGCGTCAAACACCTCGGGCGGCACGTTGGACTTGTTTGGTGCGGCGCGTCTGGAGCGTTGGACACGTTTGGCGCGGCGCGTCTGGAGTGTCGAGGCGTTTGGGCCGTCAAACACCTCGACGCTCGAGTTGAAATTATTGAAATTTCAACGCAAATTCGCGTGACGCTGTGGCGCGGCAGCCAATCAGCGATGACATTCCCCCACGACGTCATTGGTTTGATGACGTGTGACGCTCCGGCCACCGGCTCCTGCTCAGACCCCTCTGCAAGATGGAGGAGAGATTGATCTGCGCTGTTTGCTATCATCCTGAGCTATACAATTCGACTTGTGTACTCTACAGAGACCGGAACAAAAAAGAGCAGGCTTGGGTGAAAGTCTCTGAGGAGACAGGTTTAGTAGGTAAGTTCTGTAAATATTTGTTTCCAGCTCGATTTTGCCTTGTTTCTTTTGATCTCCTAGTTATGACTTTTTATCTCATAATTATGATGTTTTATCTCATAATGACTTTTTTTTGTTTTGTTCTTTAAATTCTTTTTTTTTTTAAGTTGTGGAAACGAGTTTCCATACTGATGTTAGCTAACAGAGAAATATTGCTTATCAACTAGCAAGACAATGATTTATGGTAACATCAAAAATCAAAATCCTATAGACACATGTCTTAAATACCTGTTAATTTATGTAGCTTGGAAGAGAATTCTAAGGGAACTTAAATGCACCAGTGTACCCCATTCTACAATTTGAAATAGATGTAAATTATGAGAAATCCTGCAGACAGTATCATCCTTTAATTGGCGACAAGCTACTGTATGTGCCCACTCACAGAAATAAGCCCATGAACAAATAAATATTTATCCCAGGTAACATTATTTGGTGGAGGGTTACTCTAGAGACTTGAATGATTAAATAATCATAAATATGTTTTGGGGGAAAACATTAGAAATGTATGAAAATGACCTCTTTCCAGGACGATTTGCATCCTCCATGTTTTCCACTGCAAGGAGCAGGAAGCAGATGATGTCACGTGACAGGAACCACGTCGTCACGTGACATCTCGGAGAACACGAGAACCCACTTCCATGCTTCGAGGGGAAGAGAGCGGTGTCTGTCGGTAACCTACAGTAACCTGTTGTCCCTGCGGTCGTGATCATAATGCGTTCTCGCGTTCCCAGCCCTCACGTCAAAACAGTGCCAGAAAGATTGAAACCTGAAAAAAAACACTGTAACTGAAAACCAGAAAGTTGAAACTGAAATCCTGTTGAAACTGAAAATAAAACAGAGAGTACAAAAAACTTGTTTCAGTGACAATGCAAGGTTTTCTTCAGTACCAGGTTTCTTTTTTTAATGCCAATTCTTACTGTCACTGTTATGGCTCTATACTCAATTACCCATAGCAAGAACACAGATAAAAGATATTAAAAAAAATAATAATAAATTCTTGCTGCAAAGTTTTGTTTTGTTTTATTGCATTTCTGTCTAAGAGCTTATTCAGATGTATCTCAATTGTATGTATAGAGTGTTCAGGTAGGAGACACAGTTATCATGTTACCAAACTAAGAGGTCCTATATTATACAAACTACACATTTTAAATTCGCCAATTCGCGACCGGTGTGGCCGTAGCATAAGGATGACTTTTAATTCATAAAATATTCTTTTGGTTTTCTATTCATCATTTTGGTCTTGGACCATGTTTATCTAATGATTTTAAGTTCCCTCATGTAGTCTCTCTGCACAAACATCTTTCAACTGTCTCAAATATGGCCGTCTCTTGAGGGATAATTGTACGCATTTATATAACTCTACTGTCTTACATTTCTACTGCCATATTTGTTACACACGTATGTATAACAGACGAAGGCAACATGCTTTTCTTCGTGAGCACTGAACTGAACCGGCCATAATAAACTACCCTGATAAATCCACAGTCTTGTCTCAGGCATCTTTCAACCATTGAACATCCTGATTTCAAAACCTCATTGGGATCAGTAGGACACAATATCCAGGCTACCTGATGATGCAGGTGTATAGCTGTTGTGAAATTTGGTGAAATACCAGGGTGACCTGGTAAGAACACCTCAGGGGCCTGTACTACGAAGCTGGATTAGCTCTTAGAGAGATAACTTCCTGGATAAGTTTCGGATTTTCTGCACTGCGAATGTGGATCTCTTTTTATCCAGACACGTTGCCCCGGTAACTGATGCTGAACGCCAAACCTGGTCCGGAGCAGGTTAAGTTCCAAGATAAGAGCTCACGGAGTGTGACAGACCGCCCGCTGACCAATAGGTTCTCTCGGGCGGGCAGAAAAGACCGCACAGTCACCAATTTGCTGTCTTGGAAAAGGGCTTGCCCATTTCTGCCAAGGGGAGCGCTTCGTCGGGAGCGTTTTTATCGTGACCGAAGTAATCGGCCTGATTTACCAGAAGAAATCTTGTACGAGAGGTACAGATTTTCACAGGAGGGACTTCTATACATCTGTGACCTGCTGGAGCCTTACGTGGCAAATAATGCACTAAGGTCATTTTGAAAATATGAATGTGATTTTCCTGGTCAAACAAGTGAAAAAATTAATTGCGTTTAGACAAATGTAGAGTATTTATTAGTATGTTGACCATGATGTTTCAGCAACAATAATGGACACACAGAAAAATCGTTGTTGTAAGTATTTTTATGTTATTTCTGTCATTGGTGTTAACATATTTTAGGTTACAATCACAAGATTCATGAATGCAATAAAATTAATCTAAAGGCACATATCACAACATCTGAAGACTGCTGACAAAACTCCATGAAATAAAACAGTAACTTGTTTAATTCAAACTATTTGACAGTATTTCTCAATGTCAGTGAGAACGTTTGATCCGAGGATGTTTACTTCTGAGAAAAGACAACACATGCTGATAATTGTGCTGAACTTTATTATGGATAAAGTCAAGTAACAATAATTTTGGTTTAAAGTTCAATTACAATTACATAAGTAATCATCATATCTTAAATGTTGTCTAATGTAATATGATCTCCAAATTTTGGTAGTAACACCATGAAACTGAGGGACATAATTTAGTTTGAAGAAATATTTTTTAAATATTTAATTTAATTCATAGATGTATCCCAGTGTTATCAACACTGTCCATTTATTATTTTAATTAACAAAAAAGAGGAAATGTTTTACACTGTCCAATAGCGGTGGATCATGACAATGGGACAAATGTTGTTTTAGATGCAAAGTACACTAAAAGTGAAATTAAATATTATATTTAGGCTAATTAAATTACATTTAAAATACATAAAAATCATTATTCATCACCATTTAAAAGACTACTTAATTACATAATTTTGGTTTAATGTGGATGAGTACTTTATTACATTTTAAGCGATTTGTGTCTCCGGAAAATGTAGGAAAATGTGGAAAATGTGCCGGCAATCCCTCCGGCTTCTCGCGGCTACAGTCGTGTTGCTCCTGGCCTGGATAATACTGCAGTACTCCTAGGCTTTTGCAGGATTATTTGCTGCTCCTCTGCCGTGAAGTAGGCTGCTCTCTTCTCCATTGTGGAAAATGCTCCAGGGCCGCTAACCACGCCCATTTTATGTGTGCGTGCACAGATCCCAGCCGGATTCACTTATCGAGTTGATAACGAGCCTCGTAGTACAGCAGATCTGGATGACGGAGATCCGGTGAAGTTTAGCGAGATGTTGCAGAGTTATCTTGGATGACTTAATCCAGCTTCGTAGTACAGGCCCCTGGTTGTTTTGGGATCAGAAGATACCAGCAGTTGAAGTGTGTAAACCTACAGCCTTTGACAGTCTTCATGCAGATCCTGCTTGCTGTAGCAAACATTTAAGCTTTTATGAACCCAAATCAATGTTTTTCAAACTAAAAAGGCAATCAGAGGACCAAAACAAAAGTTTATCTTTAATTATTCGGCTGACAGTGATTGTTTATTGGATAAAGACAGTCATGTTTAAAAAGATAATTATTCTCTTTATGATTGCTAGCATTAGCATTTGTCAACAAAGTGTTTCTGTTGCATAGGATTATTTACGCTTCATAAAATGACAGGCAGACAAATAAAACTGACATTTAAAGTCTTTTTACAAATGCTGTCTGCACAACAGTCGATAGTAATGGTTGGCTATGTAGGTTAAAGTTCACCAAGGGGAAATTTCTACTTATTTAGCATAAATGTCCATTCGGCTGTATACTGGACGACATCCTCTTTTCCATCCAGCTGAAGTAGAATGGAGTGTGACGTCAAGTGCAAATGGGCAGTACAATCGCATCCTTGATTGGATCCAAATGGGATTTTAAATATTTCATGACATGCTGAGTATTTAATACTTAACATTAAGATGTGCTGTAGTGTTTGACCTTTTCTTCGTCTCTTCTTAGCCTCTCTTCTTGACCCATTTCTCCTTTAAAACTGTATGGCATTTGAATATTTTGCAACAGACATGAAGCTGCCAAGCAGTAGTTTAAGCTTGCTGACGGGGTGCTGGTTTGGCGGAGTGGTTAGCAACCAGGCACGTCCCATGTACATGTTTCTGCCAGTCTGGGTTTGAGTCCAGCCTGTGACCAGTTTGCAGTGTCTTCCCCTGCTGTCTCTCCCCCTTTCACACACCTATCCACTGTCTCTCTCCTATCAATAAAGGCACAAAATGCCCAAAAAATACATTAAAAAAAGTTTCCTCACACTATTATTTGTAATGTTTCATGATACGTATGTGTTCACTTTCATTCTGTGGGAAACATATGAGCAGAAATAAAATGCACTCTACAAGTGGGCGAGCATCCCAAGGCGGCACCTCCTTTTTGGAGCTGCCAACAATCTACTCTGGACATGCAGTGCTTTCAAAGCCAAGTGCTTCTCAGCTCAAATCTAACCTCCTCCAAACTATGACAACAAACAGCAGATGTCAGCATTGTCATCAGTCACTTAGAGGAAATAGTTTAACAACAAACCACATCTTTCTATTTTAAGATCCTGCGTTAAAGCACTGGCCCATGCTAAATAACTCTTAAGAGCCAATCAGGCTGATTGGAGTGCCTCACTGTATGATGAGCTGTGATTTCAGCACACTCCCCCACATTACTGCTTCATTTTTGCCACCTCTTCTTTGATATGGTCTGTTTTACTGTTTTGTCATCCTCTTCTGTGCTTTATTTCATATGGACATGAATGTTACAGCCATGCTTTGTAAAAGATAACGGCTGCAATGGCACCACAAGAGGAGGGCGATTGTAGGCAATTAGCATACCCTTTACCATCACAGCGAACAGTTCCCATGATCACCAGCTGGTGCCTGCTAGCGTGTACACCTGTCTCGCTAAAAGTCACACGCATGGTGTAAGGCTCTGTGGCAGTCCGTGGCTCAGTGCCCTCTGATTGCTCCTGGTTATCTGCAGGTTTCTGCTGAGCTGACAGGCAAGACATTCAGGCCAGATGGTCTGGGCCCTGAATCTGGGGGTAGAGTTTACAAGGCCACTTCCCAAGCCACTTTACAATCATAATAAAATAGATGATTTATCAGAAGCTGTCTGTATTGTATTTAATTAATGTTCAATCAGTCCCAAACAATTGAGAGGCAGCTAAATGTTTAGTCCTGAACACCTTCAGCATCCCCTACAGCAGTCTTTAAAGTGGACAGTTTTTATTGATATGGTCACTTTAACAAGCCGATGTTCACCAGCTTGTTACTGGCAACATTTTATAGACGATGAGATAAATGTAGTTACATGTTATTAGCACCAAGTCACACAGTCATTCTGGTCTTGTGTCAGCCTGCTGTTAAAAATGTCTCTAATGGCCCATAAATGGGAAAGATGGTTGTCCATCTGAATTTATGATCAAATTAAAAGAGCATTAAAGTCAAAACCAGTTCACTAAAGATAGAGGTCAAGTCTGTCCAGGCTTTATATCCATGTCCACCAGATTTCTCTGTACAAACACACGATAAAACTGATGTGCAAAATTCAGTGACAAACAGCACTTAACAGCAAAACCATAGAAATAAAAAAACGACATGGTAACAAAAATTAGCAAAGAAGAGATAATCTCAAGCAAAAAAGATCACAACTAATAAGCAAAAATATCTATAAGGAAATGAACACTAAAAACTGAAGAACATAACTAATGTAACAATCACAAATGATATAAAATAAACCACAATATCACATATGGTCACATGTTAAAATGAACCATGTATTTACATTTATAACACAAATGAAAAACATAAAAAAATACACTTCAGAAAAAAACTGTTGAAAAAATAACAGCAACCAACAAAGACACAATAGCTTAAAGCATACACAGCACAAATAGTAAACACAAAAGTAAAGTAGAGACAGATGATCCTAAAAACAAGAAAACGCAACAAAGAAAATGCAAAAATCTCAATTTATGAAAAGCATAAACATTTCCAAAACACAGCATCAAAAAGGGAACACAACAACAAAGTTAGAAACACATCAGCTCAGAGACCTCAAAGCAGTAAAAATGGCAACAAATCAAACAATAACAACAAACAAATCAAAGTCAAAGTTACAATTTTAAGATACAAAAACAAATTTAAACTGAAACATGAAAAAGCAACAATTGATATAACCTAACAACAAATACAAATATAAAACAGAATATACTGGATGAAAACACCACAACAAATCACGGGAGACAGAAACAAGTTGTTTAATGCAGCAATTTAAACATTAAGCATTGAAAAAACAAAGAAAAATCCCAATTATGAATTATAGTCACAACAAAAAATGAGGGGGGTACTCTGTTTTGGTAACTCGGCCTGCGCCACAGTATTTACCTGCTGAAATTCAGAACCAAGGCTGTGTATTGAAACCGGACTTTTTTTTCAACATGCTGTCAGTGGTGACATCTTGTGAATGGAGAGGAGAAATACGGTGATTTTGACCACAAATCACCGAAGACATCCAGAAAGACAACAACAATCTGAAAACAAACAAAAAAAAAACATACAGCAAATGCTTTCAGTCTTTGTTTTCTTATTTGTATGTTTTTAATATGTTTGTTTTGTGGCTTTGTTTTGCGATTGTGTCCCCTTGATATTTTTATTGTTTTATTTGTTGTAGTTTTTTGTCAATGCAGTTTTTCTTTTCCTTTCTGCCCTCAGGTCTCTACAGACAGGGCAACCATTCATTTAATCCATCTTTTTTATCACCCCTGACAAAGCTATTCCTTCAGGTGGCATTATGTCTTTGTAAATGTTTAAACTTTGTTAATATCTTTAATTTCCTTTGACCACTATTTTGACAAAAAGTGGAATGCACTCAGTTGGGAGGATATTGATAGAGTTATAAGTTATTCATTGAATTCCAAGTGAGCATAATCTTGGAAACTTCACTTCACCATGTAGGCCTGAAAACAGAATTTTCCTCTTAGATGCATTAATAATGGATCACTAGGCAGAAACTTTCTTTCCCAGACTCCAAAGACTAGAGACTTTCTTCTTGACACATGCAGGAAATCATTGGCAACTACCAGCCCCGGGTCAAACTCATCAACACGTCCCACACTGATGAAGGGGGATCTGAATATTAATAAAGGTGTCCTTGACTCTCACATCGAGTTAACTTCTCCATCCGAAGGTCATTAAGGGGCTGTTTCTGCCCCACAAGCATTAACACAACCCACAAACAGCTGCAGTTGAAACAGGTTTGTCAGAATTACTTCCTGTTTTATAGTAATCTAACTGTAGGCTTTTATTAGCTGAAACTTTAACAAGAGTATTAGTTTCCAAGTGTTAAACCAAGTTATGGAACAAAGGACAGCTCCAGAATGAAAAAGCCAGGATATTTTAATTGGCCTGTTATTGTGCAGCTGTATAGGTATTGATCTAATTTTTCAAGGCAAAGATTTAGCAATTTCAGACAGAGATACATGATGAACAAATTGTCTGTTTGTTAGACCAAATTATTATCATTTCACTTCATTTAAAAATCCGGTCCCCATAGCATGTGAAAAGAAAAAAATGGCCTTTTTACAAATGTAGTTGATAATCCCTTGGAGTGGTCACTCTGGATTAGCTGTCATTTTCCCAAAAAACAGGGAGAAGCCTTTCCAGGAACCTTCTAAAAATAAATTAGCAGGCCATTAAACAAGTGTGTTGTCTGTGTAATTCATAATGGGGCAGTCTTAGACTTGGAGTCACTTTTTGCTTACAGTATATCTTAACCACACTCGTATCTGCGAGGGTTGTTAGTAAATATTGACACACCAGTGTATTGCTCAATTTTGTGATGCAATACTGTATCAATATTTAATGTTATAAGTATTGGCGCAGGAACTACTAAAACTTTTAGTGCAATCTTGTCATATTTTATGATTACATTGTTAACAGAAAATATAGACTTTTTTTTCGTATGTGAGTTCAGCCTCCTGATGGTAGTTGGCAGCAAACATTCAGCAATTTGATGCTCCCCCTCTCTGTTAAATTTATCGTAGGGATGCGCAATACTGAGTCCTAGAATGTATCAATACCAGATAGGTCTTTATTCCCAAACTCATCACCACTACCAATGTTTTTTGTCAAGGATCTCCATTTAACTAAAATGTATCTGTTCCTTTTATGGTGATAATGCCATGCATCAAGCAACAGGTCAGTTCTAGCTAAGAACAGATTTAAGCTCATTACACAAAAATATTGGAATTAATATCTGGTATCAGCAATAATGAGTTTAGAAATAATGGCATATTAGATTCATTCATTCATTTTCTATACCGCTTATCCTTGTCGGGGTCACAGGGGGGCTGGAGCCTATCCCAGCGGTCATTGGGCGAGAGGCAAGGTACAACCTGAACCGGTTGCCAGTCATTTGCAGGGCTACATAGAGAGATGGACAATTTACACTCACACTAATACCTACATGCAATTTAGAGTCACCAATTAACCTAATGAGCATGTTTTTGGTCTGTGGGAGGAAGATGGAGTGCCCAGAGGCAATCCACCTTCTTCCAAACATCACATAGAAAGACCTGGCAACCTTATTGCTGTGAGGCACATGCACTACCTGCTGTACCACCGTGCCGCCCGACATATTAGATAGCATCAAAAAAATCTAATATCATGCATCCTTGCTTTTCATGTCTAGCACTGAGTAGAAAAATGTACATTCATGCGTACTGTCACAAACCATTGTTTTGTGTCTCCTTGTTTTTGGTATAGTGATATATTGTGATGTGTTATTTGGTCAGTGATATCCCGATAAGTACTATATTGTCAGATTCTTACCAGTAAACCTCCCATGGCTTACCTTTACCTTGACCATACTTTCTCTTCTACCTGACCAGGAACAAATATGTTAGCTTGAATCTTTTATCGGGATCTACCGGATGACAGACATGGAGCTTGGTGCACCCAGCTGTACTGCAAGATTACTGTTTTCAAAAGAAAACATAGGGCATGACATTACAATTTTAACGGTGTGGACAGCATGGGGAGGGACGCTGTGTGATGCAATGCAATGCTGTGTAATGCAATGTTACATGTGACACTCATGTTCAATCAAGACAGTGTGATGTGGTGTTTTGATATTATCATTTATTATTAGTTCAGCAGAGCCATGTTGCAGTAAAGTTTAGGGACCGTTACACGAGGCCTAAAACAGTGAAATCAGATAAGTTTTCATTGTGTTTCAGCCTCCTGTTTACATGGGAACTTTTTGCGGATAGCCCAATTTCGTAAACTTTTGAAACCAGGCTCCAGAGTAGAGAGTTTTCAATAAGCTCCAATGCAGCTCCATGTAAACCCAAATCAGAGCGTTTCACATGAAGGCTGCGTGCACATACCAGGAACAACAACAGCTTTGGCCATATACCAAGTAACGCGTGTGCCGCTTACCGTGCTTGGTTTGTTATCCAGATAAAACTATCCTGACAGATTTGTTGTCCACACTGATTTGTTGTCCGGAAAAGAAACTCCTGTGTCTTTGTGTGTCCACTCGCCATTGTTGTTTGTGGAAATGTTTTCTTCTTCGTATGTGTATTGTAGCAGTGCTGCCTCTGCAAACCAACACAGCCATCTACTGAACCGGCATGCATACTGCAGCGGTTTCATTCGTCTCCAGCTTCTCTGTCTGAACGAGGATCGACTTTGAATATGCAAAGGAAAAATCTTTGCATTTTAAATCAGAGAGTGTACATGTAAACGTAGCCTTTGTAAGAACTTGGACTGGGGAGAAAAGGATGTCTGGTTAAAGCTATGGTCTACGATTTGGAAGCTTTGTACATTTTAATAACACCGTTTATAAGGCTGTTATGGTCCTATGGTCCTATCTACACAGTATAAAGACCAAAAAGAACGAAACAAATCCATTCAGTATATCCGCTGAAAAGCTGCATACTAGCTGACCAATCAAGCCTAGAAGCCTGTAAGGTTCAATTGGTCCATGAGTTGGTCCGTGAGTCCATCCAATCCCCTGTCTCTCTCACTACGCAGCGTCATGCGTGGTCGCGTAATCCCGTCTCCTCCCCTCTACCTCCGGTGAGCAGCGAGCAGCGTTAGCTACTGAACTATCATGGAGCCGGAAAAGCCTAGCGCCAAAACCGGGAAGCCGCTTCCCTCTCCCGCGGGGCCCAACGGAGTTCTGCCCGCGGGTCGAGGCCTGTTAGCGGGCTAACGGCTAACGAATGGCCTCAGCCGGCCATCAGACCTTCAGCATCGGCCGTTTCGCCCCTGGTTGATCAGGTAATGGCTTTGTTTACTACAGTGGAAGATGTCTGCTGAATAACTCTGGTTAGTCTGTGCCTGGCCTGGCTAATGACTTGTAGCGGAGCAGGTTAGCCTGTTAGCCGCTAATCGTTAGCACTGTAAGCTGAGCTGTGGAGGACAGGCTGAGAAAGATAAATCCCCCACCACAATCGGCTCCGCTCTGGCGGCGCCAGACCCGCATTGCCGCCGGTCCAATTGAAATGGCTCCCGCTGTGTGTTACAAGGGGGATGTCTGTCGTGTTTGATACTTTCAGTTGAGCTGAGCTGTTTTTGATTGAGTTTGCTGCTGATATATTATGCTAGTCGCTCGTAGCTCAGTCCGAGGGGGCTTTTATGAGGCGCCACGAGCTGGGGGCGGGATCTTGGAACACGGAGGGGAATGGTGAGGGAAGGGGGGGCAGGCTGCGGTTTCAAATCGTAGACCACAGCTTTAAGTTCTGATTGATACATACTTGGAAGTTGGTCTGATAGTTTGGACTCCTGGATCACTGCCACATGCAATTGCTCACACAGGTAAAAAGGGTTGGCGTTTCTCACCTACAGATCCTAAGAATGTAGGTTTTGGACTCTTAAACTTCATTGCATGTAAACATCTATGAATGTAGTAGGTTAAATGTTCCTGGTAGTGCAGATGAGTCATCAGGAATAATGAATGGTGAAGTGACGACCTGGTTAGTGCTCCCACAGCTGACCCGAGAGTCATGCTGCTTTATTCCTTTTACTTTCCTTCTTAGTTTTTGATTTTGTATTGCAGAAATCTTTTTTTTCTGGCATCAACTGCGAAACAGTTACCACTCCAAAGACATCTACCTTTCCTGCAAACCTTACTAACCTTTTCAACCCCACACCCTCACCCAATACAAATGGAGTGTTTCAAGTTGTGTGAGGTCATCTGACATTGACACACTCCAGCTATGAAGTACAGAAGACTGCTGCAGAAACGTCAGGACCTAGATGTTCTTCACACATCAAAAAATATCTGGGTTCATGGGGAAAATGGGCTGAAATCAGAAAAAAACAACTGTTTTTCATATCTGAATCTGCCTCGTGTATTTACACACCTTGTTCCAACAAAACATGTCCTTACACTTTCTGCTAACTCCACATCAGCCGACTCCACTCCCTCTTCTCCATATGTCCGTATCATGCCCTCCATCGCAGTTGTTTTCTTGCGTGTCCACTAGGAATGCCCGTCTCTGGACAGCCACTCAGAGGATCCTCTGTGCAGGAAGCCAGCAGAGCATGAGATATCTCCCCAAGGTGCTTTGTCACAGATCTATTAATAGGATCAAGGGACATCCTCCAACCTCCCAACACTCCCACCAACCCACTCGCAAACATCCACACATGGGCACACCTCTCTGTTGGCCTGCCCTGTGAAAAGATGCTGATCAGTCAGCCATGATGCTGTGTTTATAAGACAGGCCCAGTATACTGGGAGACGCTATGCTACCCTACAGGTGACAGGCCTTTATTTTGTCCTCAGGATTTGAGTAAGCTGTTCAGTGGAGAAATAGTGCAGGTGAATATATTACTGGAATAATCGGATCTCTAATTGCTGCTATGTCACTGTATTATTTTTATTTAACATTCAGTTACTTTTACCTTTCACACAAATTCTCCACCATTGTAGATCTATCATCAGTCAGACTGATGACTCAGTGCATACAGTGTTGAAATATGGCTGTCTAATAAAGCATCCCCTTCTGTCTCAATTCATAAATTGGTATGCAGCCCACATCCACTGTAAATCAGGAGAAGAACTGATGACATATCCCTTTTTCTCACTGTTTGATCGCTTGCCGCAGGCAGGTAATATAATGTGTCAAGAGCCACTAAGGAAATCAAGGTCTTTTTCCCACATGCAGAACAGCCTTTGAATTCCCAAAACATGGATGATACTCTACAATATAGCTGTGACTCCTTCTTTGTTAAACAAATGACTGTGCTGATGTGACAAAATTATGTTTGATATATTCTCAAATGTAGAGGATTTTGGGAATATGTGTGATTTCCATCTCCAATTAGATGTCAATATGATTTTAATTTTCACAGAACGGAAAATGTCAGAAATGGTTTTATTTAAAGTGTTTCCTTCCATTTTACTCACAAAGCAGAGAGACTCCTGTGGGCAATGTCTGTTTTTAAATTGTCACTGTCCCCAAAATTTTAGCACCTTCACTATGAATTTATTGAATCCCTTGATATTAGGGCTGGGACGATTCACTTTTCTCCCGATTCGATTTATTGTGATTTTTTAGGTGCCGATACGATTTAAATTGCGATTCTACGATATTACCGATTTTTGCAATCTTTAGTTAGCTTTTTTAAAACCAGTGAAAAAGATGAACAATGATGATGCCTACAGACTATATCAGGAAAAATACACATCACATGTGAGTCTGTATTTTGGACTTATTCAGCAATATATAACCAGCTGTTTATACTCTCTCTTCAAAAGCCTGGATTGCATATAAAAAGTGGCTTATTATCCCTTCAGGCAACAGAGTTTTTTCAAGAAATATTCAATTTTGCTATCAAGATTTAAAAGGCTATAGTTTCAAAGTGGTCAGCTTTCCCAGCCATCATCATCGCTGTAATTTACGGGCCGAGCATGAACGCCTCTGCTGCCTGCACTGTTTACCCCCGGCTTCTCCCTCGTTTGACCAGAGCTCTGCGGTCTCATTCTCCGCTAACACCGTCACTTTTCGCGGTGTTTTGAGCTTCCCTGCATCCCAGACCATGTACCCTCTTCGGCAGTCGCCGGCCATGGAGAGGAAAAGCTCTCGGTATGTACTGCTCCGGGACTGTAATGGCGCGCGGAGCTGCTCCCGCTGCGCACACACGCTGTCAGTTTGGTTCTCACTGGACGACTGACCGTCATCCTCAGAGAGTAAATATTCCTCAGATTCAGAGTCAGACAGTACTTGACAAAGTACTCTCGGCATCGTGAGTACTCTTACTTAGTACTTACTTACTC
Source organism: Scarus forsteni (assembly GCA_036419115.1). Taxonomy (NCBI): domain Eukaryota; kingdom Metazoa; phylum Chordata; class Actinopteri; order Labriformes; family Labridae; genus Scarus; species Scarus forsteni. The sequence continues at coordinate 1,821,696 of JAZDUH010000391.1, forward strand.
AGTCTCTATCACTCTGTCTCTCTCTCTGCTCCGCTCCACAGCCTCTACAGCCACACTGGCGTCCCTCGGTCCGGTGTGTGTGTTTTAAAATAAATATACGCCAAAACTTTGAATAGAAACCTGTCACCTGTCCACTATCTGCTGGTAAAAAGTAGGAACACGATTCAGCACTATTTTAACAGCTATGGCCTGTTTTATCCAGCAATGTCGCTCGCCTCAATTTGGCGACTTTAGCGCCTATAGTGTGTGTGTGTGTGTGCGTGTGTGTGTGTTGGGGGGGGGGTATCGATTTTTGAATTAAAATATCGATTTTAAAATCGGCAGACAAAAAATCGCGATACTTAGGTGTATCGATTTTTTTCTCCCACTCCTACTTGATATATGTCTTGTCTTGATTTGCTATTGACTGCCTTAAACTTTTACCATGAATTTGTATTTTTTACTTCCGCCAAGGAGGTTATGTTTTCGGGAGAGTTTGTTTCTTTGTCTGCTGTGAACAAAATAACTCAAAAAGTTATGGATGGATTTTGGTGAAATTTTCAGGAAATGTTCAGCATGGGAAAAAGAAGAAGTGATTCAATTTTGGTGTTGATCCGGATCACCGTCTGGATCCACCATGATGAAAAATATGATTTTTGTGAATAACTACTGAACTACAATAAATATCATTATGAATCCATTGCTAATGGTATGTTTTCATGGTCAAGAAATTTAAATATTTAGATGAAATAAAGGTAGGACTAATATTTATGGTGAAAATCACAATATGGGTGAGGACTTTGCCGCTGGCGGAGGTCTGCGCTCTCCGAGTGCTTTTCTCGTTATGAAGTGTGCTGCTGACCTCTTGGCCAGGTCACTCTTGAAAATGAGATCCTGACATCAGTTGGATTTATCTGGTTAAATAAATGAAATGTGTTTGGCATCAGTGCTTTGTTTTATTTATCAGGAAAAGCCAATACTAAGAGCACACTTATTAGGGAGAAAAACTTTTCAACATCTTCAGTGGCAGCCATGTGGTGTAGTTACTTAAAGAGGCCCTGAGTGAGACTGACACGCCTCCTTTGTATGATAAAGTACTGCAGGACAGTAAGTCTGCAGCATCAGGACTTCTCACTATCTGCCAACAGCAGCCTGGATGTTTTTTTTTTCTTTTAATCTTATAAAAAATGGGGTTTGCCGCTTTATTTAATCCTGTCTGTTGATTCCTGGCTTCAATGCTTTGCCTTTTCTCTTGCTTCTTTGTATATTTTTATCAGTCTTCCTGATTTAATTGATTCTTTTTATTTAGCTATTCTGGTGTGCATTAGTCTCCAAATGCTTCTTGACATCCCAACTACTATCATTACAATTACCAAGCTTTTATTTACCAAGTAGTTGTGGGAAAAATGCATAATTATTATCATTATTGTATATTTTAATCTGTGGTCAACCGTTTCTCTGCGTCAAACATTTGAAAGTAAGTAAATGTGCCATATAAAAAAGTTTGATTGATTTGTACAATGCCTCATTCCCTCTGTATATGAAAAATAGAAGTTTAACGAAAGTCAACATACCCTAGCACTCAATAAAAGTAAGTAAATTAACCTGATTTTGGGCAAAATATGACATCTTCAATTTCACTGGCTTCAGAGAAAAACATTGGTTCTGTAAAACCCAGTGCACACGCTGCACTTTAATAAACTCTCTTTTTCTCGTGTAAAAGCTGACAACGACTTATAGGGATGTTTATCAAACTGATGACACTGATGTTTTACTGGTACCAACACATCCATTATCTACCAAAGCTGGATGCCATTAGAATAGAAGTTTTGGAGTTATAGAACTTTGGGAAGAAGTTCGAAAAGGCCCAGGACAGGAGCGGAAAAACCAGTCGAGAGTCTGAGTGTGCTTGGATTGCCTGGTCTGTCTCTGTATCTCAGCCCTGTGATTGCATAGGGACCAATGTAGGATGTACCCTTTTTCTTGCCCAGTCATTGAGCAAGATGGGATGAATGGTAGAGCTCTTTGATTAGGGCAAGAATCACAATTTTGATGATTTTTTTTTTAATAGATATTAAGATCTCCATTTCAATTCACTATTACTCTTTTGTTTTACAACATGCAATCAAGCTCAACCCAGTGCTCTGCAACCAAAGACAAAGAGAGTCAGTGTATGAGCAATAAAAGTGAATATTTCTTAAAAAAAACAAAAAACAAAATCAACAACAATAAATATGTATATCTGTGGGATCAGTAAATCATGTTGGATAAATGAGCATGGTGTTGTGTGCATGTGTAAAAGACGGACAAGACACTCAGCAGGGGCCGTCAACTCAACATTTTTCTAAATATATGAAAAACAAGCAATATGGTTTCTGGTATGGTGGATTGTGTTGCAGCTGTGCACATACAGTACCTTATATTGATGCTCCTGAGTCCAGGTTCATATACCTAAAACAATGACTGATGATAAAATAAAAAGAAGTGTAAATTGTCATTTGGCAGAGTATTCTTCAGTCCTGATCATTCAGATTCATTATTGTAAGAGGCAGTAATTGTAATTTAAATGGAAACTAAATAAACAGTTCAGCTGAAGTAAACATATTGTCAATTGTATTGCCTCGGTCAAAGACAACAAGTGGAGGCCCAACTCTGCATGTTGTCCCAACTGTCAAGGGTTTACATCCTCTGTTCCAGCAGTCTGAAAGTTCAACTAATGTTGCTTTCAGAAATGAAAAAAACACAACAGAAGCAGATGTTTCTAAAACAGCGATGCAGTCACACAGAAAGGCAGATTTTGGACCTAATGGACATAATAGAAGTCATCATCCAAGACAGTTAAAATCCTGTTTCCCCTTTGGGGACTCCAAGACAGATTTATGGAACATGTTTATTTTAAAGATGCACAATATTCCAATTTCCGATATACTGATATTTCCTAACTCATTTTATCGCTTTTGCCAGTTTGCTACATTATGTAAATTGACCACAATTTGGCAGTCTTTTTGTGGAAAGAACGGATTGATTCTATAAAAATGTGCTGGAAAACTCAAAAAGGGTTAAATAGAAACAGCTGCAGGGATAAAGTGACTGTATGTTGTGGACTTTGCTGAACACAATTGAGTCGACATGCATGAAGACTCATTAAAACTTTTTCTCTTTGTTTGACCCAGGAAAAATGTCTACCGGTCTACAGCCTATCACTTGTTACTTTACAGTAATATCTGATGAAAGACGTACTGATTTGGGATTCTCCTAAACCTTTATGCACATGAAGTAAAGAATCAAGACATGTTGAAGAGCCCTGAGAAACAACAATTCCTGAACACAGGCAGGGGGACAAACACTCCGAGTAAGAAAGGAGGGAGGATTAATCACAGCTACCCTGCAGCATTTTCTCCCAGCCCACCACAGCTAACTCCCCCGCCTGGGTCCTCCTGGACCGCAGCTAAGACCAGAGCGCTCTGTTTGCATTTCACCTCACCAAACCCACGCAGCATCACTGACTGCAGCCTTAAGCACATCAAGGCCAGTTGATGTAAAGGCTTTTAGCATCTCATCATTGTCTCTGAAAGCCAAAGTAAACAGAAGTGACCTACAGCAGGAAGTATAATGTGATTTAATGTGTTGGTAAATATCAGCCGTGCCTTTTAACTGCCTTGGTCAGTTTTCTTTGAAACATAGCAAATATCACTCTGTGGCCTCTTTCAAAGTGATTTATTGGCCCTAACATTTCTGAAAGTGTCTGTACTGCTTTGTAAGAGAATGTTTTCATTAAGCAGGGCTAGATGGATGTTGCCTCCTTTTAGCAGCTGACCCTGAAGTCATCATCTGCCTTGCCAAGTAAGAATTTGGAATGGCTTTGAGATTTTTTTTCTGTCAAAACTTGCGTTTGTGTTTTTAAGACTGCACACAATCTAGGGCTGAACAATTTATCGTTTTCAGATCGAAATCACAATTTTAAACAATGCAATTTTGTGATCGCCAAAGCAGCAATTTTTTGCAGCGCCCCTGACTGACTCAGGATCTGTGGTGTCAAGTATTATACACATACTGTTTTCTTGTAGACAATCTATATGGTAAAAATGCTGGTAAGCAGGTCAACAACACAAAGCCTCTGTTTAGGAGTAGAAGTTAATGAAAACAGATTATTTATCATCACTATTGAAGGTGATTAATGTGTTAAGTGTTTTTCATCATTTATTTCCTTACTGTTGTCTGTACTGTAAACAAAGTGAATTTTGCACTGAAGTTTGATTTGAAAAAAAATCGTGAATTGCAATATCTGCCAGAAAAATCGAAATTAGATCTTTTCCTAAAATCGTTCAGCCCTACATGTGAATATCCCAAAGCTTGATTTGAAGAAAATCGTGAATCGAATTGAAATCACAATATCTGCCAGAAAAATCGCAATTCAATCTTTTCCTAAAATCGTTCAGCCCTAACACAATCTATAGCCTTTTATGATTTTGTTAATATTTGAATATATATATATATATTTACACACAAATAATGACACTAATTTTATTCCAATGTAGACCTTATTGAAAGAATATTAATCCAGCACACTCAGATCACCTCATGCCACTACTAATAGTACTATGTAAATGTGTAATCATCTTTATTCTGTGAAATTTGTTGATAAAAAAAACAATACTGACTTTATTCTCAATATGACTTGCATTTCAGAATTTCAATTTTATTATTAGAATGATGATTTTCAGAATGCTTGCCTAAATTTCAGAATTTTTTTTTCTCAGAATTTAGTGTTTGAAATCAGAATTCTGACTTTATTTTCAGAATTCTAACTTTCATCTTAAAATTCTGACTTTTTTCATTATTCTGATTTTTTCCCTGACAGTTCTGTCTTTAGTCTCTGAATTCTGAGTTCTTGCTCATAATTTTTGAATTTTGACAGAATTATAATTTTACTTGCACACTTTTATTTTTTTCTCATGATTCTAAATTTAATCTCAACATTCTGACTTTGTTTTAGAGACTTAAATATTTTGTTTTCAATCTGTGGACATTTTTTTCCAGTGGCTCTAATTCTCTTGCATATGGAGTCGTGGGTTCAATCATCACTTACTGCTTTTTTCATTTTGCTCTATATAACTTTCTTTACCTCAGAGATGTGTGGACATATGTTTAGTCTCTGAGTTTTTGATCCTGTCTGGAGACCCTGATGAATCCATGCCAACACAAGCCCTTGAACTACCTTCGCCTAAATCCAACTTTAATTGTGCAAACCCTGGCTCTGTTTCAGGTAAAAACATGCAGCCTCATATGGCTTATACGTAATTATGTATGTCAGTGCCAAAAGCAATTACTGCTGCCTTTCAAAGGCAAAATATTTCTTCATAGCGTCAGCTCTGCTGCTGAGCCAACAAGAGGATGTGCCGTAATTGTGAAATATCTTTGCATGAAGAATCTACATTAGCGGATATCATCTGAATACTAATAATACATTATGGTAATCCCAGGAAAGGTGATAGAAAAATGTCTCCATGGTGAGGTCAGTCCACATGACGATGAAAACCATGGACTCAGTAATTAAATGTATCATTAACACAATAAATCCAGAGCTGTAATTAAAAAAGTCTATCGGAACACAACCATCAGTCGATCACTGCGTCGGCTCAGGTTAGCTTAATTTGTCAGTCGGAATCCATCAGTAATGACAATCCTAACCTTGATGTGCTCTTCTGAAGTCCAATTAAGTCTGTGTGATTGCTCATATTGTTGCTGCATGTAAATCAGTCATTGCTCGGTCTGCTTCCTCTTTTTATACTTGCCTGTGTGGGTGAAGGACGCAGTAATTGCAGTTACACTGTATCGCATCACTCTCATTTCAAAAACATGATATTTGAGTCATTTCTTGCTTGTGGATCAAATTGGGCTCCCTGGCATGTTTGAGAAGCCCATCGCAGGTCAAGCCTGAATTAAATCATCAAATAATAAAGGGGTGGGACTCTCCTCGACCTCGCCTCTGTCATTTTCTGGCCTCTTCTGTCAGGGCTTGACCGCCCCCCTGAATGACGCTTTCAACATACATGTCTCCCTTATATTCCACAGTCTGCCTGCATATTTCTCCTAATAGAGGGAGCTGCTGACATGTTACCTGCCTGCTCATCAATCTGTGTCCCTGCGGTTACAAATCAATCACATCTGCAGCACACACGCCCACAGCCTTCCAGAGGTGCTGCTAAGATTCAAACAAGTCAAGCAAGAAGCCTCGGCAGACTTCAATAAAGTCCCACTATGAAAAATCAATGCCTTCACCAGTTTTGTCACATAAAAAAAGCTTTGTAAACAACGGGTGTCAGAGCATATAACAGCTGATGTGATGATAAGATGCTTTCACTAAATCATACAGTCTTGTCAGGCACAGTTAAATGATGAATCCAGTGCCTGTGCGAGTGGTTTCAAACTTTATCCGTACAAGACACCTAAATGTTAACCAGAGTCTCAAGGCACTCCATACTCATTTCGATGCAAAATGTCTCCTTTAGTGCTTCAAAAGGTCTGTCTTTACAGTCTTTGATGATAACTTAGTACCTTCAAAAAATTGCCAGACTGTATTTTCTGTGTTTTTTTTGTTTGTTTTGTAAAATCCTCAATCATTAGAAAAATACACTACAACTTAATCTGTTTTTTTGGCCTGTGGGAAAGGGGTATAATATTCTATCCCAGCTGCAAATTGGGGGTGGGAAACAATATGTTAAGCTTTGCCAGTGTGGTTGGTGATCATAACTCATCAAGCTGGCTTAAATATTTTCTGCTCAGAGGGCCTTCCCACCTAAATGGCCCCTTTATGTAGTAAATGGTATACGCTGCCCCTAAACCTGCAAAATATGGCATAAAGATCTGGGCTGCCTGTCATGCCACTTCCTCTTATGCCTGGAGCTTAGAAGTCATATCTTGATCATAACTGATTTTCTTTTTCATTTTATTACAAAACTACCAAAAAGAAACGAGTAGCATTTTGATGTACACATGTGATCTAACAAAGTAAAGGGCAAATATATCCATAAATGTTATTTAGATATGCTAATTGGGTTGAAGTACGTCCATTTGAGGGTTTTTTTAACACTTAAAGTAATTTGATTGCATTGAATTAAACCCCCAAAAGGCAGCGGGTCCACCAGACCCACCAATACTGCCTTAGTAACAAAAGTATGAGCGTCATTTAAGGTTTAAGGGGAAGGTGGTATAGTGTAGTGGTAATCATACCCCTGTCCCAGCTTTTTTGCAACATATGACGGCTACAAGTTCAAAATGATTGCATATTTACAAAGAAGTTTCTAGTTTTGAACATTACATATCTTGTTGTTTTATTGGATCCAGTTGAATATAGGTCAAAAAGGAATTTTAAATCATTGGAATCTGTTTCTCTTTATCTACGCTTGAAAATGAGTAAAGTAGTAAGTGGTAGAGACACGGAAAAGTGATCTGCCCTCCACCCTCTGATTCTATTAATTTTAATGGACTATGCTTCCTTCGAGGTTTGAAGGAATTTAAAGTTACATGAGATGCAGCTGCATTAAAGCATTAATCTTTAATATATAGGAATGTCTAGATTGGTTGTTGTGTAGTTTTATTTGAACTCATGGTTTTACGAATTTCCAAGCCACACCTGGACTTGTCCCAAGGCACACCAGTGTGCCCCACCACACTATTTGAAAACCACTAGCCAAGGTATTGAACTTCTTTAAGGAAGGTGGGTTTTAGAAATGGATGAATAAATAAGGTCACAATTGAAGCAGCAAAGGTGACTGAGCAGAACAATTGTGCTGTTCAGATAGTTTCAGGAAGGTTGGGAGCTGGTGGCTTGAAACAACCTTGAAGTATTTTAGTTTCAGGTGCGACAAGAGCACTTCAGATTTCTCTAAAGGTTTATATCTCTTTATAATAGGCCGCTGTGGATCATTCTTTATAAAAGATGATGAACAGGCCAGAATCCATAGGTTCATGCTATTTAAAACAAGTATGTTCTCAGGCTTGTAATTTCAAATCTGGCTGGTCACAGCTTCTAATTTAATATCCTGCTCGTCTAAGGTTAAACGGAAAGTCCAGGTCACTGGAGCACAAACTGATATAAATCTTACTCACCTAAATATTAAGATTGTGGGTCCCACCATATGTAAAAGAGGCAAAGCAATGGCCACAGCATCATTTTTTGTTGTCTCCTTGTTTTTAGTATTGACATCATGATTCTCTCCTTAACAATGCAATGACATAAGGTTGTGTTTGTCGTGTCCTAACACAGAGGCTGTGTTGTTGCAAAGTGAAATACAGTAACAAATCTTACTCTAATGTCCAGTCAAGCTGACATTTTGTTTTTTTGTGATAGTTTATCCCCTAAAAGTAATTACAAGGCTTTTTGCTGGCACAATTGACTGCTATATATGGGTCCAAACATAAACACTCAATTTGTTTGCTTCTATGTATTTTTTTAATGATACAACAGGTCTTTATGGGACTGACTGTGTTTAAAACTCAATGTAGTGTTTCTCTACAGAGGACTTCAGGTCAAATTTATCTCTCAAAAAATGTTTTATTTCAGGCATTAAGTTCATTTTGGTGGACCCTTGCTGATAAATAATGGTGATATCTTTATCTGTTCTTCTAATGGAAAACATTTGGCAATGGTGTTATAAGACCTTAACTTCATCCATAGTGAAGTGACAACTTCCTGCCTTTCTGCTGACCAGTCGATTGTGCCAAGTATTTTTACTTGTTTTCTTGAGGGTAGTGTCCAATCAGGAGTTGCCAAAAGTCAACAAGACAAGACCTGCAATTTCCCAGAAGAATTAAAAAGAATGGAATAAGGAAAAATGCTTTTTTTTAATGTTTAAATGTTTAACTGACGCACATTAAAATGCCAAGCTAATACCATCTTAAACACAAGTCTTATTTACCTGGACCAGGTATCCTCCTTGTCGCATTTGCTGCCATCACCAAATGTTAAAGCCATTTCTTTTCCTGTGTTTCTGGCTGCAGACGACTAGTTGCCATTGGACACAGGCGTGCTAACAGTGATGAATGAATCCTTTGTGGTTGTACATCTGAGGCTATCAAAAAATATGCACTCTTCAGCTTTCAGGAATATTTTGTGCGTCACCAGGTGCTTCCTCAGATTTGAAGTATTTCCACCGCTGGCCTTACACTTTGCGTCATAAATATTGCAGCGAGCATAATCTCCATCACATTTAATAAAGTAGAGCCATACTTTCCAGCACTTTCTCTCAGCCATGCTTGCTTTGTTGACTGAACCCGCGGCTGCTGACGTCATTACGCTATTGCTGTGCTGCGTTCAAGTCCGGTATGGAAATTCACCTACTCTACCCAATAGTATGCCTGCTTCTTCCACTCCCTCACAGTCACAAGGATGTGTTTAGGTACCTAAACATGGCACCGTTTGATTTTACATGAATCCTACAGAATTCGGTCGGTACCTCTTAAAGTACCGAATTCGGTACCCATCTCTACCTGATAAAACTGTTACAATTCCAATTGTTCCTGGGGTATTGTTCTATGATAATATTGATTTAATGACAAATGAGGTACCCTTAAAACCAAACATACTTTGCTTTCCACATTTTCTTACTAGAAAAGCAATCTGACAGCACAGACCATCACCAAGCAGCTCAGTTTATCCCATGAATTGTAATTTCCACCCAACATTATAATCCTGTTTTTATTTACTCACATTGTGTAATGAAAAATATTAAACTTCAAGAATTGTGATTATTGTTAATATAAATATCATCCAACAGAGCGACCCAGTTAGTAGTCCGAGCAAAACCACAGTCATGTTTGCTCTATTTCGAATTTTGGGGGTTATGTTGCTATCAGACAGACAGACAAACAAACAGACAGATCCCAGCAATAACATCAATTCCTTGGCTGAGTTAAGTATTAATATTGCTGTTACAAAATTTGGGGATTTTTTTCAAAGTTGGAAGCTTTCCTTAGGAATAAATAGGAATTGGCTTCAATATATTGGAATCACCAGGAATAAACCTGGAATTTCAGAAATTGAAGGTTAGCTTTTAACAGGGATTTGGAATATAATTGGTGAAAATACATTTGAGCATAAGCTTGACTGAACAGATCTCATGCAAGTATACTTGATAGTAGGGATGTAACGGTTACCGGTAAAATGGTAAACCGCGATAAAATTTCCCACGATAATCGTTACCGTGTCCAATTAAAATTACCTTTATATCGTGCTTGATCACCGCACTGCCTCAGTAACGAACGATGATGCTACTCTTTGCCTGGAAAAGCCGGAACTATGTGTCTGCCCTCGATTAAGGAGCCTGACTTGAGGTGCACATGCGCAGTTTGCATTGTTTGGCCTCTGAGTCTGACACATTTATTGACAAAAAAGACAAAAGAACTGTTATGAATGGAATAATAAAGGGGTTAAATGATTTCAATTCTGTGTAAAAGTACTTTTAGAACATTTTGAGCACACTGCAACAATACCGCGATAATAATGATAACCGTGATAATTTTGGCTACAATACAAAATTTCCATATCATTACATCCCTACTTGATAGTATCAATGCTTTTACTCAATCACATACACAGAGGTCACTGCTTGCTGCATTGACATTTAGGCCACGCCTCCTCTATGCTATGTGCATTCCTCTATGACATGCATGGATTATTCTAGACCCTTGGACTGTTGAGGCCATTTTATTGGACTGTGTAAAGTGAAGTTGAAATTGATCAGTCAATGAATAATTTAAACCTGGTAAAGTTCTAATAACAACAAATAAATCTGCTCAAATGTAATATATTTTTGAATTGTCTTGTTTTGTATGGATGTCTGCCTATGACTGAACAAAATGTTTAGTTTTTGCCATTCCTTGCAACCTTAATGGAAGTTTTTCAAGGGCTGGATAGCAAGCTGCTGGGGACCCAATGTGGCCCCAAGGCTTCCAGTTGATCAACACTGCATTGATGAATTGTTAATAGTTTTTGTAGTGTAGCATTCCCATTTGTTGGTAGTTGTGGCGACAAGTGTTTAGGAACAAAGCTTTTCTCCTGACTATGTTGAAGGACAATCTTCTGCAGTCCACAATAATCAGCATTCTCCAGCTCAGAGTAACACAATGGATCCTCTGCATGTGTGTGTATGAGTGTGTGTGATCTACCGTGAGCTTACGGCACAGCTGAGCACCACAATGCAGAGCTGTGACAATCTCAATGACTTCTTTATAATCCTATGAAAGGGAAGCGCTCCATCAAGGAGAAAATGAAAGACAGATACAAGTCAAAAATGGCAGGATTGTAGAAAGGTGTCTCATGAATAACAGGGTTGACAGAGGGGGCATCCATCTCCCAACAGGCCCTGTTATTTTCATTAGTGTCTAAAGAGGACAGATTGGTAGGTGTGTAATGGGAAGACACAGGGCGGCTTCATGCACGTTTCATCTGCCATCGCTCTGTCATGCTCGTTTCATGGCAGACTGAAGCTCAGACCCATCAGAGCATTATCATTCAGGTAGAGCGGCTGTCTATATCAAGGACACGGGCATTACCATGAGAATGAATTACCAGCTGACATCCATGAAACGCAGAAATCTGTCTTCAGCTGCACATGACCTTCTCCCTTTTTGAAAATCAGTGTCATGAGATGGGGCACTCAAACCGAAGGCCCTGAGAGACTCTGTTCTGCCTTTTTCAAAACTTTAACATGGCTACACATAATATCATCTGTACGGTGTCATGGCACATGTTTCAGCACATGAAAGCTTAAACAACTGATTCAACAAGTGTATTAGCATTATTGTTCTAAAAAATATCCAACACTGCCACTGTTGGCAAAACTTCCTTTCTCTATTTTGGTATTATTTTTTTCACAAGTCAGTGCTTTGGTACACATTTCATGGTCAGTAGGTTTAAGAAATCTTTGAGCTTGTACTATTATACACCTCTTGGTGCAACCTTGACACATCATGAGTGATGTACCTGGGGTCATTGGGTGTTTCGGGTCTAACATCATACACCCTCACCCAGGCGACCCAGCCGGGGGTGATCAGGCCCCGACTTCTGTCTAGGTAGTGCACTACGCCACGTGTTCCCCCTCCTCAACAGAATCATTAATGAGAGAATCAAATGTTTTTCGTGTCTGTTTCTAACTAGGGACTGGATGATAATAAGGTGCCACAATTAACCACAGTCGAAAAGTCACAGTTAATTAATGGTATGGCTCTTCAATGCCGTGTTTTTCCCCATGCTCAAAACAGACCAGAACTTTGTTCAGCTCTATAAAAGCTTCATGAACTATAAACAAAGTGGCATAAAGTGTTTGAGCTTCTTCTGCCATCCTTTGCAGCTGATGGGCTGTAATGCATTGGCTTTACAGTTAGTAAAAGTGGCCCACAATAACATAGTGGTATCATTGATTCATATCATATGATTGATTTCATAGTCTACATCTTAAAATTTCTAGTGGTCTACAAGGCTGACCTGTTCAGCAGTGTTGTGGCGAAATAGCCTGGCTGGGTCTGTGACCCTCAAGTCTTTCAGAACTCTGCAATATACCAGCGTCTGACACAATGCTGCTATCATCCTGGATGATAACAATGGGCAGCTGGTCAAAGACCTGTTTGTCGTATGTTATTTTAGTTAGTATACTTGCGCTAACTTTGAAGCTAGGGTCTACGATCTGAAAACCAGTTTGGCTGTTAAGACAGATTTGAAAAACGCAGCCAAAAACAAACTCAGCTCAGCTTTTATTTACAGAACTTTGTGAATGTGCATTTTTTTTTCTCAAATATGTTTTGATTATGTGCTTTCTGTCTTGTTGAGCACTGTGTGACTTCAGTTTTGAAAGCTGATGGTTTACCTGCTCTGATTTATTCTTGTTCAATAAATGAACATCATGTTAGTCTTTGATTTTTTATTTTAACTTATGTTAGATGTGCATTTTATACATTGTCTATGGATAACTCTTATCTTATGATTGGAAAATCCCCTAAAATTCTAATTTTATCTAAAATTATTGCTGTTAGTGATCACAAATGTTTAAAACTTGGCAGTGGCTCTGTGGGTAAATGTGATAAATTGTGTGGATTAAATATTGTTTTTTGTTTGTAGGGACTGTTGACTGAGAAAAGGGATGATTTTAAATAAATTCTGGAGCCTAGCCTGGTCTGGAGCAGGCTAGCTCCACAGAATAAATCTCCATGGTAACTTCCGTCAAAACATCCCACTTTCCTCTCCCATTATTGTGCTATGAGATCACAGAGATAACCAAGATAACCTGGCTCAATCCCTTATCTTGGCTTTGTGCAACAGGCCCCAGGTCTTTTATGGAAAATTAACTAGGGCCTCAAAGAGTGAGTATCTGTTATCCTGCAAACTGGAGGGATGCACAAGGATTAAGTTATTATACATCCATTTTTGTGAACTGAGTATTGTAGGTGTTGTGGCATAAACTACAGTGATAGTATAATTCATTGCAAAATGCTAAAGATCAACAAAAGTAATGACTTTTATCCTGGCCCCAAAATTCACAACCATCCCATCCCTACTTCTAACACAAATAACCTGTCACAGTGAAAGAAACAGGTCAGCTCTAGTGAAGTGGAAAGGTTTCATCATTTCACATGCACTTACTTAAGATTACAGGTTAGTCACACAACCACATGTGCAGCAATATTTTGTTTCCTACATGCAGCAAACGTTAGAATCCCATCATTTCAGTCAAGAGATGCAGTTAAAACGAATATTGGGCTCACTGGCGTTCCAGCTCTGTGGGTGGGAAATGCTCTTCTCTGCTTTCAAGCAGTTTCACTCGGAGGGAAGGCGCCCCTGTGCCATTAGACATGTATATGTAAATTGCGGGTAGGTGGTTATGCTTTCTGTGCCTCACTGAGAGCTGCACACACTCCTGACTGGGAGACTAGTGCCACCTAGTGGTGTGACTCAGAGGAAAAAGTCCAACTTGCTTATATCAGCATGAGCGGTTCGGATGATTAAAGCAGAGTTGATGCATCATCATCATCACATTATTAAAAAAAGGTCTATTAAAGTCAGGGCAGTGCATTTGTTTAATAAAGAGGTTTACATCTACAGTAAAGTGTGGTATGACTCAGAGTTATCGAGCAGTGATGTAAACAGTTGAAAATGTGGGCAGAATTCTAAAACAGCTCTGTTACTGCAGTCATGACCGTTTAATAACACAAGACTGAGCTGGTTGTTATAAAAGGCCGTGTGTATGACTCCATAAGCAGGAGTGTTAGGGGTCAGTGCTTCAGCCGGGCACCCCTCCAGCCTTTATCTCTGCCTCAGTGTGAATAAAAAAAAAACTCAGTGTCTGTTCATGACTCCCCGGATTTGTGAACTCAGGGCACCATTCAGCCATCGAGTGCTCTTCACAGTCATTATTATGTTTTGTTTTTACCAACAGAAGTGACTCACAAAAGAGCAGCTGCTGATGTGTGAGTGCAAAAATCCAGACACACTCCAAACAGGCATGTGCACATCTGTGCTCCATCCATAGATATCAGGTTGAACAAAGTGTAAAAGCATTACTGAGCTGTGTGCGCACTAATGGAGATCAAATGTTAGAGACTTGGGGATGTTTAAACCACAGTACACTGAGGCTCTGAAATGTTTGCTGAAAGTCAAATCATGACCACATCAGTGGCCTTCAGGACCAGGTTTGTCAAGGTTTTGTTCAAGGCAGGAGATCTACTTAAGTCTGATCTTGTGTTCACATTTTTTGTCCATTGGCATCATGAGTGTTTTTGTTTATGTACTGGCCTGTATGTGCTGCTGTTACTGGAGAATACCACGAGTGGGTACAAAAGACTGTAGACTGCACGTGACTACTTGTTATGTTTGAAGTAAACTGAAAACATGGTAGTCAATCTTAGAATAAAAGTAACAAAATAAACACCAATTATCATCTAATATTTGTAAGCAACTGATGAACTGTGGTTAGACCTTACCACTGGCATTGTCTGTGCTCAGGTTTTGTAATATTTACCTCCATGAATGTTGTAACTGTCTGTTGCTATCTAATGAGTGACCTTGTTAACTGATGACTTGGGGCCAATTATGATGACACCAATGTAAAAGAGAGTTAACAAACCATTGCTTGATTGTGAAGTGTTATACTACAGGGTTCCCACACGTCCTGGAAAACCTGGAAACTGATTGCCCAATTTTCCAGTCATGGAAAACAAATGGAAAATGAAGAAATAAGTTAATTGTCCTGGAGAATTATCTGTCTTTCTTCAATCTTGAAACATAGGAAATTAAGTAAAAATGTACTAGGTAACTAATGTACATGTAGCCAGAAAATATGAGTAGGTAAAAAAAAAAATGCAAGTTAAGGCATACAATCTAAAAACTCAAAGCAGTGGGGACAAAAAGAAATAATAAAAAAAATGACAAAAAAATAAAAATAAAATAAATTTTAGGCTAAATTAACAAAATCTATTCATAAAAAAGCAGAGTAAATATAGACTAAAAAATATGTATCACCATAAATTTATAATCGTAAGACACATAAAAGCCAGACTAAACAGATAGCTAACAGACAATGTTTGCTGGAGAGTTAGAAACAAAGAAGTTCTAAGATCAGTATGATAAATAGCTAGAGATATTGTTCATCAACCTCTGATATGTTTTTAGAAGGCTAACTAGAATTGAAAACTGCCCACAGCAACAGTGTAACTTCAGTTGGTTATGTGACATTGGAAAAAGTCCTGGAAGAGTCCTGGAAAATGATTTCTAGAAAAGAGTGGGAACCCTGTACTATCATAGAACAACAACCACTAATCAGTAGTTTATGTGTGAAAACTACAACCAGAGAGACTGAGGTAACACAAAACACCCACAGACAAAATTACCAATAGTGTCAACTTATAGTCATCAAATTACATAGTCACTGGTTGACTTGATACACCAAATTCATTTCCTTGTTTTCAGATTGCTTAAAGAGGATTTACTGGTCACCAGCTGGATCAACAGTCATTTTTGTCTGTGCAGTATCACATTATTTAGATGTGGATGATTGTGGTCTTGATTAATTTGCTCTTCTCTTAAACTTTCTCTTATAGTTGTTCCTGCTGACTGTCATGTGAGGACTCCAGCTTGCGTCTGCACTATGTTTATCCTGGATGACGTA
This sequence comes from Scarus forsteni, assembly GCA_036419115.1. Lineage (NCBI taxonomy): Eukaryota > Metazoa > Chordata > Actinopteri > Labriformes > Labridae > Scarus > Scarus forsteni. Next base: position 1,837,835 of record JAZDUH010000391.1, read on the forward strand.
CATAACCAACACACTGGATCCAAAATACAAAGATGATGTGTGGCTTCATCATGTGGCATTTTTTGTGCCTTGATTGATAGGAGAGAGACAGTGGATAGGCTTGTGAAAGGGGGTGAGAGAGTAGGGGAAGACACTCAGCAAGCTGGTCACAGGCTGGATTCGAATCTGGACCGGCAGAAGCATGTACATGGGGTACCTGGTTGCTAACCACTCTGCCAAACCAGCACCCCGCCACTGGTGTTTTAACAGTATTGACATATTTGTGATGGTGCTGTATTGGAACTAGTTCACTTTTAGGCAGGATACGCACTTGAATGATCGCTACCTATTCTTCTATGCATTCTTGTTGAGAGGTTCTGTTTTTCTGGCGTTTGAGTGCTTGTTTGTTTATTAACAGAGTGTTTTAGTCAAAAACAAAATTGGTTGAAATTTTCAAAAAGATCTAAAATGGGCCAAGGACCAAATTGATTAGATTTTGATAGGGATCCATATCCTGATGTGAATCAAGGAGTTTTTTTGAAGGATTTATCTACATGGCTAGACAATTTCACTAATAACTGAAGAATTTTTCTTCACAGATTATGGTGACAATTTCAGGGATTTTTTGTCATGGCACAGGAGACAAGTGATTAGATTTTGATATTGATTCAAATCTGGATATGGGTCCAGGTTTTATTTTTAGCATTTGCCAATGTAAGACAGGACAGTACCCCATATTTGACAATAACTTGCCCGACAATGTTGGAAATGCCAGGTTTGTGCTATCCAAGCACTTCTAGTTCCTTTTTGTTAATACTTCTAGTGCTTTTGCCATGGACATGTGCTGTTGCTGTCTGCCATTTTAACCTCAGGCTTTTTGCCTCTGTGGATTGTGGGAAACAGAATGCAAATAGAACTGGTTTAATGCATACTGATTATTTTGGCATACTACAGTTTTTGCAAGTATTTGCTTGTTGCATATTTGATTTTGGCAAAGTCAGCATATGTACTAGGCTTGTCACGAGAACCGATACTTCGGTACCAAGTCGGTACTAAGATTCAGAAAATGTGACGGTACTGACTTTTCTAGACTACCCAAAGTACCGTTGGTACCGAGGCGCCAGATCTGGCCACTGTAAATGAGCAATTATCTGGCAACCCTCACACAGTGCTTATCACATGCGAAGAACAACGACACACGACATGTCGGAGGCACACGCACCTGGCTCGTCAACAACGAAACATTTAAAAGACAAGCATCTAGACTCGGACAGAGAATTCAAGGTAAGTGCATTTGAATTCACGTGTTATCACTGTTTCTCATATCTAATGACGTTACAATGATGAGATGAGCCCAGCCCATAGTAAATGAGCTGCATGGCAAAATAACATTAGCGTTATGTCCAGCCTCGCTGCTACCTCCGCTGCTGTGCGGCTTGTAAAATCATGAAGGAAGAGAAAAGAGAGGGACAGAAAGAGAGAGTCCGCAGAAGAAATGGCAGAGAGTGTCCCGAGTGTGTGGTCACTACAAGAAGGGACGAAAAGAAAACACAGTGCAGTGTGTCTGATGTCAAACGGAGTTAGCGTAGCACGTAGCTTAGCATGATAGCACGTCGTCAATCTAAAAACATCCGGTCTGTGCAACAGGACGACACTGACGATACATCAACAGAAGCAGCTGTGATCAATAACTGACATAGTAAATAACCTACTTTGATTATGGCTCAGTGTAAAGGCTGGTTCAGATCGTAAATCAATGCGGAGGCTACTTGCCCAGAATCATGTGTATTTTGTTCACATACTTTTCACAAATAATAACTTTACATATAATTTGATAGCAGAGAGTAGAACAGGAAACACTGACAGTGAGTAGAGGAAGCAGGTGTAGGGAATGCTTTCATATGTTATAGAAATGAACATTAGCTAGTTAAATTATCTTAGTATCCAAGTATGATATTATTTGGTCCTAGAAATAAAGTAAGCAAAATAAGATCATCAATATGGAACAGTAGTAAATGCTATAAGGCACTGTCATATAAAAAGGTTTTAAAAAGTTTCACCACCATGTCTGTAAATTGCTGCTCCCTCTCTCTCTCTCTCTATGTGTTAGTATTGCCTCTGCTGTTCTCATACAGTCATTAAGCTATACCCAAATCTCAATCTTGTTTTCACAGTAGGCCTATAAGCCAGAGGAGGACAGTGACATGGACAGGCCGGGCAAAGCCAGCATCAAGATACGCAGCCAACAAGAATGGACGCTTTCAATTTAAGCATAATATTGTTTGTTGTTCACTTTGTTCAAATAAAGGAGCGTATGTTGAACTACAGGGGATTTTTTTTATTTTTACCATGGTATCGAGTATCGAAGAATTTAAGTGGTATTGGTATCGACTACTAAATTTCTGGTATCGTGACAAGCCTAATATGTACTAATGGTGTATTGGGCAGTTTTAATCTTACCCCTTGTTTTCATCTGTGTATCAAACTATGTTACATTGGCACTGCAGGTCCTTGTAGAAAGGTAATAGTTTCATGGATGGGTCAGAATCTAAAGATTAGGTTGTGATTTATGTCTGTACTGGAACTAACTGACTAGTACAACATCCAAATTGCTGTAGTATGTAGGCTTTGTCTTTGATTCAAATCATATTCAGGCTATACTAATGTACAACAATGAAACTCAATGAAGTGCAAGTCTTTAGCAAATAAGGCAGCATAAATATGAGAGCATTTAAGAAATAATCTACTTGTACACAGTAAGGCAATGATATTAAAGTATTAGAACACACTGAGAAATCCTTAACACAGCAGGGCAGACGCTCAAAGAAATCTAGAGGCGATACAAATTTGCAAAGCTATGACTCATAAATTATACATGACAGGTTATTTCCCTTTTATATTCTAACTGCTTTGTTGTCACTTCACAAAGTGCGGCAGCAATAAGCTGCTTCACTGACTGGAAACAAGAAAAAAAAAAAGCTTCACTTCCCATCCCAACATGAAATTGTCTTTGAGTGCAAATTCGTTTGACGATTACATTTCCAACTATTGTTTAGGAAAGTGCCTCTGCTTGATAGGACGAAAATATTTGTCAGCATGAGCTTAATAAACAGAAGCAATGAATTAAGAAGTAAAACTGGTGCACACTGGATTCCTTGCAAAGAAATTAAAGGTGCAAAAGCATCACTCAGCAGAAGAGGCTCTGCTTTGAGCAAGGGCAGGAATTCAGCTGGTTGCTGAAATGAATATTCTAAATGAGGAATTGATTGGCCATTATGAGGAACTAGCACTCTTAATTTACTTGTAAAATGTGTCAGAAAATAAATTTGCATATATATTACAAAAGCTCTAAGATAGAGGCAGCTTGGGCAGAATGCAAACCAGTGTAGCTACAAGATTGAATTACATCCTAATTGAATCCATCAGTTATTTTCAACTACATCAAAGATTGGATTGTGTTTTTGAGTGGCCAAAAACTTTATTAAAAAAACAATTTTAGAGTCTCACACAATCTTCAGACTTTGAAAACATATCTTTCTGCTTATTACTCGACAGTCCTGCTGTAGAGCCACACTTTGAGGGACTTTTTTTAGGTGAATCCACTGGCAAAGGATTGGTCCATAGATGAAACGACAGAAGATGATTGATTGATTGATTGATTGAGGTAGCTTTATAAAAGTCCCATCCTTCCATCTTTGTCTTTGAAAATTATATTTGAAGCATGGTAAAACTTTAAAAAGGGGGTGCTGGTTTGGCGGAGTGTTTGGCAACCCGGCACCCCATGTACTTGCTTCTGCCGGTCCTACTACTGAATTTTGTTTCATAACTCTTTTCCAATAAAACAAAAATTGTAAAAAGTGAGTTTTAAAAGCATTGACAATACAACCAATGTGGTTCAGACATAGAAGTTATGTACAAAGTACTAAATCAAATGTGTAAATAGGTTTAACTTTGAGTCCGACAGTGGAGATTTGCAAGTAGAACATTACAGCAGTTACAAAAAGTAAAATAGTTAACTATTCAGTAGGGGTGTAATGAAATTTCGTGGCACGAAATTTCGCGAAATAAAAAATGATGAAATAAAAGCACAAAATAAAAAACGCGAAGGGGCGTGCGCACCACTGAGACTGGTGATTTTTTACCCTCCTCGCCTACTGTAGCAAGACACTCGGTTCAATATGGAGGAAGATGAGGCTTCCCATGTAAAAGACGAGAGAACGGTGAGAAGATTGCAGACAAAACAACAACCGTGTGCAAAATATGCCGCTAAAGTTCGCCGTATACTGCGGCGAGTACAACTACTAACTACTCTGAACTGGAGACAGGCAGCAACTGTATGTTTGTGTAAGTCTGCATAAAAAACAATATTTGATTTTTGCATCTACTGTTGAGTTGACAGAATTTGATCATACTTGAAGATCAGAAGTATATGCACTGTTATAGGCTAAATATTATAGTTCACAGTTCAGACATTTATAGGTCTAAACTGCAGCTCTGAGGACTGCTATTTGTTTTCCTTTTCATTCAAGAATGTAGTTATCCTGATTTTTACAACAACAAAGCACTTTTTATTGAGATTTAATGTTTGTATTTGCACTGTAGTCTAAATAAGGGGAAGAAAAAACAGTTTTGTTTTTTTTCAAAGAGCATTTATTTTGTACTGATTCAACAGTATGTTTTGTTTGTCTGCATTAGGAAGAAAATAAAGAAAACGATATTTTTGCACAACTTCCTACTGTTGGGGATTTTCTGTAATCTTTATTTTGTATCGTGAGTATTTCTTATTGTAAGCCCTGTTTCATATTTCGTATGGTTTCGTGAGTTGACTATTTCGTTACACCCCTGCTATCCAGTTATTATATATCCTAAATCATCTCAAATCCCTCTATAACTCATAGTATCTCTCCTTCTCTGAAGTCCTCCCTTGTTTTCTGCTTGTGTCTTATCATCCCCTCCACCATGCACTGTATTGTTCAGCTGATGATGAATGACCACAGCACTTGAAGCCAGAATGAGCTCCCACTGAAGACCACACGAATGCCACGCTTTCAATACGTTCTCCAGAAAGATTCATTACAGTAATTAAAGTTCTGTTTTCTCACATTCTTCTGCAGGAGTTGCTTCTCGCAATCACTCTTAACAGAAACAAAGCTCGCTGTACTCCGGGGCGACGTCAGAAGTGGGTGGCTGGACTGCCGTCCTATTTTTATCGAGGTGGACATCAATAGCTTGGATAATCAAATCCAACAGATTGTGCTCCAAGAAACAAATTGCTTCATTTAAGCATGAAAATGATTGAGCAAAAGGATGACAATCACAGCGGAGAGCATTTATCAAAGCTGTTTACATGAGACACAAATCATGGCTGCTGCATCCACTTGAAAAATTGCTTTGTCATAGTTACAATTTATCATTGACATGTTGTATTTACTGAAAACCAATCTGTCTGATGATAGTCAAGACAGATTGAATATGTCAATTATCTCTAAGCAGCATTAATAAGACATCTCATGTGTGCTGCATAAACAGACACATATGCTTTCACAAATTATCTTGAAACAAATAAGAAACACAATCTGAGTAAACAAGTGGAGAAACATTGCAATGCAAAAACAACGGAAATTAAAAACCCTAGAAAAAAACTGCACTATATTTAGAGGGGTAACATGATATATTTTAATCACTAATAATGCAGAAGCGGTCTTTGCACTCCCCACTGATCTCCACAACAGACACAGCATCTGCACTGATGTTAATATGAGCTAATATGTTGTTAAGAGGACTTAATATGTTAAGAGAACATGTTCTGCTTTTTGGAGTTTTTTGTTGTAGTTGGACTGCAGAGCATTATGGCATCAGTGCTGGATGTTATTTTGGTCAACATCCAGTCAGAATTGTAGGTGATGGCAGATGTGACCTTGATGTAAACCTGCTATGTAGCTTACCTTTAGAGTTTCTTAGTCTGACTCCACGTCTCTGAGTAAAAATCTTGTTTAAAGATTTATTTGGTCTTCTACGTGTGCTCACTGAAACCAGTTGGTGAGGCAGCTTTATCAAACAGAGCATCATGGATATCCAATTAGAGATGCATGGATTAAGAAAATCAGGGCCTGAACCAACACAGATGTCCAAAAGAACATATTAGCTAATGCCAAAGCCAGTGTAATACTCATTTCTTCTTCTGGTGTAATATATTTGAAATGTTTGACCACAAAAACAAATCATTTGGTCAAATGTAGAGCTGCAGCTATCGATTCTTTTTGTAATCGATTACTCTGTCAAATTTTTGTCGATTAATCGGATAACAGTTACATTGCGCTCACTGCTATTTATTTATTTTTTACATTGAATCACTACACATTATTATTATTATTATTAGTAACACACAATACAGAAAAGCCAGGTCACCTAAATCAACAAATTGTTTTTCTTATTTTGAACATTCTGAGCATAAATGGGATCTCAAAATCAAAATCTGTACTTTTGTTTTTACTCTGGCCCATATCTTGCTTTTTTCAGTGTTTTTTTTTAGTTTGGTTATTTTTATTTTATTTGTATTCATGCTTGTCTCTTTTTGCTAAATTATTGCCTTTACTACTATTGATGATCTTATTTTGCTTACTTTATTTCTAGGACCAAATAATGTCATACTTAGATACTAAGATAATTTAACTAGCTAATGTACATTTCTATAACATATGAAAACATTCTCTACACCTGCTTCCTCTACTCACTGTCAGTGTTTCCTGTTCTACTCTCTACAATCAGATTAAATGTAAAGTTATTGGATGTGAAAAGTATGTGAACAAAATACACATGATTCTGGGCAAGTAGCCTCCGCATTGATTTACATTCTGAACCAGCCTTTACACGGAGCCATAATCAAAGTAGGTTATTTACTAGCCCCTATCTCAGTTATTGATCACATTAGCTGCTTCTGTTGATGTATCATGAGCGTCATCCTGTTGTGTCGCTCTGACGCACAGACCGGATGTTTACTGTTGATGTGCTGCTGCAGTGACGACGTGCTATCATGCTAAGCTACGTGCTAAGCTAACTCCCTTTGACATCAGACACACTGCACTGTGTTTTCTTTTCGTCCCTTCTTGTAGTGACCACACACTTGGGACACTCTCCCTCTCTTTTCTCTTCCTTCATGATTTTACAAGCCGCGCAGCAGCGGAGGTAGCAGGCGCATTGTGCCACAGAAATGACTGTCCATGTCAAACACAGTGCACTGTATAGTAGTCCAGATATAAATTTTATGTGTATAATTATATATTAAACAAGGCTTCGAGGCACGCAATTTGCCTTGAAGATATTATGTAATTGAATATTCGCGATTGTTCAAGGAATAGTTTCAGCTATTCCAGCTATATCTAGTAAAATGGATCACTTTCTTCTCTTGATTCAGCAGTTAGGTAGCCTTGTAGTGCAGCTAGATCTGCCCGATTCAATGTTTGTACTCAAACAGATCCAATTTGTTGAGCGCCAGTTTGCAACAGTTGTGCTTGACCCTTAGTAGCGCAGCCCAGTGAGAGGAGGAGGAGCTATGAGCAAAACAACAGCAGAGAGTGACTTCTCATACAAAGACTAGCATGGATGCTAATGCATTTCAATTAGATCTGGACCACATGTCTTTATTAAATAAAAAACAAAATAAAAAAAAGCAAATTACAACACTGACAGCTTTTTGATGGAAAGGATATCTTCACTCCACTTCTGACATGTTTTGCCAAGAGTTTGATCTAAGGAAAAGCACATTTCGTTATTTAAACCGCAACAGTTGCCCTGGCCAACTCAATTATCTGATTGACCTAACTGTAATGAATGTGATTGATGGAGTGATCAGCCAATCACCTGGAGGATATGTTTTTGAAAGGTTTTGACAATTTCACTTTCTACAAGATGTTGCCCTGATGGAACAGTGAAATGCTACAATCAAGCATAGAATTATGGCGACTAACAGAGAAGTTAATATAAGTTAATATAAGTTAGTATAATTAAACAAATAAACATCCATCATTGCCATATTTTTTGTAAAGCTGATGTTGCCAGGTTAACCAGTACCATTGTTTAACCTAACTCCTTTTATTGTAAACAAATAAGCAGAGGAGTTAGAAACATTACTGGTTAGAAGTTGAATCTCTGTGAATTAATTTACATCAAAAGCTTGTGAAGTATTCAGCTAATCAATACTCACTGACTGACCTCAGCTCAGCTGTCTCTGTACAAAGAACCATCTGGAAGCTGTCAGCTGTAGCTCCTTTTAAAGTGAGAGGGCTGCAAAACTGACTGGTAGGCTACAAAGCAAAAACTCAGCATTTTCTTTTCTTATTGATTTATAGATCTTATTCACAGGCCTGGTGTGGTGGGCAGGATAAAACCATTTTCAGTGAGCTTTGGGAGACCAATTGATCAGTTGTTTCACATGCACAGTATTTGCAACTATAACTGATACACAAAGATTTGTCAATAATAGACTTTACTCTATGATCTGTGGACAACTCCAAAAACACAACAGTAGATGTTAAGCTGTTCAAACATTTCATCTTTCAAAAGGGGGTCCTGCAGAAAGGTTTGGGAACAGCTGGATTGATCCGCTATTCATGAAAAAAAAAATGTGCAAAGATATGACTATGTAACATGGAAACACGTCTAAGAAGTTCCTTAAAAGTGTACTGAAATGTAGATACCCTTTTGAGGATGAAACATATAAACTTACACAAACCGGTCAAGTCAGATATACATGGACCCATCTGAAATTGTACCATAGATCTTCTCTTTTTGCCCAAATTTGAACTTAAGACTAAATATAATGGATGAAGTTTCTAAACTACTTTGTCCTAGCTGGTCTCAACATGGACTTTAAAACAGATTTCAACAGTGTTTAAATATATTTATCCAACAGCACTGAAAACAATGTTTTGGAGATTTAGCTACTGTTTCTTGACTTTGCACATCCTGAAATCATGCAGATCAATCTTGCCAAGTTCCAATCTGTAATGATTGTGAGCAGCCCAAAGTAGCACGGCCCGATCGGTGTTGTTTAGAGCAGGAAGAGGAGCAAGCTACAAGGGAGATGACAGCAGGAAGTGACTGCAGGCACAGAGATTAGACATCAATGCTAACAGCTTCAGAAACAGTTCTTTCATATTGTGACTACATTTAATTCTTAAATTTAAAAACAAATAACAACCCTACCATCCTCCCTGTAGTAAGGACATTTTCCTCTACTTCTGACATGTTTTGACAAGACTTTGTTTTACAAAGTGACACTTTCCGTTACACAGTAGCTCTTGCCGACTGCATTTTTAGACTGGCCCATAATTAATACATTTTGCAATTTGTTTTGGATGCATAATGTATGAACAAAGCACAGCCACAAAGTGCAGATGTCCATGAAAGCAAGTTAATTCAAGTTACACAAATGAATTTAAGCTACTACCTGATTTACAACAGACTGTGCATCTATAGGTAATTTTAATTATTTGATTACAACACAATACACATACACAGTACACACACAGAAACATGTATATATGTGTATATATGTATGTATATATATATATATATATATATATATATATATATATATATATATATGTGTATATGTATATGTATATGTATATATGTATATGTATATATGTATATGTATATATATGTATATGTATATATATGTATATGTATATATATATGTATATGTATATATATGTATATACAGCATATATATACAGCATATATACAGCATATATACAGCATATATATATATATATATATATATATGCATATATATATATACAGCATATATATATATATATACATATACATATATACAGCATATCTACATATAACAGCAAGAATATCTGTAACTTTAGGCTATTGCTGCTGATGCTGCTGCATAGAGAAGGAAAGAGGGAAAGGTCTTAATCTCACAAACTTTTTTGTCTATTTCATAGAGGTGCTCACAAGAAGTTGTGAACACACGTTTTACACTGAAGAGTATTGTATAAGTGCATTGTTAGTACTGGTAAAAATCCTTTTTTGTGCATTCTTTATTCTTATATGGCCACTTGACTGTCTATCATAAATTTGTTACGGTTAATAGCTTCAGAAAACCCCACAAAGGAAAAACTGAATAAAAACTGTATTTAGATGATTTGAAGAAAGCTGTTAGGATTCAGCTAAACTAAGCCTTTCGTTCACATGAAACAGAGCAAAAGATGAGTTTTTGGGCACTGAAGCATAATGTCAATAACAAGGACAGACATTGATCTAACCATTGCTTTCAAAGGAGTCGTAACCCCATGACAGGTCATCAGCTTGCTTATCCATTCCAGCAGCATTATTGCCACAAACCACACAGCACTCTGGTCCCACAGTCTACAGCAACCATAACAATCACTGAAGGGCCATCTCAAATCAAAAATGATGGTCTAATCAGAGCAGAGTTTAACCTGCTGCTCCTCTTCATGCCAAACAAATGCTAAATAAAATGATTTTAAAAATGAAAGGTCTTAGTTTGTTCTACCTGCTTTTGTCCTTGAGTTTTTCCACTGGCTTTACCTTCAGCCCACACAAGCAGAAACCCTGTGGCCTGAATCTATAAGAATTTACATGCCTGACTCAGGCGACGATGGAGACGCTGATGAAAAGAGACTGAAGGTCAAATGAGAACTGGGCTGCAGTAAATCTGCTTTAAGGGCAGAGTTGGGAAGTAGTTCCAAACATATCAACCAGCAGTGGAGTGTACAGTTTGTAACAGCACATACGCACAGTCCTGCTGCTGCTGGTAATTACTGAGAGTCAAAGCTTAGACTCTGCCGTCTGATAATTGGTTCTTCCTTTGGGACAAGAGATAAGGACCAAAGAAGGGCTATTATAACCACAGTGTACTGTGTAAGACTGTTCTATATCCCGACTCTGAGCACTCTTCAGTTGTGAGATCAAACACAAAATACACCCCAATTTCTTAAAATCCTGGCACAGAGTGAAAAATGTAGTCTTGCAGTTCAGGCACAAGTTCTAGAGTTTGCATCAGGATAGACTCCCCGATTTGTAAAGACTAAGTCTAGGTTCAGGTCTTCACATATGATTCACAGTGAAGTCTGAGTTGAGTCTTTATTGGCCGGATCTATGTCCCAGTCACAAGTCCTTCTTGCTCCAGTCAAAGTGAAGGTATCCATAGAAGATTCTGAGCTGAGTCCAAGACAAGTCTTCATTGTTTAGTTTAAGTATTAGTCACTAGTCCTGGCCCGAAATTTTGTTTCCACTCACAGCATCAATGTTCAGTTTTCCAAAAAAAAAAAAAAAACACAGACTCAAGATCTCATTGCTTTAGTTCACGTATGAGTCCAAGTGAAGATTATTTAAAGAAAAGTCCAAGTCTGAGTTTCTAAAGCAGTGTTTCCATTGGACCTTATCAAGTCCTCATTGCTTTGGATTTGAGTCTAAGTTCCAAGTCTTTAGTGGTCAGTTCAAGTCACTAAAGCGTTGGTCCCCTTTGCCTGAATTCAAGTTAGAGTCAAAGTCTTAAGTTCCAAGAGTTTGAGTTTTAGGGTGTTTTCACAATAGGTCCACTTGTTTTGAACCATGCTGTGGTGCGGTTCGCCCCCCTCCCCCTTTCCCGCTGGCTTTCATTCACACTGACAATATCGAACCATGCCCGGACCCACTTGTGTATTTACTCAGTTTGAAACAGCAGGGGGCAATATGCACATAACTGGTTACCAAACCTGCAACGGAGGAGAACAAAGAAGAGGCTACTATGATAACCATTTCCTACACCAGACAACCAATGTTTACGTTTCTCTGTGTTCTACATTTTCCTTCAAATGTGTTTTTTTTTATCGTGTTTGAGACGGCATCAGCGACCTTCTGGACCCTCGTAAATCATTGTAATCCTCAACCAGAATAAACAAATCGACAAATTGAGTGAGCAAAAGATTCAACCGTGGGATTACCAGGAAGTAATGCATCAAAAGTAGATTGGTTCGGACCACTTTGTTTCACACCAGTGAAACCACACAAAATGTAGGGAGATGGAGCGGATCGAGACCACCCCTTCATGAAGGTCTCGGACTGGCTGATTTGGTGCGGACACCAAAGAGCGATGGTTGCATTCACATTGTCACTAACGTACCAAACCCTGTGCCAAAACTTCTTTGGTGCGCACCAAATGTGGTTGGTGTGAAAACGAAATACTCAGAGTCAAATTCAAGTTGAGCCCTTATGCCTGAGTGTAAGACCAGGGCTCAAGATCTTCATGTTCCAATCAAGGTGAAGTGTTCAAAGAAGACTTGGCCTGAGTTGGATCCTTATTACTCAAGTTGAGTCCATGCCCAAGCCTCAAAAGAAGATTCCAAGTCTTGGTCTTTTCCTCTTTGTCCTCACTTAAAATCTGAGTCCAATTCTCGAGTCTGCAGTGTTTATTTACAAGTCAGAGTTTACAAAGATGATTCTGAGCAAATGCCAAATGCCTGGGTTTGAGTCTGAGTCTCAGGTCTTCCATCATAGAATATTAGTTGGAGTCTCCATGAAATACTCAAGTATAAGATTAGTTCTTGTTTTCTGAGTTGGAGTTCAAGTGTAACGTCCTTAGTGGTAAACTCCAAGTGTACCAGAAAGATTCTGAGTCAAGTCTGGGTTAAGTCCTCTTTTCCTAGATTAAAATCAGCCTTAACCTCAAGTCTGTAGTGGTTGAGTCTCAGGAGATAATTCCCAGTTCAGTTAGTCTTCAGTCCATATTTGTTCCATTCATTGCCAAGTCTCCAAAGAAGATCTTAAGTCAGATCTTTGTCAAGTATGTATTTCCTGAGTTTGAGCATTGTGTGCCTTTAAAGAAGTATGGGTACAAATACATTTTGCAGAGGGGTTAACATCAACAACCAGCATGTTATCTAAGTAATGACAGTTGCATTATTGACACCAGATCACATTCAGTTATTTTGTTACTGCAGGAGCACTGTCATCTACAACAGCAATGGGGTTAACTTTCTTGTTGGAAGACCTTTCTTGTGAGTTTATATCACTCGTAATTCTGCTGGTGTACAATTTTGGAACATGTCGTGCTGCTTCAGAACAAAAACTTCTGAAATTGGCTTGAAGAACAAAGAATGAGGTCTGATTTGGAAAATTGGTGCTTATGCTTCAGAGATTTCTTCAAAACTCCCTTTATTTCTCTGGAAAAAACATTAAACCCCGCACAACCAGGCCAGCCATATTTTTTGGATTCTGGTCCAAACAAGAGTCTGGAAAGAGCCCAGCTGAAAGCCTCATCAGGATTTACTGGCTGACAGCCAGACAGTTTTAAGGTGTGAGATGATAATCTCCGCATCAAACATTAGATTTAATGTTCCAGCCACACCAGATGGCAGTAATCGCATACAGTGCTGTTCTCTTACATCATGAAGGCACTGAGTTGTTTCGACAGTCTTAAACGCTTTCTTGGGTCTTTTGAAGATAATTTGAGGTGAGGATTCATTCATAAGATATACAGACATAAGCAGAGCTTAGGGAAATGTAGTTTCTTTGAGGAGTCTTGGGTAAATGATGACTCTGTTTTGTACAACAGAAAATAAAGGCCAACAGTAAATACACTGACATTTAAATAGTTTTTTATATTCTTCACACAAGATCAGTGAATAAACCAAAATAATGATCATAAGAGAGTTCTTTATTTACATATACACTTAAAGTAAGGCAGTTTTCATTTTCTTCATGTAAAGTGTGATGCTGTTGGAGAGACTTGTGTTTGTGACCGTCCTCTGTAAATAGTGTTGAAGAGCCTGTTGTGTTACTTAATTATGTCTTATGGCCTTTTTTATCTGTCATGCTATTTGTCATATCAGTTACACTTTTTCTTCATCTCGTCACTCCAGACAAAACAATTCTTGGATCATGAGCTGAACTGTATATATTAGGTCTGCTTGATCGTGGCAAAAAACATTACCTTGGTTATTTACATTTGTATAGAGATTGTGATTATCAACCTCTAAAAGCGTCCTGTTATGCCTAATTCACACATTCCTGTTTCTCATAGCAATTCTGCACGACTGTACACGATTGATGAGGCTGGTTTGATCGCTGTGATACAGAATGAAATGACTGTCTCACCCCTGGACACACCCCGTAAATACACCGTCAGTAGCGCTTCTACAGCGCTTCGGGGGCATTTGTCCCGCTCCAGTGAGGTTAATACAACGATATGATAAGGATGCGATGAATTTTCATCCCGCTGACACAACATCAGACCCGCTCGAGCTCAGTTTGCGTCACGTAAGCCCCGACTGAGCCCCGTCGCTTGCACTGTCGTGAACGGGACACAGTTGGAACACAGACGGATACATCCTTCTCAGTCTTCCTCATAAAGCTTTCAGGATTGAGCCACGATCAGCCCGACTGAGCTCCGTACATGCCACGCTAATACCGTTCGCAGTAGGACTGCATTAGGCTTCCATCCCGCTATACTGAGAGCGGCGATTCTCCACGACAGTTTTGAACAGTTCAAACTGTCGGGACCCTTCCACGTTCCCCGCCGTTCATCCACGACTATACAACGCTGATCCAGACCAAGTAGCGCATGCACCACGACCAAAGCACGTTTCATCAGGATTATGACAATCGTGCACAATCGCCATGAGAAACGGGAATGTGTGACTGGGGCTTTAGTATGGGTACTGATCCCTATCAGCCAGTTTTTGTACAAAAAAGGTGACAGGATTATTGATATTGATTACTGTTAACACTTATACCTACCACCATTCATTTATGATTTAACCTCGTGATTACTGGTGGATGTCATCCTCTCATCTGCTGCTCCTGCTGATCCAGCTGCTCTGTCGTCCTAATTTAAATGTAGGCAGTTCTGAGTTCTCAAGGCAAAAGGGGGGCCTTTGCCTGCCAGGTACAGGCAGGCATACCGAAGAAAGTGACTGATGAGCATATGTGGGCATATATGAGCACATATATTTGCTACACTGTGTTTATATCATATTTGAGTGTGCCTAAGATATTCAGTACTTATAGTACACTTTACATAAAGCACTTTTTCATTTTAGTCAGATGGATTCAAACAGTGCTTTTTACATTTACTTGACATACATTTTATCAGCTACTTATTTTTACAAGGGTACTGTATGTAATTTAAAAGTACTATAACTATTACAGAGATAAAAGCTTCATCTGCCTCTTTCAGCGCTACAAACAACATCTTTTTGATGCAGTGTGTCCTGCGGGATCAAAGGTCACAGGCATTCAGTGTTGGTTTTCCACCTTGCCACTTTTGGGCTGAAATTTTTTCAAACTTCTCCCAATCTTTGTCAACATGATGAACTTTAGATGATGTATTCCTAAATGTGTACATTGAGAAACAATGTTCTTAAACTATTGTGATATTTTCTAATTCAGTTGAGATAACTCTGAAGTTATGCTCGAAGCAACACAAAAATTGGCTTCTTTTTAAGTGCAAAAGATTAAGCTATCACTAGATTAAATCTGAATCAACAGTCCATTGAACACAGCCTGACTTTAAGGAGTGAAGATAAAGAAGAGTAAAAGTTCTGCTAAAGGAGGTCTTTTGGTGCTGATATAGTTTTACAAACTTTAAAGCAATTTTATTAACTTAGCCAAAAGGAATCCTCATAAATACTGGTACATTCTCATATACGCTTATACCAAGAACACACAACTTTTCTATCGATATACTGCCAATAATATAGTGTATCACCACACTATGTGAAAACATTTTTTCCCACAGTTTGCCTGCTTTGACTCTTAACAACCTGAGATACTTTAGCATGTTTTGAGCAGTGTTTCAGGCCTCAGATAGATATCTGCAGGCCTGACGCGGCATGATATGGTGCAAAAAATCTTTGACACCCTTTAAGTCTCTGAAGCTCTCAGACCTCAGTTGGCTCAGCTATAAATTGCTTTTTGTGAGACAAGACCCAAGCTCCATTACCCTCGGTGAAAAAGCATCTCATGGAAGGAGTTGTCACCTTGAGGCCGATCTGTTCTCACGACTGAGTGACAGCTCTCTCTCTCTCCCTCCTTCCCTCCCTGCATCTTCTTCTTTATCTCCTTTTCTCCATCACTTCAGCCTCCTGCTCGGCAGTCTGTTTAGATCAAACTGCTCCGGCAAGCATCTCTGATTTTCAATCAATTCCAGGAACAGCACCTCTCAGTGTTGTCTGCCTGTCTGCCAGTCTTCAGAGCACCCACTGCTGGAGGGAGGGGAAGAGGAACCATCAGGGACCTGAAATGATAGCATTCATCGTTTACATACAAGGCTGAATAACACTCGAAGCCCACAGCCAACCCTCCACCCCCTCACTGCTATATTAAGAGCACTGTAGATCCAACTTGGTTTAAAGTGGAGGAAAACAAGTAAGAGCAAAGCGTGTGATATCACAGCACTCGTTTTATAAGAGGAGCTCATCCAAGTGTGTCTTAAGCATCTTTGCACATTTCAGTGAGTGTCAGCAGTGCCAGCTCTGTGTGCTCGGTGATCACGTCGCTCCTGCAGCACTGATTAGATGGCATGTGAACAGCACGGTGGCCTTTGATGCATTAGACAGGCCTGTTCGTGCTGACCAATTATATCAGATCGCCTGCTGGAATCAGTCAGCCAGCGCTGCCAAACAAACAAGTAAACAAACAGACCCCGATGAGACAAAAAATAAAAACTGTGAGAATTTCAAACTAAAAGCATTTTGTGGCGATCAGATTCATAAATGTTGAGTTGAAGTGTGGATGATTCAAGTGAAAGAACAGACTCTCTCGTTAGTATTTTTAACAGAGCGCAGATTTGGGCAGCATCTTTTTACTCAGATTATGTTATTGTGATATTACTATTTATGACAGTAATATTCATACACAGTCAGGACACAATGCATGTAAAACCTATAAAAAAAAGCTGTGTGGGCGTGGAAGAAGCCTGCAATTGGCTTATATACAGTATAAAACCGTACCCAACATACACATTGAAGGTAATTGAGCTAACAAAGCTCAAAATCAAATATGAAGTGCAAAAATGTGTACGAGGAAAAATATGACTAATATTTTAAAGTAGAAAGTAACAGAATTAAACAAGAAAGGTGTTTAGCAACATAATTTAGTTAAATTTTCTTGGAAACATGGTTTCTATTCCAGGTCATGTTGAGATTATTTTTGAGTTTTTTTTAATTTTTCATATAGACTATGACAAAGCAGAAAAAGTCAAATTTATCTTTTTTTTTTTTTTTCAGAGAATAACTCCCAACATTTGATAGAAAATGAATATGGAATGTTTAGAACAAGGTGAACATAAAGATTAGTGATTCTGAAATGTTTCATGATTTCCATTCAATTTCTGAAGCAAAAAGGTAAACTTCAGTTCTAAGACTCCAAAGGCGAAGTGCAGTTTTGAAATATGTTTATGTCAAAATAGTTCGTAACTACAGCTCACTCAGGACCACTTTGTAAAGAAAAGACGTGAGAACAATTGTTTCAGTTTGCCTCCCATGAGACAGAAAGAGAAGCAGCAACATCCCCCTAGAGCAAGCATCAGTATCCGCTTAACACCTTCACAAGCATTAAGGAAGAACTTAGGTGGAGGAGGATTGTAAAGCGGCTTTCAGCTTGAGCAGTGAAGAGTAGGCAGCCTGGAGCAGCTCAAATAAGGTGGTCTAAAAGCATTTAGCCAATGCCAGCTTTGAAGCAATCTCCTGGCTGTCAGCAGTGACAGGCTGGCTTTGGATCAGCTGTTTGACAATGGACTGCTGGCAGGTTAACCATCTCGACTCCCTCTTAAAAGAGGTTTTTCCTGCAGTGCCCCAAATGATGAGATTTGGAAATAGCCTATTGATTGTTACTGCTGATTTAAATGTCATAACAAACAGCACACAATACACATTATTTGATTATAAACTAATTTATTAGACTCATAACTTCAGCCCTGTTGTTTTTGTCCATTCATTGTCTCTGACTCGCCAAAATTGACCTTTCTGTTTTTCTGAAATGCCTTGAAGTGCAGGTCATCTTGGCATTGTTCATGGCTTCATTGAAACTATAAAGGGTCATTAAACAGTGTGTCGCTCATGGAGAAGCTAAATTCACTTTGCATTTCTGTTTAAGAAACAAGGGAGTTATTATGCCTTTGGACACAGGTGTCAAACTCAAGGCCCAGAGTCCATATCTGGCCAGCCAAAAGGTTTTACCAGGCCCTTTGGACCTTTTTGGGATTGTTACAAATCATTTTATATACACTCCTGATCAAAATCTTAAGACTAGTTGAAAAATTGCTAGAATTGACCTTTTGGATCTTAATGAGGTTTTAAGTAGAGCTACAGTATGTTAAAGCAAGAAGGGGGAGTGTGACAAAAAGCACTTTGAAAAGTACTTTATTGAAAACAACAGGTAAACTGATCAAAAGTTTAAGACCACAGGCTATTAAAGCCAAAATCTGCTCAAAATGTTCATTTTCTGTCAGGCATTCACATGGTCATGTCCTCCTGATGGATAAAGCTAAGAAGCTTTCTCTTCTTGAACATGGTCGGATTGTCAAGCTGCATAATTAAGGCCTCTCGCAGAGTGCCATTGCTGCTGAGGTTGAACGCAGTAATACAGTCATTCTGAATTTTTTAAAAGATCCTGAGCATTGTGGAACAAAAAAGTCAAGTGGTAGACCCAAAAAAATTACACCTGTGCTGAGCCAGAGGATCCGATTGGTTGTCCGTCAAGACACAGGGCGGTCCTCGACCCAAATTAAGGCCCTTACTGGTGCCGACTGCAACGCAGTAACCATCAGACGGCATCCGTGGGAAAAGGGTTTCAAAAACAAAGAACGAATTGAAAGATCTTGTCTCCTTCAACGCCACAAAACTGCCCGTTTAGACTTTGCCAGGGAGCATCAAACATGGGACACTGAAAGGTGGAAAAAAGTTTTATTCTCTGATGAGAAAAAATGTAACCTTGACAGCCCAGATGGCTTCAACGTTACTGGCATGACAAGGAGATCCCACCTGAGATGTTTCTACCCGGCACAGTGGAGGGGGGTCCATCATGATCTGGGCTGCTTTTTCATTCAGTGGAACACTGGAGCTTCAGGTGGTGCAGGGTCGTCAAACGGCGGCTGGTTACATGCAGATGTTGCAGCGGGCATCCCTCATGACTGAGGGCCCTCGTCTGTGTGGTAACAGCTGGGTTTTTCAACAGGACAACGCTGCAGTTCACAATGCTCGCTTGACCAAGGACTTCTTCAGGAAGAATAACATCACTCTTCTGGACCATCCTGCATGTTCCCCTGATTTAAATTCCATAGAGAACATTTGGGGATGGATGGCAAGGGAAGTTTATAAAAATGTCCATCAGTTCCAGACAGTTGATGCCCTTCGTGAAGCCATCTTCACCACTTGGAGCAATGTTCCCAAAAGCTCCCTGGAAACACTCGCATCAAGCATGCCCAAACAAATTTTTGAAGTGATTAACAAGAACAGTGAAGCTACTCATTACTGAGTCCCACTGAGAAAAAAAAAATTCTGGTTTGGAGAGTTTTTTGTAATTTTTTGAGCAATGGTCTTAAACTTTTGATCAGCTGATAAACAGCCTATTTCAGTTTACTTGTTGTTTTCAATAAATTACTTATTCAAAGTGCACACTTTCACACTCACCCTTCTTGCTTTTGCATATTGTAGCTCTATTTAAAACCTCATTAAGGTCTTAAGATTTTGATCAGGAGTGTATGAGAAGTATGTTTTGTGCATATCACTAAGTCATATGTTTTATAAACAAATTAGGATGTTTAAATGACAATAAATAAAGCAATTATTTGCACCTCTTTGAATGATCCCCGCTGTGAGGTGTAACTTAGCCTCTACTGTAACGTCCCAACTCAGCAAGCATGCAGTCCAAAGAAAGAGAGGACGACAAACTGCACAGTATTTTTCTATTGTCTTACTTGAGGTTATAAATTTCAAAGATTTCATCTGAGCTGCCTGCAAGATGTGGCCTTTGGCAGAGATCTTCTGTCCTTAGTCCCCTCCACGCGCACAGCTGGATGACTTTTTGGCAAATCAGGGTTTAACAAATGTGAGACCTAGTTGCTCACTTGAAACAAAGATTATCCTCCAGGGAGAGCCAGAAAGAGCTGTTCATTTTGAAACACTTTCATCCATCTTTTGTAAAAGACTGTTTCACATCTGTGGGCTACGTCTGTCCATGCCGGCAGCAGGCCTCTGGCATCTCCTGACTGATATAACCACGATTACCATAGCACCAGTAAAACCAATTGAAAATCAGTGAATTTGTCATATAATTTCATTTCATGCCTTCAAGAAGCAAAATCCTCATCCTGATTACAGACAATATT
Source organism: Scarus forsteni (assembly GCA_036419115.1). Lineage (NCBI taxonomy): Eukaryota > Metazoa > Chordata > Actinopteri > Labriformes > Labridae > Scarus > Scarus forsteni. The sequence continues at coordinate 1,858,161 of JAZDUH010000391.1, forward strand.
TCCGCATGATAATATTTATAGATACTGTTGTGCATCTACCCACTCTTGACCTCCAGTGATATGTAACAATAAAACTTTTATTCTGAACCAGACACAGGGTGTGTTTTTACTCAGAGATCTGCTTGTTGAGCCAAGAAACAGACCTCAGAATATTCAGAAATTAAGCACAGAAACGGCTCCTATCGATGATGAGTAGAAGAAGCAATGATAGAGCTGAATGAGGGTTCAAATGAGTTTAAGTTTTACTGTTTTCTTTCAGCTGGAAAGAGTTGTAGCCCCTCAACTGATCAGTCAGCTGGATGGTGCAACAAACGACAATGATTAAGTTACAGATCCAAACAGCACAGATTGCTGATGCATACAGAAAGATGGACACACAAAAACTAGCACAGTGGTTCTCAAACTTTCTTCGCCAGGCCCCCGTTGGCAGATGAAAGCTTCGCAGAAACCCCCGACCAATCACCTTACAATGAAACAACATATGCTGTGTTAGTGTGTTGAGAAACTGGTTTACTCAGAAGGTATCTCTCAAAATGGACAGAAAGTTTCGATAACTGTTTAACTTTTAAATCCAGTCTTACTGCGCCCCCCGGAAGTAGCTGTGGTTCCCCCACTTTAAGAAGTAACCCACTGGACTAACACAGACACAGATCCACAGAAACAAAGACTTGAGAATGAAATGAGTACAACAGCTCATCTTCCTCTGTATTTTGGGTGTGGATGTTGTTGTTTTACAATAATTTTAACTTTCTGTTTTATATTTCATGCAGCCCAAAGAACACTGTCAAACCCTTCCATCACTGTGATCTGTATATTAATGCTAAAATAACTGGTGTCAGACACTTTTTAGAATAGGTTAAATATTTTATATCCTTGAACAGGCCTTTTTTAAATGTGAGTAAACAAATAGACATTTACATAAAAATTATAGACGGATAGATAAATGGACTTTGGCATCATTTCTGACAGCACACAGAGTCAAGATTGCTGACATGCCAACATTTCATTGTAAAACAGCTGATCTCAAGCCAGCCCAACACTGATGAAAGCTAGGTGACAACCTTAAAGCTTGCATTAATTTAATGCACTCAGACTGCCTTATTTAAGCTGCTCTAGCATGCAATCTCTTTACTGCTCCCACTGTAAGCTGCTTTGCAACCCTCCTCCATCACAGATCCTTCTTTTCCACATTGATGCTTGCTGTTGGAAACTTTTCTACTTCTCACCCTGCCTCATGCTGTCCTTATGAGCTGCAGTGATCAGTGTTGTTCCTGGTAAGGGTTCCTCTATTGGTGTGTGGAAAGGCAGGGAGAGCCCCCATCAGAGCCATACTACCAAATTTAAATGATGCAATTAATGCAAAAAAGGGAATTCATAAAACCACTTCTGTGTTTTTCTTGATAAAGTGGTCCTGGCAGACTTATAGATAGAATTATAGACTTATTTATTATCATGGGAATAGAAACATACTTACAGTCATGGAAAAAATTATTAGACCACCCTTGTTTTCTTCAATTTCTTGTTAATTTTAATGCCTGGCTCAACTAAAGGTACATTTGTTTGGACAATTATAATGATAACAACAAAAATAGCTCATGAGAGTTTAATTTAAGAACTAAGAACTATTCATTTTCCATGGTTTTCTTGATAATAACCAAAATTACTTAAATTCTTACATCAATAGCTATGGCATTGTACCGCCAAAAACACTACTTTTAAGCATTCCATGTTTTCTTTTCTGTTTGCTTTAAACACATGATACACACAAGAGTTAATACTTGATTGCATAACCATTGTTTTTGATGACTGCAGCCATGCGTCTTGGCATGCTCTCCACCAGCTTCTGACATTGTTCTGCTGTCACAGCAGCCCATTCCTGTTGGACAAATTCAAACAAATTTTCTTTGTTTTTGGGCTTGTGGTTCTCCATTTTGAGTTTGATGATTTTCCACAGGTTTTCAATTGGATTAAGATCTGGTGATTGAGCAGGCCAAGGCATGGTGCCAATGTTGTGGTTCTCCATCCAGGCTTTAACTGACCTTGCCGTGTGGCAAGGGGCATTGTCTTGTTGGAAAATCCAGTCATTCAAGGCAGGAAAGAGTTTTCCAGCTGATGGAAGAAGACTGTTTTCAAGGGTAGTCCTGTACATGACCTGGTTCATTCGGCCTTCACACAATTGCATTTGCCCTGTTCCACTCAGACTGAAACAACCCCAGATCATGACTGATCCACCCCCATGTTTTACTGTAGGGGCAAGACAGTCTGGGTTGTAAGCTTCTCCAGGCTTCCTCCTAACCAGTAAGTTGGCTGGAGTGGGCATCAATTCAAATTGGATTCATCACTGAAGAGAACCTTAGCCCAATCATCAACAGTCCAATCCTTGTGGTCTCGAGCAAAGAGTAACCGGGCCTTCCTCTGCCTTTCATTGATGAAGGGCTGTTTGTGGGGGGAGAGAGACTTCAAACCAGCTTCAACAAGTCGGTTTCGAACTGTCCTTGCTGAACAAGTCACATTTCTCGACAGTGCCCACTCATTTTTAAGGTCCCTGGAGGTCTGGCGACGATTCCTGACACAGGAACGGATGAGTGCACGGTCATCTCGTGGGGTAGAAAGACGTTTCCTGCCACGGCCAGGTAGCAATTTGGTAGTGCCATGTTCAGCTTGTTTTTTTTGTTGTAATGAACGGCTGTCTTGGAGATCTTCAGTTTTTTCGCTACCTGTCTCTCACTCATGCCAGTTTCCAGCAGTGCCAAGATGGCTGCCTTTGTGGCTTCACATAATTCTTTTGTTTTAGGCATTATGTGAGAGCTGACAACTTCTGAGTTGTGCTACGGCTTGAATGTAAGCAGGAAACCACTCTAGGCCTTTGCATGTGCAGTGCTGCTTGTGACATGAAATGGCCTCTTATATACCCTGGGAATCAATTAAGCTTAAGAATGTCAAATAGGACATAAAGTATTATGTGACCAGCTGCATTTTTTGTTGTGTTCATTGTATTATACGTTTAGTGGTACCAGATATTAGAATGAACAAGAAATTGAAGAAAACAAGGGTGGTCTAATAATTTTTTCCATGACTGTATATACAACTACAATACAATGAATGTGGGGCATTGTTGTCAAAGCATTTGATTAACTAAACAGTGATAATTATAATCATTGGACATGGTCTGGCCAGGATGTCTCATTTGAGCATATTTGATCGCAGACCACAATGAGTTTGACACAGCAAGATCCAGCTGGTGCTGGTAACAAATTTAGTATTATAATTGTGATGTTTTAAACTCCTGGTAGTGGCATGGTTGGTTAATCTAACTCCATGGGATTCATCCCCCTGTTCACGACAAAGGTCAGGACAAATCTGTGCTATTGTGTCCCCATTTTTAGAAATATGGCTTTAGATCCCTAATCTGACATCCAGATACTGACTTACAAGTAAGTAAATGCATACCTGCTCACTCATGACAGTTACATCATGTAATATTAATGCAGTAACTCCAACACTGAATCCCACATTTAAATATCCGCTCTGCTCATGTAATGGAGGCCATTTTTATGTGTTGCTTTTGGGTAATGTCAGAGTGGTTAGCTACTTAATCAACCAGGCTCTGTGTCACATTAATATATCCCCAGAGAAGTAAACAAATACATTTTCAACTCTCATTACGACCATTTCCGCACTAGTAGAGCGGGAGGAAGCTGCTGGGTAATGACGAGCAGATCATGAAGGTAATAAATTAGACACAGCCAAGAATTAACAAACCCTCGATATTTCATGGATGGGATATTCTGACTCAAGGGTGGATGCATACTCCAGCCTCATCAGGGCATCTGAGCAAAGAAATACCCTGTGTGGAGTCAGTAATGAACAAAATAATGGTAATATGGACTTGGGGGAAATAAGGAAGGATCACTTAAAGAACTGTAAATGCTCACTTGTATGATATGGACAGAAAAAACACCAAGCAGTTTAATGTCCCAGCAAGGTAAACACATGGCATCGAGAGAAAGTACAGAGGTGTGTGATGCAGGGCAGGGGCAGTGTGTTACTGCAACATACTGTACATAATTCCCTGGATTGTTTCATGTTCACACCACAAAATTTGGAAGTGAGCTGAGTCCTGGCTGAAGGGTTAGAGCTGGTCATGATGCGCATCATGGGAAGGAAGCCAGCAGGTTAATTACTGAAAAACTATAATAAATAACTATAATCCTGGGTATTTAATGTCCTTGTTGATCAGTGTGGGACGTAAGTGTAAACAGTCACTGTGCATGAAGAAGAGGGGCTTTTACGTTGGCTAACAGGCCGTAGCTGACACCAGGTTGCATGAGAACTTATTACAGTTCCACACCTGCAGGGGCGTCCACAGAGAAACTGTCAGTGAAGCAGAAAGGCGGAGGACATGACTCAGTCCATGTTGTAATGTCCTGTGATGATCTGCTGTAGAGAGTAATGTTAACATGTTGATATTTTCATGGTAGGTTGTACCTGTGCGTGGAAAGGGATTTAATGGGATCCAAACACTCTCCTGAACTGTAGGTGTGAAAATGACGTTCAAGGCAAGAGCTGGCTTGCAAGTCAAATGACCTTGACTCTTGACCTTTTCCCTAGAAAATGCTCCCAAACATTTGTGCAAAGTTTGAAAGAATCTTTTTTTTAGAACTGACAAAGTCAGATCATTATACCCTTAAGTCAGATTCAACTTTAAGCATCTTTTTTTTGTTTGACTATGTTTGACTTGTGTTCTACAATCCCCAATATTGTATCTGTTCATCACTGAAACCATGCAAAATAAGGCTGTCAATTTTCCCTAAAATCAAGCTCTTATGGTTTTCCAACATACACACAAATAACCCAAGATATTCTATTATTTTGCCTTAAACTCTATATTAAATTTAATGTATTTGTTTTGTCTTAAAGCAGCACAATGGAAGATTCTCGCTTGACCGGATAAAGAACTCAACTACCCATGAGCTCTAGCGCGCACATACTGTCGTAAGGGTACAGATCTGCTGGTCGCGTGTGTTTGTTTTGTAGGCGAATCACAGAAGCCAGGACTTCACTCAAAAATATTCTTCTGTCTTCAGTGGCTGTTTGCAGGATGGATAGCGATGAGGTAGTGTATTTATTTTTGACTAAATGACGGTGTTAAAGATCACTAAGTTCAACTTGGTTTTATTACCATGAAGTCGCCCCCTTCCCCGTCCTGTTGAAGCAAAAAAGTGAATTAAAGTAAAGACAACCACGAGCTGGCGATATCACACACTTGAAATAGGTCTCAACAAAACTACATACTGGTACGTTCTGGATTTGTTGTGCTGTACTTTTTTCCTGTCAAGTTTTTTGAGGAACTTCATCATAAATTAGCTGCTAACATACCTGATAGTAGTCAGACATCCCTCCTCGTCTTTTATTCACGCCAGCGAGTGAACGCCGAACCGATGTTTATTCTGGTCCGAGCATTCAGCTTGTTTTTCTCTCGCTTTCTTTGTTTTGTATCCTCCAACAAAACTTTTCTCTTCCTTATGTTGTTGCCTCTGCCATGACTACAGCTCTGCGTTTGGCTTTCGCCGACACTTCCGTGTTTTAAACAAATCGGGAATTGGGGGAAGTGACGTATGCCGTAAAGCAGTCCAAACGTGTAGTTTTTAGTGTGGCAGGGTTCTCACCATCCACCTCGAAGTTACATAGCACCAGTGAAAAGGATACAGACCACTCCAGACCACGACAGAGGTGTAATTCAACTCATTGTCAAGTGGTGGACCATCACAATGACTATCGAAGGACCATATTATGTTTGAAAAGCTACATAGTGTTGGTTTAAGTGTCTTTATGTTACTTTGTTCACTTATCGCACATCTTTATTTTGCAAAGCCCTGGCACTGTTTTCCCTTTCATTGATTTGTTGTCTTTTTTCCCGAAGTATCCCATTTTTCTTCTGTTTGGAGAAACAAAAGAAAACATTTGTTGAAATGTGAACTATAGATGCCCTGATAGATCGAACACTGATTAGTATTGGACAATTTTTTGTTAAAAATCGTGTTTGGTTGATTGGCTAATCTTTGTCAAAGGGGAAACATGCTCCCCAAAATGAAGGCATGCACACACTGTTGCCGTCACATTTGTAAAATGCATCCAGTGTGAAACGGGTCTTACACCTCTCTGAGAGGATTGTTCAAAGTAGCATATAAAATTAATTTATTTATCGTTACATGAATAAAATTTCTTTATGAAAAAACATATAGCTGAGTGCAAATAGGCATGATGTAAAAAAAAAAACAGTTGAAACACCTTGAATAAAAAGTGTTAAGTGGGGTTTAAATAAGTTTTGGAAAACTCTTAGAAAAATTAAATATTACATCTGTGCTTAAATTCATGGCCTTTACTGTCCTTCATCAACCAAACTATTTGTGCTGTTTTGCCAGTTGTATTAAATAACAGTTTAAGTCAGTCTGTCAATAATTCTGTTGATATACAATTATAAAAACATTTTGTAGTATTATTTACAGTTATTAACGCAAAACAAGAAACATGACTGGTGTCAATATCGGTCAGTCTCACAAACAGGTGATCGGTGATTGTGTCAGCCAAAAAAAGGCCTGATCAGGGCATCTCTAGTATAAAGTATACCCTTAAAGCATTTTAGAGGTATTTAGGAAAAGCTGCCCGAACATGTCTAGCCTCGATCCCTGACCGCTTACTTTGATGCCTAAACATGAATTGCCTCCCAGGTTTTTAGAAGACAGCAGAGGATGATGTTATAAAAGTATTTGGGAGGGGAAGAGAATAGAAGTTCACCTTGCATCAATTTGTCAAGTTGCTGCACAGTAGCTAAAGATTTTCAGTTTTATGAGAGGCTTAAAACTAGAGGAAGGGGATTATGAGCTGAATCCTTTGTAATTAGGTCCACTGGGCAAGAGCCTTCGAAACAATAAACTTCAGAGGAAGCAGAAGTCAAGGTGATTGGACGTAGAAGAAGGAGACGGAGGAGGAAAACATGTTTGCATGCTGCATTTCACACGATACAGAGACTGTTTTTCTGTCCTTGTTAACCCCCAGAGAATTACAGGATTATCTTTTATAGGATTTGGAAACAATGAAAATCAGTCAATCCCTCCACCTTTGCAGAATTAGATCGGTCATCAAAATGAATGAGACGTCCTCCTCTATGTGCACCGTCTCCAACTACCTGGAGTTCTGTGCCTCCTCTAAAGTCTTGCTCCTGGTCCCCAGCTTTGGCTTGAACATCTTCATCCTGGTCTCCTTGGTGTCCTGCCTGCTCAACAAGCGGAGCAAGATTAGAAGAAATGTTGCCGTGTTCATCCTAGGGAGCACCTGCTGCAACCTGGTCAACCTGAGCCTGTGGCCCATGACCATTTACTGGAAGCAGCACGGACGCTGGCTTCTGGGATCCAGACTGTGTGAAGTCATGGTGAGCGCCAAACACCTGACCAGCTCGGCGTCCTTCCACTACGTCTCCTTCATCACCTTCTCCATCTACCTGACGGTGGTGTGCGGCTGCAGACACCTGGTGAACAGCAGGGTGTTCCTGGCCCTGCAGCTCCTGTTTCCTCTCCTTCCTGTGGGGCTGAAGGAGCTCAGTCTGTGGGTCATGGGTCTCCATGTGGATCACCTGGATCCTGTCGACCTCACCTGCTTCTCCTTCATCAATGACAAAATCATGAGGGTGCTTCTTCTGGCTAAGACGGTGTTTTTTCTGCCGTTGAGTCTTTATTTCTACTGTCATGTTCTGCACACCATCGTTCAGAGCGCCAAAGTGATGCACCGCAGTCAGAAAGTCAACGTCCACCTGGCCAAAGTCTTCAGTCTCATATCTCTCATTACCTTCACTGCACATTTACCTGGTAAGTATATGGTATTAATCACTATTTCTCTTTGAGCGGCAGCTTTGATTGAAAAATGTGAATATGAAATATATTTTTTGCAGATACAGTGCTTAATACATGGATTAGATCTCCTGCCATAAAAACAAAACAACAAATATTTTAGAAGTCTTTTGAAAACTTAAAAGTTAAAATGTTACTCTTATTTATTGGACAAATAACAAACTAAGCAAGTATATAGTACTTCAGCAGTCTAGTTTTTCCCTACTTGCCATATCTTAATTATTTCTGGATGTTTGCAGGCCTCAATAGTTGCTTGAGCTATTCTGTCCTTTCAATCAGTATGAAATTGTTGCCTTTATGGTCACTCTGGAGACTTCTTTAGACTCTGATCTAGTAGCATTCAGCTCTGCCTGAACATCTGCAGTAATCTTTCTACTTAGAATCTTAAAGTGTCTGATATCTGCTTCAGTTAACTTTTCTTCTCTGCCTCTTCCTTGTCACATTTAGTGCCAGCCCCAGCAGTTAACTCAAAAACATCCTTGACCACACTGTGCGGACATTTTAGTCTTTCCCTATGTGACCAAGAGACCATCCATCATCAAGAAGTGCAGTAATTATGATGGGAAATTTCAGACTGAATACACCTTTTTATTCCCAGATTAGAGAAGGCTAACTGAGCTTCAACTCAGAAATTAATCAAGTATAATATTCAACCATTAAAACTCATTTCTCTGTGTAGGAATACTGAACATTAATGGGTTACAATAATTATATAATCCCAAGTATATATCAATCAATATTTTTTTTGTCATTTCAAAATTTAAGAACCTCTATCACACATGACCCACTTATTTGGAAAATGTAATTACAGCCATGTGAAGTTGTGATGAAGTGTTATGTGTTTTGAAAAGTCTTCTTTTTCTGATTGATTAGCAGAGAAAAATGAATCTAGCCCAGAGCCGCTGCTTAATTAACTTTAATTCTTTTTTATTTGCAGTCTTGCTTAGTTATACCCTTTGTGAAAAGTGTTACAGACCTACAGGCTTTATATTACATTTTAAGAAATATAATTGAGACATTTTTAATGATTTGATACTACAGATGTAAAAAGTAATCATCAAAATGCCGTGTCATGTTCACTCATCACCTTCATATGTTTTGCTCTACTGTAGGTGCTGTGTTTGCACTGATGCATCACACTTCTGTGTGTCAGGAGATGGTCAGAGATTTATTGCTGGACCTGCCTTTACTCTCCAGTCCTGTAATCCTTCTCTGTATGAATAAGGAGCTGAGGAACCAGTGTGTGCTGCTGCTGCAGCGCAAACCCAACGTCCAGTATGAAAGAAAAACGTCCATCAGCAAGACGTACGAGCTGCACAAGAGCCTGACGAGCGGAGAAATGGACACACTTAACCTCTGATTAAATCGCTATTAATGGTCATAAAGTTGAGTTCCAGAATGTGTTTGGACGAGACGTTCACTTACGCAACCATATTGATTTATTTGTCATATAAAGATGAAGTGTATGTTGTCAAAAACAACTGTTTAGTTTTCTTCCAGTGTACTGAAATGGCAAACAAAGTGATTACCTTCATGTAGAAGAAAGATAGAAATAAATAAACAAAATGAAGGACCACAGCATTTTTTGTCTTCTTTTTAAATATGCCTACATTCCCATGAGCATGGGTCCTGCAGGTTTAATAAGACTTTGAGTGTAAATTCACCTCCTTTAAAGCTGCACAAGAGCATCATTACAGCCGGCCTGTCTGGGATCAGTGTGTCTGACTCATTGTGCTCATATGCAGCAGAAAAAAAAAAACATTATCATCATTTATTCTTGATTTATGTCCAGTGGACTTCACAGGCAGACAGAGCTCCTCATGGTGGTCCAGTAGTTATGCAGTGACATCTAGTGGTGTCTGTAAGGACTGCACAAGCTTCAGCACAGAGTGTGTAGTCATGCCTGCCTCTCCAGGTTAGACAAACAGCAGCCCCATAAATAAATCTGATTAGCTTTAATAGTTTAAACCAACATGCTTGTACCTGCTGACGTGGAAAGTAACCTATTGTATTTACTCACATGACAGTAACTGTAACTTTCTGTGCACTTGTACTTTTTGGAGTAGTTTCTTGACTCAGTGGTTATCTTTGAGTAATTTGTTGGGAACATTTTAGATGCATTTCACTGTATTTTGCTTAGAATTTAAATACTGAGTAAATAAAAAAAATCTAAAGCTGTCAAAGCTTTTTATCAACTCACGTTGCCATGATGCCAACATTTTGAGATACTCAAATACTGTTGATTCACATTCTGACACCTGCTGGATTAGAGACAAGATGCTAACAAGGGTGGATCAGATTCAGGGCTTGATAACTTATAAACTGCAGTAATAAGAAACAAAATCACAACTAAGTTTGGTGATTCAGTGTTTGGCAAGGCCTATAGTTAACACTTTTTTGTCAGTGTATGCTTTAAGGATGCATAATATTATCAGAACAATTTCATCAGTATCAACAGATAATTGCTTCAAAAAAGTTGGTTTCCAGTGTTGACAGAAATAAGTGCTTCTGCTGATATTATGGCCATAAACCTCGCATATATTAGTTATGATATTGGCAGAATGGATCCAAATGTACTTTAACTGAATGTGCTTTAAATAAGTAAATGTCAGTTTTTAAAGTTCTTAGAGAGTGAAATGTTCTTCTTGCCTTACATTTCCACAACAAATGGACTCCATCAAAGGAATACGTCAATTTTAATAAAGTGAAGACTTTGTGCTCTTGACAAAGATATTGACATTGATGTTGGAAATATCAAAATATCACCAGTAAAAAAAAACATGCTGCTTCGTTTGTTTTGTCAGACACTGTATTCATGTAAGATTTTGACTTGGAGGGTAGAAAATGAACCCTGCCTATCTTTATTAAATTAGTTCATATAATTTAGGCTCAGGGTAGAGCAATGAGGCAAAGCTGTAAGTTAGATAATCACAGTTCATCATCTTTGTGCAGTTTAGCCCTAACTAGAACATAAACCACTATTATTACAGAACAATTAAGTCAGACCAAAGAGAAAAGAGAAGAAATAAACTATTACAAACAAACAAAGATAATAATGAATGAATGAATGCTTATTTTGAACTTAAAATGGGAAACGTACGCATGTATATCTCTATACAAATCCAACAAAAATAAAATACAAAAGGTAAGCAAAGGCAAATAGCAATTATAGCATTTTTTCTACTATCATTAATCTTTGCAAAGAAATATAACAGATTCAGTTCAAAAAGGGTGTAGGAAGAAGTAACAAACTTAACTAGTGCCACTCCTTTTTCATTTTTAAGATGTCTTACTTAAATTCACCCTGAAGCCTCTTCAGGTCATAGCCATCAACATATTTTGCAACAAAATATGAAGTAATATAAAATGAAGGAATCTAGGACTGAAGATTTTGATCAATGACAAAGGGCAAGAAGGATGGAAAAGGAAAATAAACACCACTGCAACCAACAATCGTATCAATGTGGTAGAAATAGCAATACATGCAGTGAAGAAAGAAGGTTTTAGAAAAACAAATGAGCTGTGTTTTCTCTTTGCCGCTCATGCTGCTTCAAAAATGCATTATTTATATGCCAACACGTTTTTGGTCACTCTCACACTATGATGCTGCTTTAAAAACACTCAAATACAAACTGTACCAGTGTTTTAGACAAGACCAGGCGCCGTCGTCTCACACGTGACTGTTGACTGGTGACCCATGACCACTGTTGCTGTGGTTACAACAACTGTGGAAATCAACATGAGTAACCACAAAACTGTTTCATAACAGAATATGATTAAGATAAATTAAGTCTCGAGATCAAATATAAACTAAAAAATGATGACTCAATATGCCTGCCATCACCGCTTAATGTCAGCTTTATTTATAGTACAGAATTACAACTTCCAGGTTCGACCAAAGTGCTTTACAGTGAAAAAGGCAGAAACAATCTGAAAATAAAACTACTTTTGCACTGAAAAAAGTTGCCTACCACAGACGTCATTACAAGGTTCATGTGGCTGAAGACATTTTTAACAACTTCACCCTCACCTATGTGGAGAGAATTACTTTTGAAAAATGAGGAAGAAAAACTGAGAAAATACCCTCTAATGTGAGGACAGCTTTAAGCTGCCTACACACCGAACTCAACGTGAGGGGTGCGCTCTGCACAACCGCGTCTCACATCGCTTGGTCTCCAAAGTTGAAAACTTTGAACTCTTCAGGTGATCACATGTGCCTGTGCTGCAACAGCCAATCAGCCTTGTGTGGGTGTGCGACAGACTTGTTTTTCTCCCAGTTCACATTAGTTAATGAGTACATTTGTTCCACCTAAACGGGACAGCAGAAAACTCACAGACGGTGCTGCTGCAGGGCCATCAGCTGCAGTGTTTTGTGTTGGTAAGTAGGGATGTATATCGTTATGATTTTATCGATACTGATACTGATACTCCTTATCGGTATCGATACTTATTGATACTCTTAGCGATACTACAACACGTAATTTTGAGTAAAAAATAAAGACTTTACAAGATATTAAAAGATTCAACCTTTTTTTTATTACCACAAGGTAATAATAAAGCTTCAACAGAATAGAAGTAATGCATTACAAATGCTTCTCAGAGGCAAAAAGAAAGCTAAGGAGACCTTCCTGCCGCCCAACAGACTGCATGTACAGGCAGACCCATATATCTTGTGGTGCTAAAATCGATGCTGTAATGATGACTACTAGGGCTCTCACTTTATATTCGATATTCGAATAACCGTTCGAATATGGGGGTAAATATCCGTAACGAATAGTAAATAAATATTCAAATGTAAAATATTGAGTGTAACAGCACATCAGGGCGCCTGGAGCAGTGGACCGTTTCATCCAACAGAGGGCGCTGTGAGCGCAGCCTGACAGTTAGTCACATCCGGTGCTCCTCTTGACCTCACTAAACAAAGAGTTTCCGCTCCGAGTGGACATTAACAGCTCCGAATCATCTGAGGAGAGCTGTGCCGTCGGCTTTTCATCTAAGTTATACGGCCGAGTGCAGCGGCGCTTCGTCAAGAGTTTAACCCCGTGTGACTGTGTTGTTTCCAGCAGGATCTTTACCGGAGGGGCGGGTAATAGAGTCTCTGTCTCTGTCGGTGCTACTGTCTTTAGTATTAGCCAGGCTGCTAACTCTACTTGTGTTGCAATAGCAATCAAACAGCCCTCATTCCTTTAGCTTTATACTATGCACATGCTCCAAGTGTTTGGTGATGTTGCTAGTATTTCCCCCCTTGAACGCAACTTCTCTCTGACAAAGATTGTATCGGGAAATCACCGACGTGCTTGAGCCGGACGGTAGTGTCATAACTACATGACAGTTGAAGAGACGTTTAAGTACCGATAACAGTACCGTTTTTCCAGATTCTTAACGGTATTCGGGCACCGACCCAACTGGAGACCGGTACATGAAAGTACCCGTCCATGATATACACCCCTAATGGTAAGTGGTATATTGTAAATAAGTGTATGACTCTAGCCTCACTTTTATTTTTTTCCCTAAACCACCATGGCTTGAGAGAACTATATACAGATTTCAAATAGCTTATTTATGATACATCTGTATGTGATTTGTAAAAAAAAATCATTCTGAATTGTTGTATTATCTACTTAATTGCTCAACTTTTAATGTATGTATTCTGATAGCACAAGTTGTCCTATAAATGTCTCCTTACCTTGTTTGTGCTTGACAGGACTGAGGTTTGAAATGCACTATTACAGAAAAGTCATGATGAACCAAAAACACAGAAAATGGCTTGGAGTTGTGAGGGTTGGGTATTTCGATCTCCCTGAGGCCTTAGGGTAATGAAACACCTCATGACACTCATTTTGATACTCTTATATTTGTTTAGAAAGATCTTCTGCATCCTATTAAAAGATGCTCAGAACATCTGAAGATTGAGTCCATGATCCAGACAATAATTTGGTGTAATACTGCCGTTGATCAGTAGGTGGTGCTGTGTGCCCACATTTGAATCCTCTGCTTACAGTAGGTCATGAATGACTGAATAATATTCATTAATCTTCATGATAGATTCAGTGAGAGGGATGCAGCTCTGGATAATGAACATGCATATTTATGAGCTTCTCCACTCATGACTTAGATAATCCCAGCACATACGTATTCTTCTGCAGCCACTCTGCCTTCATTTCTAGGAAGTTTCTGTAGGTCACCCACAGCATGGCGCTCCCACCACTCAACCTTTAACCCGAGTAATTTCCCAGAGGTCTCGGCAGCACTGAAAGGCATATAGAGTATGGAAATTACTGGTGTCTCATACTACCCACATATTATGATAACTAGATGAACCACAATTAACATATTACCAGAGCAGTTTCAAGTTTAGCTCTGTGGATGGCTGGTGCAGTGAAGCTCAGCAGCTGCTGTTTAAACACAGGGAAATTAGTTTGACAAAGTGTGACAGCGTGCTGTGTATTAGATTTCACATGATTCAATCTAAAGGAAACGTGGGAAAAACACTGTTTAATAGTTCGGCACATTTATCAGAGTATTCAGCGTATCTGTCTTCTAAGAAAATACGAAATAAACCAATCAATTCTTTGTTATTGGTCCAACTACTCTAAGAAAATCAATTCTGACGGTCTCTTCGGGAAAGGGTGATCATTTTGGCATTATAGTGAGACAGTTATTAATGAACAGAACAGAAAGGACGGAGAAGGGAGGAGGGAAATCCATGGAGCTGTATGCAATGATGCAGGAGTGCAGCTCATGCTTCAGCTTTGGAGGAACAACAGAGACATGATTTGATTTCTCTGGTGATCTGAATACAGATGCAGATCAAGGAATATCTTAAAAGATTTGTTGCATGATGGGGTGGTTTTACACATTTTAGATAATATTTTCGTTCAGAATGTCAAAAATATTTTGGCGGAGGTGTATGCCATCAGAGAACTTCAAGGTACTATACGTCATTATAACATAAGCTGGAACTTTGAGTCACAATTTTCATGATTCAAATGGCTTGTTTTCTTCATTCCTGTAGTATTATCAATCTATCCATCCAGTATCTGCACCACATATCCCTTTCACAGTCGTGAGGGTGCTTGAGTCCATCCCAGCTGATTGGATGACAGTTAGGTACACTCTGAACCAGTCACCAGCCAATCAAAGGGCCACATAGAGAGTAGGGATGGGATGAAATATTGTTTGGCAATATATATCGCGATACAGTATGTGACGAAATGTATTGAGTTAAAAAAAAAAAATGGATCGCGAAATAAAGACTTCACATCCGGTAATAGTGCATGTGACCAGAAGTGACGACAACAAACATTAGCACTGACTACTTTGTCTCCAAAAAGCTTAATGATGGAGTCGAATGAGGTCGAAATTGAGGACAGTCATCTGTTTGGCAGTATTTTGGCTTTCTGGTTAAAAAAGACGAAGACAGCAAAAACGAGCCTACCGCTCATTAGCATACACTCTCTCTAACCTCTCTAGGGTTAGAGAGAGTGTTATTGTTTGTGTTTGGCCTGTTAGGCCTTGTGTTTTCCTGTGTGCAACTCAAACAAAAACAAATAAGTTGTGATTACACTAATATTTTTTCTTTTTTACTTTTTTGATATTATATCGTGACGTATCGTATCATGACCCAGGCATATCGAGGTGCAGCATATCATGAGTTTAAAGCTGTGGTCTACGATTTGAAAGCGCAGCCTGCCCCCCCTTCCCTCACCTCTCCCCTCCGTGTTCCAAGATCCTGCCCCCAGCTCGTGTCGCCTCGCCTCTTAACAACAAGCCCCCTCGGACAGAGCTACGAGCGACTAGCATAATATATCAGCAGCAAACTCAATCAAAAACAGCTCAGCTCAACTGAAAGTATCAAACACGACAGACATCCCCCTTGTAACACACAGCAGTAGCCATTTCAATTGGACCGGCGGCGAAACGGGTCTGGCGCCGCCTGAGCGGAGCCGATTGTGGGGGAGGATTTATCTTTCTCGGCCTGTCCTTCCCAGCTCAGCTTACAACGCTAATGATTAGCGGCTAACAGGCTAACCCGCTCCGCTACAAGTCATTAGCCAGGACAGGCACAGACTAACCAGAGTTATTCGTATTTATTCTGTAGTAAACAAAGCCATTACCTGATCAACCAGGGGCGAAACGGCCGATGCTGAAGGTCTGACGGCCGGCTGAGGCCATTCGTTAGCCGTTAGCCCGCTAACGGGCCTCAACCCGCTGGCAGAGCTCCGTTGGGCCCCGCGGGAGACGGAAGCGGCTTCCCGGTTTCGGCGCTAGGCTTTTCCAGCTATTTCAGGAGCTAACGCTGCTAGCTGCTCACTGAAGGTAGAGGGGAGGAGGCGGGACCATGGGCATGACGCTGCGTAGTGAGAGAGACAGGGGATTGGATGGACTCACGGACCAACTCACGGGCAAATTGAACCTTACAGGCTTCTAGGCTTGATTGGTCAGCTAGTATGCAGCTTTGCAGCGGATATACTGAATGGATTTTTTTCCTTCTTTTTGGTCTTTATACTGTGTAGATAGGACCATAGGACCATAACAGCCTTATAAACGGTGTTATTAAGATGTGCAAAGCTTCCAAATCGTAGACCATAGCTTTAAGTGTATCGTCCCATCCCTAATAGAGAGACAGACAACCACCTCACACTTATACCTAAGGGCAATTTTGAGTCACCAGTCGACTCAGTTGTTATGTTTAGTCTGTGGAAGGAAGCTGGAGTGCCTTAAAAAGAACATGGAGATTATGCAAACTCCACACTGAAAGGCCCTGACCGACACAGGGATCGAACCAGCAACCTTCTTGCAATGACCCACGCACACTAGTTGCCTCCCAACCATGCTACACTTTCAGAGGTATTCAGAACATGTCATTTTGTGGGTGTACATTAAACAATTATCAATCAGTGTTGTTGAAAGCATTGTCCAGCTTCATCCTGTGACGTGGATGAAGTTGATTTTCTGCTACAATCAGAGAAATGATAAGAATGAATGTAACAGAAAGTTGGAGAGCCAAAAGGCTGACTGCCTGCTGCAAACTATTAAGAAGAGACTAAACTACAATCCATAACTAATCACACATTTTTGACATATATTGTTAACTAATGTAATCTAAGTATATCACTTTGAAATGTCAAGTCAGAAGCACACCACAAAATGTCAAAATATATTAATTTTTCAATATTTAACTACACCCCCTGCATAGTACATACAGTATGTGCCTGTACAGCTGTTACTTTTCCCTGTAATCATTTTTCAAGAATTGTGATTTTATTTTTTTAAGTGCTTACAATAACAAAGAAAGGGTAAAACAAAAGAAGAAAAAAAGAAGACCCACTCTCCCCTAAAAGGTAAAAAGGACATCAGCAGGATGACATTTGCAAGTAATGGCACTGATAATGTTAAACACAACTGTGAATATGCAGCACAGGTGCAGGATATAATGGCTCATTTATTTTTAAATTGTAAAAGTTCATTTAAGGTTCCCTTTTCAAACATGCATCCTCTTTCTTGGTTATAAAACCTCAGTCCCTACAGATGTGGAGTATTTTGTTCAATCCAAAGATCGTAGGTAGGATTTTTTGTTTTCTGCTACCGCTATACCAGATCTTTACATTTCATCATTTCATAAGAGCAGAGTTTCAGATGCTTGAAGTCCCGAGAATGACTCCAAGTGGATCAGGTCTCCAAAGTTTTCATGCTACAGAGAAATAATATTTTCCCAGAATGAAAGCAGATTATATATGACCAAAAGGAATCTGTTACATAAAACCCTGGAACAATACATTCTATGAAGAGTTTTTTGAAATTTGAATTGGAAGGTACAATCTTCTACGAATATGAATCAAAATGCCATCTTGCGTACAAGCTGTCACAAACAGGAAGAGAGGAGATGTTTTTTTAAATCTTCAAACTCGTAACATTAAGATTTCCACAAAAAGAGCTAAAAATACAGACTGACTTATTTTCAAATGTTATTAATCAGAAGGACAAGCCTACACCTCACTCTCTGAAGTCCCGAGTGAGGGCCTTTTTCTGTGCCATCCTTGCTGCTTTATTAGGGTAAGAAGCCAACAGGTGAACTGGCAGGTTTGTTGTGGTTAAAGAGTAGGCCAGCTGCTTTGCACATACTTGACACACAGCAAGGCCTTTGATTTTAATTTAAAGGTGCTACGAGGAGAATCTATTACCGATGAAATGAAGACTCTGCTACCCATGAGCACGCGCGACGACTGTTGTAATGCTGCATTCCAGCAACCTCGGAAATGGGAGTGACATCATCTCTGACTTATTGGTGTTCCAGTTGAAGTCAGAAAAAACATGCCGATCTACCAGGCTATTGTTAGCGGTTGTTAGCACGCCCTGCGTTGTTGTTCACAAATACCATATGAAGAATGTGATTATCACTATGGCGGCATTTTGTAAATTTAAGTCTAGCAATACTATGTATACAGCTGATCTAGAGCGACACACCCCAGTGAGAAGTGCAAATAAATTGATTATTACAGGAGCTAAATAACTGTTCACACTGGGGGCATCCATCTTTGATTGACACCTCGGGGGTGGCGAGGTTTCACCGAGTTCCCAGTAGGAAATTCCGACTTCTGGAGACGTCCCAGTTGCAGTTTCCTATTCGGAACCCGGAAATTCCTACTTCTGACTACAACTGGAACGCACCAAAGACGTGACTGAAGCCAAAGTGTGTGTTTGTTGTGGTAAATACAGCTCGGACCTTCCTCAGAACTCTGCATTGCTTTACAACTTCTTTTTTCAACAACTTACGGGATGCAAAGCGACGAGGTAATGTATCTCTTTCTAGTTACGTAGCGGTAGTTTTTTATGTGTGACAACAAGCAATTTTTGGAAAACTTATTATTGTAGTTGTAGCCGGCTATATATCGCTACTTGCAGCCCTGTGCTCTCAGACGTGTAATATAAATAATAAAATAATATAAATTTGCTCTAGTTTTAATTGTCTCGTTCCTGAATTTGAGTATCCAGGCCAGTCCAGCCCTGTCCGACCCGATCGGAAGGCTAAGGAATAGCATTTATAGATAACCTATTTTGATGCTATAAGACTCATCTTAAAGTGTGTATTTGGATCAGGCATATATCTAAAAGTGAGACTTTTTTGTAATTACTTAATAACTCCTCACAGTCTCTTTAACCATCAGTGCTGTCGACCCAAACTTCTTCCACTCAGCGTTCTCAAGATGTTTTGTTGTGGGATATCATTGTTGCTATGCTGCATGTCCTGTTTTCTCTAAATTTACCTCAGTCTTTATCCACTGACGTTAAAAGCTTCACATTTGCGTGCAGTCATTAAGGGCGCCCTCTGTTGGATCAAACTCTTCACTGCTCCAGGCGTCCTTGCTTGCTGTTGCACTTTGTATTTTTAGTTTGGATGGACCACCTGTACTTAAAATATGAATCTTTCCCTCCAAATGAGTCTTTTTTATTAAATATAAAGTGACAGTCTGTGTGGGAAGCTCCTCTTGATCTTTTCTTATTGATTTTAGTCAAAACTATTTTTCCTAATTCAGTCCCCTCATTAAGCACTGCCTGTGCGAACAGTGGCTACAGCTCTATGGAATAATTAAAAGCACTTGACTCTCAGACAGGCTTTCTTAATCACTCTGATCGGATGGTTTTGATGTCAGGGTTTTCCAGCATTCAGTTTCTTTCAGTGTCAATTCTGAAAACCAGAACACTGAAATATTATGATATTGTAAATTAAAAAATACCTGATATCAAAAACATGAAGACTGACTTTGAAAAGCACATCATTATGCATAAAATCTATTTTTTAAAAAAAAGAACATCCCTTTTTAATGACTGTTTTTTAGTACCAAATCTTTTTTCAGTGCCATTATAGATGTTTCAGATGTTTCTATGCCAATATTTCATTTTTCAGTTCAGATTTTATTTAAATGCCAACACTCACTGTCACTCTTTTAGCTCCACATTAATTTACAGAGCTTGACAAATTTATCAGACCAGCATCCAGTTAAAGCTTATGTCACAGCTTCTGTAAATTTACAGCTTTGGTAATTGCCAAAATCATATTGTATTTATTATAAAAGACCAGTATATAGAATCTATTTAAGCAAAACTGAAATGGTAATGCTTGAATTCAACTATTATTGTGAGATATGAATTTTATAATTTGACAAACAGACACAAATAGTAAATCACATCATAAATTCTGGATTAAGATGTCAAATTATAGTTGTTTACCTGAATTTCTGACAAAAAATTTAGGACTAATGGTTGAATGTTATGCTTTATTAATTTCTCACTTATCAGGGTTTAACAAGTGGCTTGAATTTGGATATGAAAGTGAAAATGTGACATCAGTTTAAAATTATTCATCCTGTTCCTATAACAACAACTTCAGTTCAAAAAATGTTTTGAAAGATTTCTAAAACATCCTACATTTTTGTATTTATGAGAGCTGCTCTGATAAATCTGTTAATAATCATGTTTTAGTTAGAAAGGCCTGGGATGAACCTTGAAATCATTAAAACATTTTTCTTACTTTAGATAATCACATCATCTGTATAGAAAAGTACATTTTTTTATAAACAGGTCTTTTGTCTGCATGAATAAAACCTCTTTGAACGACCTTATTACTGTGCTCAGAGCTAGCACAACACTCATTTATTCATTCTTCAGTGTTTGAATGGTTTATGTTTCTTTTTCATTTTACTAATCTTCACAGCATCTAAACTTGTTGATCTTGAGTAAAAGGGACACTCATACTGATGAAGGCCGTTTCTTGAGGAGTTGACTCATGCTTCTCCTCAGCGTGTGTTGCCAGCAAACATAATATTACATTAATCCCAATAACGAAGACAGTCTTTATGCAACTACATCAAATCCCTCTCCTGTAATGCATTATATAAGATCTTTCCTTGAATCAAAGAATCATTTCAGTCTGCAGCAAGTGTCTTCAGTTGCCTAGCAACTCCAGCCCTGGTGCGGACTAATGCTGTCTGGTGTGTGGAGGTAAATCGAGGGGCAAACTGATTTCAAAATAGGTTGCATGTAGGCGGGGGTCAAACTTCGCTGATGCTCCAGGACAGTTTTTCCGACCGCTGCTGGATTCTTGTTCTGTTGTTTGCCGTAAGAATAAAGATTGAAGCTCACTAGAGGGAATTGTGCTGCAATTAGTGTGAGATTAACAGACTTCAGTCCAAGGACAACAAATCAGATAACATCTAGTGATGAGAAAGTAATGTTCAACAGCAGACCGTGTAGGCTTAAGCTTACAAGTTCTCCCAAACGCTGAATTAACCATGCTCGCCACCTGAGCTTTAAAGTCCCCGGGCAAGCAGCGGCTCTGTTCAAAGCATGGAAATTTGCTTTGTGGATCGCAGCCATGTCCTTACTCAGTGGTATATATAATTGCAGAGGTGGCTCTTACACTCACACGTGAAATACAAACGCCCTCAGCGATTCTTCTCCTCCTTCTTCTCCCAGGTTTCCGGCTTCTTGTCCGCCACGCTCTGCTAAAACAATTCCACATCGCCCTCAGCTACTCGGCTTCTCTTTTGCTCCCTCTGTTCCTCTCTTCATTAAAGTTTCATGGCCCGATTTTTACTTTGATAACATATGCATATTGTATGTCGTGCTGCTAGATCCAGGTTAGCATCAGAGGGTCTGAAAAAGTCTAGGAGAAGTCTTCATCCTTTACACCCCGGGCTTTGTAATCTGTCATCTGCGTCTGCAGCTTCCTTCATCTCCGTACAGATGTGTCACTGCCAGTTATGAAACGCTGTGACAGCAAGAGAAGCATTTTATTGTGATGTTAAAACTCATCCATCCAAGCGATCACACCGTTATGAAAGAGCCTGCTTGCTTTATCGGGTATGCTATTTGAATTTCCACAGCTTGTCATGCTTCCTTTCCTATCCAGTGATGACAGACTGCATTTCCAATGTACATGCAATCTGCGATATGCCATCTCACAGTTTTGATGAAGAGAATAAAGTATGAGGTTTCCTATATGCAGACAGATGGGAAATTCAGTCTCCACACTCAACAGCCATATGGTTGGTGAATTGATTTCTAATCAAAGACTGAATAGGAAATTTATGAGAAAAGAGCATCATATGAAGCTGGGTTCTGTTGTGCGTAGATATCCCTCACCTGACCTGTTTTTATGTTAATATAATAATTTTGGATATCCTTAAGGTTTCACAGCATGACCACTCAAAAGCTTAAATCATCCTTTCAACTTTCCGCGCTCCCTCGCTGCAGGATTTAGGTGGCTTTCACACTTAAATCGGTTGGGAGAGTTTTTTCAACCGAGTGGGTGTTCTCAGCAATCGAACCCTGTTTCAGAACAAAACAAGTAGTAATCTCAGCTCAAACTTTGGAGCAGGTTGTTGGTGAGAATGCAATCACGGACATTGATTGGTGGGAAAACCTGAGCAGATGTGATGGTTGGCACACAGGTAGTGGTGGGCAGCGGTGGATGACCACAATGAACTACAAGAGAAATGCTGAAAATTGTTCAAAATACACCAAAAACATTAGTTTTAATATTTTTTTTTAAATTACTCCTTTTTCCAGAGAATAAATAAATTCAATAAAACATTACAATGAAATGACAGTGACTATCTTTTGTTATAAATTGATGTGATGCATAAACACAAAAAATCAATATATATCTGTAAATAGGACACTGACTTTGCTCATTAGTCGGGTTAAGTGAACTATTTTAGTCGAAAACTTCAAATTTCCCTGATTTGCAAGCATCCTATACAACTAGAAAAGCACTCGGAGAGCGCAGACCTCCGCCAGCGCCACAGTACTCACCCATTTTGTGATTTTCACCATAAATATTAGTCCTACCTTTATTTCATCAAATATTTAGATTCCTTGACCATGAAAACATACCATTAGCAATTGGATTCATAATGATATCTATTTTAGTTCAGTAGTTATTCACAAAAATCACATTTTTCGTCATGGTGGCCAGACGCTGATCCCGATCAACACCAAAATCGAATCAGTTCTTCCTTTTCCCATGCTGAACATTTCCTGAAAATTTCATCAAAATCCATCCATAACTTTTTCAGTTATTTTGTTCACAGACGGACAGACAAACAAACTCTCCCGAAAACATACACAAGGTTTATAAATTTGCGGGCATAGATAAACTCGAGCAGTTTTTGGGTTCAATTTGACAGAAATGAATCCAAAATTGGTCTTGATTACTCAGTTTTTATAATCATAGAAGGCAGTCTCTCTATTAATTGTCCAGCTCTGCTTCACTTTCATACCTTTGTTCATCACAAAAATTATTGTCATTGCAGTTCTGAACAGTGTTATTGCATCTGCTCGTAATGTGTAAGTTTCATTCCAACCATCAAGTGTTATTCTTCCAGTTTTAGGATAAAAATCAGAAACCAATTCAAGTTAAGACTCAATTACAATTACAATTCCCTCTAAGAGTCCCGCATTATTCTTGTAGCTCATCAATTCCTTCTACTTTTCTCTGCATGCTTGCAAATTAAGGATTTCAGGCTCTCATCAGGGGCTGCCATTATAACAAAGATCAGGACAGACGGGGCAGAAAAGGTTAAAACTGTGGATTATTATTTGGCAAAGAAAGGCTTCCTGCAGACACCATATGTTTGACATTGTTGCCACTGAAAAACTTTGTTGGCCAACTTTTCCACAAAAACATCAGCAGGATACAATCAAGAAATCGTTACAGAGTCTGATCAATAAGCAGAATCATTTATGGAATTGGTATCAATAAAATCTTATCAATTCTTGAACCTGCTCCCCAACAATGAGCATACGGTGTGTTTTGTCAAGTTAACTTATCAAAACCATGGCTGCTGTCTTTATGAAAACATAACCAGAAAAAGCTAAATGCTATCTTTGAAGACAAACTTTAATTTTGCTCATTTTTTTTTCTCCTTTATGTTGTTAAACTGTTTAAATGGTTAAAGACATATATATGCACATTAATCTTACTTTGACAAAACAACATTTGAGACCTTGTAGAGAAAAATGGACAGCACCTCTGTTGAAATCTATTTGTTCTGAAAAATGTTTTTCATTTTCTTCAGTTTTGTTCTCAAAAAAGTCTTCTATATAACTTTGAAAAATGTGTAGGAACACTGCTACACTAGAGCGACCATCATTTCTATAGTAGATGATTGTAGACTTCAGGATTCATTCATGGCCATCCAACAAAACCTACGAGTTTTGCCTCTAGAACAAGATTCTGCACAAACCAAATCAATATGAGGAATGAGAGCAGAACAAAAAATCTCAACCAATGTGCAGAGAGCTTTAAGAAAGTCTTTGAGTGAGTTTCTGCTGTGCGGGGGAGAAAGAAAAGTGGAGCAGTGCAGAAATGATTTATGGCAGCCCTAATGTAGAACAATTAGATCAAATATATTGGTGTTTACCAGCATATCTGAAGGGAGGCCTGATGGGGGAGAAATAATTTGGTGCTGTTGAACTCAGTGGGAAAAGTCCCGGCCTCCTCTCTCTCTCTCTCTTTCTCTCCCTCTCTCTCCTTTATTCGCTCGGCCTCCCTTTTTCTGATGCTTTCTGATGCATTTGCGCTCCTCTCCTTCTGCCCCCGAAAAATCACTTTGTCACATAGCACCGCATCATTTCACATGCTAAATTTTTAAAAACTGGAACTGGAAATCCTTTCTCAGCATGCAATATCCATTAGGGAGAAAATTATTCATATGATTCGCCCTGCATTATTTATCGCTTAATGACGAGAAATATGAAGCCCACACGCTCGCGCCCCATTGTTCCCTCGCCCCTTACTTTACTCTCAGGGCTTCAGCGCTGGCCTTTACAGGATCCCACTGCGCCTCTCTCTCCGATTATCCGGGCTGAGGAACAACTTCTGATCACATAGTAATGGGATTTAAAGTGGCCTCATTCCCCCATTCCCCTTTGGAAGATTCACTCCATGTTACTCTCATAAATTAGCGGTTCTCAAGTGGTGGGAAGAGACCCAAAAGTGAGTCAAGGAGACAGTGGGTGACAAATATGTTTTGATGTGAGTTGGAGTTCATTAAGTCTGCAAGATTTTTTTTGTACTAGCTGTTTTCTTGACAACAAAATATGATTACTTGCTAAAGTGCATATTTTATGCACTGTAAAATCCAATTAGTTATCGTTACTAAAAAAAAAAAAAAGCATGCATACCGGTTGCAATTAAAAAACAAGTGCAGTGAACTAGTTAATTTTAGTTGTACTAACTAGCACTTCATTTGTAGAGTACACTTACAAATAAGTTCAAGCAACTAAAACAATCCAGTCGAGTGTACTTGATAACTTACTTTAGAATACTCTTGACTTAGTAGAGAATACTCAGAATTACTATTTAAAGCTACTAAATGACTGCATGTTAAATCAACTCTGCTCAGTTCATATAACATACTTATCAAAGTTTGTCTAACTTAGCATTTCTGAGTAATATATTTACCTTTTTGCTGTGAATCTACTGTGCCGCCATGCAAACTCAACTCCAGTAATCTAAGTGGTTCAGCAAAATTCTGTACAGGAATGAAAAGCAGGTTCCAATTTACTAAAACAATCTGAATTACAATTAAATATCATAAATCAAGGTCAATAATGACGTTTGTCAGAAGCAAAATTCAAGACTGCGGGCTGTCCTCGGTGCTCCGGCCTGTGTGCTGCACTGCATGCTTTGGTAGCTGTGCTGAGCAGGAGACTGGGGTGCATCCGAAAAGTCCTTTTTTGATAAGGAACCTTCCTTCCTGAAGAAATGACTCGGAAGCATTTAAGAGTCAGCCATGATAAGTGCTGTTTGAATTCTCCAAAAGTTAAGGAAAGGAGAGTCGTTGCTTCCTTTATTATCTCCTTAAGCTTAGGAAACACTGGACCATCCTTTTCAAAAGGAAAGGAGAAGAAAACGCCCCATAATGCCTTGCGGCACGTGACGTGTATAAACACGGCTCCTGCCGAAAGTTTATGGAAACTTACGATGGAGAAGGGACAGAACGATGAGGCCTAATAATGTTTATTAAAAACAATCAATAAAAGAAGGACAAATGAAGACTTTTACAATACTCCAAATATAATAAATTCAAACCATGTTCATGATGATATACATGAATGAAACAGGGGGAATAGTGCTTCTGACAGTCTGCTGTATTATCAGGCTTCAGATTGTCAGTGTCTGCTAAAGATGTCAACATCTACAGATGCTCTCACGAACCTCACAGCTGTGAGCAGGAAACACACACTGCATGACCAAAGACAAAACACCATCACAGGTAAATCCTCTGATCATGGATTGTTGATGTTAACTGGTGACAACATGAAACGACCCTGTGAGATAAGGCAGAGGACAAGTGTGCTTCTTGTAGTTCATTTTCGGAACATTGTAGTTCGTTTTGGCTTACCTATGTCACAAGTAATCGGATTTGGATCTACCCTGAATGTTTTTCTTCTTCTTTGTACAGTTTACAACGGACATTACTGCCACCTACTGGCCCAGGTGTGGAATGGATCAGGCATGAATAAGACTGTGTTTGCTACTTATTGTTGCGAGTGAGCTTAACTATAAAAAAGTAATCTTTACTTTAAAAACTAAGTATTTTGTCCTTTTTTTGCATTTACTGTATACACATGCAAGTGATTGTTAAAGGCAGCTTTTGGATTTTACAGTGTGTCAAAAACTCAGAAAACTTGAACATTCACCTTGTTTTTTTCTACCAGAATAGATCACAGTAAAATATGGTTTGGGGCACAATTTATAGACCAAAATGATTCTTTTTTTTTCAAAGAAAAATTCAGGTTTTATTCTTTTTTCATTGAATATAGAAAAATTGGAAGTTGGCATCTATCTTTGTGATTTTTCACTGTGTTCTTAAATAGTTGTGCCACAAAAAAGTTATTGAACTTTCGTGTCAAGTTTTTTTTTTTAAATCTTGATGAACAATCAAACTTTCACTTTTTTAGCAGAAATATATTCATTAAGAGTTTAAAGCTGTTATTCAGATTTTAAAGAACCAGAGCATGGCAGTTCAATGCAGAAACAGCATCAGTGTTTGTAATGTATGCTGTCACGGTTAAACTTCTTGTTTGAAAATTTCCAATAAATTAAATGACATGATCAAGTTGGTTTCTATGGCTGAAGCTATGATGTATGGATTATTTTGTAATTAAAACTAAAGGGATCCTGGTTTGGAGGAGTGGTAAGCAACCAGACATATACATGCTTCAGTCAGCCCAGGTTAAAATCCAGCCTGTGGCCAGCCTGCAGAGTCCTCCTCTACTCTTTCTCTGCCCCCCTTCTTTCCACTCTCTCTCTCTCTCCTGCCAAAGAAGGTGCAAAATGGCCAGACAATAATCAGAAAAAAATAGAAAAGAGGAAGAAATGCTTGCAGTAGGAACCCTGACCATATTTTTAGTCCCTGTTAGCAGCCATCTTTTTAAAAATAATACAATAACACTTTCAAATTCAAAAGAGAGTCTTTGTCAGGTGTGTTTTATTATTTCGTATCAAGTGTTATATCAAGGGATGCAGGATATTGAATAGAGTATAATGCTGTCACCACCATGAGGGGATGAAAATATGAAACTCCAATACTAGTGAATATAGGGCGCTGTATAAAATGTCAATAAAAACAGAATACAATGATTTGCAACTCTTTGTAAAATATATTTATCGAGTACATCACAAAGACATGGTATTTGATGTTCTTTGTTGTCCTATTTTGCACTTCATAATGTGCCACGCATTTCCAATGGGAGACAGATTTTGGACTGCAGGCGGGCCAGTCTACGACCTAACCTATTTAAGTATGAAGCCATTCTGTTGTAACGCTTACACAGTGTGGCTTGGGATTGTCATGCTGAAATAAGCAGAGGCGTCCTTGAAAAATACAGCTCTTGGATGGCCGCATATGTTGCTCGAAGTACAGTTTATACTTTCAGCATTAAAGGATAAGATCGGTTTCTACAGCTTTCACATTGTTTATAGAATGAAGTAGAACAATATACTCACCCAGAAGGCTTTCCTGATCCAAACAGTGCTTCGGGAGATATTTAGATCCAAAATCGAGCGGCGGACATCCGTAAAATGGTAGCACATAGGGCATGTATAGCACCGCTCCTAAAACTGCGTTAATCGTCCAAAAACTCACTAGTTTCACCAATATTTCATCATGGTCCGCTCACGCTACTCTTCCATTACAGTCTGTGTCGCTCCAGACACAGGCAAACCTTCTTCTTCTTCAGTTCAGAGGTCAGCACAGCCACAAAACATGTCTGGAGCGACACAGACTGTAATGGAGGAGTAGCCCGAGCGGACCATGATGAAATATTGGTGAAACTAACGAGTTTTTGGACGATTAATGCAGTTTAGGAGCGGCGCAATACTTGCCCTATGTGCTACCATTATACGGATGATTTTGGATCTAAATATCTCCTGAAGCACTGTTTGGATCAGGAAAGCCTTCTGGGTGAGTATATTGTTCTACTTCATTCTATAAACAATGTGAAAGCTGTAGAAACCGAACTTATCCTTTAATGGTTGGACTATTTGCTTTTGTAGTTCACAAAGTGGTGACTCAGTCTTGCTTGTGAACGACTGAGCCTTTTGGGGACGCTTCTTTTATACACAAACATGACACTCAGCTGTTTTCAGTTAACCTGTTCACCCGTGGAATGTTCCAGACAGGTGTTCTTGAGCACTTCTCAATGTTCCCCATCTTCTCTTGCTCCTGTTCCAGCTTTTGTGAAACAGATTGTAGGCATTGAAACCAAAATGAGAGAACTTTGGCAAAAAATAAATAAAAAAATAGAGAGTTTATCAGTTTGGTGATGTGCTTTTTTAACATGTCGCTTTTCTTTCTATTCAGTTGTTCAGTTCAGTTTGTTGATGTATAAACTATAAACTTTTTAATGAAGTACATTGCTGGGATTTAAAGTACAGACATTTGAGTTGTAGTTTTCTTAAAGGAGGCGTTTTGGGATGGATCCTGAGGCCAAACCAGTTTAGAACCAGCACCATAAATCTCCTTGTAAGGGTATGCTTTACAGCTCTTTACTACAAAGGGAGGTTTTTTGGTCCTCTGGGTGGACACACATGAATAACTTACACCACATCCTACACTCACCCTCTCCTTTCCCCGGCTGCTGCACCACTGATCCACTGCAGAGCTCTGAAGAGTTGTGATACAATGTAGAAACACGGCCCAGGATGTCATTCGGAAAGACAAAAATATCCGTTAGCACCATCCAGTGCATTTATTCCAGCTACTGAAAAATTACAGCGTAGAATCAAACTGATACAACAGTGTCAAATCCAAACCGTCACGGGCTATTACACTCGGGCTTGGCTTGACTGTGCATGGAGTGTTTTTGTTGTTTTGCTAGCATGGTGCAGGGGGAGCAGATGGAGACTTTGCAGGTGGGGGAATCAGGCTTCTGTTCTGGGTGGAGGCATGGAGAGGAGGAGCTGTGCGTCTGCTGCTGATATGCAGCCTCTCCAGGGTTCTTAATATCACAGACTGGATGGTGATAAATGGACCTGTGAGGAAGATACCGACCAAGTTCATGGTTCAGCGGCTCGGTCAGAGTGTCTCCTCTCTTGAGCACATTTAAAGAGAATAGTAAAGCTTCTCAGAGGAGTTCAGGTGATCCTACATGTGCTCATTAGGGCTGGGAAGTATGGGAAAAAGGAGGTCTTGGTGTACACTTTCCATCCACTTTATTAAAGCAAGGTACTCACAGGAGGACTAAATCTAAATCTGAAGAGATGTTCTACCTGTTGGAGACCCCACACATGAAGATAAAAATCAGTCACTTGACTAGAGCTGGGTGATATCACTTAATCGCAGTATCACATTTAATTGATTATGATTAATGAACGATTATTTTATGCTATGCTGGAACAAATTGGTAGTGTTACCGACGGTCCTCGAAACGGTCTTTCTGCAGTACAGTATTTATACTTAACTTCTTTCTGCTCCTTTGCACAGAATCCAAAATATTCCCAAACAACAGAGACGGCCTTTTTCTTGGCTTCAAGGTCCTCGGATAGATTGGCACTTGTCTCATCCATGTTGGCAGCCTGTCCTTCGCTCCTGGCTGCACTTAAAGTCAACGCACACTGTATGGAGGGGGTGCTGTCATTTGACTTGCACAGGGAAAATAATCAAAATAATCAACATGAGTAGAA
Source organism: Scarus forsteni (assembly GCA_036419115.1). Classification (NCBI taxonomy): domain Eukaryota; kingdom Metazoa; phylum Chordata; class Actinopteri; order Labriformes; family Labridae; genus Scarus; species Scarus forsteni. The sequence goes on from JAZDUH010000391.1 coordinate 1,888,266, forward strand.
TTACTGCGTTAAGAGGGTCTTAATGTTGGTTTGGATTAATTTTCATAGAAATTTCCCAGCCCTACATTGAACAGATTTGATCATACTGTGTGTGGTTTTCTCTGATAATCTCAACATAGTACATCACACACATATCAAATCTGTCCCACCACTGACCTTGAGTCTAGTCCTCCGAGCCAGAAAACTCATGTGATCAAGCGTCATAACAAAAACGAAGAAGGAGACGCAGCAACATCCATACAACACAACACGCAGAGAACATTTAAGATGAGGGAATGATGGTGGTCTTGGGACTGTTTCTGATGGAAAAAACTATGTAGAGCTTTAGTAAAAGAATTTTAGAATCAGTGCAATAACTAACAGGCAGCCAGTGTAAAGACTTTTTTTCGACGATTTGTTGCATCCCTAATACTTAGTGCAATGTCCCTGTTAGCCCGACTGTCACAATCGTGCATCTATGTACATGTGAATATTGTATAATGTCAATAATGTGATTCTTTATACTTCTTACATAGCCTTACTTCTTATCTTATTTTATTCAAATTATTTTTATAATCAATCAATCCATTATTTATACAACTTGTCACTTTTGGAGCGACAGGGCATCAAATCAGCAAACTTCTTGCCGTGAGGTACAATACAAGCACTACCTGCTGCGCCACCATGCTGCCCTTTTTTTAATTTATACTATGTTTGTATTCTATGTATGTATGTATTATTCCTTTGTATTTTTATGTCTTTAAAGCTTCTGTGTTTTATATTTTTGTTATTATTATTTGTATAATTTTATTTTTTAGTCTTATTACCTCCGCCAAGGAGGTTATGTTTTCGGGAGAGTTTGTTTGTCCGTCCGTCTGTGAACAAAATAACTCAAACAGTTATGGATGGATTTTGATGAAATATTCAGGAAATGTTCAGCATGGGAAAAGGAAGAACTGATTCAATTTTGGTGTTGATCCGGATCAGCGTCTGGCCGCCATGACGGAAAATGTGATTACTGTGAATAACTACTGAACTAAAATAGATATCATCATGAACCCAATTGCTAATGGTATGTTTTCATGGTCAGGAATCTAAATATTTAGATGAAATAAAGGTAGGACTAATATTTATGGTGAAAATCACAATATGGGTGAGGACTGTGGCGCTGGTGGAGGTCTGCGCTCTCCGAGTGCTTTTCTAGTTTTAATATCTATATTCTAATGTTCCTCCTGCTTTATCATGTAACAGAGCAACTGAAACTACTGAATTAACGTATAATTAAAGAATTCTGACTTTGATTATGAATCCAGTCATCCATTCATCCATCAGACTGTACGCCCCTATGTACATACGTACATCCATGCATCTTATCGTTAACCATCCATCACTTAATGCATCCACCCATTCACCTAGTATTCTTTGTTCATCCATGCATGCATACAGTGCATACAACTGTACATCAATCTTTGCATCCATTCTTCTCTCTCTTCATCCAATAATACCACTCTAAATGTTTTGATCCAGTTATCTCTCATAAACCGTATTGTTACTGGTTTCTTACTAAACATTCTTTAACTGAGCAGCAGTAATACCGTACGTCTGCTTTACTTATTTATAATCAACATCAACATAAATTGAAACAAATAAATGTTTCTCACCCTTCTTCTCTTGAAAATAAATTGATTTATCTAAAAACTTGATTTAAAGCTCACCCTGGATATTACTCACAGAAAACAGAACATTGCTTTCTGTAGATTAAATTTCATGGATGCAAACACGAGCCTGCATGCGCTCATAATGAATCACAGTAAATGCAATCAAGTTTGACTGCCTGTGCACATGTGCTTACATATGTTTGCAAATTGAGGTAAATACCAGAGACATTGTAAATGTGCAAACGCTGACCTTTCCCTGCAAATAAACAGAGCTTCTTCTGCTGCGAGTCCTCTACGCCCCGCAGCTTTTACGGGTCAGGGGGAACACTTTGCGTCTGTGTGTACACGTAGGAAGAGTAATGCTACTGGCAGGAGTGTGTGTGGCTAAGCAAACAAAAGGAAGAGGAATAATTTAACCTCTGCAGTAGGATGAGTTCAAGTTTGATTTTGATGTCAGAATATTGAATAGATTCGTACATGTTTATCGTTGTTGTGACCTCCGTTTGTCCTGTCCCCTTCTGGTTTTCTGCACACCCCTACCTTTGTTTACCCATCTGCCCTTGCGGTTTCCCTTTTTTCCTCACTGCGATAAATAATTGACATGCTCTTCTTTGATATTGAATGTTTTTCACCAACCCTCTAAAAGTCTGCACTCCTCTCCTGCTGCATTTGGAGTGCACCTTAATACAGTTCCTGGTTTCATGCTAACAGCCCCTTTTACTGAATACTCTCATATAGTGCTATCAATTTTTCATTTCCAGAATAAGGTAAATAAACACAAAAAACACAAATTGGGTGCCTAGCGATATGTTATTTTCCCAAACAAACAGGATAAGTGCTTTCTTTTTGGTCTCCGCATGTATTTGATATAAAATTCTTCTGTTTGTTCCATGTGTTTGTTTCATGGGATGCTGTTACCACATGCACCACGCACTCCTAACATTTAGTGTACTGTTGACTACAGTTATTGCCTGCTCACCGGAGTCTCATTTATTGTATGCTCCCGGCAAGAAACATTTCAAAGTGAGAAATCGTCTTTCAGAATTTCTTCTTCTTTTTGTATGTATGCGCTTCCAAGTGCTGTAATTTTAATAGAACTACTTGACACTCACGCTCTGCACAAACAATTTCAGACAATTTGAGCTGAGCCCTTTGAAATGTTTAGATTCTCTCCACTTTAAATCACATTAAAGTCTGCAATAGAATCTGTTCCATCTATTATTAAATCCACGTCCCTGCTGAATAAATCTGTTTTACAGTGAGCAACCAAAACAGTTTATTTGAGCGTTTGTTGTGCTGTTAGCTGCGTTTAACTGCTCCAATGATAATAAAACCCTCCTTTTTTAACTCTGCACACAATTTACATTATAAAGTAATGAAAGATGCAAAAGCGTGAGACCAAATAGAGAGAAAGGCGGGAAAAAAAGGCTTTGCTTTCTTCTCCACCTGTGAGACCTTGCTTGTGCTCATCTGCTGGCAGCAGTGACAGGAAAGCTGCTAATTAGCTCCCTCTGTAAAGCTGTCATTACCGGCAATGATAAAGGGGCGGGAGATGGAGGACCGCACAGGGGATACGATGCTCTAATTTGTCCTTTTACATGAGGAGAGTTGAGAATCCAGTCTAAGTAGTGCAAACCATATGATTGAGTTTTATAATAATTACTCCTGCAGTTTGAGCAGACCTGTAATTTAAGTCCATGAAAAGATAAATGCCTTCTTTTCATCACTGTTGCATTGTGTTCAGTGGCACACATAATGGATTTGTAACCTAACAGCAGCACTGTGCAAAAGTGAAAGGCAGCTTTAAGAAAATATATAGCAGGAATTATCTCTGTTACAGTATCCAGTTATGAACGATAACTGTCCTTATTCATAAAGGCAAAAATCATCTTTAGTCAGAATTGGCATATGGTGATACTATGTAACTATATGCTTTAAAAGTGTTTTGAAATTAAATTGGGTCAGTTATTTCTCCCCTTTATAAAACCAGTATTTATTTTAGATTATTGGAAAGCCTGAAGAATTATTTTTAAAGCAAGGTACAACTTGTAGAGATTGTGCATTCCCGAAATGAGTAACACAGCTAACCATGTGGGTAAGGTCCCCAAAGAAAGTCCTACAGTTCTTCAGTGCAGTAACGGGGTACAAGTCTCATGGGGATTTTGTCCTTGGATGCCCACTGTGCAGTATGTCTGTGACTTCAACAGTCTCTCAGAACTTGGTCCTAAGTTTGGAGACAAATAGTGCTGCCACTCTGAGAAGGGGATTTTTCACAAATGCATGATCCAGATGTGCTTCATTGTAAAAGAGACTAATCAGGCTCTTCAACAATATAGAATATAATACCAAAATACCAAGAAATACTAATTCCAAACTATTTTAGAGGAGTATATTTCATTATTAGGATGGGGGAGAATTTAACAATTTAACAATTTAACTGTGCAAAAGGGGGATTTCTCTGTCACAAACAGCAGAGTGGAATACACAAATATGCACACACTAGACAGTGCAGCGTCCATCATGTGTCAACGAAAGGCTTCTTCCTCAAAAGTTTGATACCTGTTAGCAAAAGCAACATGAAATATGTGTGTTTGCTTTGCAGAGCCTTGTTATGGTCTTTAGCTTTGACCTTGACTATGTGCTGGAAATATTGATTTAAATTTTCTAGATCCATGGCTGCAGCCATCATATCTCTGCTTAAACTGCTAAAACACCAGCTTTGAGGTGAGCTCAATCAATGCCTTGCTTGTTTTTATTCTGAAATCATTCATAGAAGCTGCAACAAATGTGACAAGTGATCGCTTCCTGTTTGACCAGGCATGTAAAGTTCCATTAATAGAACGTGATATTTCTGTAATGACTTTCGTAATAAAAGTTTGCATATGTAATTAAATGGGATGTCTTTATTTTGAAAGTATTTGACTCACTGAAGCAGGGAACTGTGTGTTTTCAGTTGTAACTTAAAGGTACTGTGAGGAGAATCTAGTTCCGGCGACATAAAGACTCTGCTACCGATGAGCACGCGCGGCGACTGTCGTAATGCTGCGTTCCAGTAACCTCGGAACTGGGAGTGACATCATCTGCGACTTATTGGTGTTTCAGTTGAAGTCTGAAATAACATGCCGATCTACCAGGCTATAGTTAGCTGTTGTTAGCACGCCATGCGTTGTTGTATGAAGAATGTGAATATCCCTATGGCAGCATTTTTGTAAAAATAAGTCTAACAATACGATGTATACAGCTGATCTAGAGCGACACACCCCAGTCAGAAGTGCAAATAAATTGATTATTACAGGAGCTAAATAACTGTTCACACTGGGGGCATCCATCTTCGATTGTCAACTGGGGTGGCGAGGTTTCACCGAGTTCCCAGGAGGAAATTCCGACTTTGGGGGACGTTCTAGTGCAATTGCAGTTTCCTACTCGGAACTCGGAAATTCCTACTTCTGACTACAACTGACGTGACCCAAGGTACATAGCGGTATTTTTTGATATGTGACAACAAGCAATTTTTGGAAAACTTAGTATCATAGTTTTGTAGCCGGCTATATATCGCTACTTACAGCCCGGTGCTCTAAGACGTGTCCGAATAATATAAATTTGCTCTAGTTTTAATTGTCTTGTTCCCGAGGTTGACTATCCAGGCCAGTCCAGCCCTGTCCGACCTGACCGTGAAGCTAAGGAATAGCATTTATAGATAACCTATTTAGATGCTATAAAACTCATCTTAAAGTGTGTATTTCGATCAGGCATATATCTAAAAGTGAGAGTTTTTTGTAATTACTTAGAAACTCCTCATAGCATCTTTAAAAAATGTTTGTCAGTGTATTAAATATCTTGTCCTTGTATTGTATTCAACTGAATATCGAAAGAAATGAACATAAATTTCTGTTTTAATTTATGTTTAAATTTATGTTTATGTCCACAATGTCCAAACTTCTTTGGAATTGGAGTTTGTATAAGTATACAGGATCAAAGTGTCTCCAATCTCACCATTTTCACCAATATCTTAGTTTTCCTGAGGTTTATAATGTGATTTAAAACTTTGTATTTTAAAGAGATGAAACCTCCAAAAGCCAGTGCTGCAGCTCCAGGAAGTGGTCAATGCTTGCCGATACATTTTTTGCACTCCAGCTCTCCTTTATTATCTTTATCTCTTATCTTTTGGTGCCTGCCGCAAAAAATGTGATCATGGCATCCCTGAACAAAAACTTCCTTCGGCATCTTTTTCTGCTCATTTTAATTCAATGAAGACAATTTGACACAAAAGTGATTATGCATCCAGGCTAAGAAATGTGAAATAGCAGCACCATTGGGACGCAGATTCACAAACAGGCAGTGAAAAAGTGATATTCTGTTGGAATGCAAATTCTTGGCAGGTTTTGTTCCAGAGGCATGCAGGGTGAAATTGGCCTTTAAACACATCGGCATACTAATGTCTTGGGGTGCCTCCACCTTCAGTCCGTGTAGAATCACCATGGCATTATACTGTAATTGACTCTTGGTTCACGGTGGAAATGCATACATTTGCATCAGATTGAATTAGACATTTCCTTGCTGTACTTTAATGTGTGTGGGTGCACAAGTCTGCGAAGACTGAAGACTCAATGCCTCTTCAAGCTGTGTTGAAGTTGTATCTGAAGTTTGCTGTAAATATTTCCTCTATGTCTGCCGGCCCTGCTAACCCTGATCATATTCAGCAGGTTTGTTGTAGTTTGCTTAGTCATGCGGCTGTTTGATTTACTTCACATGCTGTTTATTTCACCCTCTGTCTTTCTGCTCCTGTGTTTGGTTTATTATACGACAAAAGAGACTGCAGGAAATGAAAGCAAACATGAAAAAACACTTTGTATTCAGCTTTGTTGGCCTTTCACCCCTTAAAACAAAACAATGTGTTCAGTACAACAATTGGACGACCACAACATTTTAGCATTTTAACTAAATACCTTTGTCCTTGTTCCTCTTTGCAGCCCTGATTAATGGAAATTATTCAAGAGGTGTTCACAAAATAAGATAGAACGTCTGAGGAATGAGGTTGTGAGTAAGGCATAAAGTGCTGCTTACTTCGGGGCATGGTTGATACTCCTGCAGGCCAGCACTTACTCACGTCAGTTCATTTATGCTCTACTTTCATCCGTTACACAACAGATTGCCAAGGAGGTTGTGTTTTTGCCAGCATTTGTCTGTCTGTCTGTCTGAGAGCAAAATAACTCAATAAGTTCTCAAAACATTTTCATTAAATTTTCTGGAAACGGCACATGGAAGAACTGATTCGATTTTGTATGATAATCCAGATCCAGGATTTTTTTAAAGATTTTTTTAGCGTTATGATACAGGACTGTTTTCTACATTTTGCTAATAAGTTTGTATCTTAGTACATTTCCATACCTTTGATTTTTTTGTGCTTTCTCTACTATCTATCCATCTACTTATCTGTACAACCATCCATAATCCATCCATCTATGTTTCTATTGATCCATCTGTATGTCTATATTTCTGTCCATCTATCTATCCATCAAACATTTAGCCATCTAACACCCATCTATTCATTCATAAATACACCTATTCCAGCTTTTTATCTTTATCCGTCCATCAATCCATGTATGTATCATCTATCCCCCATCCATCCATTTACCCAACCAACTTCAATTCTTTCTTTCTTTCTTTCTTTCTATCTTTCTATCTTTCTATCTATCTATCTATCTATCTATCTATCTATCTATCTATCTATCTATCTATCTATCTATCTATCTATCTATCTATCTATCTATCTATCTATCTATCTATCTATCTATCTATCTATCTATCTATCTATCTATCTATCTATCTATCTATCTATCTATCTATCTATCTATCTATCTATCTATCTATCTATCTAGCTATCTATCTATCTATCTGTGTCCATAAATACATCCATCTTTTAGTTATTTCATCCATGTACCTAAATTTCTGTCCATCTATTTATCAATTAAACATGTATCTAGCCATTCAACTAAAGATTCATTCATCCGTCCATTTAACCAACCCACCATCCATTTTTTTCTATAGTTTCATCCTCCAACTTCATCTCTCCATATATTAACCCATCTCAAATCTGTCCATTAATTCCCTCTTCCATCCATCTGTTTATCCAACTTTCCACCAATTTGTCCAACTGGCATTTCAACCATCCATCAATCAATTTATCAATTAATTTGTCAGTCCAACCATCATAATCTAACTGTCCATCCATCCATCCATCCATCACAAACACTTAAATACTAAATGCTACCATTGCTGGACAGTGCCATGTAAATTGGCATGAAAGTGTGAGTATGCATTGGCATATACTGATGGATAACTGACATGGAAAATCAGAACCAGAAATAAATGAGTGAATGTGAGAGTGTTAATGTGTGAGCAGTGAGAAAGACACTGTATTTATTTTAAGTTATTTATCAGGCTAAATGCAGCATGTGCATATACAGCTATGACAAAACAAATTCACAATAAAAACTTAAATATATTGTTTAACATAGGCTTTGGAGCACAGTCAATGGTTTACATTAACTGCATGATCAATGCTTTTGCATGTATCTGGTCGTCTGATCACTTTCCAGCTGATGTTTTGTTTGGCAAACACATAAAAGTGCACTCAAAATTCTCAGTACTTAGAGCACATTAAAAAGTACTAATGTAGTTTTAGAGTGAGCTTCTTCTACTTGTCCTTAAGTAACATTTTGTCAGAGTAACTGAACATTTACTGCTGTTCAGTATCTGTGTACTCTTCTCACCCTGCCATCCATCCATCCATCCATCCATCCATCCATCCATCCATCTAGGCTAACCAGGCTTTCCAGTAGTATAATATACAATACCAGTTGACATTATTAAAGGAGAGAAATAATCGACCAGAATTAAGTTTCCAAACTTTTTTGGAGTATATAAATTCCTGATTTGATAGAAACAATATAGGCTAATATTTTATTCATTTCTCTGCTTCTTATTTCCCGTTTTTATGAATGTCTTCACAGCCCAAGTTTTAAAATCCTTTCCAGACGCATATATATTTTTATGTAAAGTTATCACTGATATAATACAGAAAAAAAACATCTGCCTGTGATGTTTATATCCCACTTTCAGAGCTGACGCAGAGAGCATCATTAGCATCCAGCATTTAGCCAGAGCAGGTAGATTTTAATCAATCAAACATCATCCAGCGTGCGCTGGGTGTCGTCGTTGAGTGCAGACTGCAGATGTATATTTGTTTCAGTGAGTCAGCTCAACGATTGGCATTCAGTTGAACTCCCTGCAGGATTTCAGGCAATAAATATGGAAATCTGAGCATGAGAGCCAAGCTCTTGTCTAGCTGCTTTTTTGCCTATTGCACAGTTTAGTCAAGTATCACTCCAACATAAACAGACTGATAACAAACAGCAAGATTGGAGCTTTTACAACTGGCAACTATTTACTTCTGCATGATCATTTAACACTTACTGATTAAACATTTCCAATTTTCACTTTATCCAAATCCTTCAGTATATTGTTTTTAGTGACAATATGCAGCCTACAGGAGGCAGTGAAATCCCTGCACAATACATTTTGCATGTTAGATTTTGCTCTTTTTCTAAAGACTTGTGTATGGAAAAGACCAGCAGAGCCCTTGGCGCTTGGCACAAAAATACCCCTAAATCCCCTCTCCCACCCTGGGCAGTGACACATGCTGTGACTAACCCTTTCCCGTCATAATGCCGGTGAGATTATTGCACAGAGAAGCATGTCCTAATAACTACAGTGTGCTAGTAAACATAAAAACCAGTGAAACATGACTGTGAAAGAATCTGTACAAAAGCATGCATTCAGCTTGATTTAGAGCTCTTTGTTTCTCACTCTTTCAGGTCATGGAAAGATTTGTGATTTCCAAGTCCTCCATCTGTGTGATGCTACGATCAGCCTGTGCCACTGAGCCAATCACCGCCTCTCAACATGTCATAAATCCATTTGGTAACCATAAAGAGCAGTTCAACCGAGCTGAAAATGGATGTTTACAGAAGGAAATGATCAAAAGAGGCTGTACACTTTAGGAGGATTACTGCAAGGCGACTGTGGACATAAACTGTGAGTAAAAACATGCAAGTTTTACACCCTCACATTCCCTCAAAGCCGGGGCCGAGGACATGAATTTGTCATCTTGCAGAACAGACACTTAATTTAGTTTGAAAGTAGAAAAACAGCATGAACCCTGTTCTGTTAGATGAGTGTTTGCTCACCCTCTTGACCTTGATCTATTAGAGATAATTTGGGGGTTTGGTCACCCTGTGATTGCCTTTAGTAGACACCAGCACATTTGAATTATGCTTTTCTTCTCTGGACTTTTATAAGTCTGTAGTATTTTCTGAAGGGATGGTTCAGTGTATCAATGTGAAGGTGCATATGGCTTTTGCAGCTGTTTGAGTATGAAAAACATGAACATCTGATTACAAGGTCATTATTTAGTTTTTACTGTGTTTAGCCCTGTAGTGCAGAAACCTGTAAAGTTGGGATCTCAGTTTAAGAGCTTGTATTATTTACTTGAATCGAGCATCACCCAAAAATTCCTCCCACCTCCAGCTGGTCCAAAATGCAGCGGCTAGGATTTCGACTGAACAGAAAACATCACATCACTTTTATCCTCACTTCTCTCCACTGGCTTCATGTCCATTTCATGATTGATTCAGGTTTTAATGATCACTTTTAAAACTATCTTGTGCCATGACCAACATACTTTAAAAATGTCATTAAAATGAAACGTTTTTGAAAGTTTAACAACACACAGACAAACGCAGACAAAAACATAACCTTCTTGTTGGAGATAATAAAATCATAAATGCTGTCCTGTGAACATTCTGCTTCATGACTTCATGAATTGATTAAAAAAGCTTTTTGATAACCTGTACTGCTCTAGCTTAACCAGCTATGCTGCTTTAAGTAACTATGAGTGAGTGTGATATTTATTTCAAATGCTTCCTGACAAAATGTGCTATTTAGCAGCCTCGAGCACATCTGTGCATGCACAACGCATCATTAAAACAGGTTTCATCTTTCCTCACAATAAAAATAGAGTGTATACAAAGTGCTTGAGTATTGGGAGTGCTATTTAACAGGAATACTATTAGCTCCTGCTGTTAATTTGTGCTACAGTAGCATTTCACATATCAGTGCACCCCTTTCAGTCTGCTTTCATTTCCTCAAAGTTGCTTGGCTCCTGTCAGCAGTCTGAAATGTAGGTCTCAGTGGCAAATCAAGTCGACCCATCCTGGTGAGTTTAATTCTCTGCTGACTGGAGTTCATCTTCCATTTTTGCTCTGGAAGAGACACAGAGTGCCTTTTATTTTTAACTTCTTTGGGATTTGAGAAAGCTGACTAACTCCAGTATTTTCTCACCTGAGAGTCTGGCAGTTAGCCCGCGAGTACAGCTGTCACCTGTTTCTCTTTGCCCCTCTTTACTTCTTCTTACGTCCATTAATTTTTTAATTTTGTCCCTCCACTAACCCTTTAGCGTGTTTTACATGGGTTTGAGACTGAGGCTGGTAGTTCGCACTATTATCAATCAGAGTTTAGGGTTCGTGCCATCTCTGCTTGTCACATGTTGATATGTCCTTGGGCAAGGTACTTCCCAAATTTCTCACACTGCTGAGTCACTGGTGTGCAAGTGGCTATGAAAGGGTGTGCATGTGTTAGCTTAAACTGATGGATGGCTTACATAGAACCAATAGCACATGAATGTGGGAGTGAATGGGTGTGAATGAGAAGGCGTGACCTGCAAAAGTGCCACTTAAGATCAAGTCCATTTAACATTTTAGTCCATTCTGCATGATAGAATGCTTCAATATGTAAGACAAAGTTCACAGCATCAGACCTCTCTGTCTCCTTCTACCAGCATGGTGTCCTGACATCTTACATCAGCAGATCAAGCCCATTGGCACTGGGTGGCAAGCCCAGTGCAAATCACGACTTTGGAAAGAAGACAGAGCCATTGAAAATGTGATGCTGAACTGCACTAATCTGACTATTTATCACAGAGGGGACTAATCAACCAATCAGAACAGATAATGCACATCATAAAAACTGATTTAAAAGACATAATTAAATCAAGATGACTGATTAGTTAGAGAAAGGAGAAACAAGAGAGAATGCAAAGCAATAAAACAAGATTAATTAGGCAGAAATATATAAAACACTAGGAATTCATTAACCATGAATAAATGAATAATCAAAAACATGTTAAAAGATTGAAAGAAAATCTTGAATGATTAATTGTAAAAATAAGAAGAAAACTATACCATTGTCATCAGCAAATACTAAAATGTCATAAAACATCAGATAGTTAGTTTTAAAACTTAAATTTCACAATACAGTAATGTAAAGTGAAACCAAAAAATAAAAAATGTTAAAATTACTCATTAAGATCATGAAGTTTTACTGTAAGTACAAAGCAGTAACATTCGATTGACAAATACTGACACTTTTAAGCAAACAATAACGCCATGTAGATATAATACAGAAAATTTATATGGTAACATATGCTACTTATGGAGTGCTGGTTTGGCTTAGTGGATACCAACCAGGCACGTCCCATGTACATACTTCTGCCGGCCTGGGTTTGAATCCAGCCTGTGGCCAGTTTGCAGAGTGTCTTCCCCTACTCTCTCACTCCTTTCACAAGCCTATCCAATGTCATTCTCTCCCATCAATAAAGGCACAAAATGCAAAAAAAAAAACGTTAAAAAAAGCATATACTACTTATCTATAAACCTATTGCCATATGAGTTAACAGCCATACTAGTGATTTTGTAAATGAGCAGGAGAATGTGTGTCTGAAATTAAATTACTCATATGAACAGAAAGATATGTGCAAGGTCTCCGGTATCTTAGAAGGAATTCATATACAATATAGAAGGATAGAATAAGTGCTTGAGAGAAAGGCACCCGCTTACTAACAGTTGCTTGAATGGAAGGGATGTATGGGAGGACAGCGGCTCAACTGAGAGCTAATATTACAAGTGTTAGTAAAGTGTCTCCTTCTATAGACTCATGCAGAGATTTCTCCAAGGACCTATGATGGTATCTTTCTGTTAGTTTCTTTTTGAGTTGTGTAAAGCTGTTAGGATTTAGGAAAACCTCTTGTTAGCTGGAATGCGACATTTATTTTAAAGAGTATATATATATATATATATATATATATATATATATATATATATATATATATATACACCATATATTGGCCCTGGTACCAGTTCCAAATTCAGGTACCATTTCCAAATTCAGGACCAAGTTTCTTAAGACTGTAGACATTACCGTAAGAAGACCGAGTTCCTCTTTGGAACGAATTGAATCAACCCGCTAGACGACAGCCAGAAGTGACAGCTTGTACAGAGATTAGCTAACAGCCTTAGCAGCAGTTTAATATCCTCTGAACTGCATTTCTGTATTAAATAAACGAAAAACAAATAACAGCACTGAAAGCATTTCTTGATAGAAAGGATATTTTTGATCCACTTAGGAAATGTTTTGGTGAGTTTGTTCTAAGAAATGGCTTCTATTATGTATTTGCAGAAGTGCCCACCACTTCCCTATAATGAATGTATTTGATGGAAAATCATCCAATCACCTGCCAGAAAGGTTCTGGACAGTACCAAACACTTTCTGTGGGCTGTTGCCCTGATGGGCTCATTGAATATACTGATGTGTCAGGTTGAGTCATCTCGTCACTTTTGAAAAAGCAGAATTATGCTTCTGATTATTCTGGAAATAAAAATCCCTACTGTAAATGGTGCTGGTTCAGTGAAGAGTGGATATGAATGTAGGTTTGTGTGCTTAGATTCATGTCACATCTGCCCATCTTCTCTTTCTATTCTTAATATTCACTCTGCAGTCCAAAGGTCAGCAGAGTTGCTGACTAAGTTGGTCAGCTTTGACTGAGATTACAGGCTGACTCTCCTGGGTAAATCTGTTTGTTTATTCTTCTTTGATTCCACATATGGAAAATAAACAAACTGAAAATAAAGCCAGAAGTATTTTCATAATATCCATGTGAGAGCTAAGAGAGCGTAATTCTCTGCAGTGGACATCTGTTAGGGATAACGGACAGAATCCCTCATTTTACTACAAAGTAAACATCAGCTCAGGTCTGGGGATCCTCGTCCTGTTATAATTTCAATAACAGATACATTCTGTTCACTTTGGAGAGGCCTCAAATGTACTTAACTAAACACTAAACTGACTTTCATTAACTCGAGGCATCCCAATTTTATTTGGATAACATATTTACACATAAAAGCACGTTGAACAAAGTAATGTGCAGAACAAGGACACATGGGAAATAAAATCAAAAAATCCACAACACAAGGTTTAAAGAAAAACCGAGGGATGGAAATAGATGCAAAAATCTGTCAAAAGAATCAGACTAAGATGTAAACATGAAACAATACTCTTTCCTCAGATGTAATACCACAATAACTCACTTCTAATCTGACCAATTAAAAACGAAGAGCCCTAAATTGAATGTCTTAAAAACAATAGAGTTTTTGCAATAGTCTCTTTCTCCCCTGTATTCCCCCTTCCCCCACCCTTTTTTTAAAATAATTTATCATTATCATTATTATTATCATTATTATTATGATTACTATTATTATTTCCTCTCTCTTTTTCTTTAACCCCAGTTGTTCATGAGTTAGTTGGTTATTGATGTCGTCTTTTTTTCTGCTTGTTCGTTTGTTTTTATTTCCATATTTATTTACTTATCCTTATTATTAAGGCTCAAACAAAAAAAAAATCTATTCAATTATACAGCAGTATTCTTTGTTTTATGAACACTTGTGAGTGATACCTCCTACTTTTGTCCAATTTGTGTTTTATTATTTGTGCTGCTTAGTTAACCTTATTGCTATAACAATCGTATCTTGTTTTTTTATGTTTTGTTTGTTTTTTGTCTGGCTGTTTGGTTTTTGTCTCTTGTAACTGTCTTTTATCTTATGTATTTTCAACTCCATATTCTTCATACTGTACTTTGATCCTCTGTATGTCTGGTTAAATGTTTGCAAATAAAATAATAAAAACAAAACAATAATACCTTTAAAATGGCCTATGGGCATTCATTATCTTTCTCCCATAATCTGCCTTAATTATGGATGTTTCAAAAGTAAAATACAGATGCAAGTTAGCATTTAGCAATTACTGGTTCCCAACCCCTCCAGAGTAAATGGGATTGTGAAATGTATGTTTGTTTGTTTAGCATTATCACAAAGAGCAGCACACTCTCTGACTGCTGTGCGGTGGCTATTTCTGTCTGGTCTGTGCTTGTTATTTGTTTGGACGCCCTAAGAATACTCACAGACTCATTCGACAGCTTCAGTGATATTTTTGTTCTGTATTGATGATTCTTTAAGTAATTTTAGTGCCCCAAAAAGGCTTCTCTGCTGTAATTGTTGGCTAAAATGTGTTAAAGTCTATTGACAACAGGGGTACTGTAATGTGCTGTGTAAATGTATTAAATGTGAATAAGGAATCTTTGGGCCTCAAGTAATGTGAACACAAACCAACACAACAAGGCCTCATGCAACAAGTGATACTCTGCTGTTTTTTGTTCTGATTTGTTCTTTTATTGTCCTTGTTAAAAAGACACACTTAAAAATGTAAAGTAAGAAACAACAAGTTAGAAGTGAGTAAGCTATACTGTAAGTACAGTTATTACAATGCAAAAAAATATACATCTGTAAAAAATATATTCAGTTACATTTTCAAAAAGAATGAACAGAACTTTTGCCCACAGCTGCAGAGAAGTTGACTTCTGAAACACAACCAGACTGAAGTCACACTGTCATCTGCACTGGAGTGTAAATCAAAATTTTTCTTGTTTCAGTTACTCCACTTAAAGAAAGATTTACAACTAAAGTCACAGATATTCACATACAGCGTTGGAGATTTTCCATTCAGCCTCAGCATCATGTCTTTTTGCTCGGGCAATGTTCCTTGAAAGAATATGATTTTACTAAACCTAAATCAATATTCTTGAGAATTTGCGTTTTCATATACTGTACATGACATGCTTTCGCCACATGTTCCGCAACATTTCTGCCAACAGATGGAACTGAATCCCTGTTAGGGCTGTAGCAATACACTTATTTTCCGATACGATACGATACACGATATTCAGCTCACGATACGATAATATCACGATATATCACGATATCACAATATTGCGATATTCTACATTAAACTAGGAAAAACCTAGAGACAGTGAATATGTAACTTTTCTATTTTATTGTTATTGAAATATGTCAAATGCAGCGTTACATACATACACTTAACACAGAGTGCATCAAGTCAATTAAACTAATGTTGCAAAGAAATTGTTCTTGTTTTCCCTTCAACAAAGTGTTGAAATCATCCTAACCTGTAGTCCAGTTCAAACTGTAATTAAACACATGAGAAACAAAGAGCTTTGAGTTACTGCCATAACAACAGTAAGTTGAAAAAAGTCACATATTTCTCTTGTCACTGTCTGAACTGAATAGTGCATGAAAAAAAACATGTGCATACATCTTTATAAGTTGTATTTTATTCCCAACTCTGATAAAATATGAGTTTTTATTTTTACAAAAAATATCGATACTAAGATTTGAGATATCGATATTATATCGGGAGTCAAAATATCGATATATATTGCGATATCGATATTTTTCTACACCTCTAATCCGTGTAAACACTGTAAAAAAGTGAATCATCGATTTTCACATGCAGATGACAGTGTGCAGGAATCTATTTTTTATTTTTGGACAGTTCATATGTTGCATTAGCCCTAAGATTCTTAGTATGTACATTTTTTTTTACTTTTAACTCACGCTTTCTGAAACCTATTCTGATTTCATCAAGTTGGCCTGATGTCATTTATACATTTGCTAAATCTTAAAATGTTTAAATTTTAAGTTTTTCAATGAAAAGTATGCACATTTTTTATCCAAACAAGATCAGTAGTAGCAGATGTTGGCCTGAAAAGTTGAATAAAAGTATCGTCATTTATTGGAATTTTAGCCTAAATATTAATGCCAAACAAAGCTATACATTTTGGCCACATATATCCCTTATTTCGGTGGCAGTGTCAGCAAAATAAAGAATTTCATTTTTTGTTTTTATTAAAGGTTGTTTTTCTTATTTTGCATCTAATCCTTACACAGATAGACTGTCACATCAACAACAAGTCAGCTTTAACAAAGTAATGCCTTTGCACTCTTGACAAAGAACATCTGTGTTGGTATTTGTGATATTCAAAAAAATAATTGGAAATTCGAGTTAATCAGATATTGGCAAAAATCTAATACCATGCATTCTCACTTGAAATCAATATAATGATGAATTTTTGTCATCATGTATTTAAACTTTGATCGTATCTATAAATGTTTGCAAAAATCATTTTACATCGTGCAGCAGATGCCTGTCTTTTGAGCAGGCTGATATTTCATTCTAAAAACCTTGATGCTCTACACTCCTTTTAAAACTGTTGGAAGGCCTTTGCATACCGGATGTTCATCCCACAGAAAATTTGGTGCACAGATGTAAGTACTTTCCAATTTTATTGTGGTAATACATGAAAGCAGAGTAAAAAGCCCTTGATGGAAAAAGAGTCATGGGTCAGAGTTTTTCCCCTCTGACAGTGTGGCCTTCAGGCTTTTAGCAGCAGGCTTGTCTTGAGTTTGTTGGAGTCACACGACTGTTCATCTGATCAGACTTACATCTGTGATCAGAGGAAGTCACATGTGTGGATAAAACAGTGTGGTGGTGTCTTGTTGAAGGAGAGCGCCGATGTTTGAAGCTGTTTGTGTATAGCAACAAAACACTGGATGTAACACGTGGTGATAAAGAGCCTTCGTCGGGTCATGATCTCTTGTTTTAGCGTTGAAAGTGTAAAAGTGTAAATGCGTAACCTAGAAGACCTCAGCCCTTTTTTCTAGCTCATTTATTCACTCTCACAGACACTCTTTGTCATTGGGGATCCCACATATGCTGCTATATTTCTAGGAATTCATTTATACAACAGCACGGTCTTTATACACAGTCAATAAAGCTGCTGCATTCTTCTCATTATTAAGTTGTTACTGATGATTTTTATGATTCCTCATAATATAAAGACCCAGAATAAATGAGGAAATCCATGGCAAAAAAAACAGTCACAAAACTGAAACACCAGACTCACCAGAGGGCAACTCTCTTTAGAACATTTTTATAATTACTACCAAATATACCAGCTTGTTCTATGGTTTTACTGGAAAATGCTAAAATCCACCTGGAAAAATGAAGCATTAAAGCGTTCAAAGCTATTGAAGATGTTGATGCGCACTGGTGCCCTTCGTCCAAAAACACTTGGTGCTATTTTCTTCCTGTGAAGGCTGGCAAAAACCTTGTGAGACAAGAAAGAGTCATGTTAACTGACAAAGTAATATTTTGGAGTTAAGAGATAGAATATTCCAGTGTCTAAAGCTCCAGTTTAAGGCACATTAGGTCTGTCAGTTTCAAGTGTCAAATAGTTGTAAACATTAATTAAAAATAATAACTTGTCATTTATATTTCTATATTTAATTACTTTCCAGGGATGCATAAAGTTATCAGCCCAATATTGGTATAAGGAGACTGGAAAAGCAGTCCGAGAGCACAGACCACTGCCAAGCAGCTCAGTTATGGCAGTGGCTTCTCAACAACCTCTGTAAGAGATACAGTTGTTGATGACCACGCACTCTGATTGGAGGGCTGAGTTTCGCTCATGTCTGTGCATGTGGAGAACTCCTCCTCTGGCATTGCAATGGAAGCTGGGAAATGTAGTGACTTAGGCTTGAAAAATGTTGATGTCAGTTCTCAAATAACAACAATTCCCATAATGACATACAGGGGGCAAAACCCTCAGAGCAGCAAGAGAAGAAATGAATAAGATTTGATATTATAAATTTCAGGTGTTTGTCTGGATCAGATCCAGATGAAATTTACTTTGGTGATAAGAGTTATATAATGTGAAGTATCCAGTAAATTTTGTAGCAAATCCATGAAGTGATGTCAAAGGTTTGATTTTTCAAAATACGGCCCAAGTTAAGGGAATTTATGAAAATTTCGATTGTTTTTTTTGCATCCAGACAAATTTGCGGATTAGCACCGCAATGTGATGGCTTCTTTCTTGGACCAAACCACTCTGGTAAAATTGTATCCATCCAGTAGTTTTTGTTTTTTCTTACTAGTAGACAAACAGCTAAATAAATGAACAGAACCTTGTGTAATACAACCTCCTTGGTGGAGGTAATAATAGTTCAGTGAGACTAGTGAAGAGAAAGGTAAACTGTGAAGTCCCATGAAGACAACACCCCAAGAAGAAAGGCTCCTCACTCCCTCTTCCCTGAGGAAATGTAGGTTTTCTTTCAGGGGAAGAGGGGATTTTAGCACTTTTTTGGGAGGTGTTAGCTTCACATTTAGCTGTGTTACTCATTCCACAAATTCACAATCCTTAAAAGTTGTTCCTCGTTGTAAAGGTGAAAAATCAGGCTTTTTTTTGTGATAAAATACATGACCAGTTGGTATTACTAAAGAGGAGAAGTAATCAACCAATATAAACGAACCAACCAATATAATGTTTTCAAACTTTTTTTGAGGAGTATAGAATGGCAAATTTTATTTGAACATTTTCCCCAAAGCTCTTGTTAATATCTGTATTCCTCTGCCTCATCTGTATTTTCAATATGCTCCCTTGTTCTTTGTCTTGTATGACCTCATTTTAAATGGGTTGGACACTCTTCTCCATGTTGAAAATGTATGCAACATTGTAATCACTTTTTTAAGATGGAAAACTTTAAAGTTTTAGGTAGAACTTACATAAAACTGAGAGAATGCTGCAACTACGAAGACATGGAGGTGCACTATGCTGATTGCAAAAATAGAAAGTTACAGAACAAAAGGTAGCAGGGGGTCACAAAACCCAGAGACATGGTAAAGTGTGAAACAAAACACTGTTCTCCAATAAGCAGATTAAACTTCTCACAGGTCCAATAATGCAGCACATAATAATAATTATAATAACTCTCTTTATATAGAACCTTCAAAAACATGAACACAAGAGTGCTGTCCTTGCCAGAAAAAAGGATTCATTGTACAGAGGACGTATAAAGTATGACAAGTATGACAAACTGAGATTTGTCACCTAAATAGCTGAGTTTAGTCTTTATTTTAAAGTACAGGATAAACCTGCTTCCACTTAGGTTAAGTGAGGTAAAGCAGAGATCTATAATGCAGGAGAAGCCGCCTCCTCACCCATCATTTCTCTAGAAAAACTTCATAATTCCTGCAGGACTGTGATACGGATGGAGGCCCTGTGCTCACATTAATGTGACAAGAAGCCAAGAGCAGCACCCATTGTAAAAAATATAGCACTGGTATCACTCTGCTTCCCACAATAATTCATCACAGATATAATAAATGTCGGAGGAACAGGCCCACTCTTTCTATAAAACCTGCCTCTAACAAAAAGCACATACTTGACCACAGCTTGTGATCATTTTATTAGATTTTCATAGTTTTCTCAGGACTCCATAGCAGCAGTGGTGAGGCAGTGATCTTGGCAAATATAACAGGAAGAATCATCTTGAGTGCTCAGTGATTTGTTCACAGATAAACATACATCTGTTGTAAAATGTTTAATGGCTGAATAATGACTGAAGAGCAGGTGGAAAAAGAGTTTTTCACACTGTACAGTGTCATAGTAGGAGTATTTCGTCGCTCTTTAACCTTTTCCTTCTCTTTAAGCAGGCTTTTTTCTTATCCAGACATGTTTCACTGTTTTAGGGGTAACCCATTAATGAGAAATATCAGAGGGACCAGATGACTTTTCCTTTGGTGCAGTATAACCAGTCTTCATTACTTGATGCCAGAGCACATTCAGCACAGTGTCTCCTACCTGCATTTGGACTGAAGTGAACAAAGGTGTGTGAGTGTGTGCTCACAGGAATTTAGAAGATGAAGGGACAATAACAGCATCATGAAATGAAAGTTGTAAATCTTGTTGTATTGTCTCACAGAGATGCACCGATGTTTTGGTAAAACATAATTTTACTAACAAATGTTGAGTCTCTGTCCTGCTCATTGGGAGACTGTTCGTATTGTAAGAGTCGCTCTACTGCCTAGATCACACCAGATGCATTTGGCTGATGCACAGCTACTGCTAGAGTGTGTAATTACTTCAATACCAGGCAGGTTTGTGTGCTTTATTGTGGCTGCATCGTCATGCTGTCCCAGCTCTATCTCTCCATTAATATCACCCCAATAAAATGCTTTTATTGGACGTTTAGGAAGAGCCCAAACAAGGAAGGAACCTGAATCACTGACTAACAATCTGGAGAACAGGATGAAAGCAAATACTGTCAAGATTTTTGGTGTGGAAGATGCACAGCTCACTGGCAGTCTGATTTATTTTACTCAATAGCATGTTAACATAAATGAAACACACCATGCTGTCACACAAGTCAAGTACATCTGGAGTTAATCGGCCATAATCCGACCTCTCAACTCTCTGCTGACTGTAGGGCATTCTCTGTTGTTTTTCTCGCTGCAATGAAAAGAGCATGAAGGTTTCAGCCTCTGGATTCAAATAAGGGAACTTGAACTTGTTGTGTGTTAACTGTTAGCTTGAGAACCTGACTGTTGTCTGCTTAGGTCACCTGTTTTCTTCTTTTTCTTCCATTGACTTCTGCCTGTGTTACCCTCATTCATGTCATAGGCATGACCCAACCCTGAGGAATCATGAAGTACTACCATGAGTTGAATTATCAAGATTAATATCTTTCAGTGCACTCCCACCACATGCAAACACAGAAACCAATACAATTTATTTGCCCTTGTTACATCCACACTTAGGGCTGCATGGTGATGCAACAGGTAGAACACTGCTGGTTCAAGCCCCGTGTTATCCAAATGGAGTTTGCATGTTCTCTGTGTGCATGCATGGCTTCTCCCCAGGCATTCTGGCTTCCTGGTTGGTTGATTGGTGACTCCAGATTTTCCCAGGTGTGGGTGAGTTTATGAATGGTTGTCTGTCTCTCTATGTGGTCCTGTGGTTGTTTGATGACCAATTTAGGGTACCCTGCCTCTCAGCTGAGATAGCCCCCAGCCCCTGTTGGGAGGAGTGGTATAAATAAGGGATGGATGGATGGATATTCACACAGAAATTATAAATAACATTCTTCCTCTCAATTTTGGGCTGATGTGGCCAAAAATGAACCAACTGATTTGTCCTTGCAGAACTAGTTTTATCTATTTCCAATTTAAACAAATGTTTCATTTAAAAACAACAACAACATATATGACCCAAAAATTACATTAACAAGTAATTTTTCAATCTCAATTTGGTGAAAGTATCTCATTTTACTCACTTTACTCTCAGAATCAGAGTGCAGGCTGTGACTATACAATCAACGGTCCATTAGATCACTGAAAGCCCCTGATGGCACAGTTTTAATCTCTGATTGTCAATGTCAATGTCAATGTCAGCTTTATTTATGTAGCACATTTAAACAGCCAGCAGCCTACCAAAGTGCTTTACAGTAGAAAAAGTGCTTAAAGGTGTTGTCTGTTTTGAGTTCCCCAAATAGCATGTTTGACAAAAAACATTTTTTCTTTAGGCCAGTTCACCCAGTACAGCTCTATTAAAGTTACAATCACTCTAATAACTCAGAATTCCAACTTCCATGGCTTTTCCATGGTTGCTGGTCAGCGGCACTTATATAGAAATTTGGACACAGGGTTCACAGCAACAACCAGTGGCCGACCAAAAAATAAATTAAATACAAAAATGGCTTAAGTGGTAGCGCTATGTTTTAATTAGGGCTGGGTTAATAAAATCGGTTAAATCGATTTAAATTGGTTTTCCTTTAACTGGTTCATAATCGGTCCATAAAATCCAATGATCAGTCTTTTAACCTGGGTAGTTTTTTCTTCTTTGGATGTGCAGAGAAGCAGCCTGTGGTATCAACCCTGCTAGTCTCATCTGATCAGCGTTTAGCGTTGCTTTCTACTGAACAAGATCCCATGAGATAAATATGGTGGAAGCACTATATGGGCACCACTGGCAAGTTTAAAGCTGATGTTTGGATGTACAGTATTTTAGATTTAACAAGTACAAAGGAAAATATGAGTTGGACAAAAAACAAGTAATATGCGTTAATGCATATCATTAAAATATGATTAATGTAACTGCTTTGGGTTTAGTTCTTCATGTTAAAACAATTTTTAATGATGTACCAGGTCAAAAGGTCACTTTTTATATTTACAGCACTTTTTTAACTAAGATATCCCAGACTGAATAAAAATCGAATTGAATCGTGAATCAAATCGATTTGAGACCTTGTAATATTGAATCGAATTGATCCAGACAATCTGAATCGATACCCAGCCCTAGTTTGAGTAGTTATGACTCAATGAGTGACTGACTGAATTAAGGAAAAAAATCTTGATTTTTATTCTTATTTTTTAAATGTAACAAAAAGTTGAAGTTACTAGATTAATTTGCTTCATTGCCCAGCGCTGTCCCATTCTATCTTAAAACATACAAAAAAAGGTAATCGGCATCTCAATTACTTTGAAGATTCCAATGAAAGATTTTGGTCCAGAATCATGATTTCTACATGCTTACAAATTGAAAAAAGCACCATCAAAGGCACCAAAACCTGTTGCTGCACAGCCAACTTTTATCAACTTAAGCAAATCTCAAATCTGACGTGGTAAGTAGCCAATCATTGGCACATGGAGTGACCAATCAAAATCCCAGAGGCCCATGTCCCTGCCCAAAAAGAATGAGCGCCTTTTTGGAAACACTGAACTCAATCACACTTCCCTAAATGAATTGCACTTGATAAACATGAGATGTAGCATCCTTTTCCCTTTTAACAACAAATATCATCTGCTAAAACACTTTAGAACAACGAACAGACGTGGAATAGTTGATAAAAACAAGTTTGTGCTTTTTACAGGTAGGCCATAGAACAGTTATCTCAGCTATAAAGGAAAGGCTTCTCTTCTATGAGATGACTTTATTTTATGCATTATAACTCTCCAAACCCAAAGTAGTTGTCATTCCTTTGCAGTGCATCTATAAATGTTTTTTTTATTGATATACAGTGCTGGTCATCACACTGTCAGCTCTCCTCTCTGTTCTGCTGACTCTCGTATCCTGCCAGCCTGTCGTGTTTATTTATCTTTATTTCCTGCGTCTCCTGCCTGACATTTTTCCCTTAATCTTGACTGTACACTATTTGACAGATGAGAGCTTTGTTGTTCCTCATGTTCTTGCTCTATTCTTCCTTTTTTCATCCTACCATTTACCTTTATGCTTAGGTCATTATTATTGAAACATGAATCATTTTTAGATGCTTTTTAGCGTCTGGGCATAATCAAGTAAAAAGATTTGCCATTTAGGTTAAAAGTAACTCAAGCTAATTTGCATCTTTATTGTTCATTAATGGCCTGAAGCTCATAAATCGTGTCCAAATTTGGAAGTCCTCAGCAGTGCTGGACAAAAGATCTCTCTTGTGCTTCTGTTTTTGTGCTATTTTCAATTTAATGTATCAACCAAAATATGCTTTTCCTTTAATTGTCCTCTCAAAACCTGCAGCCTTGGACTAAGTGTTATGTATTTAGTGATATTTTCTGCTTGTCTTGGAGGTCTACTCATGGGTCTTGTGTGTGGGTATAGATTATTAAAAATGGGAATGCAAGCCTTTAATTTTAGAGGTTCAAGAATATTTTTAATACTGCAAAAGTCTGATCCCAACTTCCATAGCCAGTGGTTATTTGTGATTATAAAATCAAATGGCGATAAATTTGAACTTAAGGTAAACCTGATTTTGGCAGTAAACACTAAAGGGAATATACAAAATTTTGATCCAGCACTGAGCAGGCTGACTTGTAATGCGATTAGCTATTTCACAGTGCCGAATATGAGTACTTTAAAGAGGTCATATTCTGCTTTCTTTCATTTTGTCGACCTTCGGCTTGTTTAGCGTGTCTCCCTCCTGTGATAGAGAACCTCTATGAGCAAAACAAAAGGCTTGGGGTTCTCTCCCACTGCTTTCTTTACTGCACTGGTAGCTACTTTACATGTCTCATTTCCTTTGGCCCTGTGAATGGACCCTCCAGTGTGACATCCTACCTTTGTTTTTCCAGCAGGTAAAGCCCACTGCCTCATGGTAACAAGCTCAGAGCAGGGCAGAGATGGTAGAATTAATGCTTGTCATTGACAACATGGTGCTAAGCAGCTCTGAACTGACCAATTATAGACCTGTAAAGCAAACAGGGCGAACTGGGCCCATGTGGGTTAAAGAGCCTTTAAAGGGGCAGGAGCTCCAGCAGAGAGTCTCAGACACAGATAAAAAGTAGATGGTGTAGTTACTCAGTAGCTTTTATGAAAACTAGAGGGTTTTTCCAACATAAGCTAACATGTTCTGGCAGACTTCAATACTGAGGATATGGATCTGAGTTAAGACAAATATGGTCCCATTTTGATTCACAATGACATTAGCCTATGACTCCTGTGACATTAATGGTGTTAAAGTGAGCAGAACTTTGTTGTCCAAAGAGGATTGTGACAGCCAAACAGAGAAAGAAGACAGCAGTGCTGAACATTTGAGAGAAAAAGCATGATACATGGTCAAATGACACTAATTTGCACTTTAAAAAAAACACATCAGTCCTTTTTTTTTTTTTTTTTTTAATTTTATGCCATTCAAATGTCTATTGATTTTAAAAGCCTTGGTAATGATAAAATATTTGAAAAAAGTAGGTTAATTATTTGAAAAGAAAGTGTTATTTCCACTTTATTTAATGTAACCTGGGATGTGAATAATCCCTTATAGAAATGGATACAAGGTTATCTCCTTTCTTTGCCACTGGTATCAAGTTATGGGAGCTCTGTTGCTTGAGTTGCCTTGCAAGAAACTTGCCCATTTTTTAAACAACAAATGTGAACTGTATTGTAAAGCATCATATCATACTCAATTTTCTGATCCCATTTGAACTCAGTTTATTTTTTATACATGGCATGATGTTATACATATTCCATCCATCCAGCCATCATCTACAGATGCAGCCACTTCAATTTTCCCCTTCCAACCAAAGACCTGCTGAATGCCTGATGATTTCCATCCAATAACCAGCCAACTTCCAGCCACTGGGAATCTACCTGCCTCTTTGGGGCGTGCCAAAAATCCAACATAATCACACCCAATCATGACTCAGTCACAGAACTTCATTTATTTATTCATTTAAGTATTTATTTAATTGGGACAGTGCTCATTAATGAACATCTATTCAGATAACAATAGATGTAAATATGCCCGATTATTAACCTGACATACCAGATGGACAGTACCATATTGGAAATATTTCACTAATTCATCTGGGGAGGAGCCCTGTGAAAATGTTTTCAGGTGCAGAACCTTCAAGAACAACAGCAGTTTATAATTGGACGATTGGCTCATCACACTCTTCACAGACCAATCCATATCAAGCAGCGCTGCTATGACGTAGCATATGTAGCGACTAACAGCTTACAAGGGCAAACAACAGCTCATGGCTGTTAGCCGTAGTGGCTAACTGTTGTTAGCCGGCTAACGATCGTTAACTGTTGTTTGCCCTTGTTATACCTTAACTACCTTAAGACTAAGTAAAGTTACGAAAAGAGCATATTTCACCAAGCATAACTGAGGAACCATGATGACCACAGGCTAACCAAAATTAGCTGGCATTATTTGTACAACAGGAAGTGACTTCATTTTCTGTCAAGTAACTTCCTGTTGACATCACGCCCACAGCTCTCACTGCTCCCGCCTTTCTTCCCTGATCGGGCCGTTAAGCATTTAGCCGAGTGAAGCCATTGGACAGTGGAGGGTGGCAAGATGGAGATGCATGATTTCAGATTTAGGCAGGTCCGTCTGCTCTGCAAGGCTACCCGATTATAGCATCAATGCTAATTTACATACCCAGTTCCTAGGCAGGTACCACACACACATTATGGCAAAGACACTACATACAAAGAACAGGACATAGAGCAGAACAATAGATAATAATAATAAGAGCACATCACAACGCAGTTCATTTTTAAACCCAAGATGTTAATGGTTACAGGACTGCCACTGCTTGACTTTTCTTTTTTTAAGTTTGTAATGTGGAACACTCCCTTATGGCGAGAGGGAGACTGTTCAAGATCTTTCTGGCCTTTACAGAAAAAGAGTTTTGTCTAAAGGCTGTTTTTTCTGTGTGGCCCCTCACAGTCAAGGAGGCCCTGGTATTGAGGCCGCTGTGAGCCCTTATTTTAAAAAAGACAGACATGGGAGGCGGAGCAAGTCCATGGAGCTCCTTATACAATAAACAAGCAAATTTAAAATGTTTAATGTTCTCAAAGTTCATGAAGTTGTACATTTTTAAAATGTTGCAAACATGGAATGACTCTGGTTTTCTATAAAGGATCCTGAGTGATTTTTTTAATAGAGTGATTGTATGATTTTTGCACATACTGTATTTACTGTACATCTGCCAGCGACCAACATGTAATATAATATTCAATGTGTGACAGTATCATTGAATGTAAGAACATTCTGGCACATTCTAGTGTTATGAAAGGCCTTTTTGTTTGAAATTGTTCAAATTAATCTTACTGTATTATGCCTTTTGAAACATAGAGTTGAATATGTATACACCTTGTCTCTTCTGGGGTTGTGGGGGGCTTGAGTCTATCCCATTGTGCGAGAGGTTGGATACACCTTGAACCAGTCACCAGCCAATCACAAGGCCATATAGAGAGAAAGACAACCATTCACACTCCCATTCATTACTAAGGGAAATTAAGATTCACTGAATAAGGGTGTTTTTTTTTTTGTCAGTGGCAGGAAAGTGCCAGAAGAAAACCTGCACAGGCACAAAGAGAGCATCCACACGCCACACAGAAAGACCCTGGTCTACACTACCTGCAGTGCTGCCATTTAATATATTATCATTTAAATTACTCCATGTTCCACATACATGTTGTAGAAAATCAATGTGTAGCTGACAAGTGTGACATAGCATATCTCATACTGACTCTTGAAGCATTTACATTATTCTCCAGCATGTTATTGAACCAACCCATCCACACGCCGAGGGGCAGAGTATTCATCTGTGTGTCGCTCGGCTGACAGTTTACCTTGAAAGAAAAATTATGGATCTTGTGTGTATAAATGAGCGGCCTTTCTCCCACCTGTTAAACTCCGACCTTCCCAATGTGTTGTCTGTGTGCCACTCAGCCTCTGCTATTAAAGGGCACCCATCCTGAAGGGTCTCTTTATTTTGTTTACTGGCCCTTTCAACTTAAATCCTCAGAAAGTATCAGGCTGAACTTGTTGCTTTAAGTAAATGATGGGGTGTCATGGTGATTGGTGCAATGACTCACCAAGGTTTGTATACCTCTTTTTTCCTCTTTTATATTTTGTAAAAGAAGAGAAGTGGCAGTAATAGATAGCAGCTCTTGCTCTTCAGTTGCGACACTTGTTAACACCAAATGCTCTGTATAATTAACAGCCTCTACACACATAATGAACAGCCATATGTTGGTAACACTTCTGTACTCTACATTTGAGATCATTGATCAGAATGTTGAACTTGAGAGTGATATGAGTGCTTATGTTTACAGATGTAATAACTGGGATAGAAATATCATTTAAATGAGACATTTATTCTATTATTGCACCACAATAAAGAAAACCTGTCATTAACTATTTCTTACAATTTTACACATCATTTAATTAGCAACCAAACTAGCCACAAATATGCTATCTGTTATCTGTGTGATAGATTCAACAATGTACTGGGGACAGTCCTCAAAGCATTTGGTCAATATTCACACAAAATCATCACACAGCTTCTGCAGATTTGTTGTCTGCACAACATGATGCAAAGGTGCTCTACTGGACTGAGATCTGGTGACTGTAAAGGGCACCTGAAGTACAGTCAAGTTCTTGTCATGTTCAAGAAACCAGTTTGACATGATTTTGGCTTCGTGGCATGGCGCATTGTTCTAGCCATTTTACTGTCACCTAATAACTTCATCTTAGAATATTCATCAAGCAAGGGGATAAAAGTCTGTGCTTTAAAGAGACTGTGAGGACTTTCTAAGTAATTACAAAAAAGTCTCACTTTTAGATATATGCCTGATCAAAATGCACACTTTAAGATGAGTTTTATAGCATCAAAATAGGTTATCTATAAATGCTATTCCTTAGCCTTCCGGTCAGGTCTGACAGGACTGGACTGGCCTGGATACTCAACTTCGGGAACAAGACAATTAAAACTAGAGCAAATTTACATTATTGTATTACTTATATTACATGTCTGAGAGCACTGGGCTGTAAGTAGCGATATATAGCCGGCCACAACTACAATAATAAGTTTTCCAAAAATTGCTTGTTGTCACACATCAAAAACTACCGCTACGTAACTAGAAAGAGATACATTACCTCATCGCTTTGCATCCTGTAAGGTGTTAAAAAAAGAAGTTGTAAAGCAATGCAGAGTTCTGAGGAAGGTCTGAGCTGCATTTACCACAATAAACACAAGCTTTGGCTTCCAGTTGTAGTCAGAAGTAGGACTTTCTGGGTTCCGAGTAGGAAACTGCAACTGCAATCTGAATTTCCTACTGGGAACTCGGGGAAACCTCGCCGCCCCCAAGTTGATAATCAAAGATGGATGCCCCCAGTGTGAACAGTTATTTAGCTCCTGTAATAATCAATTTATTTGAACTTCTGACTGGGGTGTGTTGCTCTAGATCAGCTGTATACATAGTATTGCTAGACTTATATTTACAAAAATGCTGCCATAGTGATAATCACATTCTTCATACAACAACGCAGGGCGTGCTAGCAACGGCTAACAATAGCCTGGTAGATCAGCATGTTTTTTTTCCGACTTCAACTGGAATGCCAATAAGTCGGAGATAATGTCACTCCCATTTCCGAGGTTACTGGAACGCAGCATTACAACAATGGGCGCGTGTGCTCATGGGTAGCAGAGTCTTTATTTCGCTGGTAATAGATTCTCCTCATAGCACCTTTAAGTGCAAATAAATATTTAAATGTAAAACATGAAGTGTAGCAGCACATCAGGGCGCCTGGAGCAGTGGACTGTCTGATTCAACAGAGGGTGTATTCAGCTCAACTTGATCTAAATTAACCGAATACCTTTGGTTATTTGCGTGTATGTTTGAAAACTGTTTTGAGTTTGATTGTAGGGATAAGTGACAGCCTTAATGTTCAGCATGCTAAGGGAGGCTCCTGTGTTTAAATAATGTTCAGGTGGTGCCCACGGGCCTAATAGAAGAACTGATCCATGACTTCATGGTTACACTAAATTTTGAGCACAACATTTGATTGTTGCAACAGGAATTGGGATTCATCAAACCAGACAACTTGTGTCTAACCTTTTATTGTCAGATTTGGTTCACCAATGCAAATTGAAGCTTCAGTTTCCTGTACTTTGCAGCTGCAGCACATCTGGATCAACATTTGATGTTTTTGGGGGTCAATAAATGATTCCCTGCATATCTTGGTTGTAATGAGAGGTTATTTGAGTTACTGTTGCCTACAAGTAATTTTGAGTCACTCTTACCATTTTGGCATTTTACCCAGAAAGCTTCTGCTGACTGCATCTTTTTTTTCTTTTTTTGGATTCTCTGTAAA
This sequence comes from Scarus forsteni, assembly GCA_036419115.1. Classification (NCBI taxonomy): domain Eukaryota; kingdom Metazoa; phylum Chordata; class Actinopteri; order Labriformes; family Labridae; genus Scarus; species Scarus forsteni. The sequence goes on from JAZDUH010000391.1 coordinate 1,918,648, forward strand.
CCCAAGAGATGATTGTGCATGAAAATCCCAGTAGATCAGCCCGTCTGACACAAACAACCATGTCTCATTCAAAGTCCCTTCAGCTGCTTTTCCACCAAGCAGTCAGGTGCAGTTTGGCTCAGTATGGTACGCAGTTAAAGGTGTTTTACTGCCAGATAAAGAGAAAAGATACCCAAATAATCAACCTCTCTTGCCAGCTCACATTCTGGCCTTCAAACTAAGAAGCTAGTAGAGGAAATGATGAGATCAGCTCCAAACAGCACTAGACTTTACTGAACCAATTCAGTACGCTGAGTAGAAATGCTCCGTTGTTTCCTAGTCTGACATACCCACCGTTGGTACTGATGAAAAAATTGAGTAGTTTGAGCTCAGCATTAAGTCACCTTTTTCCTTATCCTGATGCTTGATGAGAGCTTCAGCAGGTTGACCATGTCTGCATGTCATAATGCATAAAGTCATGATTTTTTTGCATAGCCATTAAGTTTAACAAGTTGTTGAACAAATGCACCTGATACAAACTACAATGAGCTGAGGTCCCCACAGTGTAAGGACATACTCACTACTCAGTACTGCTATTACAGTGTCAAACAGGAGCCAAAGAAATATTATGTAATTTACTTTTTTTCCAACATTCACTTTAACTGTGATTGTCTGTTTCTTGGAACATATTGTGCATGACATTCTAGCACGACAAAAGAACCTTTATTGTGGAAGGACAAAATATGGACAAAGTGCTGAACTACTTTACAAAACACAGACAGCATAAAAGCAGAGACACAAGGACAATTTACGTCTGACACTGTAAGTCAGAGTACTGATGATGCAATACTGATAACAATTGGATTTAAAGGCCAAGGAGAAGAGATGCAGCCCAAGATTGAAAATGTCAGTAATAAAGAGAAGCAGACTCTGACTGCATGTGGAGGGATAAAATGTTCAGTAGCGCCATGTTGTTACTGTGTATCTGAAACCACGCTGAGTCAGATGGTTATCTCTCCAGATTATTTCTATAAACACACAGTAAATCCAAATTCACACACATCTGAGAGCAGGAGGGAGTTTCAGCTGTGATCACTGGAACTTTGTCATGAAATTAACAATAAAAAGGAAGTTTGGGGAGTTTTGGCTCTGCTGCTGCAAAACTGATGTCCCTTTATACCGATAGTTCATTTGGGTTTGAATTTGGGTTTGTGCTGAATTTTATTAAAAAGTAATTCAAGGACATAAACCCGGATCTCTGCTACACATTCTCATTCTGTGATAACAGTGACCTACCACGTCTCATACTAGAAAAGCACTCGGAGTGCGCAGACCTCCGCCAGTGCCACAGTCCTCACCCATATTGTGATTTGCACCGTAAATATTAGTCATACCTTTATTTCATCTAAATATTTAGATTCCCTGACAATGAAAACACCATTAGCAATTTGATTCATAATGATATCTATTTTAGTTCAGTAGTTATTCACGAAAATCACATTTTTCACCGTGGTGGCCAGACGGTGATCCGGATCAACACCAAAATTAAATCACTTCTTCCTTTTCCCATGCTGAACATTTCCTGAAAATCTCATCAAAATCCATCCAAAACTTTTTGAGTTATTTTGTTGACAGACAGATGGACAAACTCTCCCGAAAACATAACCTCCTTGGCGGAGGTAATGAAGGCCTTTGAGAAACATAAAGTAGTAAGGTCACGCTGGAAAAAGAGAAAATACAAACAGAAATGTACAACATAGACTTCTGAATTACAGAAACATTATGAAAACAAAATAAATGTATAAATCTGACATTGGAAAAAATCATAAACACTCAAGAAAAATAATGTTAAACAATAACATATCCCTTATTTTCAAATATGTCACAGTAAAATCTGACCTAAAGAGACAGGTCTTCCCTCTGAAAATACAGGTGGTGTGCATTTTTGGGAGTGAAAGAGACCTTCAGTAAGAGCAGCTTGATGCATTTTTAATACTTTCTTGGCTGACATTTAAATTGGTCTGATTTTCCACCCATCGTCATCTTTACTTGATTTATGTATCCTTTTGATCTCATACTATTTCTTTATTTTTCTTCTCATATTGACTCTGCTCATGATTTTAGAAGGTTCAAATGTTAATCGCTTGTAACACTGGATATCCCCCCTTGTTTTCCTTTTCTTATTTTATTAGATTGTAACATGAGTATGGAAATCAGATAAAGGCCGAGGAGCAGCTAAAATAGCCCAAAGTTAAATTACTGAGTCAGGAAACTAAAATCAACCACATCCTCTTGGCTTATTCTGCTTCTAATCAGCACACTCAGCTTTTTAGGAACTTCTACTTTTCCTCGTTTTCATTCATTAACATCAAGAGTTTTTTTTATCTAATCCTTTGCTGGATTTTTTTTTATCTAAGAGGAAGAGTTAATGAATCTGAGAATTTAAAGATTATTCCTGCAGGACCAACCTGAACCACAGAATTACTGATCTGCTTAACTTGATGCTGGCCTGTCCTTGTGTCTCCAGAGGTGGTTGTTGCTATTAAGCTCTGGTAGGCAAAGGTGCTGGACCCTCATGCTCAGAGGGGGACAGAGACAGTCACTGTCATCCTCCATCTTAGGTTGCTATATTTCCCCCCAGTTTGCCTGTTAGGACAACTCTCCTCAGTTGAACTGTAACCTGTCAAAGTACAGTCATCCTGGGTCGCCCGAACAATCACAAGAAAACAGTTCTGCTCAACTGAAAGTACAGAAAATACTACCTTCACTCCAGCGGCTTAACACACTCCAAGACCACATCACTACAGAAAAAGTCAAAATCACTATAGTTACATCAAATTGACCTCTAACAGTTCTCTTATGCTGCTGCCACGTCTGCCATTGAGCCAGCTGAGTATTTTTTACCCTTCACTTTAGTCTCACCGTCCATAAGATAGGTATATAATCAATGATCGCTCGTGATGTGAATTTACTGTATGTAGATGAAACTCCTTTTTTTTAATTACATTTTTACACCTTTTTGGTCTGTTTTCCAGCGTTTTTTATTTTTGTTGCCTTTTTTGTTTGTTTTTAAATTTTACGTAATTATAATTTTAGATTTAGTTTTTCATTAATTCATAGATTTTCTCTTTCTTTCTGTATATTTTACGAACTCGCCGCAGTATACGGCGAACTGTAGCGGCATATTTTGCACACGGCTGTTGTTTTGTCTGCAATCTTCTCACCGTTCTCTTGTCTTTTACAAAAGAGGCCAAAATAGGTCCACACAACCGATTTATTTGACGAAGGAGTGTCAGCTAATTCCTCCACTTTGTCATCCTCCATATTGAAGCGAGTTTTTTGCTACGGTAGGCGAGGAGGGTAAAAAATCACCAGTTGTGCGCGCGCCTCTTGGCGTTTATTTTGTGCTTTTATTTCGTGTGGCTTTGAATTTTATTTTATCATTTCTTTTATTTCGCGAAATTTCATGGCACGAAATTTCGTTTCAACCCTTATACATATTCACATATATTTCTTCTTCGTTTTTACGGCCTCTTTCAGCTGTGTATCTGTAGAATCTTTCCAACTTTCCCCCTTTACTGCACCCCTGCTCGCAACACGCAGGATATTTTATTTTTTCAAAGCTAACTTATGTGTTTGTAGTGTTTCACATGCTGTTTCAAATAACAACTGTCCAGACGCTTCGTCATCCAATGATGGGCAGTGACTTCACTATAACTAATGACATTTTCCAGTGGCTTTGTGGCCTGTTGTTGTTTTTTTGTAAGTCAAATAGTTTTTTCATTTTATTTATCAGGCAGCAGAGAAGCATCAAAACAATTTTCCTCATCAGTGAGGCCAGGCAGTCAGCAGAGTAAATGAAGACAGGAGTGGACATGAGTATTTGTAGCAGACAGTGTGTTTCCTCATGATGACGGCACAGCTGTCTAATCCTCTATACCCATTTCCACATCCATAATACATCTGAACTCATGAGCTGAAGCAGGGGCACATGCACATTGGCGAGTTGTGAAATTAATCACACAGCAAACATGTTTTAACAGGGTTCCCGCGGATCCTTGAAAAGTCTTAAAAGGCATTAAATTCATTTTTCTAAAAATAAGGCCTTAATTGGCATTAAAATGTCTTAAATCCAATTTTCAAAAGTCTTAAAAATTTGACCTCATTAGTAAGATTTATGTTAGATTGAACTAAACGGTGATGTGGTTGCACCAGGATCTTTCAGAGCAGACTCGTGTCTTTATCCTACCACACAGAGAGAGAGGAAAAAAATGATGAAAAAATGGCAAAAAAATCCAAAAGTGGTTTTGGAAAATTGATTATGGCAGCAAAATTGGGAATTAAATTTGAAATTAAATTTCAAAAACCATGTAAAAATTCCAAAAATGGTTCTGACAGTTGCCAAAAAAGATGAATGGGGGCAAAATGGGTAGAAAGTTGTGAAAATGGGTATAAGAAAAGGTAAAAATGGTCCAAAAGTGGGACAAAGTGTGTGAATAGAGGTAAAAAATGGGGATGAAATTCAGAAATTGGGTAAAAAGGTTAATAAATAAGTGCAAAATAGGTATGAAATTGCAAAAAATCCAAAAGTGGCTTCGGAAAATTGATTGTGGCAGCAAAATTGGGACTTCAATTTGAAATTAAATTTCAAAAACCATGTAAAAATTCCAAAAATGGTTTCTACAGTGGCCAAAAAAAGATGAACGGGGGCAAAATAGGCGTAAAGTTGTAAAAACGGGGTTAAAAAGAAGGCAAAAAGTGCTGTTTTATTGAAAATAAACATTGGGTTAAAATTGCATCTAACCCAGGTAATTCATGTGTTGTTTTTGTTTGTTTATTTTGTTTGTTTCAATTGTGGTTCTTTGTCGACTTGTTCTTAAATTTTATTAGAAATGGCCCTAAAAAGTCTTAAAAAGTCTTGAATTTAACTTGCCTTGAGCTGTAGGAACCCTGTTTAAGTTTACCATCATCAGTGTAATCTGTTATGATAAGCTGACTATCGTTCAATCACTAAGGACTGTGCCGAGAGGAGAGAAGAGGGACACAGTTCATGAGGAAGATGTTGATTTCAGATCAGGGGAGACAGTAACAGGGAGAAATAATGAGGTAGGATGAAACAACTCCTGCAATCATTAGGCAACTTTATGAGCTTGTTTTGTGTTTATTCAACAGTGTGGAAACTGTTTAAAAGGCTGTTTATCAACAAAACATGATTTCAGCTAGCATAAAATTATTTCAGCCACATTTTCAAGTGACAAGCATGATTTAGGACAGTTAAGCAGTTGCTTAATCGCCCATCAGATGGGAATAAGGTTGATTTTTGTATCTGATTCAACATATATTTTTTTAAATGGATGTAAGTAAATAAATAAAAACTTTACTGGAGCAGAACTAAACAGTAACATACATTTCTGAAAAGGCAGATTTAAGATATGCAACAGAAAAAAAGAAAGCATATATAGATAAGTTAACAAACAGCAAAGTTCAAGAATTGAGTAGAAAAGCACGGGTTATGTAGGCTAATTATCAAAATAATAATATCAGATAAAATATGCCTAGATTAAAACAGCTTGTGTGTAGTGAGCTTCTCTTGTGGTGTTGCTGTAGGCCTATAAGCTTTCTAAATTTCACATGTAGCTTGCCCTTCACTGAAATCATATCAAAACTATAACTTTAGTAGCCTAAATCTAATTAATTTGTAGCCCTACCAAGCACATTAGGCTAAATGCTTTTGTCTTTTAGCCCATTTTATAATTTAAATAAACAATTCGACTGCAGTTTTACGTAATTGAAATGTTTTTGCACTTCCACCGCTTTCTGTGTTGACTTTTGTTTCCAAAAAGTAGATTTTGTGCATTTCACGCAACCTCTTCCCGCCAAAGGACGCCATATTTGATGACCTGTCAAAGGCGGCAGAGCACACTTGTAGGGCATCAATTCCGCTCGCGCTCCTTCTTCTCATGTATTGTGCGTGCGCCCTTGGTTACCTTAGTAACTCTCCTCTCTCTCCCCCTCACTCCCTCTCTCTCTTTTTCCGTCTCCAATCGGCGCTCCCGAGTGAGCCAGCCCCCGTGACCGCGCCGCGCGTCCCCGCCAGAGCTCGTGTTGAGCCGGACAGTGAAGGAGCATCCAGGCGCAGGAGGAGAGAATCCCGCTGAAGAGGAAGAAAGAAAAAAGGGAGACATTTGTTTGAGAAATATCCACGGAAAAGAGGATACTAACAGCTGCGATCGCTCCACTGGAAGGTCACTAACGGGAAAGTGAAGCAGTGCGCAAACTGGACGGATAATTTTGGACATACCCGCCTTGCAAGTGAAGACCCCCGCAACAGTGAAACATTGTCCCAGCTTTCTTTTTCTTTCGCTTTTTCCAACCCCACAAACAAGGCATGGGGGGATTTACGTCTCGACAAGGCAGGTGAGTCATTTTTATGAGAGTTGACGGGCAGCTGTGAGGGGGGATCTGTCTCCAGGCTGTGACTGTGCGTGGGGAGTGAATTAGGAGAGATGCAGCGGGAGGCGGGGGGGCACATCGGGGACTTGGACTGGCATTTTACGACTTTGTGTGTTCTCTCATTAGATAAAGACACATATTTAAGAGGGATGCTTCGACGCAGCCCTGAAAACTGCACCAAGCACGTATGCACTTCTCAAAAATTGGATATTGTGACTTGGACGCACTCCCTCTGCCTCGATTTCAGTCAGGGACTTGGATGCTGAATTATGGGTGTGAGTTTTCCCCCCAAAGCAGCACCGTTCTCGTGAAAAATGCCTTAATTGTTCAGGGCACTTGTTACTTGGCCATAAAGACATCTTACGTGCGTGATGGAGCAGTGACGCGCACTCTCCCCCCCTCTCTCTCTCCCTCTCTCTGATTTTCTCTCCATCTCTCCATCTCTCCCTGTTTCTAAAAAAGAAATGCCCTGGTGCTTCGGAGCTTTAGGCAGATGAAAATGCAAGCTGTAAAGTTTGCAGGAAATTAAACTGGTGAATGAAATTCGCCCAGGATGACATCAGATCAAAGGTCTAATGCGAGTGGGATCCGCCACCAGTTTTGTAGCAGGCTGTGCATCTCCATCTGTTGTGCTCAGGAGCAGCAGCGTTTGACAAGAGCATATGGGGATCCCCGTTGTACTTCTTTTTGGGGGTCTTTAACTCCTGCACACCTTGATTGGAACAAACTGAAATCTTGGTCACACACTAAGAAAATAGATATGCTTGTTTTTTTTGCCTGCATTTTGTCCTCTATTGTTGTTTTTATTTCTTCACACCAGAATGATTTACTTCTATGCGGTTGAGTTGGGAGTTTATGGTAAAAGTAGGGATGCACAATAACATCTGTACCTTACTGGCACTGGGAGATAGCAAACAGATGAGCATTGATGTAGACCAGTGGTTCTGCTCTTCATGTCCTTCAAGATTACTATACCTCCCCCCCCCAAAAAAAACCAACCAAACAAACAAACATCCAAGCATGTGAATACTGATTACTTCATTGAGTTTTATTTTGCAACATAAAAATTAATAGAGGGCAGCATGGTGACACAACAGGAAGTGCCTGTGCCTCACAGCAAGAAGAAGGTACCCGGTTCGATCCCCGGGTCGGACAGGGGCCTTCCTGTGTAAAGTTTGCATGTTCTTCCTGTGCATGCGTGGGTTCACTCTGGGCACTCTGGCTTCCTCCCACAGACCAAAAACATGCTCATTAGGTCAACTGGCCACTCTAAATTGCCCTTAGAGCATTAATGGTTTTCTGTCTCTCTATGTGGCCCTGCGATTGACTGGCGACCGGTTCAGGGTGTACCCTGCCTCTTGTCCAATGACAGCTGGGATAGGCTCCAGCCCCCATAATATAAATATATATTATAAAATGTAATGAATTTGTTTACCATTATTCCAGGGCTTTATTTATTTATTTATTTTATTTTTTCCCTCGCGAAATTAAAAAGAGTATTTATATATATTATAAAAATAATTTTTCCAACTATCTCACGAAACAAAACCAAACTTCTTAGATTCAGAGTTCTTGCTGTGACTTTTTAATCAGAGGTATATTAGCAGTTTGGACTTAGCCAGCTCATTGAAGGTGCATCACAGAGTCACAATTTCAAGCTCCAACAAATGAAACATTTCTTCATTAAACAACACTAAGCTAAAAAAAAAAAAAAAAATTGCCAATGGAAGCCTGTTGTTCCACAGCCATTGATTTATACATAAATCCCACCTCTGGCAGATTTCCAGTCACAGTGTAGATTTTTGGACTGGCACATGAGGTGGCCAATCAGAATTCCAAGGGTACCATGCCCTAATTTGGCCACGCGCCACTATTTGAGAAACGCTGATACAGGCAGATATGGATTCTCTTTTAATTTATTACAACCTTATTACCTGACCTTATTAGTGCTGAATGTTTACACATATAAAATCAACAGTATGATAATAAGAGAAAACAATGGTGTTTTTATTGTCCCTTGTTTAATTTGAAGACGGATGAAAAGTCACATTGGCAGGTAAAGATCATTTTTAGACATGTAGGGACTTTATAATCTTGACCGCAAAAATGGTATCAATATCTGTATTGGCAATAAGAAGTTTGGAAATATTTGATCTGATAATATCTGATGTTTTATGGTAAAAGTTGTTATTATGCAAGCACATTTAACTGAGTGTAAAAATACAAGTAAAGCTGCAATAGAAAAACACGACCTTTTGACTACTTGACCATTATAGCATTATGAAATGTTTTTTGATTTAAACTGCTCATCTCACCTTTGCTAAGTTTACTTTTGATAAATTTGTAGATAACCACCTAAAGGGTAATAATCAGCATCTGCTGATATGGATGTTTCTGTCAAAACTAACCAAATCAGTCAAATCATAATCTAATTTCAAATATAAATAGAAGCTCCAATGAGAATTTTGAATCAGCAGGCTGTAATGAATGAACAGGTAAAGTTCTAACTGTTATTGAACATGCATATTGTTTTTGATATGTATGTAAATATACATGTTAGAGGGTTCAAAAAGTTATTTTTGCATATTAATGGAATTGCTTCTGTGTAATGATTCTCAATATATTCTGCATGTCCTCAGTACAAATTTGAACCCCCTTTTTGAAACCTACTTCCTTTCATGTAACGTCAGTTCAGTTAAGCAGCCCAGCACAACAGTCTGTTGTTTCCTCTCGTCTCTCTCCTCTCTCTGTCCCACTGTTTTATTAGGGATGCACTTCAGCGTTTTTTCAGCATCACATATGTGAACATTGGTCATTTCTGAAAACAATGGCTTCCAGATGTTTATTTGTTGTATCATACCTAATTAATGCTGAAGTCTGTCACTCCTAACTGCTGTTTTAAAGAAGTTTTTTTGTGTAGGATGGAAAAAATGACTTGCTGGTGGGAAAATATTGCAGTTTCGGGGGAGTCTGCATCGTTATCAACCAAAGTTATAATTTCAGATATCATCATTGGCATCTGCCCTGTTTCTCGTAATCATCAGATCACTATATTTAATACACCAGTGTGCTGCCTGTCCTTGCATATGAATCTTGCAATCCTGTCCATGGTGTTGTTTTTCTGCGCCTCTGGTGGGGGAGGATGTTAAGGAGTGGACCAAGTGCTTTGCATATAATTGACACTCTCAATTTTGTCATCTGTGTGGAGCCCAAAGTGCTTCCAAGCTATGCTCCTCAAATGTTGTTATTGTCTGTTCAGGGAGGCTTTGCCTAAACTCTCTTTTGTTAAGGTGTACTTCCTGAAATTGTCTGTTATTAGTTAGTTATTAGTTATTAGTGTGTGTGACAGCCCTATCACCAACTCAAATCAAAACAAATTTTGACATTGAAAGTCTAATAAAAACACTTTCTTGCCAACAGGAGAAATCTCATTTTAACTGGTACTCAGACAACAACCAACATTATCTGCTTGGTTAAGTTCGTGTTTTTTCTATTTCTCTGTGAAGATTAATTGCTTGAAGACACATTTTTAATTGCTGTTATTCTTGAGGTAATTTCTTAATCATTTCATTGACAAGATATTAATCAAAAATTCAGCATTGGTCCCATCTTGGAAAGTCTTTCATTTTTTATGGCTTTATCGATTAAAAAACTTGTGCTGATTGTTTTAAAGTGCAAAACTGGAGAATTTATTCTTATTTCTCTTGTTTTAAAAAATACTTTTTTTCACTTACTGTTTGGGAATCTTACTTTTTATTTATAGTTACAATTAGTGAGTTTTTCTCCATCACTGCAGACCACAACTATGAGGAAAGAAGACTTAATCAGGTTTATAAAAGTTCAACACACTGAACAATAAGATAGAAAGACTCAGTGGATGAATGGCTGTGCTGGAGCTAAAAAGCCATTTAAGTTGTTTTTTGTCTCCGACTTTTTAGAGGAACATGATGTGTCAAAGTGAATGACTTTCATGCATGTTCATCACTGGAATTCTCCATGTTATAGTACATACTTCCTCTTCTTTTCAGCACAAAATAGGATTGATCTTTCGACTCTCACACATCTCCAGATTTTTAATTCCTGTGAAAGCTGTAGCACACATGTGGAAGAAGAGGCCGTAGTGCTTAAACTTGAGCTTTACAATCATCCTGCAGGACAGACAGAGCCTATTATGCTGGAGTCTGGATGACGTCTTACTGATATTGTGGTAAATTTGGGGAAAAATAGAGTTAAAGTCCTCAAAGAGAAAGGTTGATGCAGTGCAAATGTGAAGTTGGAGTTGTCATAGTGATGAGCTGCATCCTTCCCTTAGAGCTAAGAATTTAAGAGATGATCCAGGGTGCTGTTTTGTGGCACACTAAGCTTTTAAGTGGTCATTAAAGCAGAGACAAACAAGAGAGACCATCATGTAAAATGTTCAAACTATTAAAATTTGGTTTAAATATCAGGGATGCTGCTTTTATTCAGGATTCAGGCTATGTGCGTTTTTGAAGGATTATGTATGCTGCTTGTGAATTCTCTCTCTGGCTGTTTAGTGTTTATATTCCAGTCCATGCAACGAGCTCTTTCTCAAATTCCCTACTGTGTTAATATTCATTCTTTACCCTTTTTTCTCCTAATTTTTTTGGCTGCTCTCAAGCTGTGTTAAAATTATGGCGGCTTAGAAGACTCTGAGCATTGTCCAAGAAAATTACCAAGGAGTTTGCTGAAGTAACGTGTTCATTTGTTGGCCACATTAACCTGAAAGGTGAGGGAATCAAACACACACCTACACACACCTTTCAAAGTGCAGCATTGAGTGTGTTTACCCTTTGAGTCTCAGGACTGTTGGAGTAAAGCTCTATGAGCCTCCCTGTCTGCAGCAAAGGTCAGCGAGGCTCTGTCCTGACCATCAGCATCCACCTGAGTCCTCCTCGGTCTGACTTAACATGGATGAGCCACTCGTTGGTCTCTGGCCCCAGAGGCTTCTTGCTCTTTAGCCTGAAGTTTCTCCTCTGGCGTGCTCTTGTTATTGCTACCAGAGGTATGGAGCAACATATGTGAGCCCCTTTCACCTCTCTGAGGTATTAGAATACATTTATTTATTTATTTCCCAATGGCATGTACGTTATCATTAATCTTTAATGGGTCATTCCTGACTCTTTTGCATATCTGTTGCCTGCTGTTATTGCACAAATGGATACACAAATTATACCCAGAAAATTATTATTATTTTTAATTTTTAGCTGAAATGCTTATTTCACTTTCTAATTAAATCCCAAAAAATCTGAATTTCCATAAAATTAAATATATATGTTTTTTGTGTTTCTTTTGATACATAAGGTGTTTTTGGCTACTAATAATCCACTTGAGGATAGGGCTGGGTTAAAAAAAATCGATTTAATCGATTTAAATTGATTTTCCTTTAACTGGTTCATAATCGATCCATAAAATCCAAAGATCGATCTTTTAACTTGGGTAGTTTTTTCTTCTTTGGATGTGCAGAGAAGCAGCCTGTGGTATCAACCCTGCTAATCTCGTGTGATCAGCGTTTAGCGTTGCTTTCTACTGAACAAGATCTCATGAGATGTTACGGGCAACAAACATGGTGGAAGCACTATATGGGCACCACTGGCAACTTTAAAAGCTGATGTTTGGATGTACAGTATTTTAGATTTAACAAGTGCAAAAGAAGACACGAGTTGGACAAAAAACAAGTAATATGCAGAATATGCATTAATGCATATCATTAAAATATGATTAATGTAACTGCTTTGGGTTTAGTTCTTCATGTTAAAACAATTTTTAATGATGTATTAGGTCAAAAGGTCACTTTTTTGCAGCACTATTTTAACTACGATATCCCAGACTGAATAAATATCAAATTGAATCGTGAATCGAATCGATTTGAGACCTTGTAATATTGAATCGAATTGATCCAGAAAATCTGAATCAATACCCAGCCGTACTTGAGGACATTCTTTTTTATCATTTATCTGATTGTATTCTGATTTTTTTCGTAATTTGTTGATCATATTGATTAGATGGAGGTATCATAAAATGATATATCAAATATGATATAACAGGCTTCAAGGGGTTAAGTCTGGCCCTTTTAACGAACAGGAAGAGAAAGTTCTCTTTAATCATAAAAATCATACTTCACAACCCTTTAAGTTTTCTTTATTATTATTATTATTATTATTATTATTTTTACAAACTGTACCACTATATAAATAACTGCAATATAGGCTGATCAAGATCAACAGCAACCTTGTTTCTGTTTTTTTACCAAATGTAAAATAACTGAACTATAGGGTGATCAAAATCAACAGCACTATTGTTGGATAGTCAAGATGAACAGCAGCATTACTGGATGGTTAAGATCAACAGCAGTTTTACAGGGTGACCAACATCAACCACAGCATAGCAAGTTAACCAAGATTAACAGCAGAAATAAAGCTTGATTAAGGTCAGCAGCAAAAGGTCACCAAGACTAACAGAAGCAAAATAATATATGTCAGGCTCTGCAGGGTCAGTGATATCAGTAGCAGCATCAGTGGGAACCAAAGATCAGAAGCGGCATACTAGGTTGATTAAGAGCAGCAGCATTATTATGTGTAAGATTAAAAGCCACACTGTTTGATGATCAAGATCAGCAGCAGTTTTGATTTGATTGATATTAACAATAGAATAGTTGAATGGTCAAGATCAACTCTTGAGGATTATAGGTTGACCAACATTGACAGCAGCATATCATGGTAACCAAAATCAATAGTAGTAATAGGGTGCTCAAGGTCAACAGCAAGGTAGTGGGGTTAAAAAATCAAAAGCAGCAGTAAAGGCTAATCAAGGCGAACAGCAGCATAAAACAGATGTGAATGTTTATATTTATATTTAAAAGTACTTTAGGGTGATCAACAGCTCCAGTATTTTAAGGTTGCCAAGATCAATAGTGGCATGATAGAGAGATAAACATCAACAGCAGCATATTTGGGTAAGTTCAGATTTTAGTGTGGGATCCATGCTCTTTAAAAAGTGTTCACACGCTGCAGAGTGAGAGGCTGTGATTGGAGTAACATCATTTAGAGGTGACCGAGATTTCCAAACAGGTTCCTGGCCCGTTAAAGGTTTGTGAGTTGTTTGTTCTGCTGCATTTTTATTTGCATAGTTGTAATATTCCTTATCAGTGAGACGAGGTGTTTTGATACAGCAGGAGACAGATGTAAATTCAGACATGGACAGTCATCTTCTGGAAATGTGCTCCACTATTGCCTGTCCTACAGCTGTGAAAGATCTGCGCACAAACCTATCATGGTTCTCAAAACTGTGCAGTGGTACTGGCATAGAAAGTAAAAGGCTGTTTTGGGAAACTAAGGATTGTCTGCAGATTAGTTTTCACAGTATTTCCCAGCAAACAAGACAAGTGCTGCGGCCTTGATGGCTGACTGACCAAAAATCTAGTTTATGGATTTCTTCTAAACCACTCCTGCCTCTTTTGGTGCAAAAAAAAAAGGAAAGCACAGAGCTGTGGAGGGAAAGCAAAATAAATAAAACCCAAGTCTGGTGCAAAACGTACTCACAAAAACATTAGACAAAGACTTCATTTTACTGGAAGCACAAGTTGATATTGGATAAGGGAGCTCTGTTAATGATATCTCATAATGTTTGTTTTGATTTTTTTTGTGAAGGAGATGAGACTTAAATGTTAGATGTACCCCTTACAACAAAACAAAATAAACAAAAACTGAATTTCCAAGCCATAAAGGCAAATCAGTAATGTGTGTATTAAATCAAACCATCATTCGTACCAGCTCCATCAGATCCTGCTGCTGCTGTGAGTACAGTGTAGACGCAGGCTAGTGTTTAACTATGCCAGTGGGTTTCAAAGTGATCCAGAGTGAAGCACACTTAAAGAGTATTTTGTCTGCTGCCCTCTCCCCACAGCAAGCCTCAAACAGTCACATTCACAACTAGAAAAGCACTCGGAGAGCACAGACCTCTGCCAGCGCCACAGTCCTCACCTATATTGTGATTTTGACCATAAATATTAGTCCTACCTTTATTTCATCTAAATATTTAGATTCCTTGACCATGGAAACACCATTAGCAATTGGATTCATAATTACCTCTGCCAAGGAGGTTATGTTTTTGGGAGGGTTTGTTTGTCTGTTTGTCTGTCTGTGAACAAAATAACTCAAAAAGTTATGGATGGATTTTGATGAAATTTTCAGGAAATGTTCAGCATGGGAAAAAGAAGAAGTGATTCGATTTTGGTGTTGATCTGGAACAGCGTCTGAAAAATGTAATTTCTGTGAATAACTACTGAACTAAAATAGATATCATTATGAATCCAATTGCTAATGGTGTTTTCATGGTCAAGGAATCTAAATATTTAGATGAAATAAAGGTAGGACTAATATTTATGGTGAAAATGACAATATGGGAGAGGACTGTGGCGCTGGCGGAGGTCTGCGCTCTCAGAGTGCTTTTCTAGTAATATCTATTTCAGTTCAGTAGTTATTTACAGAAATCACATTTTTCATCATGGTGGCCAGACCCTGATCGGGATCAACACCAAAATCGAATCAGTTTTTCCTTTTCACATGCTGGACATTTCCTGAAAATTTCATCAAAATCCATCCATTACTTTTTGAGTTATTTTGTTAATAGGCAGACGGACGGACGGGCGGATGGACAGACAGACAAACAAACTCTCCCGAAAACATAACCTCCTTGGCGGAGGTAAAAATGAATATTTAAAAAAAGTAAAATGATTAATTTAAATCATATATGTATTGTGTGTCAATGCTTTTGATTTCCTGAAGACTTTTTTTCTTTACTGATGACTTGTTTTTTTATTTTTATTTCAGATTGCAAACACACAAACAACCTTTTAATCTAATCATGAGATATTTTTATGAGATTTTTGTCTTTTCTGCTGCATTTTAAAGACAAGTCTGATTTTGTTAGTGAACATAATGCAGCAAAATGAAGCATAAACACACTCACAGATTGATCAAGTGACATACAATGTAACACCTGTTTAACTAGTTTAACCTCAGTGTGATATATTTCAACACTTGAGGCACTTTGATCAACAAAAACATTATTGTGCACTTTGGGCACCATCACTGTCTTATTCATGATTTTTACATTTAACTGATTGCCAGTATCACATTAATGATACTCTTCCTTCAACGGACCAATGAGTCTGCGTCTTCATTGTATATTGGACTGCCGGGTGACACTGTAAACAGGAGTGACCACAGATCTGCCTCCATCTGCCGCTGTTGCCATTTCTTTGACCAGGGTCATTGCTCAGTTTGTTGTCCTTTTCTTTAAAACAGCAGCTTGTTGGAAATATTAGTTGAAGCTGTTGAGCACCAGGACCGGTCCATGGACACCTGAGCTGTAGCTGTCTATGGGTGAAGGCCTGCTCTCTCTTTGTTCTGCCTAATTCATAATCCCATTTTTCTTAATTATACAGAAAATACTTAATTTTGCCCTAAGCATAGCATAATGAAGCTAGAAGAAAACTTTTTAGATTTATTTTCTCGCGGCTTATCTTACCTTACAGTTCTCTTACACCCCACAGTGAAGGCCCACCTCATACTTTGAAAACCACTGATTTAGAAAAAACAAAAAAATGAAATGTGATGATAACTGAAATTCATTTTTCACTAAGACGTCATCAGTAATAGCTTCCAAAACCAACACAACCATGTATTGTGATGCCCCGTCTAGTTGGTGTGTCTGTTAGAGGATGAATGATCAGCTCAGAACGTGAGAAGGTGATTTATTGCTCTGGTCAAAATTGCAATAAATTGAATTGCTATGGAGACCACAATTATCAATCACAGGGATAACTGATTTGATGGCTCTCACCTCATGCAATCATCAAACTTAAAAGGTTTTAATACTTTATTTTCAATAATTAGAAAAAATAACAGAAGAGGTGCTGGTTTGGCAGGATGGTAAACAACCGGACATGTCCCTTTCATGCTTAATCCAGCCTGAGACCATTTTCTGATTGTCCAACTGCTCTCTACCATCCCCTCTCACAAACCTAACCACTGTTTCCCTCATTAATAAAGGCATAAACACCTAAATAATATACTTAAAAAAACTTCAATAAATGAATTAAAATATGTGTGAAAAAATGCAAGAAAGTAACATGTACAGCACATCAGGTATTACAGTAATCATTTAATCTCCATCATTCTGTTTTCATGATTGTAGGAGACAATAGTCGTTACTAAAATTCAAACTCAATTAATTGCCCAGCTTTACCTGCTGTATATAGATTGTATCCTGTACACATTTAGGCTTAAATTGTTTCCACAAAAAACTTTTCTTTGAGATGTAAAATATGTCACTCATCAGGGACAAAGGGTGATTGATACTGAAAAATAATACAACAATAATATTTTTATTCTTCAGAGATTTACTGTATTTTGCAACATTTGAAGGCACCTAGCTCAGATTTATCATGTCAACAATTTATTTATTTATTTAAAATTCACCTGTGCTTATACTAACCCAATTTCCAGTGAAGTTGAGACATTGTTTAAAACAGATTTCAAAAGAAGTATTTAATGATTTGTAAATCTTCTTCAACCTACAGTAAAGTCACTTGAATTCACCATAAAGACAGAATATTTGATGTTCAAGCTGAAACTTTGTTGTTTCTGCTTAGGGGTGTGCGATATGACGATATTAAATCGTTAAGGATTATAAGGATTTAATATCGTCATAAAGCAGATAGATCGTCAGATCATCTGTGTGGACACAGAGACTTTGACGCGCACCTGACTAGCCAATCGTAGCACATTAAGCGCAGTGCATGGTGGGATCTCTTGTTTGGTTATGTAGCGTGAAGCCATGGTGGAAAGAGAAAAGGAGATAAAAGCTTGAAGATGTCTGAACAAAAGTCAGTTATATAACAGCTGTATTATTCAATCAGGTTATAGACATAGAAGTTAGATCACATTTGTTTTGAATTGTTGCACTTTAAGAGATAATGTTGATATTGTTGTTCATTACCTTTTATGTTTAGATTTATTGCACATTTTTATAAAAACTGCACTATTTAAATTAAAACCTGTTCAGAAAGTTTCTTTGGCTTTAATTGTCCTTTTTTGTTCTTTTAGGGTTTTACATGTTTTATATCTTAAACATATGGAAATAATGGTCAAACATGCAAATTAGTCTAGAAAAAAATCAAAGTAAAAAAGAATCGTGATAAAATCGTGATCGTGATTTTATTTTTAAAAAATCCTGATATGATATTTTTGCCATATCGCCCATCCCTATTTCTGCTGATATTCATTTATTTTCAATTTCATGCTTGCACTGTGTTCCATAAAAGCTGGGGCAGAGTCAGTATAAGACTGGGTGAGTAGAGAAAGGTTAAAAACACAAACTTAGTTGGAAGCATGCTGAAAGGCTCAGTCATTTACAAGCAAAGGCAAGAGGCGGTTCGCTGTGTGAACCAATTATCCAACAGTTTAAGAATCTTAGCATACAATTGCATGTAATTTAAGGCCTGCCTGCAGTCCAGACCAGTCTCCCTCTGAAAATGTGTTTTGTGCATCATGAAGTACAAGATATGACAACAAACACCCTGGACTGTTCACAGGGTTCCCCGCGGATCCTTGAAAAGTCTTAAAAGGCATTGAATTCATAATTCTAAAAATATGGCCTGCATTTGCATTAAAAAGTCTTAAATCCAAATTTCAAAAGTCTTAAAAATTTGAACACATTAGTAAGATTTATGTTAGTTTGAAGTAAAAAAAATATTAAGTAACATTTATCTATTTTTCTAAATAATTTCCTGATTTACTCTCGTGGCAACATCGCGTAATCACAATAGCGGAACTAACAAAACGGTGATGTGGTTGCACCTGGAACTTTTAAAGCAGACGCATGTCTTGGTTCTACCTAGGGTGCCTGGAGAGAGAAAAAAATGAGGAAAAATTGGCAAAAAAATCCAAAAGTGGCTTAGGAAAATTGATTATGGCAGCAAAACTGAGAATTAAATTTGAAATTAAATTTCAAAAACCATGTAAAAATTCCAAAAATGGTTGTGACAGTGGCCAAAAAAGATTAATGGGGGCAAAATAGGCCTAAAGTTGTAAAAATGGGGTTAAAAAAAGGTAAAAAGTGACGTTTTATGTAAAATAAACATTGGGTTAAAATTGCCTCTAACCCAGGTAATTCATGTGGTGTTTTTGTTTGTTAGTTTTTTTTGTTTCAATTGTGGTTCGTTGTCGACTTGTTTTTAAATTTGATTTCCAATGTCATTAAAAAAGTCTTAAAAAGTCTTAAATTTAACTTGCCTTGAGCTTTAGGAACCCTGGTTCAGCAACTGAAGTCCTACATCAGGCAAGAACGAGAAAGTCCACCTGCAAGGCTTCAACAGTTAGTGTCCTCAGATCTCAAATGCTTACTGAATGTTGTTGAAGGGAAAGGTGATGCAACACGGTGGTAAACATGCCCCTGTCCCACGTTCTTTGTAAGGCATCAAATTCAAAATGAGTGAATATTTGCAAAAAGCAATATTCTTTTGTGAATTGAATGTTAAATAGCTTGTCTTTGTAGTGCATTGAACTGAATATAGGTCAAAAAGGATTTCTAAATTATTTTGTTCTTTTTTGGACTCCATCCCAAATCAATCGGAATTAGGGTTTGCACACTTGAACCACATCACAGCCCTTAAACAAGGCTGTGACTTTAACTGGTTTTAACCGGTTTAAGGATGTTCTTCATTTGGCCGTGTTTCATCTTTGTCAGAGCGCCTGCTTTGGGTTTCCTGTTGTTTCATGGTATAACAAGTGACTGAGTTAACTTGTGACTCTCAGTGCCGCTGGTTGTCACAGTTAAGTTCTTATGAATACTCCTTTGTTTAAATTCTCACTAAAGACATAACTGAGTATCTTTGACTTTATATGCCTGAAATACGAAATTACACTGAAAGAGGAGAACTTGGGTTGTTAGCATGGCCATGCTCATCACTGTGTCTGGTATATGAAGGCTGTGGCATGTGACCTGAATGTTTTTCCTGTGAGTAGACACACACACACACACACACACACACACACACACACACACACACACACACACACACAGGGTCTGCTGTCTGTCTGATATCACCACCAGCAGTCAGATTTTTCCTGGAGATGCACACTCAGACTCAGTCAGTGGAATTATTTGAAAACAGACAAATTAGTGGCTAAATGCTTCCTTTGCTTCTTCCGCTCATAAAAGTAAAACTGTATCAGTTCCAGTCTGTTTTCAAACCAGCTCGTATGCCACATTATACCCTCAATTTTGGTTTAAACTAAGCTACTACTCACCAGGCACACTTGTGTCACATTTGATTTTAATAATGAATCAGACGTATTTGTAAAATCTGTGAAGAGATGAGAGAGTCTTTGTTTGACTAACAAAATGGTTTTTGGCCTGAGGCACAAAGATTCGCCTCAAGACTGCAGCACATAACATATTTAACAGAGATTTTACATTGTTCATGGCCCAAAAACATCTCCCTTGACTAACAGGTTTTTCTGCCAAAGACCAATGTCTGCTTAGTAAACAAGCTTCTTTTTGGACATCTCCATCCAAACTACAAAGCAGATGTCACGCAGTATGTCTCCACTCACTGTCTGCCAGAAGTTATCATCTTATTATTTAATTATTAATTAGACAATTTACACTCAGCAAAACAGAGAGCAGGGACGAGGCCTGCCGAGCTCAAATCAGGGACAAGACCAAATCTGAAGGAGGGGAAGCAGTGTGGAGCTTTTTTTTTTACTCCTTTTCTCTTTTTTTAGACAAATTTAAAAAATGCATCACATGGATGGAGACAGAGAGAAGAAGGATGAGCAGAGGCAGGAGGAGGGGGACTGTCATGATTCAGAGCTGTACTTGCAGACTTACATAAACTCAGACTGGGATGAAGCTTACTTTGTTTCATTCATGCTCAACATGCAAACGACATGCCTGACCTTTTCAACCTCGCTTTAAGTAATCAATTCATGCAAACGATGAGGCAGGAGTGTTAACGCTGCATTGATTCTTTGAACAGCCTCAGTTTTAAGCATGGGACTCATCAACAATGATAGAAAGGGTTGTAAGGAAAACAAAATTAATTTTGTTGACAAAAAGGAGAAGAAAGGACCATTTTCCTGAAGCACATATTTGCTCATGAAAACAATGATGAAATGCAGATTCACTCTTTGTAAACAAGATTAAACAGAAAAAAAAGCTGCAGGCTATTTCAAGATTCAAGATTGATGACATTTTAGTTGTTTAGATAATAAATGTCAGCTGAATTGGGTTTCAGACACAATGATATGAGAAAAAGCAACAAATAACAGGAAAAACACAAAACTATGATGAAAACAAAGACAACAACAAAAAACACAAATGAACAAATGGTAAAAAATGCACTAATGTTAAGGAAACACAACAGCAAATAAGAACATGAAGCAACAAATCTAAAGGAACACAACAAATAAGAAATAACATTCGAAAACAAAACCAATCAAAAACACTCACAAAGCAAAATCGAAAAAGAAAACAGAATTGATAGTAGAAAACCCCCCACAATAATACAAAAATACAACAACAAAGAAAAAAAAATCACAGTTGTAAATGATAAAAAAGATGATACTACAAAGCATATAAACAAATTAAAAAACAAAACGTTAAATAACCTGATGAGCACATGGGAAAACAAAATAATTAATACAGCTTTAAACAACAACAAGCTCTAAAACACAACAATCAACAAATAAAAAAAAATCAAATTCGCGCAACAAAATTTAAAGAAAAATAGCTATAACAAAATGAAACATCAAGCTGAAGAAACACAACAAATTAGGGGAAAAGCTTTACAAGATCACAAAAACAGTCAACAAAACAGCAACAAATAAGAAAACAAAACAGAAGAATTAAAACAATATATCATTCTGTTTTCTGCTTACAAAGAAAAGATGAAACTGTTAATAAAAATTGGAGTTCAGATGAAAGTTTAAAACAGGGTTGTGTGTTGGCTCACGGCTGGCAATGCAAATATTTCACAATTTTCCTCATGAATTTTTTTTCACTTTCTGAAGTTTCATGATGCTTCGGCTGCGTTCACACGGCGCTGAAAACTGTCAGATCCGATACGTTTTCTTGCGCTTTGGCCTTGCGTTTACATTGAAACACGTTGAAAACTGTAACTTTTGAAAACGGGCAACAGGGTGGAAAGTTTCCAAAATGCTCTCCATGCAGCTTCATGTAAATCCGCATCGGAGCGTTTCAGGGTGAAACGTTGATGTCACTGCATGCGCAGTACTCTTTCAGATGAAGGCTGCGCGCGCATACCAGGAGCAACAACAGCTTCGGCCGTCTGCTGAGTAATGTGTGAGCCTCTTACCGTGCTCGGTTTGTTAACCAGACAAAACTATCCAGTAGGGATGGGACGATACACTTAAACTCACGATACGCTGCACCTTGATATGCCCGGGTCACAATACGATATGTCACGATACAATATCAAAAAAGTAAAAAAGAAAAAATATTACTGTTGTTAGTTTTGTTTCTTTTGTGTTTGGTTTTGGAAAAGCAATTTGCAAGTTGGTACAACAGAATGACAAGACACCTCTCATAATTATGTACATTTAGGTACATACAGACAAATGATAAGGGCATTAGCAGGCCAACAGGCCAAACACAAACAGTAACACTCTCTCTAACCCTAGAGAGGTTAGAGAGAGTGTATGCTAATGAGCAGTAGGCTTGTTTTCGCCATCTTCATCTTTTTTAATGAGAAAGCCAAAATACTGCCAGACAGATGACTTGTATCCAGGCGGAGCGTCCTCAATTTGGACCTCATTCAACTCAATCATTCGGCTTTTTGGAGGCAAGGTAGTTGGTGCTAATGTTTGTTGTCGTCACTTTTGGTCACATGCACTATTACTGGACGTGACGTCTTTATTTCACAATCCATTTTTTTCAAACTCGATGCGTTTCGTCACGTACTGTATTGCAATATATTGCCAAACAATATTTCATCCCACCCCTACTATCCAGACAGATTTGTTGTCCGAACTGATTTGTTGTCCAGAAAAGAAACTCCTGCGTCTCTGTGCATCCATTCGCCATTGTTGTTTGTGACAAGTTTTTCTTCTTCATACGACTATTGGAGCAGTGCTGCCTCTCTGCAGACCTACAGCACCATCCACTGAACCGGCATGCACACTACAGCGGGTCCATACGCCTCCAAGCGTCGTCGTTTGATCGCAGAAGATTTTGAAAACGCTAAGGAAAAATCTTTGCGTCTTTAAGTCCGGAGAGTCTGTGTAAACTTGGCCTTAAACACAATGCGATTTGCATGAGATGCAGTTTTTACAGAGATATTTGTTCACAACATAGCCTCTGCAACATTTACAGGCTTTACTGTCACAGTGACCAAAATAAACCAAAGTAAATGAAACAGAAAGAGTTAAGTGGCTGAATCTTTTATTAATTATAAACCAATAAAATGTCATTGTATACTCCTCATAATGTTTTGTGAATATTATTGTGGATTATTCATTGATGTTTTGTTTTATATCATTAGTAAGTCTGATTACTCAAATTGACAGCAAGGTACAATTTAAAATGATCAGGCATTTGTTAGATGAGCAACACAGCTAAACATGTGAATAGCATTTAAAAACTTCACCACAATCTCCTGTTCTACCTGTAGTGGAGACTACAGTTCTGTCGTGAATCAACGGGGGAGGAACTGATCATGGTGGTCTTGTCCTCGCGTTCTGACTTTGACGTCAGCAGTCTAATGGAACTTGATCCTAAGTTTGGAAATGGTACCAGGGCTGACGCCAAATAATGCTTCCACTCTGCATACCAGAACAGCAGCTTTTTGGTTACAGGGGATTTTGACACACTTTCTGGGGCACTAAGCTGTATTGCTCATTACATGAATGCATACTAATGTACCCTGTTGCAAAGGGGACTAATCAGGCTTTTCAATGAGAAAAAAAATGCATACCAATGGGTATTATTAGAGGGGAGCAATAATCAACCAAAATAGTGTTTCCAAACTCATTTTGAGTGGTGTACTCTAAAATGTTGATAAAATATTGTGTAAAAATAGCATGGCATATTGTTTTTTTTTATTTTCTTACACTGCAATAAGAGCATTTAATGGACACAAAAATAAAAAAAATGTATTACAAATTTCACCTTCTTCCTGTTGCATGCTCAAAAACAAATATCAACTTTTTTTTTTAATAACAAACCTCTCCCATAAAAAAAGAGTGCCAACCAAGCTTCCTCTGTACATATGGATTTCCATTACTCTGCACTGTCTGCCCTCTAAAGTCGAACGCCATGCCAGCTCATTTGAATTTCAAAACATCCGTCAGAAATCATTTAAGGAAAGTGTGAAATGAACAAAGAAGCAGTCACTCCGTCCTCTCTTTAATGTCTGACAGGGGTGCGGCTCTGCCTGTTTGTTTTCCGCCTTAATCCTTATGATTCAAACTGCATTTTATTCTTCTTAATCCACCCTGAGAATATACAGACAGGTGACGGGGAATCAACACTTTTTAATCCGGCAGATGAGCGTTGCTGCCCAGGTAAAGTTGATGCAGCTGTGTGTGTTTGTGTGTTTCTTTCCCCTTGTCGATCCCACAGCTTCTTATCCAACTTAGCCATCGCTAAGCCCTTTCTCTGCTCATTTTCTTAACGCGGAGTGAGCATTGTGTGGGTCTGGCAGGACACAGAGGCGAGGGCCCGCCTAATTCATGGGGTAAATTAGCAGAGATAAGGCCTGAGTCAGTACCTCCAGCCTCCCATAGATCCCCTGGGGCAGGCTCTTAAGGAGCTTAGTAAAAGCCTGTCGTATGAAGACATGACATGGAGCTGGCTAAATGGGCTACGTTGGAGTGTCTTCCATCAACCTAATATTCATACAGCGTGTGGGTCACTGTCGTTCAAGCTTTAATCCCGTTCAATTCATTCAGTCTTGCTTATTAATTCAGAGTTTAAGGGGAAGAAAAACTGATGTAGAAGGTGAAAGAAGCTGTTTATTAGCGAGGATGCATAGCAAACCGACAGCTCTTAGGCCCACTCATAAGAGCATGTTGTGCTAGAGTGTGTGCCACCAAATCAATAATGAATGCTGGTTTAGGCGTAGTAAAAGAACAAGAAAGAACTCCTCCAGAGTCAGTGGGTCACATTCACTAGGGAAACAATTAGAGGCTTCCTCGCACCGCACAGATCAGCGCCTGTTTTTTCTTCAGCTGCACGCATTTCGTTAATTTTTCTCTGGGGTCCAGAAGCATGTCCGTACCGCCTGTTGAGAAATTACACACAGCAGATGCAGAGTCTTTTCCAGTAAGGACTACAAAAGGCCATGTCAGGCCCTCCGTGATGTATGCGCGGCTGTGTGAAGTGGAGAGGGCGGTGACGGATAGGACACCAGTCTTGCGAGTGTGTGTTAACCTCATAATGCTGACAGATTACAGATTTAAATATTTTAAATCTCACAGAGCACATGCTGCTGGTGATGAAGAGAGTGGAAATGACTGCCGTAATGCAGGAGATTAATAGAGATCCTTCCTCTTTCTCCCACTCAAACACACACACACATATTCTGAGCCACCATTGGTTGCCGTCTGTATCCTTGCAGACCTCTTGTTTTAAATTACAACTGTTTTGAACTTATTTGTATCATCTCCTCTGTTCTTTTTCTACCAAATCAGGGCTGACATCGAGTCGAGCTACTGTGTCATGCCGCATCTTCTTTCCTCCCTTCTCAAGGCAAGTTGTAAATAATGTAGAAGAGTTTATTTATAACCTTTTTTAAAATCTGTTTTTAGGCAGACTCCCAGACTTTTCACATGTATTTGTCAAAGTACACAGAGAAGGCATTAGGCACAGATGTGAGCTACTTTGAGCTATGTCAGAGTGAGGTATGGCTTGTGTACATTTTTTCTCAACCTCAGGAGTTTACCCTCTGAAAATCTGGAACAACAAAGGCAATATTAGTAACACCAAGCACAGAATGACTTAGAAAAAGCCTATTGGTTAGTCTGTGTGGACTTGGGTTGCCCACAAATATAAAATTCGGTGGGCTTGGTTTGGTTTGTGTTTCAGATTTAACTTGGTTTGGTTTGCTTTTACCCTGCGCTTAGTCAGGCGGACCAAAGCTTGTTAAATGTTACATAACATAGCCGTACGCCACATGTTGGGTCTGTCTTTGTTCCAGAGTTGTAAACATTAACCTTTTAAAAGGACTGGAGACTGGAATCTACTTGATATTGCCAGTGAATTTTGCTTTCTACTGTTGTGATAGTTGACCAGATTCAAGCCATAATGCACTCCCTGTTTGTTTTTTTGCATTGTCTGATCCTTGTGTGGCTCAGATTACCAACATCAACTGTGAACCAAAGTCTTGCCAACTTAGAAGCAGACCAAGACGCCATTTTTTTTTTTCAGAACAAGACTTTGGTTCTTTGGTCCACACCAGAGTTTGTGTGAGCTTCCACACCGTACCCGAACGAACCAAAATTTCTAAAAAAGCAAACAAGCATTCATCTGGTCTGGACAAACATGTAAGGTGTGAAAACACCCTTAGATCTGTAATGCTTAGACATGAAATAACACAAGGGTTATGGAACTGTCGTCTCACTATCCCCTGTTGGCAGGAAATCCATTTCACATTAATAACATATTTTGACATTCCTTGTAGATGTGATAGAGCATATATGGGTGACATCTTATCTTGTGGATGACGTTCAGATGATGAAAAATTTGAAAATTTTCTTCTGTGAGCAAAAACAGTGTCACAAGGCAACGAGTAAAACCTTACCCACCTGCTATTGATGCTTGATTAGACACTGTAGATAAAATATATGTGACAGAAAGGCTACCATTCTCCCTCAAGGCCCAAAGTAAAGGTTTTACCGCAACTAGAGCCAATGGACTGAGTATAATACATTTATTAAATCAGACTTAACATGATTTGCTTCTGAAAAGAACAAGAAAACAATGTCCAATGTTTGCATCCTCTGGCTTGCTTGGATTTTTTTTTTATATACATTAAAAATACATTGTTGTTTTCTTTCTCCCTTTTCTTTTATTTGTGCGTCTACCCGGCAAAGCTTCTCCTTGTTTGTACATTTGTTAGAGCTGAATATCAAAGCTGTTTCATAAAGAGTAAAAACTCTAAAAACATTCAGATACTGCAATTCTGATGCCATTATCATTTGTCTGTATGTACCTAAATGTACATAATTATGAGGAGTGTCTTGTCATTCTGTTGTACCAACTTGCAAATTGCTTTTCCAAAACCAAACACAAAAGAAACAAACTAACAACAAAAAAATGTATAAAGAAATACCTCAATTAACTACAGGATCAATGGTAGAAAATACAGTACTATAGTTAATCATAGCAAAGTTGGTCTGACAAAATTACCACTCAAATTGAAAAACGTAATGAAAATAATAAATACTCCAACTGCTATGGTTATCCGAATCCAACAAAAACAAAATTATGAACATAAAGAAAAAAGGGTAACACTTTACTTAAAGGTCTAGTTTATAATACATTACGAGCACATACGTTATAATGCATGTATAATGCTTCATAAGCATCATTATAATGGTGTATAACCATGTATAAGAACTTGTACCAAGGTTTATAAAGTATTACAAGTGTGGACATAATGTATTATAATCAAGCCTTTATAATGTTTCTTTATAATGTAGGCTTTATAAGGCTATAGGCTTTTTAATGTTTTATACCTGCATAGAGTATGCAGGTATAAAACATTATAGAGGCTTGATTATAATACATTATGTCCACACTTGTAATACTTTATAAACCTTGGTACAAGTTCTTATACATGGTTATACACCATTATAATGACACTTATGAAGCATTATGCATGTGCTTCTAACGCATAATAAACTAGACCTTTAAGTAAAGTGTTACCGAAAAAAGTACAGACTGAACGATGGGCTATGTGCATTTTTGCATCCCTAATGCACAGACTTCATTTGCACACATTTGCCATTTTTTCCTTGTCACCGAGTGAGACACCGAAGGCCTGATTTGATTGAAATCAATCAAAGTAGCACTATTAGTTCAACCTAAGAAACATATTATTCAATCCATGCTTGTATTTTCTCACAAAATGTTTAGAAATCTCAGCCTTTAAAAGTTAAATCAGTCACTGTCAATCATACTGCTGCCAGCCACATGGGGGTCGACACAAATATTTTGGCTAACCATCTCTGGGGCCATCGTGTCGTCAATCTCAACACAACTCGGGGTGAATATTTGCTAATAATGGCTAACAGGTGTATTTCTGTTCAGTAGATGAAACTGCAAGTGATTCCTGAAATTACTGTTTCTATCTCAAAATAAGTCCTGCCCACAGAAATACCTGGACCCAGACAGATCCGGTTAAGAGGCCCTCCTCAGATGGCATTTAATAACATCAGTGTGTAGGGGATTCCAGTCGCCAGGCAGCCTCCATCAATCAGGTCGTAGGTTTTGAAGCAGTCGGTGGGGATCAAATTAGGCGTGTGCCTCCTTTACCACATTACTGCCCACTCTCTCTCTCCAGTGTCTAACTCCATCCACCATCCTGTTACTCAAATAAAGGCATTACAAGCTCAAAAACCATTAAAAACTTTGTAAATGATAATAACCCATGTTGGATAAGTAGTGTTGTCGTTTGAGCTGACTCACATCTGAATTTTGGACTTGTCTTAATTCAAGTAAAGGTTTGTGATCCCATCTACAACAGCAATATTGCAAAAATAAGGATCTGACCATTTAGAGATGCTGTGAGGAGTTTCTAAGTAATTACAAAATACTCTCACTTTTAGATGTACACACTTTAAGATGAGTTTTATAGCATCAAAATAGGTTATCTATAAATGCTAATCCTTAGCTAAGTGGTCGGATCGGACAGGGCTGGACTGGCCTGGATACTCAACTTCAGGAACAAGACAATTAAAACTAGAGCAAATTTATATTATTCAGACACGTCTTAGAGCGCCGGGCTGTAAGTAGCGATATATAGCCGGCTACAAAACTAGGATATTAAGTTTTCCAAAAGTTGCTTGTTGTCACACATCAAAAACTACCGCTACGTAACTAAAAAGAGATACATTACCTCGTCGCTTTGCATCCTGTAAGTTGTTGAAAAAAAGAAGTTGTAAAGCAATGCAGAGTTCTGAGGAAGGTCGAGCTGCATTCATTAGCATCACAACAAACGCATGCTTTGGTTTGGGTCATGCCTTTACGACAGTTGCCGCGCGTGCTCATGGGTAGCAGAGTCTTTATGTCGCCAGAAATAGATTCTCCTCATAGCACCTTTAAGGAGGAGGGCTTACATTTTAAAACAGGTGATATATCTAATATATCTCCATTTTTACAGCCAAAGTAAGTAATGGCAACTGTTAAGGGTAGACATCAAAGCTTATCACTGCTAATATACAGGATAAGCCGTGTCTTTTCCAACCTTCATGGGCCCCTCAATGACTTGGGGCCACAGGAAGCTTTACTTATCATTCTCTCTTGTTTGGGGCTACTGCAATAACTGGTAGGGATTTAATAGAAATGAGATATCCTTAAGACTAGAACATCATTTTCTCCTCACGTTTTGTGAATTTGATAATCTTCTGGGAGTCTGATAGGAAGCTGTGGGAGGCCTGATTTGGCCCGGAGCCGCTTGTTGATGATCACTGCAGCTCACTGAAGAAAGAAATTTTCCTCTGCAAGTCCGCCCTCTTGGAGGTATTTTCTTCTAACTTTTGATATGAAGAAATGATGTTTATATCAAATGCGGTCCTGTTATTATACACATAGACTCAGTGGATTTCATCCCTTTAAATCTGTTGCAAAATCTTCTCGGTAGTGCCAGGGATACAAGACAGAGAATCTAAATCCCCTTATTTTAAGCCTCTGTTTGTTTGTCCTGAAAAAGTCTATACACGGAACAAATATACACAAAAATCAAGCATTAAAGAATGAAATTGACTTGTACTTGCATAGATTTTAATGTCCGCAGGAAAGAAGGAAGGAAAGGTTGTTTTAATCAACTAAATTCTCCCCCGACCGAAGCAAAAATCTGCCTGAGTGCTCAGTGGTTCTTGAGTCTATTCTGCTGCTTGCATTTTCTCCCTTACACATCTCATGTTCATGTAAATCAGGCTGACTGAGTCTGAACTGCCGGCAGGTATAAATGCGAGTGTGAGAGGATGTGTGTTTGCCTTTTGATGGATGTCCGCTCTATCCGCAAGCCGCTCAAGCCCACCTTGACAGAAATTACTTTAAACATTTTATGGTCGAGCTGAAAATAAGCGGCCAAATCTGATCTATTTGGTGATGTGTTTTACAGGGTACATGAGCTTTTTGAATGTGCCTAAATGATATTGTAAATCACACTCTTTAACAAAATCCTATCTGCTTTAGGATTGGTTTATTTTGGTGCTAACATGCAGACCTGCTCCTGACTGCAGTCTATTTATACTGCTGCCAACTTGGCAATGCTTCCTGTTAGCCTTTGAGGACAGAGAAATTCCTCCATCAAGCTCAGGGCCCATCTGTGCCCATATTCCTCCCAAAAAGGATCCATCCTCAACCATTAGAGAGCTTTTTTTTCTTCCAACAATGCCATCGCCGTGCTATCACTCTGTGTAAGAACAGGATCTAGGAAATTGACTTGATATTAATCTGACAAAAATTACCAAGAAAGGAAATTAGAGTGGGGACATTTTCTCTGGAAGTGACTATATTTCAGAAGGTGGGATGTACACTTTGCAAACTACTCAGAGCTTAAATAGTGCAACAAGGTAATTACCTACATAGAAATATTTTGACTTTCTTTCATATGTTGAAACATCCAAAGAAAATGTGTTAGATTTGACCTAGCATGTTCTCTTTGACTTTCTGCAGCTCATTACATTGATACAGATCCAGATTCACCTGGAAATCTGGGTCACTACAGAAATAGACGTGACGCCAAGGCTCCCAAGATGGCAGCTCTGATGAATTGGCGGCTGTAGGTCACTGTGACAATAAATTAAGCAAAAAAAAAAAAAGATGGAGAAAGAAGAGAGAGGATGTAGTGTTTCTTGATGGTTTTTGAAGCACAGAAAGTACGTTTCCGTGGAGTTTGATGAAGTGGGCGAACACAGAAGACCGCAGGGTTCCTCGAGGCACTTTTCTGATCCTTTAAGTAGCACAGATTTTAGGGTTTTAAAAAAGACACCGTCCAAAACCATTTCCTCGAAAATCCATGATTACATTTTAAATGGGGAGGTTGTAGTCAGTATGGGGTGCAGTCTGTACTAAGATTATTAAAGGATCATTGCGTAGATTTTTTTTACTGACATTTTCAAATTACTTTGAAGAAGGACCAGTCCATCCATCTATCCATCAAGACAGACAACCAGCGCCGCCCCTCCTTAAATGCAAAGCTGTGCATAGGGCCCCATGATCCATAGGAGGCCCCAATTTGTGCAAGGGGATGTATTCTCCGCTGTCTGATGCAGCCAAGAGCCACTCAGTGGACTACAGGCCTGATATTTTCTATTTAAAGTGTGACTGTTACTGTTGTTGTCTGTCAGCGATGACATTTTGCAGTGCAGCCGATGTACCTGTGAACATTAATCTAAATCTCTCCTGAATCGCATATTTATTTGGCACATTATGGGCCCAATTTATAGAGTCACCCATTTTCCTGACAGGCTTGTTTTTTGTCTGCACGAGGACACCAGGGTGCCTGGAGAAAACTCACACAGGCAATGGGAGAACAGGCAAAAACTCCACACAGAAAGACCTACGTATCATGTCACAAAATACACAAAATCATGTCCAACTAGATTCTTGAGCATGGCAGTGACTTAAGTGTACTCCAGTAGCTTCACAGTCACCAGATTTCTGCAACATCTCTCCCGAACATCAACCACTGACTCCAATCGGAGGGGCTGTGCTGAAGAGGTTGAGGACTTCAAGTACCTGGGCTCATGGATTAGCTCAACTGAGCAAGACCTAAAAGTGAGGAAAGCACTTGCATGGAATGAATGGCACGACCTGTGTATGGAGCTCCACCCTACTCCGCAAAGTCAAACCAAGCTTCTTTTTTGCTACAGTGGAATCTGTTCTACTCTATGGCACAGAGAACTGCCAGCCTCCAAATTGGTTCTATGGGAACCAACACATGGGCACTGGTCGCAAGGATGCCTCAAGTTATCCTATGTGGAGGTACTGAAGGAGAACGCAGGAGCTCAAAGCACCAGCGAACTGGTCTGATGTATGGAAGACAGGGACGACTGGAATCAACGATGGAAGGCTCGTCTGAGGACGACCTAGAGAGAGGATGGTTTGGATTGTGAACATGCAGCTGACAAATGTGCAGCAACTGCGTGATGCTCTTCTGTCACTGGCCACACGGTTACATGATTTTTTTTAAATTCGGTATTAATTATTCAGAACTAAATAATTCAGAATTAAAGTTTTCTCCTTTGTGTTTACATGGAAACGATAATTCAGAATAAGGCTCTACATGGAAAACAAGTTTATTCAAGGCCTGGCGGTTGGGATTTGTTCTGAATGGACAGCAGGCAGAAGTGACATAGTGACGTATTTACATCTACCAGAAGGAAAATTCCAGTGCAGCGACTCCAGTCAGGTCTTCTGTCAGGGAAACTTTTTCCAACTTGGACACTACAGCTTTTTAAAGGTCTACATTTTTAAACGTTTACATCCATCCACACATCCATTAGTCCCAGGCCTGCTTTGGGAAGCCATGCTGTTCCTGTCACTGTCCCGTGCCTCATTGCTGCAGGACAAGGAACGAGGATGCGCCGAACAACCAGAATAAATTTAAAGCAGAATGAACATATACCTGATGGAGAAATTATTTAGTTTGGATTCGAAATCAGAATAACTTACTTTGGAATTCAGTTTTTATTTGGAATTATCATTTTCATTTGGAATTAGGTGTTTACATGGTCATTTTTAATCTTTTTAAAGAGGATTTAAGTTTTATTTGGAACTAAAGGGGAATTAAAGTTTTCATGTAAACATGATAAATATGGAGTAAAGCCTCTAAGGAATGTTTCCAGCACCTTGTTGAATTTTATGCTGTGAAGAAGTAAGACGTTCAGAGGCCAAAAACAGGTCCAACCTGTGGCCAGTGAGTGTAGATGAAACTGATCAAATGATTAAACTAGAGAAAGGAATCCATTAATATTTCATCTTCCTACCAAACAGTAGAAAAGAAGCTATAATGCTGTCATATGGATTTGGACCATTAACAAGCATCATTTATAGCATCAGTATCATCAAAAGAAATCCACAGCCCCCCCTAAATTCTCTTTGTGCTATCTTTTGTTATTGCTTTGATTAATAGCTCCCTAGTGACAGATTGGGTTCACACTGTATGTTTAATATTCTCTGTTTTCATGAGTTAAAAGTGACTATTTCCCGAGTGGACTTCTTTATCTTGTCATTTCTTTGGAGGATTGTAAATTCTGTTGGAGAGTCTCCAGAGTTTAAGTCTTCCCTTCAACATGCCTCTGCTGTGAGCTTTAAGTACAGGTGTTGAATGACATAATAATGGTGGGCAGTTCGGTTCCTGAAGCTGAAGAGTGAAATGATGCCTTAGGATCGAAATGGTTCTGTGAGAGTAGCAGGAATGGAGAGTGGGGGGGGATCAGAGAGGATAAGAGCAAGGACAGAGGAAGGGGTGAGATTGAAAAGAAACAAGAGGAAAATGGTTACGTTGGAGAAAGGTAAGCCTGGATAAGCCTTTTGACAAGTGAGCTCTGGGCTGGGCCAAAGCTGGTAAAAAAAAAAAAAAAAAAAAAAAAGTATAAAAAATCTGCCAAGTTTGTTTTATTCATGCTGTGGACAACGGCGGCTTTGCTATCTATTTTTTACAGCCGTACACAAACAACAAGCAGAATACAAAT
Source organism: Scarus forsteni (assembly GCA_036419115.1). NCBI lineage: Eukaryota > Metazoa > Chordata > Actinopteri > Labriformes > Labridae > Scarus > Scarus forsteni. The sequence continues at coordinate 1,952,052 of JAZDUH010000391.1, forward strand.
GCCGCTCGATTGTATCCCCAACTTTTTTCTGCTCTCCTGCTTTTATGTGAAGATTTGGATTGAGCCAGAGCTCTCTGCCATGTTGAAAATTACTAAATGATTCAACGTTTTCTGACACCCCAGAATTTGAGGCATTCTCATCTCTTATTCTCTTTAATCACATCCTCTTTCAGTCCAAACCTGCTCCACACACATTGCATGCATTTAAAATTCCACTGAAGTCCAAAGCAAACAGTGACAATAAGCGTTTATTGTTGAAGCTGTTTTGGGAGCCAGGGAGTGAGTAATATGTTAACTAATGGGATGACCAATGCATTTATTTGCTATTTTAGCTGAGGAATAGCAATTTTACCAAAAGGGGTGTTAAATTCAAAAATATTTTAGCTTTTTCCTGATTTGTATGGCAGACACAGATACATGGGCCAGATACATGTGTGTGCTGTGTTGATCTTTCTTTTTGCTATGCTGAATATTAGGGCTGGGACGATTCACTTTTCTCACGATTCGATTTATTGCGATTTTTTAGGTGCCGATACGATTTAAATTGCGATTCTACGATATTGCCGATTTTTGCAATCTTTAGTTAGCTTTTTTAAAACCAGTGAAAAAGATGAACAATGATGATGCCAACAGACTATATCAGGAAAAATACACATCACATGTGAGTCTGTATTTAGGATTTATTCAGCAATATAACCAGCTGTTTATGCTCCCTCTCTTCAAAAGCCTGGATTGCATATAAAAAATGGCTTATTATCCCTTCAGGCAACAGAGTTTTTTCAAGAAATATTCAGTTTGCTATCAAGATTTAAAAAGGCTATAGTTTCAAAGTGGTTAGCTTTCCAGCCATCATCATCACTGTAATTTACGGGCGAGCATGAACGCCTCTGCTGCCTGCACTGTTTACCCCGGCTTCTCCCTCGTCTGACCAGAGCTCCTGTCTTTCTCATTCTCCGCTAACACCGTCACTTTTCGCGGTGTTTTGAGCTTCCCTGCATCCCAGACTATATGTACACTCTTGGCAGTCGCCGGCTATGGAGAGGAAAAAAGCTCTCGGTATGTACTGCTCCGGGACTGTAATGGCCGGCGAGCCGCTCCGCTCTTGGCACTTCGCTGTCAGTTTCGTCCTCACTGGACGACTGACCGTCATCCTCAGAGAGTAAATATTCCTCAGATTCAGAGTCAGACAGTCCTTGACAAAGTACTCTCGGCATCCTGAGTACTCTTACTGACTCTATCACTCTGTGTCTCTCTTTTCCTCTCTCTCTCTGCTCCGTTCCACAGCCTCTGCAGCCACACTCACGTCCCTCGGTCCGGTGTGTGTGTTTTAAAATAAATATACGCCAAAACTTTGAATAGAAACCTGTCACCTGTCCACTATCTGCTGGTGAAAAGTAGTAAATCTACTCAGCACTATTTTAACAGCTATGGCCTGTTTTATCCAGCAATGTCGCTTGCCTCAGTTTGGCGACTTTAGCGCCTATAGTGTGTGCATGTGCGTGTGTGTAGGGGGTGGGGATATCGATTTTTGAACAAAAATATCGATTTTAAAATCGGCAGACAAAAAATCGCGATACTTAGGTGTATCGATTTTTTCTCCCACTCCTACTGAATATGCAAACTCTCAGTGCAAAGCCAGGCATAACATAACATAGACCAAACCCATTAGATGGGCATAACATAGACCAAACCCATTAGAGGGGCGACTCTCAATACCTTTAGGGCAGTGCATGCTGACAATGCATTTAGCTCTCAACTGAGTTCATTCTTTAATCCAGATTTTGGGCACCAAACACAGAGAACACACGCATCAGTTATGGTGACACTGAAATTACATTTAACTGGAGCATTTCAGAAAGTGAGAAATGATTAAATGACAACTTTACACTCTCACATGAGCTTAAAATCATAACCATATTAGTTCTTAAGCTCTCTGTGGGTAAAACAAGCAGGGTTTGTCTTTGTTGTAGACCAGTTAATGTAAAATCATGTAACTGTTTGCTGCTTTTCATCTTTTTGTTCTACTCAAACCATTGGCTGCATTCTCTAGTTCATGTGTAAAACATACTGGACAGCCTGTATTTAAATCTGTGAGCACAGTAAGTGGCATACATAAGTGTATACACACATCTGGTGAATGTAGCCCCAAGTTGGCTGAGAATGAACAAGTGTGCTGTTGTTGGGTCCTATAAAATTCTCAATCATGTAATAACGGAAAATCACAGAATTGGACATTAAAATCAGAATTCAGAACTAATGTGGAATATCATGGAAATGACCTTTTTTTTCTGGTTCCAGCTAACTCGAAAGTACAGGGAAGCATAAAGTCTCACACAGTTGCTGCATCCATGATGTTCATCTCCCATTCCACCATACCCCCCAAGACAATCTATTGGATTGACCAATTAGAGATTATTTGAGTTTTGTGCAATAACCCATTGTACTGCTGGAAGTAGGAATCAGAAGATGGGTACACTGTGGTCATAAAGGGATGGACATGGTCATACTCATGTAGGCTGTGACATTTAAACATACTAAATTGACATGAACAGGCACCTAAGGCCCTTTTCCACTAGCCCTACTCTACTCTACTCTACTCTACTCGACTCTACTCTACTGGCCTTGTGCTGCTTTTCCATTAGCCCCTGTCGCCTGCCCAATGGCGTGCAGTGTCGCTTTTAATAACTGAGCAGCACTGCAAAGACGTCATTTTGAGCACCACGCAGTAATCTGTGGCTTTTTGTCACAAACCGAGTAAAAAAGGAAAGCATAAGAAGGCTGCAGATGGCAAGAAGAAATACCCCTTAAGAAGCACAGGAGAGTTTTGGAAGCTATACAACAGAATGAAGCAGCAGACCAGAGCAATTGAGCTGCAAAGAAAAAAGTATGAGGGTAAGCTAACGGTAGCTACCACTAGCATGCTAGGTCGTCGCGCTCGTGACTCATCGATGACGACATTGTCTGACCAATCAGTAGCCGGCAGTCAGTGATGTCATCTTTTAGTATCGACTCAGCTCGCTTGGAACCAGAGCGGAGTAGGTATTAAAACTAGCTTGTTTGAGGAGGTACCAGGCTAGTGGAAACACACTGCAAATCGAGTAGAGCCGAGTAGTGTAGGGCCAAGGGGTGCTAGTGGAAAAGGGCCATCAGTGTCCCAAGGAAATAGTCCCCTAACTTTTGCACCATTTAGTGTTTGCTTAAATAGCTGCCACTCATTGGATTTTTTCTCTTTGTTAGATCATTCTCTGTCAACCCTAGAGATGTTTCTGAGTGAAAATCCCTGTAGATCTGCCATTTCTGAAATATTCAACACAGCCCGCGTGGTGCCAGCATCCATGCCACATTCAAAGTCAGTCAAATGACCTTTCTTGCCCCATTGTAAAGCTCAGTTTAAACTTCAGCATGTTGTCTTGAGGATGGCTCAATACTCAATACACATAGTTGCTGCCATGTGATCAGCTGATTAGCTGTGTTAATGAGCAGTTAAATAGGTGCACCTATTGAAGTAGGCTGTAAGTGTAGATTTACCTGATTGGTGAATGATTAACGCCAAACCCCCTCCAGGGAATGTCATTTGCAAATGTCCTGTGTACACACTCTCACAGCTGCAGCAGAGACTCCTCTGGGTTGACTCTAATGATACCCATGTGATTTATTCAGCAGCTCCATGATCGCTGTGTTAAAAGCACTCCAGGATTGACCTAATATGCCGTGCCATTGCTTTTCTTTCTTATTGTGCTTTTTTTATTGTAAGGAAGACCTTAGGAAGCACCAACAGAAGCACATCATCACAAAAGACGCAGGAAATATGACATATTTCCTCGGGGATATTTGTGCTTTGTGTCTCGGTGGCCCACTTCTCCTTCATATTGATGCTTTGATGCACACGAATGACAAACAGCTGCACCACATGGAGAGGTCTTTTTAGTCAAATCCATTAAGGGAGGGAACTAGAGAGCAGCCATTGATGAAATGTTTACTCTTTGTCTCGTTTAGCGCTCAGTAAAAAGACTTTCCAATTGGGTTAAAGGAAGATCCTTAGTTTCCCTTTTAATCCCAGACTTGCACCCCATATCCGGGCAAAACAAAAGCCGCTAAAGATAAGACCAAAACAGAAGAGCATGGATATATTGTTGAATGGCTCATAGAGGATATTTATGTAATCTGGGGGCACCAGGGCTGACTCAAACCCGACTCAGAGTCGCTGTTGCAGAGAGAGGCCCAAGGACAGTAGCAAATTTTCCAAATCCCTGGTAGACACAGAAAGTTAAGACATGCTGTGTTGCAATAAAACAAAAGCCCAACCCATTTATCTGAGCATCCCACACAACCCCTGGCCCAGATTTACAGCCCCGAGCATCCACAGCTACCAAATCTTCTGGCATCCGCAGTTATTGACGGGGAAGAGCGAGAATCCCGCCGAGGAATTCTGAGCTGGAGGGGCTCGTTTCCGACAAAACATGAGCTGTCTCTAAATGCTTCTGGATCACACAGCAGAAGTAGATGTATGGTGGCCTAAAGTGCAGATTACAAAGACCTATGGGGAAAAAAACAAGGACAAATAAGAAAACAGCACAAAACATGAGGAAACCGAAGTAATTAAAAATAAATAACTAAATAAAAATACAATCTAAAAATAGATAACACAAAAAAGACTGCAAAGGAACAAATAAAAGTAACACATGGCACGCTGAAATGAAATTAATCAATTTAACTCAATGGCAACAAATAGCAACAAATCCAAAAACATCAGCAGAAAAGAAAACACAACAGTATGTTAGAAGGCCCAATGTCTTACAATTAAACACAGCATGAAATTATAACGTGAATCATACAATATGACTATTAGATCTGAAAAAAAGGGATAAGAAGCCACCTCATCTCATGAGAAAACAATTACAATAATCTAGAAAATAAAAAACAGAAATCAAATAAAACAGTGAGAAAAAGAAAACAAATCAAAATTTCACAGTAGCAAATAAAGAATAAGTTTAATGTGAATTACTTAGGACAACATAAACACAACAAAACAAAAGCACGATCACAAAAATAAGAAACCAACAAATCCAAAAAAAAAAAGCAATAGCTTACATAGCACATTAACAAACAAAACAGAACAACAAATAGCAATAAAATAATAACGAGAAATTTGTCTTTGTCTTAATATTGATCCTTTTGTCTCATTTTGTACAAAAAGTTTCAATTGCGCTGTCCAGTAGGATTTGATTTTATCTTGTATATATCTTGCAAATTTACTTCTTACAACAATTTTATACTTATATCAATTTTTACTTCGCTATCCATCCATCGCACTGGAAAAATATAAGCTCTCTAATATCGTTTTACATTCTGTATAATGGCGTTAAAGGGCATTCTGATTCTGATTAAAAACACAACCAAAAAACAAATAGAGAAGCATAAATATGTACAAGAAAGCGATGAACAGAAGAAAACTATGTCAAATCAAAATCTCACACGACAATAAAAAATATTCTTGTAAGAAAGCAATGGGAATCAAACAGCAAAATATCAACAGACATTGATGCTTCACATTTGTTTTTTTTATATCTTCAGTTATTCTTTTAGGTACTTATTAGTCAGTAGATAGGTTAGTGTTGGAGCTGTTTCAGTAAAAGAAAACTTTAAACTTATCTTTATTTTGTGATTGGTTGTTGCGTATGCTCCTCACTGGTGCCATATCATGATCTAAAATGTGATGTGTTTTAATCACATTTTGTATTGTGGCAGATTATCTTCCATTGATTTCTGTCTTTCTCTGTATTTGTGGGGAGGGTATCTCATACTATGTGGCATTAAGAGTTCATGGATTGTTTGACAAAGCCCGAGCTTTGATGAGTATTTGTAGCCCCCAGAGACTAAGGACAGCCGCTCCTCCATCAAGAGCAAAATGCTGTGTGAAAACAAACAAAAACAGGCCCCCTCTCATCATTACATCTAAAGCACTTAATCCTACACGCAGACGGCTCTCCTCTCCCCCCTGAAAACTTGCTCTTTGTATCTATCACGTATGGATTTCCTGCGTGCAGTTCGTCTGAATACAAAGTTACTTCTTGGATAGTCTTTGCACCAACATCGCTGCTCAGCGTTCCACAGGGGTGTGGATCCAGAGACTTCTAAATCCTTCAGAGAGTAGGAAATAAATTCATGGATTACAGAGGAGAGAAGTTCTGCCCTTAGAGAGACAAGAGTAATTTATATAAAATAAATGTTTTTAGGGCAGCACGGTGGCGCAGCAGGTAGTGCACTGCCTCACAGCTAGAAGGTTCCTGGTTGGAGTTCCGGGGTCGGACAGGGGCCTTTCTGTGTTAAGTTTGGATCTTCTTCCCGTGCATGCATGGGTTTTCTCCAGGCACTCCGGCTTCCTTCCACAGTCCAAAAACATGCTCATTAGGTTAAGTGGTGACTCCAAGTTAGCCTTTAGGTATGAGTGTGGGCGTGAATGGTAGGGCTGTAATCAACCAAAGAAATTGTTGGTCGACTAAAGCACAGCAATTTATCGACCAAAATCGACCAACTGGGGGGGGGCACATCCCCCTTTTTCTCCCCTGTGCGTGCTTCTTTCCCTCCTTTCTTTCTCTCAACCCAAGACTCTTTGCTTTCCTGTCTTTATCAATAATATGGGCAGTCACTGTCATATAGGACTACATTCGAAGAGACGCACACATCTGTTATCTTTATCTATTAACTTGGAAGCTTTTTCTTTTTTTCTCCTTCGTGTTTTGCCGTTAGTGCATGCGTAATTGTGAGGCGCGCTGGCACTGAATATCCAGAAAAACATTGGAACCTGGAAATTCATGGAACTCTTTTAGTGTTCCCACACAGAGTTTCACATTAACCACGTTGTTCACTACAACAGACACTTTTCCTGATGGAACTTTGAAGGCATCGCCAACTTCATAGTCGCGCAGCAATGGTTCTTCCTGTGTGCGCACCTCCTTTTTTTCTCTCAACACAAGACTCTTTCCTTTCCAGTCTTCATCAATGAAATGGGCAGTCACTCTCATATAGGGGTCCATTCGAAGAGACGTACACATCTGTTATCTTTATCTATTAACTCGGAAACTTTCTCTTTTTACTCCCTCGTATTTTGCCGTGAGGGCGTGCGTAATTGTCTGGCGCTGAATATCCAGGTTCCAATGTTTTTCTTGGCCTTCCACGACACCAATGGGCCTCATACCCTCAGAAATAAAATAGTCAATTCCTTCTGTGATGTAGTTTTTGCATTTGGGTGTTTATATGAGGCATAAAATCCAGCGTGAGGGTGAGGGATCCCGCCGCTGCAGCGCGGGCAGAGCGCATGCAGCTATAAAACAAATACACGATTATTAGACTAGAATATTGAAATGCTCTTAAATAAAAATATTGAAATGAACGATAAATACATTAAAATGGTGTTCTGAGACATGATGGGGGTGCTCAGAAAATACCCCCATTTCACTTGATATGTTTCTCCTGATGAAATGAACTGCAGGGGGGAAAAATAAATTGACATATTTGGTCGACCAATCAGAATTTTGGTCGACTGAGCACGCATCGACCAATTAGTCGACCAGTCGACTTGGACTTTACAGCCCTAGTGAATGGTTATTTGTCTCTCTATGTGGCCCTGCGGTTGACTGGCGACCGGTTCAGGGTGTACCCCGCCTTTTGCCCAGTGACAGCTGGGATAGGCTGTAGCCCCCCGACCCCGAAAAGGAATAAAGGGGTATAGAAAATGAATGAATGATTACATTTTTTAAATTCCTAAAAATAAGTAGTTTTATTTTTTTAAAGACGTGATTGATTTTTTTAAAGCTTAAATGAAAATAAAATCCTTTAATACATATTATGTTCAACTGTGCACTGAGGCGTGGCAGGTTGTCCATGTGCCTCACGGTGAAAAGGCTGCTGATTTAATCCCCATGTTGGGCAGGGCCTTTCTGTGTGAAGTTAGTTTGTTCTCCTCTTGTGTGCCTGGGTGCTCTCTGGTCTCTCCAGCTTCCTCCCACAGACCTAAACTTTCTCATTGAGTTAACTGGTGACTCCACCCTAAGCTGTGAGTGTGAGCTTGAATGGTTGTCTGTCTCTATGTGGCCATGTGATTGGCTGGCAACTGGTTCAGGATTGCCCAGTGTAAATTGGGAGAAGCTTCAGCCCCTCGAGACTTCAGAAGGTATAAGTGGAATAGACAGAGGACAGATGTTAAGCTTCGTATTACCCATAAAACCTGAAGACAGTATCTCAGAAAATGTTTGAGAAATTTTCTTGACACTCAGACCAGATCTTCACCTGGATTCAGATTTGAACTTATTTGACTTTGGAATTCATAGGTCAAACTTTGTTAGTCCTGTGGTCATACTTTGCTTGGCACATCTTTTAGGCACTACCAACATTTTTAAAGAGGCTATAAGGAGTTTCTAAGTAATTATAAAAAAAAAAAAAGTCTCACTTTAGATGTATGCCTGATCGAATACACCCTTTAAGATGAGTTTTATAGCATCAAAATAGGTTATCTATAAATCCTTAGCTAAGTGGTCGGGTCAGACAGCCGGCTACGAAACTACAATAGTAAGTTTTCCAAAAATTGCTTGTTGTCACACATCAAAAACTACCGCTACGTAACTAGGAAGAGATACATTACCTCGTCGCTTTGATCCTGTAAGTTGTTGAAAAAAGAAGTTGTAAAGCAATGCAGAGTTCTGAGGAAGGTCGAGCCACATTTATTGGCATCACAACACACGTGGCTTTGGTCACGTCTTTTGGTGCGTTATAGTTGGAATCAGAAGTTGGAATTTCCGGGTTCCGAGTAGGAAACTACAACTGGAACGTCCCCTGAAGTCGGAATTTCCTACTGGGAACTCGATGAAACCTCGCCACCCCCGAGTTGACAATCAAAGATGGATGCCCCCAGTGTGAACAGTTATTTAGCTCCTGTAATAATCAATTTATTTGCACTTCTGACTGGGGTGTGTTGCTCTAGATCAGCTGTATACTTAGTATTGTTAGACTTATATTTACAAAAATGCTGCCATAGTGTGGTATTTGTGAACAACAACGCAGGGCGTGCTAACAGCTAACAATAGCCTGGTAGATCGGCATGTTTTTTTTCCGACCTCAACTGGAACGCTGATTAGTCGGAGATGATGTCACTCCCAGTTTTGAGGTTACTGGAACGCAGCATTACGACAATTGCCGCGCGTGCTCATGGGTAGCAGAGTCTTTATGTCTTCGGAAATAGATTCTCCTCATAGCACCTTTAACTGTGTTGCTCATTCTATGAAAACATTATCCTTAAAAATCACACGTCATCGTAAAGGTGACTAATCAGACTATCCAAGGATGTATAAGAGACAATAGCAATTGGCATTACTGAAGAGGAGAAATAATGTAATGAAATAATGTTTGACCTTTTTGAGAGGTATATATTAGTATATATTACATATATTTGTGGAACATGGGACCTTTAAGTATATCTTCTCACAAGTAAGTATCATAAGTTGGACTAAAAACTCAAAAATCCAGTGCATAGAGCTTCCTTGGAATTCTGGGTTTTTGTTACTTTGTTGGTATGAAACTGTGGTTTTCAGCAAAAATCCAACATCTTGAAGCCTGGTTTGTTTCTGTGTCTTCTAGTAGGACATGCTAGGATATAGTTAAAAGACTATTACCCCCTGACTGACTCAAACATGCTGTAAAATATGTTCTAGAGATTTTGCCTCACTTACAGATTAATTGTTGAGGTACAAGATTAGAGGCCAGACCATGTTTGACCATTCCTGTAACATTGAAAATTTCCCTTCTTCACAAACAACTGCAGGTCTAGTTAAATAGGTAAACTAGGTCTAGTTTCAGATCCTTTCATAGCCTCTGCTTCGTAAATGAAAGCTATAGCGAGGAAATTCATGTTTTTAAAAAAGAGATGAAACATTAAATTAATTCAAAGAGACTAAAAAGCCGTCTATCCGATTGCTTTTTTAGATAAACCAAATTTGACAAACCTGATTTACCAAGGTGCCTTTTCATTAACATACACAGCTGTATGTGTATGTTTGGCTCCTAACAATCCTCAAACCCTCCTGCAGTCATCATCTAACATTGTCTGACCGTATATGCCACTAGGACCTGATGTGCATTTTTACAGCATCGTATGAACTGAGTTTTATTCATTGTCCTACTGAAGAACTTTTGTTAACTTTCAAAATGGAAAATGATTTAAAATGAACAGTAGGACTTCAGAAACAAACCAAACAGTGAATTTAAAATCAGAGCTGCCGTAGGTGGTAACTGTAGAGTGTCAGAACACATACAATATTTGATTATTTATCCCCCTTAACAGGAGACACACGTCAGGACTCTGACACAAAAAAAAGTCAGACTCAGAGTTTTTTTTTTTTAATAGGTGAGTAAAAGCTGAACTGGAGGTAAATCTATGATCATCAAGTTCCATTACCAATGTAGTTGGGATATCGAATCACATAAATAGAAACAGTATGCAGTGATTTGTAAATCCTTTTTGACCTATATTCAATTGAGTACAACATAAGACAAGATGTTGAATCGTTCAAATTGATCAATATTATGAGTTTTTCCTGAAAATATTCACTCATTATCAAATTGATGCCTGCATCACCTTTCACAAAGCTGAGTAATGGGCATGGTTACCACTGTGTTACATCATCTCTCCTTTTAACAACACTCTATACTAGGGATGTAACGGTTACCGGTAAAATGGTAAACTGTGGTAAAATTTCCCACGATAATCATTACAGTGTCCTATTAAAATTACCATTTTACCGTGTTTGATCACCACACTGCCTCAGTAACGCATGGTGATGCTGCTCTTTGCCTGGAAAAGCCTGAACTATGTATCAGTCCTTGATTAAACAGCCTCACGCGAGGCGTGCATGCGCAGTTTGCATTGTTTGGCCTCTGAGTCTGAAAGTGAAAGTTAGAGACACTGCAGTGGAGACTTTTCCTCTCAAAACAGACTCTGAAGTCTGGTTGAATTTTGGATTTTACAAGGATGCCGAAGAGAAACTGATAGAAGACAGTCACCCTGTCTAATCATGAAGCTGCAGCGAAAGAAAAAGATGTGCGTGATTAAAATGGCTGTAAGTCCTCGAGTAAACGAACTGACCCAGCTGTAGAGGGGGAGAGAGAGAAAGGATTCAGTGAGCTATACCTGAGTGAATAACAGGTGGTTTGTCAGCATTATCTGTCTAAATAATGTATAAATCTTGTAATTAACAGCATCAGGATTATTCTGGAGTGTGTTCTTGTCGTTCTTTTGCCGTGTATCCGCCGTATTTTGAAATAGATCGTCTTTTTCCATCAACGTTCGTGTTTTATGGATTTAATCATAGTTTGGAAATATTTAAGGAGATGTAGAGGAGATCTGCCATGGAAAGGGAAGAGTAGAGGAGAGTCATGAAGGGGGCTAACAGCTTCAGGGACCATCGTCAGTAAAACCAAAAATAAAAAAATAAAAAAAGGCATGGACATGTTCAATATAACGAGCTGTAACATGGACACTAATGCTGCAGGCAAACTAAAATGTGTGAGTGTATATAAAAAAGGTTACAGTTATTTTTGGCTGTCTCAAAACTTTGATTACGTTCATTTACAACTGTTTATGAAGAGAATCCTGTTTAAACTTCAAATCTGTTTTTCTTTTCTTGTAATTGCACACAGTTTAAGCATTTATAACATAATAATGACAAATACTTGCTAGTATCGTTTACACTTATTTCTCATGAAAGAAGGGTAAAAATGTACTCAAAGGGCATTTCTTGACACATTTCTTGACAAAAAAGACAAAAGAACTGTTATGATTATAATATTAAAGGGATTAAATGATTTCAATTGTGTGTAAAAGTACTTTTTGAATATTTTGAGCACACTGCAACAATACCACGATAATAATGACAACCGTGATAATTTTGGTCACAATAACCGTGATACAAAATTTTCATATCGTTACATCCCTACTCTATACACACGTGAACTGAGAATGCTAATTGTTAACACTTTGCAAGTGGAATTCTTTCCCAGTCTTGATCGGTGTACCACTTCAGTTGCGAAACTGTCTCATATTGAATTTTTCTGATTTCCATTATGCCATAATTTCTAAGCTCATTATCCCGATATGGATGTTTTGTTCAAGAGCACAAATTCTCTATTTTACAAAAACTGACTTTTTCTTCCTGTGCCACAGTCAACTTGTGTTGGACACAGATGTGAAGCAAGAAAACAACAACATTTTATGATTACTTAATTACACTTTGGATTCATAAAAGTGGACATTGTGTGATGATGCGATACACAGTCAAGGTACATTGTAAGTTTTGCCGGTATTAAAGCCAATATATCGGAGTTTCTCAGCCAATTTGTGTAGTCAAAACATTGGGTTTTTGGGCAAATATCTACTTTTGCTGACACCTCTACATCATAATGCACCACACATTTTCAGTGTAAGGCAGCTCTGGACGGCAGGCAGGCCAACCTAGGACTTTACTTTTACTGTGAAGCCACACTGTTGTATAAGAGCAGAATGTGTCTTGACATTGTCTTGCTGAAATATGTAGGGACTGTAGCTGATAAAGATGTTGCTCTGATGGCAGCATATGTTGTTCAAAACATGTATATACCTTTCAGCATTAATGGTAATGTTAGAGCAATGTGTTTTCAATAAAGACAAGAAAATGCTTTTGAAGCTGAAGTTCATTATTTTCCGTCTAAGTCAGATCCCTCTGTGTTTAACACCAGAATTACTTGTTGGTCATTCCATTGCTGCCAGCTATCAGGACTTCTCCACCTTTCCCACAGCATGCCCCCTATTTTTCATGCTTTCAGATCCAAAACAAGAAAACAAATTCAGTAGACTTGAAAACAGGGCTGTGTGTTCCTATAAAGAGTCTGCAATCACTTTGGATACGCTCAGACCAACTGACGTAGATCCTGGATGCTTTTTGTTGTTTTTTTTCCTCTAAAGGGGAGTGAGGGAATCGCACTAATATTAGAAATGCATTTGATCGGTATTTGCCTTTCACAGCATACAAGGACATCTTATGAGGTGGCAGGAGGGTTTCAGGAGGTGGACAGAGAAAGAAGACTTAAAGGTGTGAGAAGGTGTTTTGATTTGCAAAAGGTCAGAGGTATTCAGGAATAATGCTGTGAATGGCCTTAAAGAGGAACAGAATCTGTGTATGTGTGTGTTTCTAGTCTTCTGACAGGGCTTATCAGCCTTACATTTCTTTAAAAGTGCTCCAATAACAATATGTTAATTTTGGAATGCTTCACACAGTATTTTAATCACAGCAGGTGAGATGTGATTGTGAGGGCTTGTTGTCGACAAAGTGACACATCTCAGCAATAATCCTTTGAGTGCTTAAGTGCAGGATAATATCTGCTGCATGAAACCTCATAAATTTGATGAACAGTACATGGTAAAAGTGGTTATATATCCAGTTATTCTTTTGGAAACAGCTTTTTGACTAACTGGTGTGAGAGTATTCGACACTGTGTGTTAGCTGATTGATAATTTCCATTTTGGTTTAGACTCATGCTAACCTACTGGGATTCACTTTTGGTCTGACTGTGGGACCGACACTCCACAGATAGGTATAGGTTTGTCTTAATTAAGCATGTATTTTCTGTGTGTTTTTAAGGTCTGAATGAGAAACTGCATTTTCATCATCAGCACTACATAACAACGTATGATAGGTCCATTGTAAAAGCGAATAAATGACATGATAAAACAACGTCAGAGGTGGTTGACGCAAGGCTTGTAGCTAAGCTAGCTAGCACAATCATGCTGCGTCACTGCTCTATTTATTCCGGTTTTACAAAGGGTTCAACCTGAGCCAGGCCTTACCATGCTGATGATCATATCACAGTTATGTAGGCAAAATATGATATTTTTTTTATAGCATACTGGTGTCAGATTGGTGCTTGGTAATGGACGATACCCACTAGGGCTGAATAATTTGAGAAAATAATCTAATTGTGATTTTTCCCCAATATTGCGATTTACTCTGCAATTATTTTAATGTTCCTCATCTTATGTATTCTTAAACAAACATACGCAGTAAAACCAAAATGACATTAAATTAATCTGAGGATAAAAGATTTGAGAAAAAGTGGAGAAGTGAAGAACAGAAACAAAAGAGGTGTGAAATTGTAAAAACTGGGTAAAAATGATATGAAAGCGGAAAAGGTTAAAAAGGTGCAAAATAGGTATGAAATTGCAAAAAAAAAAAAAGGGGGGGGGTAAAAATTGGCGAAAAAATCCAAAAGTGGCTTAGGAAAATTGATTATGGCAGCATAATTGGGAATTAAATTTGAAATAAAATTTCAAAAAACATGTAAAAATTCTAAAAATGGTTCTGACAGTGGCCAAAAAAGATGAATGGGGGCAAAATAGGCATAAAGTTGTAAAATGGGGTTAAAAAAAAGGTAAAAATGGTCCAAAAGTGGGAAAAAAGTGTATGAATAGAGTTAAAAAATAGGCATGAAATTGCAAAATACTACATCACAATGCCAAAATGTTTAGCACATTTTGGGCTAAAAATGTTGAACCTTCTGTGATTTGAAAATTGCAACAAGCCATATTGCCATTTAATCTAATTTGCATTTAATTGTCCAGCCCTAATACCCACTGCAAAAGTATTGGTATCGAGAGGGAAAAAATTGGTCTCGAAGCATCTCTACCTGCGTGCTCCGTGCAGCATCTGTGATCAGAACCTCTTACAAGAGAGATAGGCCAGCCTGTTGGATCTGACCCAAAACATGAGCCATCTCATGCTGCTGTTTCATTCATTTGTGTTGCAGGTTTATATGATATTTATTCTGCACTTTTGTGTGTTTTCGGCTCATCTGCTGTGGATGCATAGAGAAGAGGAATTTTTTTAAATGAAATTCAGCAAAACAAAATGGTACTTGTAGTATACTAGATTTTGTCAAGTAAAATTGAAAATGTATCATTTCACGGATCATCATGGCGAAACATTTTTTTAGCCCCAATCTGTATCTTGACAAGATGAAAGACTTTGTCAGTGAATAAAAATGTGTGCTCCATAATTGAATGCTGTAGCATTGCCAGTGTATAGATAATGAATATTTACAGATACTAAATATGTGGCTGTCTAAGCTAAAAAAATCATGCACCACTGTTTTTTTGTTATTATATTTTAAATTCACTGACAGATTGTGTTAACAGAATTTGAGGGCTGCCTGTTGCCTCTGGACTGACAGTTGCCCCTCCCTGGTAAAGAGTTAATGTACGGACGTATGGATGGATGTAACTGTCGTGTGAGGTGATCCTGCATTTTCCCTCATATGCTAATCAAATAGGCCAAAATAAGCCACATCACAGTGTGAGAGGAAGCATCTAATAGGGAGGAATGTAGACATCTTTTAAACTACATTTTAATGGCTAAAGTATTCAATTTTACAACAAAATGAACTGAAATGGTAGTTCAAGGGCTTTTTTGGCCCACAAGCTCACAGTTGAATAGGCCTGACTTTAAACCTTGCTGTTTATTACTGTCACACGAGAGAGCCTTAAATAAAAGCAGTGTTTTATTTCTACTGGGAGATAAATTCACTTGATTTATATATTTTTTTCACTGCCAACTCATAAAACCTGAAAAGAGTAATACCAATCATCCACCCCCACACATAAACACAAAGTGAGACACGCCTCTCTGCTCCGGCATTTATGCTAGCCAGGCTTTGTGTTCACCACAGGGGTAAATATTGGTCATAGATTATGTGCCATTTCAGCTCTCTGGGATATTTGTGTATGCTGTGAGGCCTTGTAACATGAAATTTTACAGCTGTCATGGAGTCATTTTCATTTTGTTTGCTCTTCGTTGGAGCTCCGAGGCTAAAAAAACAACAATGGCCTCATTGTTCTGTCTCATCCATGCTCATGCCCGCTAAAAAAGGAACATAAAAAAGTGTGCTCCCTCCGCGAGCCCCTGCTAGCTTCACTTGTATATCGGCACAGTTCAGGCACAGAGGAACAGTTTTCAAAGTGTCACCGTTTAGGGCATGGTTTGGATGTCAGCAGCTAAATGAATAAATAATGTGCCCTCAAGTTGCATTTGATGTTGCAGGATCTGATCTGATATGACTTTTCACTCAAGCTAGCTAACATCCAGATGTTAGAGGAAAAGCACTTTTTTCCCCTTAGGTCACTAATGAAACATGGAGTAAAGAGGGTGTTTGCTGTAGCTCCACCGATATAAACATAAATAAAAGAAAAGAGGCAGATAAGAAAAATTGATCTACAAATGTTGCATTGAATCTGGGTGCTTGATCACTGAGCGAGTGTGTACAGTGTCTACAGTATGTGTTGTCATTGCTCTGGGCTGCCTTGCTGCTAAGGAAGGCAGATCCAGTAAGTGCGTGATGTGTGCAGATTTTAAGGAAGTGCAGACAACCCGAGGCAAAATTTGCCTGCAGTGTTTGGACATGGCCTACTTCTAAGAGTGCAGTCATTAATGTGGAGCTGTTTAAAGTACACAACTTTAATTCATGCACAGATTCTCCTTATGCAGAGTGTCTGCACTGTGTTTTGTCATTCTGCCAACTGAAGAGTTTATGCACATTTAAACACAGATACTGCATACAAATGAAAGGTATGGCTGCACCCCATGTGATAGGCTGAGGGCTGGTAGATACAGTCATGGCTCTATATTTGTGTCTGTGTGGTGATAAACAATATGCAGTGTTTTCCACAGACTGATACTGTACTTGAGACTGGAAGTAAGGGGGGAAGTTCTCCGGTTCAACTCCATACTTAAATATAATCCAAAAGCATCCTTGAGGCTTGAGGTGGTCTGTCTGATGTGAGCTCAAAACAGCAAACAACACAGTCTTTATGCAGCATCGTGACTGTTAGCACAGTATCCTTTTTGCAGTGCACTGATAATTACAAAGACTGAACTCTACCTATTGTACTAGATAACCTGTTTGTGTTACAGTACCTGCTGTGTTTGGAGAAAAAAGAAAAAATATGATAAAGTTAAAACAGAAAAAGACATTTGAATGGAGAAGAGCAACTTTCTACTTTAAGCCACCAATGACACCATAAAATTTAATGTCTGCGTTCAAAGCTCCTCTTGCCAGGTTAAACTTGAAAGAATGAGTAATTTAATTGAAATGAATGGTGCTGAATTTGAAAATTGTCTTACTAGAGCTGACACTTTTCCCAGTTATTATAATCAAATGGTTTTTGAACATTTAAGCTCATTTTCAAAATCAAACACAGGAACAAGGCTTTCTATTATCATCGTTTTACTGATTACCTCTCCTGAGGCCACAACGTCGGGCCACATGTCCTTGTATAAATCTTACAGTCTTGATGGCTGTTATTTCACGCCTCCAGCAGAGGACCTGCCAAGGAGGACAGCGTTGCACTAGACTGTGGTGGAATGAAGTCCAACAGGTGGACTTTGGGGTTTGTCACAGATGAGAAGTGGCCCAGCTGCTGTGCACATAATCGTCGCACATTGGAGTCCAGTGTGCTTCCATGCAGTGCTCTTAGAATGTTTTTACTGTCCGCTCTGAGTGGCTTTGCCTGTACTCCATTTTTGAGGTCAAAAGAACAATGGACAGATGGGTTGAGCTAGGAACCCCCTCTGTTGGATTGAGTGGTTCACTACTCCAGTTGAATGTATATTTACAGTTTGAATACAGACATTTTTTAAGTTTGAATGGATTTTCAAATTTTGGGTTTAAG
Source organism: Scarus forsteni (assembly GCA_036419115.1). Lineage (NCBI taxonomy): Eukaryota > Metazoa > Chordata > Actinopteri > Labriformes > Labridae > Scarus > Scarus forsteni. Next base: position 1,969,798 of record JAZDUH010000391.1, read on the forward strand.
GTGACAGCCCTATGTATTACCCTGAATTTTGTCAGAAATAAATCAGTAAGTCATAAACACACCATGTATCTAGCTCCAGAGTGGTGTCCTTCTGTTTGGCCTTGAGTAACCCTCTGCAAGCCGCAGTGTATGTGGGAGATTGTGTATGATCAGTACCTTGGTGGTCCATTCTTGTCTCGTGGACTTTGTAGCGCCTGCATGTGTTTGAATAATGTCCTGCAGGAGACACCCTAAGTGCGGCGTCTAGGACTCAGGCGTCAGCAATAATATCGGGGGCAACCTCTTCTCCTCTCTCTCTCCTCTGTGCGCAATGGCATGAGGGATATTACGGCATTAGAGCGCATGAGTTATGGCCACATTGTTCGCTCAATGTCAGGGGACGGCGGCGCTTGTGGTACCATCATGATGGCATCTGTGAAAAAGGTAGAACAGAGAGAATGCTGATTGCTAAATGTGGGTGAAAACACTGTGAGTGGATTTCAGCTAATTTCACTGATGAAGCCACATTCAATTAGGATGCAGCTCTTGTATCAAACAGTTGTAAGCTTGTGACAGCTCCTGTTTGATCACAGACACATACAGGTCTCACAGCAGGATCTGTGCATTTTCTAAAGACAGCCAGCTGGAAAAAAGAGAAAAGACCAACCAGTGCAATAACATAGGATGCATTACCTAATAGATTTGGCAGAAATACAGAGTTCAGGGCGGTCTGATAAAGCTGGGTTACAGTACTTTAATCAATCACTAAGAACACGAGCCAATTTAGGAAGAAGCCTGACATTCAAGATAGGCTTTCAGACAGGATTAGAAATGGTGAATGGAGAGGAGACATATCAGCCGGGCGCGCCAAAGGACCGCTGTCAGGGGACGCTCCTACCCTCCTCCTCCATGTGTGATATTGAAGCATGTCTCTGCCTCGTTCCTCCCCCTCTCATCCCTCTCATATTTGGAAAGTCACATTCTGTCTCTCTGTCTGGCCTTGCCCCTCAGTTGCTCGAGTTTTTTTCTTCTTTCAGAGAATGCAGATGAGTGTTGGTAACAAGACAGCATTTGGTGCGGCTGCTGTTTACCCTCTCCCTTCAAGAAAGGGCACTGTCATTTAAAATGTCCCTCAGAGCCCATCATCATCATCTGGATTCTCCGGCCTGTCTAATAATATCTTGAATATCAATGTGAACATGCAATGAGCAAAATAGGGCGGCTGCTTTGCTAAACAGACTTATGGGAGTGCCGCTGGAGGAAAAACAGCTGCTTTATTTTTCCCTCATGGACGTTTATTTTCTGCTGTCTTTTTGTCACCTAGCTACATCAATCCAGCCTTGTTATCTGATCTGCAGCACTTAGAGCAAATGGTCACCAATCTATGTTCAATTTAGGGATAAATCTGCCTAAATCTGGATTAAAAAAAAAAAAGAAAATAGCTTTCAGAACCCCTGAAGAGAAAATCTAGGCCTTTTGCTCCACCCCTGCAGCCTGAGCAGGATCAATGGGGAAGTGAGCCAGGCCCAGCGATGGTGCTGCTGGATAAGGGGGGGTTTCAACTGTGGTGATTGATATCACCTCACTAATCCCTCCACATCTCTTCTAAATCCACCTGGCTGGAGCTCTGGATGAGCCCATAATGTCATGAATTAGAATGATAATGCTCCATATTTACATCCCTGATTGTAATATGTTTAAATGTAGATTATTTGTCTTGGATTGCAACCAATCCAGAGGAAGCAGACAGGATTACATTTTTGTGATATTTTCAGCTCAGGAGTAGATACATGCATTTCTTGCTGCTATAAATTGAAGCTACAATGAGGAGTTTTTAACTGGTTATAAAAGAGAGTGAAATTTGATATGACTTAGTCTCAGACCTAAGACAACAACCCCCTGAGGGAGAAATTGTGACCCATACCTCTGAAAATTCTCAATTGAGACTTCTTCTTAGATATGATATGATTAAAATAGAAAATAAGAGGCAAAAATCTTTTAATTTATCAAAAAAACTAACTTTATTCCATGTTTTATTGAGCATTAGTATTACCTTGTATTAGGGTTGAACGATGTAGAAAAAATTTCATATCCCTATGTTCCTGCCAGATATCTCAATATCGATACAATATGATATGACTACTGGTTTGGTTAAAACCAAGCATTTTTCAGAAAAATAATATCAGAATACAAAAGAATGGGGAAAGTGAAGTTTTATTTATAAGAAATCGATGTCGTTTTTATCGTTGCTTTTTCAGTAGCAATATCATGAATGTTCATATATCAATATAGATGCAATAAGGATATATATCGCTCATCCCTACTTTAAATATTTCCTTCAGATTCCAAAGACACATTTTTTCTGTTTTATGTGCCTTGTAAGACACAACCTATGTATCGTTGCCATGGAGATGCACACCATTCATTTTGTCAAATACAAAACATGAATGGTGTGTATAGTAATGCACTTGTAATTTAGCATGGTGTTGTCCTCTTAGCTAAAAGCCTATGGGATTTTTATATGTTCTAAGATAATTGCTAGTAAAAAAAGATTTTTAAGCTCCAAACATTATCAGTGAGATTTAATAGCTTTTATTAAGCTATCATGGGACTACAATTCAACTGTGAGGCACCTGCTAGATATTCAATGCTTAACTTACCCTGCAGCCCCTTGTTTGATAAATTCCTCCTCATCAAATTACATGATCAAGTTGGTGCCCATGGCTGTGGCTATGGTGTATGTATTGGTGTTAAGTACAAAAGTATCAGAAAAGTTTTTGCTAGCTGTTGTTCGAAGCCTGTTTGCAACTGCCTTTTTGCAAACGCAATAAAGTCATAGAAATTAAAAGTGAGGCAACATCAGACAAATCTGGTGTTGGTGTGGTCGACAAGCCCTTTTCTTTGGGTATTTATCTGAAGAGCTATTCTAAAATCTCATTTAAAATCTTACTTCTAATCCAGCCAGTGCTGATTTTGTGCACTTTTAACCTAAAAGTTTGTTATTTGTGAGGTTTTCAGAGGCATCACTTACTGCTCTACACTGCTGTGTGGCTGTAAGAGGACATTTCTCCTCAGGAATATCCTGATATATTAGTGCACATCTTACCAAACAATAATGTTGTTGGTTGGACCTCAAATTAATCACAAAAAACTGTATATGTTGTGTTGTAATTTGTAGATCATTGGTTTTACCTGCTTTTGTCCTGTTGGACTCTGTGTGAATTTCAATACAGATTTAACCTGAATTAATGATGATAGCAAAAATGACTGAAAGAAGGTCTTGGGGATTTGCAGTAGTTTATTTAGTAGAGTAGCAGAACAACTGGGGCAGTGGACAGCAGGTTGACCAGTGGCAGCACCACAAGGTGGGCATGGATATCAGTACTTACACAAATTATCCTGGTCAGGAGAACGAACTCCCCATTTGACTTAAATTGTCCTTTTCTTTTCATGGCAACAGTTTATTTAAGTTCGAAACACTTCTGAATAAATGACTTTTGATTTTAAAGATAGAAAATAATTAATGAAGGGTCAACATGATAGTACATTTGCACATTCTGCCAATATTACAGCCAAATTTATGGAATATTTATGCCCAATTTAAATGAGCAAATTTTAGGGTATTATTACTGTCTTAAATGTAATGCCTGCCAATATCATTTCCTTTATGGGCAGTTGTCTGCCAGTACCAATATCTTTCCAATATTATTGTGCACCCTTAGTAAAAATTAGGGATGCTATAGGCATTGTTTCAACATGGGTACCAGCTGATATCAGCCTTTTTCAGCATCGGCCATTGGCAAATAAGTTGGTGGTGAACAGATGTCAGTTTTCTTATGTTTATTTGATGTTTCATAACAATTTAATGCTGATGTGTGACATACCTACGTGCTAATTTGGAGACATTTCTTTATTTAAGGCTGTAAAAGTGACCTGTTGGAAAAACTGTGCTCTGTTTTCCTGATCGAACATGGGAGAATTATTGGAATTGTTGGTTTGTGAATGCTAATAGAGGTCATTTAAAATAAACACTGGTATCAGCATTGGCCCTGATTTTCTCGATCAGTAGATCACTAGCTTTGATTGACCACTGTAGTGTGTTACTTGTAGTTTTTTCAAACTGATGTGTATGTCTAAATCCATTGAAAAACAGCATCATATAGCAGAGAGGATCGGTATTAATGGAAATATTTTTATAGCAATTATCCTCTGCCCTTAAATGTTACAAACAAGTCATTTGGCTTCCTTCATAGACAGCTGTTTATTTGCCCACTTGTAATATAATCTATGAATAAGACCAATAGCTTCCACAGGGGGCACTAAAATCAACAAAAACCAGAAGTCCTTCATTGAATGATAATAATATGATTCTATAAAATAGGATTAATTCAAAAGCAACCCAATTTTCTGAAATGTTTGATGTTGTATGTCATTAATTGTCCTGATTATTTAACCTCTATTAATGACTAAAACATTTTGCATTAATGGCTGATAGGGGCCATGTGGTGCAGCATGTGTTTGCTTGGTGTGTGTTTATGCCGCCCGATGAAGGTCACCCCCTCATTAGTGCTGCAGCATCTTTTTTTGATGTTGTGATATACATAGTAATCAAGTGTGGCTCGCATCGCTGTTTACTGCTGACCTTTAGTTAAAAGCACATCACTGTCGGCTCGGTTCAAAACTTAATTATGCTCCCATAACACTGCAGGCGTCATGTACAGTGGACGGAGCACATTTAATCTGTTGTCATTAGGCCATAACCCGGTGCTCCGGCTGTTAATAAAGCCCAGTATATAATGCTCATGAATCCATTATGTCTTTATTATCATATGAAAAATAGAGGCTTTTTTTCTGTCAAGGGCACTCGTGTACATCTCATTTTTTCTGCAGTGTATTCAGAAATTCTTCCTCGTCACACCACAATACACTTTGGCACCTCTCACTTCTCTGCAACTACCCGACATTTGCATGTCAATAGCATCATTCTACCACTGTGCTTTTGGCATATGAGAATACACGGAGAGAGAGCCAGCTCAACGAGGCCTCTGAAAAGAAACATCATACTAATGCGAATGTTCTTACTTTGTTCATTAACATTTTATTCACTCAAAAGTCCTCCTGGTTTAATTGACCATCCAAGTCTGCACAGTTTTGGCTAAAATGATAACTATTAGCATTTTGACCACTGCTGTAAATCATAACTATTAATCACATGTTCTTAATAGAAGGGAATTTCTACATTTTTGATTGTATAATTTCAAAACATGTCTTGCTACTCACATATTGCTGTGTCTAAATTGGGATGAACAGCTCTGGGGTTATTTTGGCTCTCTTAGACCTCTAGCAAACAGGCCACACATGACCCAGAACCCCAATAACACACGTACTGTTCCACTTTGTCTCTTCTGTCTGATGCCTTTGTAAATAAAGCTTGATGAGACTGTCAAAAAAACAGTAACAAATAAAAAAAAAAGAAAAAAAACCCTATCAATGGTTTAAAAATATTGCAGCCCTAAAAATCTGCAGTAAAATGCATCAACCCCAATGATGTATCGGTATGTGTAGTCTGAAATTAAAGGGATAGTTCAATGTTTTTGAAGTAAGGTTGTATCAGTTACTTGACAAAGGTCAGTGACCTTGGCTCCAAGCAGGCTGTACCTCTAACAACAACGAGCTGAGACTACAAGTAAGATACACTGTTGTTGAAGTTACAGTTATTTTGCATTTTTGTGTTATTTTTATGTGAAAACGAAACCATGTGTTGAACATACAACTCAAAAAAAAAAAAAAGATCTGAGTGTATTTTTTCCCGAGGAAGTCTCTGTGTTTGGCACTATTTTACAATATAGCATATGGCTTTGTGTTCTATAGGTTATGACCTACAGAAAATGAGAGAGGCCAAGGTCGCCCTGACTTTTATTTCTCAATTACCACAGTAAAATAAGAGCATGAAAAAAAAATAAAGGTGAAGATATTCATGTCAAAAGCCTCTTACAATTTTGCAAAAACCCATAATACTTATTCAAAACTCTCAGCTTAAAACTTACGTAAAACATCACCACAAATGAAAGATCTACACCTTTTTCTGTGCCAATTTAAGACAAGCATTTGTTATATCAGAGAAAAGATTCTTAAATTTGACTCCAGTTCTTCAGATGGATGCCGAAAATACAACTTCCTCAGGGACTCCCTCGTACATGACTTTTGGTATTGAAGCAAGATTAGAAAAAAAATTGGGAGAATATTGAAGAATTGCTTTCACATTTTTTCTAAGAATGAGGTCGAGTTCTCACCAGAAATGTGTCTCTTTCAGAGCTGTGGAAAAATAAGATATCCAACTGGCTGGCAAATTCTGTTTTTTATCTTTTCTGTATAAATAAACCTCACATTGCAAAACTGGAAGAACAAGGAGGCACCATCACTTCAGAGATGGAAAAGTCTGATGAAGTATTACCTAAATGTTAAAAGGACAATGTCAAAAGGTTGTTGTAAAGAAAAACCATTTAACATCATATAGAACACATATTATGAAGCTCTGTAGACTGAATGGAGCTACAGAACAACCCCATCTGTGAACTCTAAGAAACCCAAAATCCACCTTGTTGTGTTTATGCCTTTGTGTGCGAGTGTCTATGTCCATGTGTAAGTTTATATTTAGTCTTTTGTTTGTTTGTTGTTTTGTATGTGCATAAGTATGTGTATTGTACAGTACCTACGCTTGTGTTTGTTGGATAAAAATATTAATGACCAAGTAGGCAAAGGACAAAATATTACACATAAGATTTGTTTTATGAACCTGTTAAATGACTTATTCAAAAAAGTTCTACTGTGTGAATTAGACTGTTATTTAGGAACTGTCCATTTGTTATGTGAACATGCTCTAAATTTAAGGTTGTTTAAACTAGGGCCCGACCAATTTGGATTTTTTGAGGCCAATGCCGATACCGATATTTGTCAGAAGAAAATACAGATTACCGATTTATTGGAAAAAAATTATATATATATATATATACATATATATATATATATATATATATATATATATATATATATATATATAACACTTTGTCCTTTAGTATTTGTTAAACTTTACACCAGAGAGGAAATTTGGAGTACAATAACATGCAAAATCACCTTAAAAATTGTCATTCTGTGTCTTGTACTTCTTTTTGATGAAAATTAGAGGAAGATAATAGTAAAGATAGAACAACTTTTTAAAAAGTTGTAAACAGGAAAGGAACACAAATACTCAAGGTAACATTCTTTTCATAGGCAACTTTTATTTTCCTTCTCTGCAGTGTGTTAAAAGAGTGTGTTAAACTGATGCAAATTCCTGCAAAAAAAAAAAACACATTACCGGTTCTAAAATGATTGTTTATGAACTATTTGTTACATCTGCCTTTCAGTCCTCATTAGTTTATCAGAGGAAATCAAAATATTTTGTAGGACACTGCACATATTTCACAAACTTATTTAAACAGCCTGATTAAAGTCCCCAGCTATAATGAAGTCTCCCCTGGATGAGTCTGCTTATGATGACGTAGGACTCCGCTCGCATTAGCACACTAGCTAGTTAGATTAGGTGCTGTGTCGGGAACAATGGGATAAAGACGGATTTCCGTCATAAACACAATGGAACAGTCACGACCGAACTGATCCCGTGCCATCAGGAGGTCTAATTCATCAGTATTGACAACGACAGAGGTGGCGTCGGTCAGAAAACTGTTCGGCGGTGCCCAGTCTGTCTGTGAGGCTGATCTGTAGCGAGGCAGAGAGCCCGGTGTTCTCTCTGTGTCCAGCAGCAACGGGACATTGTGCACCGCAGAGAGTTACTCGTCATGTCTGACCCTTCCGGCTTAAAAGAACAACTCCGTGTGAGTGTAGGCAAGTCATTCATACACACAGCATTAGCAGAGAGCTAAGAAGAGCCGCCACCAACGGGCGTCGCCATCTTTCATGTCATCATTCTGCGTTACTTGGACACCGAACAGCATTTACTGTTTTATGAGAAATTAAGAATATATCGGCGTAACATTGGCAAAACTCTGGCCGATGTTGAATACTTTGAAAAAGGCTAAAATCGGCCGATTAAATCGGCTGGCTGATGTATCGGTCGGGCCCTATAGTTTAAACAGACATTTGGCTGGACAACCATATACTGCTTCCTACATATTGCACAGTATACGTATTACACAGATACATAATTGCCCCAAACCCTGTTTTTTCTAACCATGGGAAGGTCAGTATTCTGATCATGATTAAAATTCCAATAATTGCTCTTGATAATCCATTATATATTAGAGACATATAAGGGATGACTTTACACATGCAGTATTTTAAAGCACTCGTCTCATGGGAAAAGGTAAAGCTGGAAAAGTGCTGCATATGAAGCAAAGAGACACAAAGAGATACAGTGTGATACTTTTAGACCAGGACTAATGTATTGCTCATCGTTGTTGCATTAACTAGCACCCTGACTCCATATTTTACCTGAATGTGAGTTTCTGTGTTTGCACATTACTGTTACTGTCTCGAATGCTAAGGCACAGAGTGCATTATTAGCTCATTAATTTTACAGGCAGCATCTGGGTCACGTCTCAGCTCGGTATATGTATGGTTCTGTGCAGCTCTTTCACACCCAATGATAAAGCTGACCTTTCAATTTTCTCTGAGAACTGCAGCCTACTTACCTTGAATTAAAGCCGTTATTTAGCTTATTAGGCCATGGGAAGATTCATTTTCTCAGCTCACTTACACTGAGTAGCATAACTGCGAGCATACTCTCGTACACATATGAATGCACAAATCTATTACGTTCCACAGCAAGGGCCCGACAGCGCTCATTTTCTTCCTCAAAAAAATTAATTAATGTCACATTCTTTTGGACAAGTTGATCTGAATTTTTAATCTCAGTCTGTGGAAAAACATAATTCAAAATGCAGTGGATGAAAGCGGTGAATTAGTTGCTCTCAGAGCGGGCTTCATTGCTTTCTGAAATGGTGCATAGCTAAGTGTTGTCCTCAGGATGATCAGCTCTTCAAAGGCCTGGCTTTGTGTGCTTTATGAGGAGACTTCTGTTTGTGTTTTAACATCTTTAATGGCAGTCTGCTTTGTGGCCAGGACACTCAGCCAAATAATTGATTTTTTTTATCCCTGACAAGAAGTGTTTACTGAATTGTAGACAAAACTCCAAAATGAATCACCCTATCAACTCCGTTTTAATCATCTTTACAAAGACAACAGAAAAAATCAAGTTAATGTTAGAGATATCCTTCCTAAGAAGAATGGAGTGTTAAATGTTCAAACCCTAATTTCAATGAAGCTGAGATGTTATGTAAAATGTATTTAACATAAAATGCATCATTCTAAAGTATTTTTTGAGCTTCATTCAATTGCTTATGCGACAAAGAAAGGTTGTTAAATGTTCAAACTGATCAACTTTTTTTTCTCTTATTTTAGACTCCATGCCTGCATCAAATTTAAAAACTGGGACAGGGGCAACAGAAGACTGGGAAAATTGGGACATGTGCATCCAAAGATGTAGTAAATGTGGAGAAATCTCTGCATGTAAATTGCAAGGCCAAAAACTAACAAGGAATGCCCTTGACCTTTTGTCCCTCAGGTAGAACTACATTAAAAATCTACATTATTCTGTAGTTACCACGTGTGCTCAGGAACATGTACGAAAACCACTGTCAGCTTGACGCTATATCTACAAGAGCAAGTTAAGACTCTACTATGCGATGTGACAGCTACATATTAACAACACTCAAAATACCACCAGCTTCTCTCGGCTTGAGCTCATCTGAGATGGACTGACATGAATTAGAAAAGTCTGTTGTGGTCTGGTGATCAAATTGTGTTTGGAAACCATAGACATTTTATCCTTTGGGCTACAAAAAAGGACCGTTTAGATTTTTATCAGCCAGCATCTGTGATGTTATGGAGTTGTATTTGTGCCCATGGAATGGGTAACTTGTACATTTGTAAAGGCACCATTGATGCGGAATGGCACACAAAGACTTTAGAGCAACAAATGCCATCAAAAATTATTTCATTTTCAGGGACATCCCCACTAATGTCTGCAAGATGAAGCCAAACCACATTCTGCACATGCTACAATAGCGTGGATTTAAAATAAGAATTGCCAGTACAAAACCGGCCTGCCTAAAGTTCAAGCAAAAATGGTAAAGAATTCTTCCTACAATGCTTCAACAATTAGTGTCATCACTTCACAAAGGCCTATTTGTTTGGAAAAAGGAAACGTGAAGAAACAGTGCAAACATGTACTTGACCCAGCTTTTTTGGAATGCATTGCAGGCATCAAATTGGAAATGAGTTAGTATTTTCAAAAAAAAAAGTATATCACTTTGATTATTAAATATCTTGTCTTTGTAGTGTAATCAAGTATATGTAGGTGGGAAGTTGATTTGCAGATCATATTAGTTTGTTATTATTTTACACTTAACTCGTTGTCCAAACTTCTTTGGAGTCAGGGTTTGTATTTTAAGTTAGAAAGAATACAGAATTTCAGTTTCTCCTTATTTCACTATCTGACCACATAATTCAGTGACTGCCTGATTTGATTGGTCCTTAGCTGGAGATGGGAGTGAGTCTGTTCACATTGAATTTGAAATGGCTCACATTTAAAAAAAGTGCTAAAAAATGCTAAAAGTTAGAATCAAGTATTCAGACCTGCAGTGTCATTTCAGCCTAGTTTGCATCTCTCTATTTGATTCTGCCTTTGCACCCGTCAATTCAGGCCAAGGACGGCTGCTTGCTCCCTTGAACCCAGAGCAACGGCGTCAATACCAACCACCAGAGCTGATCTGTCCTAGATTTTCTAATGCAGTGCCAATGAACTTGGAGCCCCAAATGTGAGAGATCGGCTCTCGTTGTAATTACCACCTAGACCTCAATTAACTCACAGCAAACCCCTAGTTCAACTCTATATGTTTGTGAAGTGTTAATAGCTGCTCTAAGAGAAATGTTCCCCCACTGCCTCTCCTGTCAATTCTTTGGTGCCGTTAATCCACACGAATCAATATTCAATGCACAGCATATTGTTGGACACATTCCTTTAAATGACTTACATTAAGCATCCGATACAGAGTTTAAATAGGAAATAACCCATTTATTCCAAATGATACCCTCATTAATCTTAAGCCATAATCAATCAATGTAAATGTGAGTGAGCTTTCTTCCCCGACAGTAACTCTGATAACTGTCTCAGAGCTCTGTGACAGGCAGCATTTAGACTAAAGAGAGCAGCAGGACTATAACATGGCAGTTTCCATTTGAAGTGGTTGTCATAAACTTTGATTTTCTTTATATATATACGTTGTAGCATGCCAGCGTGCTTCAGGTTCCTCGCACTAGTCTGAATTTTATTAGAGATGCATCCCAGAGGGCTAAAAATCCATCCTCCTCTTCACCGTAAGCCAGAAATTGATGTTAGCGCTTCCATGTTGTACGTGTTGCCCTCTCTGTGGAGGAGATGAGAGGAGCTTCTTTGAAATACCGGCTGAATTCTCCTCGGTAAACCTCAGTGTGTGTAAAAGCAATTCAGTCATGTTTCATATATGAGCAGCAGGTCCAATCATACATGTCACCTTAGAACATTTGTAAGATGATTTCATCCACAACTGGGAATGCAACATGCAGAAACATCTGTGATAGCAAATTACATTCAATACCTGAGACTGTAATCAGTGACTCTTAGGTGATGATGAGAAAAGCTTATGGTTTTATTACTGGTGCAGCTGCTTTAAATTACAACTCAAGGCCATATTGCCTTTTGAGTTCCAGCCAATCACCAGCCAGATACCAGCCAAGCTCCTGCCAGTGAAAGTCGCCCCCCAAACTCTCAGAGAATGTGCCTATATTCCACCATAAACACACCCAACCATTCATGAAATTTTAGGATGCAGGAAGTGAAAAGTTTTTGTATACCAGGCTGAAGCAAGCTGTAGCTGATTTCAGGAGGTCTCCATCAGACAGATTTTTGCCTGGTACCTCAGTGTGCTCTGAATGACTAATACAGTAGTCATTAAATAATAGGAGAGCATCACTTGATCTGAGTTGATGGGCTCATTTCTGGCTGATTATAAACCCAAATTCCAATTAAGTTGGAACATTTGCTTAAACATAAATTAAAACAGAATATGATTATTTGCAAGTCATTTTAGATTAATGTCTGATTGAATACACTACAGATGAATCATATTTAATGTTTACACTGATTAGCTTTATTTTTTGCAAATACTCACTCATTTTGAATTTGATGCTTGCAACAAATCCCAAAAAAGCTGGACAAAAACCATGTTTACCACTGTGTTACACTGCCTTACTTTTAACAACATTTGATAAGCATTTTGTAGCTGAGGACACTACTGGTTGAAGCTTTGAGGGTGGAATTCTTTCCCATTCTTGCCTGAAGTACAACTTCATGTGCTGAACAGTTCAGGTTCTCCGTTGTTGAGTTTTTCCACTTCATCATGTGCCACATATTTTCATGGGAGATTGGTCTAGACTGTAGGCATCTTCAAAGTTTTTGTCGCTACCTGTCTCTCACTCATGCTCAGTTTCCAGCAGTGCCAAGATGGCATGCACTTTGTGGCTTCACATACTTTTATGTATTGGCATATGTGAGAGCTGACAGACTTCTGAGTATGGCCTCAATGTTTGGACAGTTGTTGTAAATACAGTTTGCATGTTAACAGTGCTGCTTGTGACATGAAATGGCCAAGCTACATGATAAAACCCTGGGAATTCCAATTTAAGCTTAGGTGTCAAATAGGACATAAAGTATTATGTGACCAGCTGCATTTTCTTAAGTTGTGTTCATTGTATTATACGTTTAGTGGTACCAGATATTAGTAATAAAAACAAAGTTGCTGGGAATTCTGTTAAAAGACTAGTCGATGTTCACAATTGATGTGTATAGGGATATATATCGTATCGTGGCTTCAGTATCGGGATAGGTATCGTATCGTGGGGTTGTTGGAAATACCCAGCCCTACTAGGTACTACAAAGCCACACTGTTGAAACATGCAGAAGGTGGCTTGGGATTGTCTCTGATAGCAGTCCGGATGGTTAATTCCCTCTTTAACAAAGCGGACATGACAACAATGATTTCCAAAACAAATTGAATTGTGGACTTGTCAGACTACAGCACACTTTCCCGGATGATTTCAGGCTCAGAGAATCTGGTTGTTTCTGGCTGTTGTTGATGTATGGCTTTCGTATTGCATGGTAGGATTTTAACTTGCACTTGTAGATGTTGTGTCATGGATTTGTATCATGGATTGAAGATGTTTGAATCCCTAAAATCCTTTATTTTTCTCTGATTTTCCCAGTCTTCTGTTGCCCCTGTCCCAGCTCTTTTGGATTGTGTTTTCAGGCATCAAATTCAAAATGAGTGAATGTTTGCAAAAAACAATGAAGTTTATCAATTTGAACATTGGATATCTCGTTTTGCAGTGTATTGAATTAAAAATAGGTCAACAGGGATCATTATATTCTTTTTATTTATGTTTTATGTTAAGTAATATCTTTAAGGGCGTTTTCACACCAACCACATTTAGTGCACACCAAAGAAGTTTTGGCCCAGGGTTTGGTACGTTAGTGTCAATGTTAATGCAACCACCGCACTTTGGTGCGCACCAAATCAGCCGGTCCGAGACCTTCATGAAGGGGTGGTCTCGATCCACTCCATCTCCCAACATTTGGTGCGGTTTCACTGGTGTGAAACATAGTGGTCCAAACCGATCTACTTTTGATGCTTTACTTCCTGTTAATCCCGCGGTTGAATCTTTTGCTTACTCAAATTGTCGATTTGTTTATTCTGGTTGAGGATTACGATGATTTACGAGGGTCCAGAAGGTCGCTGATGCCGTCTCAAACACGATACAAAAAACACATTTGGAGGAAAATGTAGAAGAGAGCAAAACGTAAGCATTGGTTGTCTGGTGTAGGAAATGGTTACCATGGTAGTCTCTTCTTCGTTCTCCTCCGTAGCAGGTTTGGTAACCAGTTACGTGCATATCGCCCCCTGCTGTTTCAAACTGAGTAAATACACAAGTGGGCCCGGGCATGGTTTGATATTGCCAGTGTGAATGCAAGCCAGCGGGGGAGGGGGAGATGGGTGAACCCATGGAGAACCGCGCCACAGCACAGTTCGAAACAAGTGGACCTAATGTGAAAACGCCCTAAGTATTAGTAGGTATGTTCAAAAACTGTTCAAATTTGTTGTCTGGGAAAAGTGACAGGTCTTATGGTATAATAAATGTTTGATATTTGAAAGAACTGTTGTGTATTTTTATAGAGTGATCATCCTGAAATTATTAGTCACTGTAATGATAGTGGAATGAAATTACAAGCCAGTCATGATTGATTATAGCACTGGGAGTTATGTAGGTCCACAGCAATGATGGAGAGCAACATGAAAGATGAGTACCAGAGAACAGTAGCAGATCCAAAAACAAAAAAAAGAAAAGAGGAATAAAGCCTGTTTTGAGCAAAGGTAAAACTCAAAAACACTGAAAATTAAATGGGGACAAAATGAGTAAAATATATGACCATTAAGGAGTGTGTAGAATTCTGTTGCTAGTTTGACTGAACCTGAATTTTAGTTATTAATTGACATTTGAGTAACATGACTCATAAATTTAATAAACAAGAGTCTGTTTCACTGTTTATTCTTGGTGCTTTGGCCATTTCCAAGGACATGACAAAAGCTGTCCTCAGCTTGTTCTCTTTTCCTCAGCAGCACTTTGGAGCTGCGTTGGCAGGGTGATAGAAATCACACACCAAACACTCTGTCAAAGAGGACGGATCACACCCTGCAAACGGCATCTGTGGGAGGCTGGATAATGAGTATGCCATGTGTAAAGCCTTAATGTGTTTACATACGGCTAGATTAGAGACGGACCCAGTACTTGCCCCTGTGGTTTCTCAAAGATTCCCTGTGGGCCGCTTGAGTGATTAGCTACTCTGAGTTTTTTTTTCTTTTCAGTGGGAGTGTCTGGTGGGACTCTGCAGTGGATCAATAAGAGTTAAAATGATGAACTGTTGGTGGAAATTTCTTTATTTATCATTTTTTAAGTGTAACCCACTCATTCCCTCTTTATCTAATTGAGTCAGTTAGCTTTGATTAATACTCCCTGTACCCCCACGTATTGTTTCACATATCGTATTAGAGGCTTAACTCCATCTGACACTGTGAGGCAGTCAAGAGAAAGAGAGGCAGAATGGATTTAAGCGGCTCTACTGCTTCCACTCTCAGCTTTAAGACTCCTAGATCAAATCTGTCCCTATCATTTTACTCCTGAAGAGCAAACAGTTGTTTCAAGCACCGTCAGCAGTTAAGAGAATAGCCATTATTTATTTGCTGTGCAGCCAAAGAATTCATCTCAACGTGTGCTCACCTGGAATCTGTCTTTATTTGGCCTGCCACGCTCACCTCGCCCCGTTTCCTCGGCCGTTTGCTTGGTAATGATACTCCGGGGCAGCGTTCATCCACATCTGGGAGAGAAAGGAGGGGGTGGAGACGTGTAGCTAAGCAGGCAGCACTGTCTTCCCTCACTGTCTTTCTTTTAGAATATGTCGGCGTCATTGTGGTGATTAGCACTGAGAATGAGCTGCGTCTTTGTCCTTGATTTAACGCCAAATCTCCTTAGTAATGATGAATCTACTGGCAGAGAAAAGCAGAGGAAGAGTGGGTCCTCATTCCATACCGTTATCGCAGCACTGGTACCAGCAGGAGTCTTCTGTATCCGCGGTTGAGTGTTGACATGTAGTGAATGCTGTTTCTGAAACATGCCAATCTACTTGATTTACCATGGTGTGCTGCTGTTTGTAGAGCCGAGGAGCTTACATGTGGAGCGTTCCTGGGAGAGGAGATTGGCAGTGTGCTCTCGTTTGTTATTGATTTTTCTCTTGTTGGAATCCATGTTTGTTTTTCTTAAATAAACATGTGTAAGCAAAGAATCAGAGGTATGCATGGTATTCATTTTATTGACTGGGGCTGTTGTCATCCAGAGAAAAACTTGTTTCTGAACGAACTTACACCCACTGATTCAATCGATGGGTCGTTGAAGACAAAAGCATGCTATATGCAGCTGAAGGACGTCAGTGGAAGTGTCATCAGTCCGACAGAGTTCAAGAGGAAACCAGGGCCATGATTTACAGAAACAATGAGAGAAGAAAATATGCAGAATTTTTATTTTGAAACCTTTCAAACTAAGGTGCACTAAAAATGATCATATCTTGGCCTGAACTGAAGAAACTTCAAAATGGCAGAGAAAGAGATGAAGCAATAAGAAGAAATACTGAGTTTGATAATCACAGTCCAATCTGGTTCGTTGTTTTTATTTTTTTTTTTTCCATTTTCTATTAGAACAAATTCCTATGTGTGGCAATAAATTCAGAAGAGATAAATTGGGTAAACAATAATTAAATAATTTCAGTAAGACCCCCAAGGCACATTGAGCTGAACTTTTTCAATTTTCCCACAATATTTTAAACTTAGAAGAAGAAACTTTATGTCGCCAACATTTGAAAATGTAGGAAAATGTAAGACCCTCAGTCCCATCATCACAAAGCTGTGAGCTGCAGAAAACTGAAGCCTGAGAAAAGTCCCCTTAACCTGCTGACCAAAGTCTTTAACCAAATCACTGGAATGACCTGGAAAACACCAGGACCACCTCGTACAACCAAACTCGACTCAGGGCCCTAACACCCCTATAATTAGACCAAATCAAGGCATCACCCAGCAGAAATTAATTTATGAGAAGTGCTGGGAAGAAGCAAACCAAAACATATAAAACTAAAATGTTATTTGGCCATAAACAGAGACTACAGCTCTGTAAAAGATCCTTTTCGGAAAATCAAGTCCTGCAGGTACAGGCTCAGTGACCATCAGGGGCGGCTGGCCCGTAGTGGGCGATAGTGCATTGCCCTCCTTAATCCATGTGAAAAAAATGAAGAGAAAAGAGTTTATAGTGCCTTGATTGTTCCTGTCGAAGTCTTTATTGTTTAATCAGCAGCCCGACTATCGCTGCGATGTCACTGTCCACTGTCCAACCAGCGGCCCCGCCCCTTTGGGGCGAATTCAGTCAGACTCGAAAACGCCCCAGGCGCTCTCATAGACTTACATGGAGAGACTCTTTTTTTCAAGTTTTGGACCTCACAATGCATTTCTATGGGCTCAGGGAGGGCTTGCCCCAGCGTGATTACGTCACTCATGCCTGCTCGGTCGAGAGACGCACAGCGCGCGCATGTGAGAGATATGATTCTAAGTTAACGTGAGTGATTTATCAGTGGATTATCAGTATTTTCGGAGTAAATAGTGTACAAGTATTGCAAATAATAGCATTAGTTTAACTCTGGGGTGTTTCCTTGTTGTTCTTTTGCCTAATTTTTGCCGTTTATTTGCCGTTTTTGCCGTGTATTCGCCATATTTTTACCGTGTTTTGCCGTATATTCGCCGTTACGTGCACATGTTAACACACACACTAAAACCAAGGACGGTTATAAAAGCAAATTCCAGTTGAGGATCGATAAAAACTCCCTAAAAGAACAATAAAAGAGAGCATATTGAGAAATGACAGAGGGAGGAAGGGGGAGAAGCAGTGAACTGTGCAGAAAAATCCCTCCATGGATGTGAGGACAGCAAACTTGGACTCTGTCTTCATATGGACAGAAACTGCTTCAGAACTTATTGTCAATTAAAAACACCTGGACATGGTCTAATATAACAAACTGTAACATGGACACTAAATACAGTAGGCCAACAGAATGTTTGAGTGCATGCTAATATGTTTTTATCATCTCAAAAACATTTGTACATGTTCATTTACAATTTTTATAAATAGGAACCTGTTGAAAATTCATATCAGTTTTCTTTTCTTGTAATCACACACTTAGCATTTATTAGATAATTTTGCCAAATACTTGCCAGACTTGTTTACATTTATTTCTTATGAACATAGGATGAATAAAATTTGTCAAAAGGACATTTCCATGGACATTTAAGACATTTTTTGACAAAGAAAGACCAGGCTGCCTGCCTACAGTATTCAAAGAGTTATTTGGGACAACCTAATAAGTAAGTGTGTACTGTGGAACCAAATGTATAGCATTTTAGACATTAACTTGATTTAGCTTTACAAAAACATTGTACAGTATGTGCATGTTATGTCTGGTGTTGCCATCAACAGGGAAAACAAATCAAACAATGTAATTATAACACTGTAAAGTAAGCTATCTGACTTTTAAATTATTATTAGCTATTGAAGGGGTGATCGTAGCCAGTACATCTGTTGCCCCCCCTGAAAAAATTTTCAGGAGCTGCCACTGGTGACCATAGATCAGCTTTAGAGGCCGGTCGTCACAAAAAGAGCTGGCTTCAGAGGTGGACATAATCTGTCCTCACTGTGACACCCAATAGGTAGACACAGGAACTACTTCCTCACTTCCTTCCCTGAATATCAGGCTGTTCCAGATGAATACTATCCCCAAGTCACACACTCTCACAGTTTGAACATTCAGCTGATATTCAGGAATTCACAGATTTACGAGGACAAATGCAGAAGTGTGAAATAACTTTGGACAATCATAAAGTATGAAAGCATGTTCATGTAGTCATCAGTCTTCTGTTAACTAAAATCGATTTTCCAATTAAAAAAATATCTTGCAGAATAAAGCTATATTATTTTTGCATTTGCATAACTGCAAAGTTTTCATAGCTTTTAGAGCATGATGAAATAGATGTTTTATAAGGATGTTTACTGTGTTCTATAGAGCTTAATTTTACTGTTTATACTCAAGTCTCTTTTTGATGTTTTGGCATAAACTCATAATTAAATTTCCTCTTGAAAACGTGGTTGGAGATTATTAAATTCAATCTATAATGTAGTTTTGTCTGATGTGGATGTTATCATAGATGTTTGTTGTTCTCACCATTAAGTACAGATGAAGGAGATTTAAATGAGAGCTGTGCATCTTTATAGTCCCATGATTCAATACAGTTATGATGATTTATTTAACTATTTATTTTGATTCAATATCCTGATGCACCACAATACATAGTATCCTTGATTTTCCATGTATCTGCACCAGACTACATTTTAGATTAGCAGTCAGATTAATGTGAACACCCTTTATCAACTGCAGACGAACGTGTTTTTTATGTATGCCAAAATAAATGGATTTCATAGGTCTCATTTCATGTAGTTGTTTTTTTTCTTGCTCCAAATACTGTATCGCATCAGCAGCTTCTGCAGGATTGAACGATTGTTGACTGTCTCAGTATCTTGTGCATTGATTAAAAGATTATTTTTGACACCCCAATAGGGTTTCCATATGATGTTGAGCCTCTTGCTTGTTTGGGTGGAAAAAGGAACAGACCCCAGAGAGACTTAAACATTTCTGAAGTTCATTCTTAACCTTGGTGTACCCTAATGTTGAGGTGGCAAACTGGGCAACAGTAGAATTTTAAAATGGCACTTCAAACCAGATAGGTTTCGACCCTCTGCAATCGACTTTAGTCTCAGACAGACTTCTGAGTGAGTGCCAAGTCATATTTTTGCTTGTTGGTTTGTTTGTTTTATTGACAAGACTTGACAATGAAAGACAAAAGGCAAGATGAAGTGGAACAATACAAGTTTTTTCAGTGTTAAAGGACTGCAGGTCATATTGGCAGGCAGAAGATAAATACATGAATGAATAAAGACGGAAGGAAATATACATGGATATTTACCGGGGGGAAATCTTTGAATTTCATTTTGATTTTAAAGTAAATTTTTGTGAATTTTCAATGTTTGAAAAGAGCTTTGATTTTAGAAAATGTAACTGATATGAAAATAATTTCTGACTGTAGACTCGCTTATTAGATAGAAAAATGAAATAAGTCCAAGGTTCTTTCCAGTGAAATAATAATAAATTGAATAAATCATACGAAGCAAAAAAGTCTTAAAAATACATCAGAATCTGCTGATTCAACTTGAGGTATCAGCCATTTTCATGAATCTTGACTGCTGTAGCAAAGCAAAGTTCAGTTTTATTAGACAAGGAAGCTGAAGTGTACTGAGAGTTTAATTCACTGAATACAGATTTGTCCACTGCTGGAAGGTAATGAGAAAAGGTTCAAAATTGCACCTTGAAGGTGTGTTTAAAATGTTTTATTTGACCTTGGAATAGGTTTATGACTCCTGTTGTGATGGCAGTCTAGATGTACTTGAGGGTACTGATATCACAAGGTTGAGAATTTACTACCAATGCTTACCACCATAAGCCTTGTGAATTCATGATGTCAAACCCTTGAACAAGAATGTGGATACAATACGTATTGGGATACAGGGATGACAATATAATATTTTACGATTCATCCCAATACTCTAAACAGGGAGATATGATTTTTTGCAGATTTTTTTAAATTAGTTTTTGTAGTGTTTAAAGCTTTTAAACACCCAGGTTGTTGGAAATAGACAGCATGAAATTGAAATATTTAGGAAGAGACTTTTTATCCATCTTTGATTAAAATTTAAAGCAACAGTTACATGCCACTGCAGCCAAAATGGACTAAACATGAAACCAGGGTCAGATTTAGATGAAACAGAAACTCAGTAGGCACAAGGGGAACTTGGCAAGTTACACCTTTTAATTCAGGAGCTATAACAGTACTGCATTTCCTACTTCTGTTTCTAGATTGTCCATAGTTATTTCTCAGCCCTCCAAACAGCCTCATCAGAAAGCACACTGGGTTGTAACTCATGTTTGTCATTATTTTGTATTTATTTTTGATTAATGACCACAGATCATATACCTGAAACACAATAAAAAAGGAAACCGAATTACAATATAGGCAATATTTCTTTTAATAAACTGTCCAAAATAATGAAAAAACAGAAGCCTGTATGGTCGTTTACAATCATATTAAAGCCAGCGCAGATTTATTACATTGACTACATTACCCAGACTGCTTAGCGATAAACAGAGCATGCGCAAAGCGGCTGATAACTATCCATCGTAGTTGTGTACAAAGGTGATACAAACAAAAAACAAAAGCACAATGCAATGCCACGCAATGGGCCATTAACCAAACACCCATCACGGATTGCTACATGCTGAGAACTCAAGCCAAACATCAAACCCATACGGCTACCATCGGTAGATGTATCTTGTAGATGTAACATGGAAGTGTTAAGTGGCTAGGTTTTCCTAAGTGTTACTGAACCCACATGGTAATATCCTTTACAGAATTCTAATGGGGTTTTAATGCAGCATTCAATGTTGTTTTTTGGACCTTGCTGCCTATGTACAGAGAGTTCTTTGGGTTTTCTAAATATTTGGTGATCTCATGTACCGCAGGTGGTGACATCTCTGGACCCTTTGTGACTTTGAGAAACTTTGTTCTTAAATGGTTGGACTGTTCACTCAGTTGTTCATAAAGTGGTGAACATCACTCCATCCTTACTTGTGGACCACTGTGCCTCTTGAGGATGCAGCTTTTATGCCCAATCATGACACTCACCTGTTTCCAACTAACCCGTCCCCTCTGGAATGTTACAAACATCTGTTTTTTTTTCAGCATTGATCAACATTTTCAGTCTTTTGTTGCCCAAGTTCCAGCTCTTTTTGGATTGCATTTCAGGCACCAAATTCAAACTGAATATTTGCAAATAAATAAGAGAAGAAGTTTATCTGTTTGAACATTTGATATCTTGTATTTTTAGTGTTTTCAGTTGAATAAGGGTCGGAAATGTTTTGCAGTCTTTGTACTCTGTTTTAATTACGTTTTCCACAATGTCTCATCTTCATTTTTATTCAGGTTTACACCTCAGTTCTGTGGCCAAAACCTGCTTAAAAAGGATAAAGCCTCCACTTCCAGTAAAAGTAACACAGTTGGTTGACCATTGACTTTTTGGACATACTAGATCAGTTTTAAATTTGTTGACTAATTATGTTCTTCATAGTTTTCATCAACAACCTTTTTACCCTGACAAAAACTAGACAGTAGCTAGCTAATAAAAACAACTGCAAATGGACAAAATCAAAAACAAAATTAGCTGACATTTTCATCAACAAATACAAATTAGACTAAAATGTTTGACAGAGACTAAATCCAATCAGACCTAATTTTGTCATGTAGAAAGTTGGGGACAAAGAATATATACAATCACAGCTGCTTTGGTTTTGTGGAAAGGTTGGATGAGTTAAGAGAGACATTCAATCACAGCTACCTTAGCTTTGTGGTGGCAAAATAAGTTGTGTAGTGATCCAGTCAGAGCTTCTCTCTTTACAAATTGATATATTCATGTAGAGCAGGTTCACTGTTTGTTGTCAACTCTGGTATTGTAACTGAGATGCTCTGCCAGGTAGTCTAAATAAAAGTGACTGCATTTCACACAATTTTTAGTAGTTTTCACACGGTTAATTTTATACATTCAGACTTTGCTTGCATTCAAAAATGAGATATTAGAGGTTTCATTTTATCCAAGTGTAAAACATGACTTCAGAAATTCAAGGAAATGTTTAAAATGCTTTACTTTTTACACTTCATTTTTCAGTAAACTTAATTTAGAGTAGATTTTGCCGACTAAAATGTTGTGAAATTTCATCAACTATAACTGGACTAAAATTAAAACACTGTAGATGACCTAGTTATGAATAAAACTTAGATATGTTTAAGGCAAAATACAACAATTAAAACTAAATTAAAAACTGGAGTAGATGTGTTAATTCTGGTATGGTCTTAACTGATGGAGCCTCATCAGAGTCCAAGTTTGGCAGTTTGCTATAAAACGTGTAAGCAGGGAATCACATTTATGTACTTTTTCAGGTTATAGACACATAGAAGCGAGAGAGAAATCCAATCAGGGGCTGAGCTGGTCTCAAAATGGAGTCTCCCTCTCTGTAAGGTGGAGTCTAAATGAAGTTTTCTCTGCTGCCTCTCACATTTTAATGAGTTCAGTCGAGGTAACAGCCCTGGTACATAAGTTTCCGTCTTGTGCTGCCTGTCTCTTATTGTCTCCTTAATGGCACATTCAGCCTGGGTTATAATGTACGGGCAGCAGAAGCATTTGTAATCGGTGATTACACTGTCTCAGGTCAGGACGGCTCACTTCATTTGGAGTTAGATGTTGCACAGCACTAATGCAACCCCTCGAATGCCTTTGTTGCAGATGGGGTACTATAATAACAGAGCGGAGAGGGAGTCAGGAGCTCCATCCACTCAGAACTCTTATTGGTTCCTTTTTTATCCGAGTCCATTCAGCCGCTCTCTAAGGGATGTCAGGGCGTAGGAGTACATTTGGCTCTGTGCTTAGACTTTTATTGCAATGCAGAGATCTCTCCACAGCAGGAGAACAAAGAGGCTTCAACAGTAATGGAACAAAATAAAGTGGATAAATGTCTGTGATTTCTTTTACATATGGGAAGTGTTTCTGAACAAACTTTTGAATATTAATGGGTAGCGATCGGACCCTTGGATGGAACATCTCCTATTAATCAGGGACCGGAAAATTAGGGAGGAGGGTGTTTAATGGTGTGTACTTGTTGGATTGCCGTCTTGCATTAAGAGCTAATAATCTCCCTTAGACTCGCAGCAACAGCAACAGCAAACCCCCGCTCTCTCCTCCTCCGCCCCTCCTCCCCCTCCGCCTCCATCACTCCAGTTGTATTTATTATGGGCTGCAAGGCCACGGTGATGAGACGATCAATATTTCTGGGATGATGAGGGAGAACTCATGCAATATCTCTCTCCCTCTGTTCCTCCCTTGGCAGTGCTTCAGCAGGTAGAGAGATCAAAGCGGAGAGGACCTCTGAGATGCAGTTGGAGGAGAGACTGATGAAGTCCTCTGCGCCGCGTGTCCTCTAAACACACACACTCCATCACACTGTCCCATGTCCTTGCTGTGTCCTGATTAAAAAGTTTGACCTGCTGTATTTTATCTCTGATAGAATTAGTGTTATTGTAGCTTTTTCTACAGCACATCTAAACAGGAGTGGCTTCAGTCTGAATTTAGATTCAATTTCTTTTATGTATTTTTTTTGTGTGTCTGCGGGGACGAGGATTTTTGTAGGGCAGACAGCTTTCTTTGTTCAGGGGATCAATATGTGGAACTTTTCACCCTCACATCACATAATTGGAAATAAATTTGATCAATTCAGCTAAATTAAAAAGAGTTTCTGAAAAGTGATCGAAGTATTATCAGTGGTCGTCAAAGGCTTCTGTCATCTCGTCTGGTGATTAAAAACTCAGCACCAGTTTTTTGGGGTAAGATTTAGACTACAGTTGCAGGAAAAAGTATGTGAACCCTTTGGGATTACTTGGATTTCTGCTTAAATTGACCATAAAACATGTTCTAATCTTCATCAGATCGCATCACTTGACAAACACAGTCTGCTTAAGCTAATGCCACACAAAAAATATAAGTTGTCATGTTTTTATTGAATACAACATGTAAACATTCACAGTGCAGGGTGGAAAAAGTATGTGAACCTTTGGATTTAATCACTGGTTGACCCTCCTTTGGCAGCAATAACCTCAACCAAACCTTTCTTGTAGTTGAAGATCAGACCTGCACAACGGTCAGGAGGAGTTTTGGACCATTCCTCAGTACAAAACTGTTGCAGTTCAGCAATATTCCTTTGATGTCTGTTGTGAATTGCTCTTTTGAGGTCTCAGCATCTCAATCGGGTTGAGGTCAGAACTCTGACTTGGCCACTCCAGAAGACGTATTTTTTTCTGTGAAAGCCATTCCATTGTTGATTTACTTCTATGCTTTGGGCTATTGTCCTATTGCATCACCCATCCTCTGTTGAGCTTCCGTTGACAGACATATGCTGTGAAGTATTTCTGCAAAATGTCTTGATAAACTTGGGAATTCATTTTTCCGTTGATGACAGCAAACTGTCCTGGCCCTGAGGCAGCAAAGCAGCCCCAAACATAATGCTCCCTCCACCATACTTCACATATGGGAGGAGGCTTGATGTTGGTGTGCTGTGCCTTTTTTTCTCCCCACATAGCACTGTGTGTTCCTTCCAACCTACTCAAATTTGGTTTCATCTGTCCACAGAATATTTTGCCAGTAGTGCTGTGGAACATCCAGTTGCTCTTTCGCAAACTTCAAACATGCAGCAATGTTTTTTTTTGGACAGCAATGGCTTCCTCCATGGTGTCCTCCCATGAGCTCCATTCTTGCGTAATGTGTTACGTTTTGTAGATTTGTCAACAATAATGTTGGCATGTGCCAGGGATTTCTGTAAGTCTTCAGCTGACACTAGGATTCTTCTTCACCTCATTGAGCGCTCTGCGCTGTGCTCTCACGGTCATCTTTACAGGACCACCACACCTTGGCAGAGGAGCAACAGTGCTGAACTTTCTTCATTTGTAGACAATCTGTCTTTCCATGGACATCAGGGCTTCTAGAGATACTTTTGTAACCCTTTACAGCTTCATGCAAGTCAACAATTCTTGATCGTAGATCTTCTGAGAGCTCTTCTGTGCGAGGCATGGTTCACATCAGGCAATGCCTCTTGAGAACAGCAAACTCACAACTGGTGTGTGCTTTTTATAGGGCAGGGCAGCTTTAACCAACACTTTCTATCTCATCACATTGATTGGACCCCAGGTTGGCTGATTCCTGGCTCCAACTAGCTCTTGGAGAAGTAATTAGCCTAGGGATTCACATACTTTTTCCACCCTTTACTGTGGCTGCTTACATATTGTGTTGAATAAAAACATGAAAACTTATCATTTTTTGTGCTGTATTAGTTTAAGCAGACCGTGTTTGTCTAGTAATGTGACTTAGACAATTTAAGCAGAAATCCAAGTAATCCCAAAAGGTTCATATACTTTTTCCTGCTGCTGTATATTTTCCAATCGTAGAGATCTACTCAAAGCATTCAATTCATGTGTGCCAGGGGCTACAAAGAGATGGTAGAACAAGCCGTCATAATAGGGACAGAGTCCATTAAAGGGATATGCCAACTTTTATTTTCATGTGTTTGGTCACTCCCAACTCCATGGCAAGCAGATGCACACCATTCTTTAAGCTGTGCGTGCAGTAAGAAGGAGACAAGCAGAGCTCACCCACTGCTAATTAGCTTAGCACAAACACTGGGAGTCAATAGGTGACATTAGCCTGCCTCTGCCTACAGTCATCAAAGAAAGTGTTCAGTAACTCTTAACAGCCCTGTGTATGTGTTGTAACTCATATTTTCTACCATGTTATGTCACATTATCTATTCTCAGACTAAGATTAGCACATTTTTTAATTTTCGAAATAAATATAAACCACAGAGAGCATGCACAAAACCTCCACAGCGACCTTGTAAGTAGGTAAAAAAGAACACAAAGAACTGATTTAGACTTATTTAAGGGCATTTATTTTTGATGGTTCCCTTATCTGTCAGGAAGTCTACATGCATTGCACACATAGACTGTGAAAATAATTGGATGGAACCATGTGACATCAGCTGTTTGATTATCAATGGAGCCTTTGGGACATTGTTGATGCATCATAATAGGTGCTGTTCATGCTATGTCAACCAAATCTCAGTTCAACCAACCCACACTGACAAAGGCTGTGCTAAGATTGGATTTGAGACTGTCTGATGAATAGTGACTCCAAACCTATGGGTAGCCAAATCAGTCATATCCTTTATTTTAAAAACAGAATTCCTCAAATATATAAAAGTGGGAGTAGATAGGTATGTTATATATTGAGACCAGACTGTAAATATGTATATTTAGGCTTTAAAACTGCCCATTTCTGTGCACAGTATCCAAATTCTCAGTGTCTTCATGCAAATGCACTGGACCAAGGCCCAGTTATATATACACATTGAGACGTTCACAGTAATGCTGTGAGGCCATAACATCTGTGATGATTCCCGCTGCAAAAAGGCTTAGACTTACTTGCAGCACTCCTGTCTCCCACTGAGTCCTCATGCCCTCCCCCTTCCAGTACCAATCCTCTGTCAACACCTCTGTAGATGGAGCAAAGAGGAGGCCAACTTGTTTCCCTCATTCAGTCTCAATAATGTTCACAGTGTAGGTGAAACATCACAGGAGGGTAAATATTAAGCCTGAATTGGACTTCTCATAACATCTCCAGGGATCTTAGAGTCAGCCTGAAGTGGACTCCTGAGGAATTACAGCTTGTGGCACTTCTTTGTGGCCTCTTATTTCAGCCCTTGAGGCTGCCACCTGGTTGCACAAAGCAGTCAAACTCAAAAATGGTTGGTTTTATTTGATAGTTTAGCTTAGGTGACCCAGTACACATCCACTGTGGGAAAATCAATTTATCAATTGAGGCTATGGAAGATGGCAGTTTATGCTATTTAAGCTTGTCAAAGGACCTTCTTCCCAATGACCTTGCCAAGTAAGTGAGCAGCTGACCTATTGACTGTCAAAAATTTGAGAAAACGTACTGTTCTTCACATTTTGTACACACTTGACTTGAGTTACAAATGCATGAAATGCTAGTCCTTAATGTATTATTATATATTAAAACAGATTACAATATTTATCATTCTCTTTAAAGTCCAAAGTTTGTTGTTTCAGTGCTGCAGCCTCCCTCCTGTCCTCAGTGGCTTTAGTAAAGGCTTTGTATTTGATATCTTTGGTTTTTTAAATGTTTTATCAAATTGTTTGAATAAAGCAGTGCTCACTCCATGTTAAACTTTATTTTGCAGACTATGTTAGTTCAGCTGTCTAAATTAAAGTGATTCATTTTTGCATTTTGGGCCTGCAGTAAAATGTGTTTGACTCATTGAAACTGACAAAAACAGGGTGAGATGATCAGTATATAGTCTAATCCCTGATCATTTAAAAAATGCAAATATTGGCCCCAAACTGATATTTTTGATCAGTATCAGGACATGATGACAGCATGTTTACAGTATTGCTGTCTGTGGTTCAACTTTGTCAATGTTCCAAAGGTGTCCCATCGAACAGCTGACGTCACATAGTTTTGTCCAGTTTTCTCTATGTCCATAGTAAATACCAGTTAGAGGTTCAAACATCTGTTGAGACAGTGCAGCATCAAATATCAGGAGTGCCATTTGTTTGATGTCATTCACACAGGAAGTACTTACTTTTTTCAAACAGAATGTTGAAGTTGATATGAAAAATCAATTAGAAGAATTGTTGTTGGTAGAGTAATATATTTCCATTGTTTTGCTGAAGTCATTTACAACTTTTAATTGTTTTCTGCATTTGCAGTGTAGATCCTCTTGATATAAGTACATACCCAAGCTCCAATGACGTTGGGACATAGTGTTGGGACAAACCATAAATAAAAAACAAAATGCTTTGTTTTTATTTTATTATTATTATTTATTTATTTTTATTTTTTTCGCAAATATTCATTCATTTTGAATTTGATGCCTACAACACATTCCAAAAAATCTGGGACAGGGGCATGTTTACCACTGTGTTGCATTACAATCTCCTTTCAATAGCACTAAATATGTGTTAGTGAGCTGAAGATACTTAATTTTGAAGCTTAGTAGGAGGAATTCTTTCCCATCCTTGCTTGATAAATGACTTTGCTGTTGTTGTAACATGAGGAATGTGGCTTGGCATTTTCTTGGTTGAATAATCAAGGCAGAGGGTGCTTGAGTGGCAGCAAAGCCTGCATGTACCTTTCAGCATCAACTGTGTTTTCACAAATGTGCAAGTTACCGATGCCATGGGCACTAACACACCCCCATAACATTACAGATGCTGGCCTTTTGAACATTCAGTTTTATTTCTGTTTTCCAACTTAATTCAAGTTTGGGTTTGAATTTAATGTTAACATTGTTAAGCCTTTTATATTTCAAGTTCAGGTAAAACTTTCAAAAGAGTAGATCAGTGCAACAAATGGAAAAAAATTGACCTCTGAACCTAAGACATTTTTTGAAATCATGGACAATAAACCAGTGAACCAGTTCGTTTTAATTTAAAATAATCCTTGAACTAGCACACTTTGAAAGTGAACTTGCACCACACAGGGCTTATACAGATTGAATAGATATCCACAAGGTTAACCAAACATTAGCACTTCTTTGTGAAATGCAGCACCAATAACGACCATGACATTCAAACATCACCTCTCTGTTAAAGTTAAAT
The DNA here is from genome assembly GCA_036419115.1 of Scarus forsteni. Taxonomy (NCBI): domain Eukaryota; kingdom Metazoa; phylum Chordata; class Actinopteri; order Labriformes; family Labridae; genus Scarus; species Scarus forsteni. Next base: position 1,998,903 of record JAZDUH010000391.1, read on the forward strand.
ATTAAAACTTTCATGCAGGCAGGATTGATGTGATGATGTGTCATCACAGAGGCTGAGTTTTAGCTCAGTGCTGCTAAATCAACAGCTGAGTGTGTTACATAACAGCTTGTAGTTTGAGGTGTTTGTGGATATTTCCTCTCTCAGCTGCGTGTATTCTTACAGTAAAGGGGTCAATATGAGTTCAAGTTTTTCTCTGCAGCTGAGGCTGCACATGCTGTTATCGATGCTGTGTGTACTTGTTTGACATCAAAACCAAACGGAAACAGGACACTTTGAACAATATAGCATCTACACACATGTGGATATGGCAGTAATGTATACTGGCTTTTTCAACACCTGTCAGAGACCCCAATGGGCAGTGAAGGGACTTTGTCAGTGTGGCTTTTTCAGCATATCAAAGCTTTCACCAGCCCTTGGCCCCCAAGCTATACATGCTTTTTACAGCCCAGATTGGATATGGATGGCTTTTCATGTATTATCACTTAGCAGGTACTTGGTATGCTGGAGTCTCTGAGCAGAATGGACTACTACCTCCTTATATTTCATTTAGTATCAAAGAATGGAGGCTTGTCTGCAGTATTTACTATATGTCTGTGTATGTTTTTGATATGAAGTGAGGCCTTCAATGTAAAACATACACACACAGGGTCTGCTCTGATCCGAGGTTGCAGCAAATGGGAATAGCTGCCGAGTGATAACAGCACCTCCAGGAACGTCAGGATTGCTTTCTCTCTGTGGTTAGTGGCCCTCCGACGGCTGCTGCTACATTATAAATCATTTACACAGTCATTTTGGAATGCAATATCCTCCTCTAAATGCTGGCTTTTCTTCTCCATTGTTATTAGAGCGAAGACTGCAGCAGGCACACAAGGCTGAGGGGGACCCTAAGCCACAGAAATTGAAAATTGATCAGCCAGTGTGGGAAGGTGTTGTCACTGGGGCCAGTTCTCTACCCAGGGACTGTTGATTAGCATTTACAGAGCTGTCAGTGGAGGCCGCCTGTGGCTTCATCCTCATCTGGCTCTAGTTTATCCTCAAAAAGTAATCTGTTATAAGATTAAAAAGTAGAGAAATATGTTTAAAAGCCATCTTATTCCAAGGGGAGAAGAAGTGAAAATGCTGCAAGAGATTAAAGGCTCATTTGAGCTTTCTGCAGGATACACATACAGATATGTACAGAAACGTCTGTCCTAACTTGAGGTTTATTTGATCCGTATTTTTGTAAGCAGCGACAGTGCTGCGAGGGGTAGCCTACAGTTCAACCCAGACCAACAAATCACAACATGGATGAGTGCTTTTGAAAAATTGAGTAACTTTTTTGGTTAAAGTGTCAGAAGTTATAAACATATGAAGAAATTTTACTTGCTTGGGCACACAGACAGTATAGTTAGGCTGAGATCAAATGGAAGCTTAATGTTGAATGGATGGTAGCAAAGGAGAAGTCAAGGTCCAAGTGAGAACTCTTCATCTTGTAGATTATTGTTTTGGCATTAACCCAACCTAACACAAACACAGATATATGAGAAGTGACAGTTCTATTGCTAAAAATGAATCTATTTTGTGCACAGAGGTGCATAAAAGCTTGACTTAGGGGCTGGGCCATACAGATCCAAAAACATATCTTGATATTTTTTCACCAAAATGATTATTTTTTCTATATATGATACCATCATGGTCAGGGGACAATGTAGTGCCACCCCAAAAAGTGTTTCCTCTGTGTGGTTTGGTTTGGTTTAGTACAGAATTTGAAATGTTAAACCCTGATCTTGCTCGTGTCTCCACTGCCTGCCGTACACTCATCAGAGGGCAAGGGTGTCAGCCGGTGGATGGGTGTCATGCCATCTTTATCCAACTTGCTCTGTATTCCTTCCTCTCCAGCAATGGCACGGTACATGTGCCCCTCCATTGAGTATTGTCCCATGTGTGCATTTTTTCCTAAAAGTATGAGACACACTGGTATCCACAGATGAATTAAACATGGTGCAGTGGGTTTAGATGCCATTGCATGGGGAATGATTATTGTTCTTGAGACAAATCAACGGTCAGTAGCATTTCTAGCACAACCATGTGCGTTCAGCTGGATGAGCTTGAGAGAGAACATAAGGGTGCCAAACTGGTGGGACAGCACAGATCAGTTATTAGGATTACTCTCCCTGTGTTTGACAGTTAAAATGCCAATAAACACGTAATGAGCCAGACTGAACCAGACAGCTATGTAGAAACAGCTAATATCTGCCAGGCCACAACAATGGATTCTCAAAAGTCATAAACTACGATACCATACCATCTTCCTCTGCGGTCAGGTCGCGGGGGGCAGCAACCTAAGCAGGGAAGCCTAGACTTCCCTTTCCCCAGCCTCTTTGTCCAGCTCTTCCTGGGAGATTTAGTCCCTCCAGCATGTCCTCGGTCTTCCCCGGGGCTGCCTACCGATGGGACATGCCTGGGAGGCGTCCGGGAGGCATCGTAATTAGAGACCTGAGCCACATCATCTCCTAAACTAATTGATTTTTTTTTTCTTGCGGGAGGCTTCAGTCCACTATTTTGGATTTTGATACAATTCAATGTTGCCCTTTGCAACTGTTCAACATTTGTGTTAGTGGTTAAAGTAGAAATGCTCAAAAATTGAGCGCTAAACAACACACACATCTATCTATCTATCTATCTATCTATCTATCTATCTATCTATCTATCTATCTATCTATCTATCTGTCTATCTGTCTATCTGTCTATCTGTCTGTCTGTCTATCTGTCTGTCTGTCTGTCTGTCTGTCTGTCTATCTATCTATCTATTTTTATACCATGAGTTGAAGAACATGAAAATGCTGGAACTCTGTGTGTCACCCAGCCTCAGTAAAACTTCATTTTTCTGCTGGTATGTTTAAGTGCTGGGAAGCTTTTTTTTTTTTTGCCCCTGTGTCTGTATTTCACAGGAGCTTCACTAGTAAATCTGCCTTCTGTGAAATCATTGTCACATTTTCTTGCTGTTATTATTGCTCCCTCCAACACATGCTCCAAAATCCGTCTTTCTCATTTTAAAAAACATGGTGATGGGAGACCAAATCCTCGCTTTCTCTAAAAACACATTCAGAAGTCAATCTGAAGTTATTATGTCGTTCTAGTGTGAGTAAGTGATGCCGACCAAACTTACTGCCTTTTAATACAACATTTCTTCTATGCTGATATTTTCTCTTCCCTGAGTAAAGAGGGAACTTTAATACCATTTAAACTTGATTTTTTTTTTTTTAACTCAGACTGCTGAAAACTTTTCGTAGCGACTGATAATCTTTCAAATGCATGTTTTCATAGAATGAGGACAGTAGATTAGGTCCCCTGTCATTACACTGGATGTAAGTATGGAAGGGATTTTAAAAGACCAGCAGGAAGAAAGATAAGCACAGCAAGCAAAACAGTGTCAGAATTAGAGCCTTCTGCCTTTCTCTCTTTCTTCCTTATTTTTCTGCGCTCTCTCTTTCAGGAATAATCAGAGCATGGCCAACAGGGGCCTGGGACCACCCATGGGCCACCCTAAAAAATCTTTAATTGGCCATGAGCCTGATCAGAGGCATGGCTAATGTGAAAATCAACCACTTGGTCAGGGTTTCAAATGTTTGATAATGACCGTCTGTTACAAATGCGTAACCTTTTGTTGGAGGGGCTACCATGGTGCAGGGGTTAGCTTCATCTCAGGAAGGTTGCTAGTTCAGTGCTGCTAAGAACCTGTGAAGTTTGTGTATTCCCCCATTTATGAGCAAGTTCTTTGTTCATTTTCCAGCTTCCAGACCAAAGACGTATTTGTTGGATTATATGTGACTCCAAATTGCCCTTAATGTAAATATGGGAAAGACTGGTAGTTTGTCTCTATTTGTCAGCCCTTTGATTGACTAGCCACAAATCCAGGATATTCCCTGCCCTTAGCCTAATGCCAGCTGGGACAGGCAGGTTAGGTTTGACATCCATCGTTTCTGTTGACCTGTCTGCAACACAAGCAACACTTAACACTACTGTTAACACTACTGCATTTATAGATGTTCACGTGTGGTGAAGCTTAAGGGCACTGGAGGGATGGGACACTAGCCCCTTTCAGGTGCACCACCAACTGCCCCAGAAAGTTAGCCTACATATCCAAAGCCACCAATCCAACCCCAGGCATGTTTCATGCTGGAAACAGCCATGCTTCAGTCCCCAAAACACAAAATGGTATAAACAGTCTGGATAATTGATGGATGGATTAGTTGGATGTTTCTTGTTTTATGTGTTACATCCAACAACAAATTTTTTCAAAAAGTAATGACTGTATTTTGGTAATATGCTCAGGTAATGTTGGTCATAACATAAAGAAGAAGAAATAAGATTTTGGTGATGATCTCAATCTGTGTGAAGATCCAGGAATTTTAAAAATGTGTTCCTATTGTGACACATTGGAGCAGTTTTCTACGTTTTCATTAATTGTTAAATGAGCTCCCAATAGATTTTCATGACATCTTCAGGGAATGTTGGTTATGGCACAAGGGAGAAATGTTTAGATTTTGGTGGTGATATGACTCCAGATCTGAATGTAGAAATTTTTCCAGCGACTTGTTAGCAGTTTCAAGATAGGACAGTTTTCCAAATGTTTGACTGTAACATGCTTGGCAGTAAAGTAAATGCCTCGGTTGGGGTATGAACACTTTGGTTAGTTTATCTATTTGTAATCTCTTCTAAAATGTACCTCAATTTCTTTTTGGAGTCCTTAACAGAAAATTTTAATGGACCCTAAGCACATCTGTGTGCTTGTGTATATGTGGGAATGTTATTTCTGTATTAAACCATTTTCAGGCAGGTTTAAGGAGCTTGACTTTAGCATTTTCAAACAGTACAAAACTGCTCACAACCCCCAGTTTATGAACACCTCAAAGATGAATCCACTCAGGTTTTTTACACACACCTGAGCTGTTGCAGCCACTCTTTAATCATTAATGTAATTAGTCTCCTTTGAAACACAACATAATTACCTCTGATAGTTAATGCCAGCTTCTTTACTTGTCTTATCAGCATTATTAGGCACATCTTGACAAGTTGCCCAACAGCTTACTGTAAAATTCAATTCCGAGGCTAGGTTCTTGAATATGTGGATTGATGATCGCACTAAGAGCTCTGTCATGTTTATGTGAGCTGCTTTATGTCATGGCAGAGTAAGACTCCACAAGTCAATAAAAATGACAAAGTAAAAGTGGGAGCAAACTGGTGTGCTGTCAGGGACATATCATTAATTTTCCCATCTCCTTCTTCTCTTTCTTCTCTTGCAGCACGGGATAAAGGACCTAACTAGGACGCTGAATAAGGACCTCACTGCGGAGAGGGATTTCTGCTTGTGTCTTCTAGCCTGTAGGTCGGCAGGCTCCACTATCCCAGCTGATGACCGTCCCTTGGGCATTTGGACTGCAGGGCTGAGCGGGAGGCCTGCGTGTGTGCGTGTGTGTTTTTGCTGAGGGGGTGGGAAAGCCCCGGCGTGTATGTTGGTCACTTGCAGTCGCACACGCTCACAAGGACCATGTGGATTACCCCGAGGAGAAGCCGCCTCCCCTCGCAGCAGAACTGGCACGGCGCCCACAGCTGCACCGACTTGGCCGTGTCCTTGTGGGTATTAAGCTTTTGTTGGTGCTTTGTGGCTGTCAAAGGTCAGAACTACCACCCCACTGTGAACACGCAGTACGGGAAGCTCCGAGGAGTTAGGGTGCCCCTGCCTAGCGAGATCCTGGGCCCAGTGGATCAGTATCTCGGGGTTCCTTACGCCGCTTCCCCGGTGGGAGAGAAGCGCTTCATGCCCCCAGAGCCTCCCTCCTCCTGGTCAGGGATCAAGAACGCCACTCACTTTGCTCCCGTGTGCCCACAAAATATTCACAACGCCGTGCCGGAGATCATGATGCCAATATGGTTCACCTTCAACCTGGATATAGTTACCACATACATACAGGATCAACACGAGGATTGTCTCTATCTAAACATCTATGTTCCCACGGAGGATGGTGAGTTTGTGGAGTAAACAGGAAATCAAACCTTTTCTTCTTTCCTGTCTCTGCTTCTCTCTCTCTTTCTTAAATCTTCTATCACCTCTGTAATTTTTTGCGCGGAGCATGACCTGTTGTCTGGCGCATGCTGTGTCCCGTGTCCATTATCTCAACCTCCCATTTTGACTTGATCTTCCATTTAGTCTTTTCATCAACTCTCCCCTTCCATGCCACTGTTAGAGGTTCCTCTTTTGATGACTAAATGATCTATTATTGATTACAATAAATTAGGCAAAAAGAAACCAAATCAGACAAGGAGCATATTGGAAATACTCGGTGCACCTTCCTACCGTCACTGTCTTGACTGTTCTGGGATATTAGCCATTAGTGATTAGCAGCCTGCCTCATAAGTGAATGATCTACTACTTGTAGGGTTGGTGAAATATTCTGTCTGGTACACGAGAGGCCTGTGGCATCAGCCTGACCTATGTAAGACCCTTTACTCTCCTTTTTTTGATCCAGTTTGTCCTTACATGAAGCTAAGAAACAAGAGCAGGCTTTGTGTGAAAGGCAAACAGATTGGGCTCCACTATAATGAAAATATCACAAGTTATAGATTTGGAGATATTGACTTTTGTGAATGACTTTATTATTCCAGCACTTGAAGGAGACCCACACAGGAAAAGGGCTTGAAATGTTAAGTGCTCTGAGGCTCAAACGGGCAATGTCAAATAACTCCTTCATAAATCAGATTGCAAAACTTTGCAAAGCGAGCCTCGCTGCCTTCTGTGTGGCTGTAATGGGTCTTAAATAGAAGTGCATGTGAATATGGGCTTCCTGTGTCCCAGGATGCAGCAAATTCATTCCACCATTTTGGAATATTTCTGCAGCAACACCCCAGTTACTTTCTCAACAGGTCCTCTGTTGTTCTTGTTGTTGAGGGGAGGGCGGGTGGAGGAGGAGGAGGAGGAGGAGGTGGAAAAGAGGGTGAAGAGGCGGGGGTTTGACTCAAGTCTTGAGCTGTTGCATGTCACATGGGGTCTTTTTTTCCAGAGCTCGCTGTTATTTTGTAGTTTTTCCATTCATTTTACAGTCAAAAGAATATCCAAGGAATGTGCCAGGAAACCCAACAAGAAAATGTGTAGAAAAGGAGGTATGTAAAAAAAAAAAATGTAACCAAACAAAACAAACAGAGAGAGAGAGAGAAAAGCCAACACTGCGAGCGAGAGAGGATTTGAGAGAGTGAAAGAGAGGAGAGTGATGGGTGCGTCATCCCAAAGCTGCCGATTTCACCGCCTATCAGCTCCAGAATCAAAGTGATAACTGGGATGAACGTGGGACCGGTGACTCAGATCAACCTTGACATGAGTGTGAAAGATGAGTGAGTGTTTTATGTGTTGCATGTGTGTGAGTGTGAATGTGTGTGGGATGAAACCTGGTTTGACTATGAGTGTGCGCCAGGGGGTATAATGTTTGAATAAATGATTATGCTTTGTAGGGCTGAATGATATTTTGAAGATCTTATACTGTAATGCTTTTTCTTCCTGAAATGTTTACTGTTTTTATTTTTTTTTAAAAACAACTCAAATCTTTATTACTGCTGCTACTACTTCCAATGACTGGGCCCTGTTTACATAATGCATTACCATGGAGAATCCTCAATTTCAGGCATTTTGATACTGAACATTACATTCTATTTGTTGTTATATACTATTATTATTTTTCTATTTATGAACCTGGTGTTAGGAATGTGAGGAACATTTTTTCCACTTTTCTTGGGTTTTCTCTTGTGTTTTATAAATTACCTTGGACTGCTTTTCATGTCAAAAGTAATTGCAGCTTCTTCTATTTCTGTATGAAACCAGTCCCTGCTCTTTTAGAGCTGTATTCTCTCTTTTAGATTTACACTTCAGGTTAGAGTTAGCTTGTATGGTACATGTTTTTCTTTTTTGGACCCAGAGGCTTTTCCGTAACACTGGCATCTCTAGTTAACAAAGACACAACTTAATAAGGGTGGGAGAAAAAATCAATAAGTACTGGGATTTTTTGTTTGACGATTTTTAAATCGATTTTTTTTGTTCAAAAATTGTTTTTTTTCCAAATTTAATGCCTCAAATTAGTCTGTATTAAAAAGCCGCTTTTAAATACAATCCAGACTTTTGAAGAGAGAGCTGGTTAAAATATATTGCTGAATAAATCCTAAAAATGGACTCACATGTGATGTGTATTTTTCCTGATATAGTCTGTCGGCATCATCGTTGTTCATCTTTTTCGCTGGTGTTAAAAAAGCTAACTAAAGATTGTAAAAATCAACAATATCGTAGAATCGCAATTTAAATTGAATTGGCACCAAAAAAATAGTAAAAAATCAAATCTGGAGAAAAGCATATCGTCCCAGCCCTACAACTTATCCTGTTTGAAGTCAGGATTTAAAGTAGAGATTGAGGCAACAGGTTGCAGATCTGTAACTGGTTTATCATCATTACAGCAGAGGCTCAGCAGACAAAAGTATGCCACAGTGTAACTTTATTTTTGGTTTATGGTGGATCACCATAAATCTGTTTCAAGTGCCTGAAATGGATGTTAATCCATGTTAAAGCATTGGATTGGCAGGGTCTGGCACATACAGAGGAGACATCATGCCAAGGTAAACTCAAACAAACATTTGGCTTGAAATTGTGTAACTTATGGCCTTTGTCATAAACTGTTTCTAATTATCTATGAAGGTGTATTTAGTATTCAAGGTCAGACCCTTAAGTGTATCTGCACATAAAGCAAAATGTCAGTGTTGCTGAGTGTGACTCACACTCCACTTCACCATTTGCCATGCTGGTGGAGTCCAAGTAAACAATTCTCAGCACATCTCTGTTAACAACCTGGTCGTCATCGTTGTGCCAGTTCTCTATTTTCAAATCTTTGAAATACCATCAGCTTTGAGTGTCACGCTTGTGTTACAGTTTAACGAGTGACCGTGTTAATGCGAGCTTAAGGGCGTACTTACACTCGGTTCAGTTGCCCTAAATCGTGCTCAAGCATGATTGTCCTTTCCTCTTCAGAGCGGGGCCTGAACGTGTCATTTTAGTTGTTATACAATTCAAACAGCTGACAACAAGCATGCAAGTAACACACAGAGAATATTACTTAAACTGTGCTGATTCTGTGCCTTGATTTAAGTCATTTTGATTTGATGCAGCTCTCTGACACTCTAACACTGGTTAAAATTATTGCAAGGACTAGAGTGTGATAGACATATGGTTCTGTCAGTTTGCCCCATGCTGTTTTCTGTAATGTGGGCGACCAGGGTTCAAATCCAGCGTGTAGCATCTTAGCCCCATGTCCTGTTCCTACTCTCTTGCCCTTACCTTTGACATGTTCTTCCTTTTTTCTGATCTGATAAAGGCCTACAACCCCACAAAAAATGCCAAAAATATTTACAATACACATAAAGAGAAACCTAGAAAATACTTTTTTGCACACTGTCACTTTCCAAACCTGGGCACCAGTGTGAGCTTAAGCTGGAGATATACTTGCAGTTCATCTGTTTTCACGTTTGTATAAATTGCGATCATGAATGTTTTTTTATAGACTTTCCTAGACACTTGTTGCTGGACCACTACCTGTTTTGTTAGAAGTAATTTGAAATCATACTGTGGTAGTAATTTGTAGAGCAAAAATAAAAAAAAAAGAACTGCTCTGAGTCCAATATTTTCAGAAAGGTCGCTGATCCAAATGTGGAAAACTGCTCTATCTAACACTGTTAACAAATCCTTGAAAAAACTCCAGGATCCACATCCATATTCTGATCACCACACCACCGAAATCTTTTGACTCCCCAACTGCACCTTGACCAACATTCCCTAAAAAATATCATCCAAATCTTTTAAGTACTTATTAGCAGAAATGTGGAACCAACATCCCTTTAACATTTTATCAAAATAAGTGCAGAACTTTTAGTTATTTTGCTAACAGAAACATGGACAAACATACAAATGCCAGAAAACAGAATTTCCTTGGCAGAAGTTATAAACACCAATTATCAAGGTCATCATTAAATATTTGTTTGCATTGATGACCAGTGGTCAGACTCAGGATAGTCTGCAGTTCATTTCTGTTATATTCAAATAGATAACTTGGTTTAGTCAGTGACCATGTTACCTGACAATTTATGGCCAATTTTGCTTATGGATGTAGTTAATGCACCAGCAGAAACAGAGGGTCTACTCTCTAATACTTAATATATATAGTGTTTTTAAGCTATGTATAAAAACAACTATTCAGTGGTTTCTATGTAAGAAAATTCCGTCAAAGAAACCAAGCAATCAGAAATGCACAAACAAATTCAACCATGGTGTCAACTCATGTATGATTTAAAGTCACCAATTTACACCATCATTAAGGTAATAAACCAAAATCATTTTCCACTTTAGATGGTGATGATTGTTGAGATAACTTTTCAGTTTGTCTTTTAAACTTTCCAATGGAGATGTTTCTGCTGCTGCGTTGACTCCGTCATCTTTCCCCTGCCTCAACACTGATCCTACCAATCAGGTGTAGACTGCAACCATACAACTATAACAGCAAGTATATCTCCAGAACTATTCATGCGTGGGATACAGGGACCCAGTCTGTGGTCAGCCTTCCTCTGGTGGTAAACCCATCAGTTTCATTGAAGAGAAATGAAGAAACCAGTAAAATGCAGTCCTATCTTCCATTAAGCAGCACAAAGTGTCTTCATGATGTGGTTTGGATCATGTAGTTGACATAACACCTTCGATGACTAGCAGTGATGCCCATATTACAGTATTGATGGTAAATGAAATATCATTCAGCCCTGTAACTTCATAAGGCAATACAACTTTATGTATGCATTTTATTCCATTTTTGTGCAGATTGTTCTTGTGTAAATTGTTTTATTTGATCACAGCTGTTGATTAAATCAGAAGCATGAGTAATACCCAAGCATAAAACTTGCAGACTCTCTATGCAGAGAAGTTAAGTCTTGATTCAGACAGCTCTGACAGCACCTGAGAGGCCCACTTATTGGAAATATTTGTCAAATGCGACACCTGAAAGCGCCTGAGCCTCAGACGTTGATTAAATTTGCACTAAAAAGTGGAGGGCCGCCTATCTCTCTCTCCCTTAAATGTTTTATTCACAATTGTTCCAATGGAGGAGGGTTGGGGCATTTTATTGGCATGACAGCTTTCCATGTGGTAAATGTTTAAAAACCTGCAGCCATAGAGAAAACACAGTCCAATTTCATTAGCCTGAGCTAAAGCCTCATAACAGAGGGCAAATTTTTTATCCAAACACGCCTCAAGGCACTGAGGGACCTTGCGAGTAGCCTCCAGACCGATCCTGAGCATATCTCAGCGTGCAGTGGAGAAGCAGTTTGAGCTGGGAGACCTCAGCCGATGATTTCCACGGAGGCAGCAGGCAGCTATTGGCCTCACTCTGCGTGCCCCTGCATTGGGCGTTTGGTAAACCAATTTTGTTGGAGACAGACTGGCCCTCCAGGCACTTCTGCTTCTGAATTAGTCCCAGTTGTGAAATACACACAGAAATATCTCTTTAATATTCCCCCTTCCACTTGGAATTTTTCAATTATCTCCCCCATGTTTGGTAATGAGAAAATGGTTTATCATAAGTCTCATATGTTGGTTTTGTGACACATTATTGTGCAGAAAAATGATTGTTGCATACTATAAACACAAAGGTTGTAATTTTCAGACTGGCTGCCTCTTTTTATTTCAATTGCACTGCTTCTGCTAATCTTGGCTTATGTTGAATTAGCTGTGCAAATGAAGCATAATTTATCCGTCTTAGGCAATGTAGAAAGCAACCTCTGAAGCATACTTTGGATACGCTTAAATGTTTCCAAAAGGGAGTTAAAAGTCATGTTTGACAGATTCTGAGTGAGCTGGGAGACCATTTAACAGTTCATCAGCTCCCTCATTAAAGATTCTAATAAGTGTTGTTTCATTTTTTTAGATCTGTGCTATGAAACTCTAAAGCTAATAGGATAATATGGGCTCAAGCTCTCAAAGAGAATTGTATAATTCAGGAGGGTCATACACACTGAGCATATTCAGTTATAATGGCACCATAGAACCAATATTAAAATCTGTGTCTCTATAAATGTTCTTCCTCTGGAGAGACAAAAACAGTGACTAATTTTCAGAAAGTGTGGGATTTAACTCATGATGAAATGGTAGTTTGATTGTTGCTAGGCAGCAGTATACAGCTCTGTCACAGGCAGAGTAAAGAGTCATCTTACTTTGCTGGAAGCACCTTTGTTGCATTTGTAATACCTATCAAGTGAGGAAAAATACATCAGCCATCATCCCCCCATGAAATAAATCACACACGAACCTTAAGTGAGATTCTTCTGTTTTATGAGACAAGAAGGGAGGATGTGATGATTTGTGCAGCATGGCGACAAAATAAAACACAATCCGTGAGTAAAGAAGAGTTGTGAGGCTAGTATGGAGGCTCTGGAGTGCAAAATACAACAACAATTTGAAAGTACAGGATCAAATAAAAAAAGAACAATTAATAAGTGGAAAAAAGCATGACAAGCTAGAGATTGCAACCACAAATCAAAAAATTTAGATGTAGAAAAAAAAGAGGCGAACAACCACAATAAAGGAAATTGACAAATTCAGTAACAGCACAACATATAGCAAATAAAGCAAAAAAAATGAAAATAAATGGAGCTTACAACTACAACAATTAAAGAAACCACAAATAAAATAATATTAGTGTAGAAATAAAAAAGACACCCACAATAAAGAAATAGGCAAAATCAATAACAGAACAACATAAAGTATATAAAGCAAGAAAACCAAAAATAAATGGAGCTTATTACAACAACAACAAATAAAGAAACCACAAATGAAAAAATAGTGTAGTAATTAAAAAAAATACCCACAATTAGGACATTGGCAAAATCAGTAACAGAACAAGGCATAGTAAATAAAGCAAGAAAACAAAAATAAATGGAGCTTACAACAACAACAAATAAAGAAACCACAAATGAAAAAATAATGTAGTAATAAAAAAGACACCCACAATGAGGAAACTGGCAAAATCAGTAACAGAACAACGCATAGTAAATAAAGCAAGAAAACAAAAAATAAATGGAGCTTACAGCGTACAACAACAAATAAAGAAAACACAAATGAAAAAATATTAGTGTAGAAATAAAGGACACCCACAATTAGGAAACTGGCAAAATCAGTAACAGAACAACGTAGAGTAAATAAAGCAAGAATATAAAAAAAATAAATAAAAGGAGCTTACAATGTACAACAACAAATAAAGAAACCACAAGTGAAAAAATATTAGTGTAAAAATAAAAAAGACACCTACAATAAAGAAATTGGCAAAATCAATAACAGAACAGCTTATAGTAAATAAAGCAAGAAAATCAAAAATACAAGGAGCTTACAATGTACAACAACAAATAAGGAAACCACAAATGAAAAGCATCAGCTACTTTAATAGAAAGCAACTCAAGCAGGGTGCACACATCAGGATTTTCTAAATCTGAAGAGATTATTTATCTGCTGAAAAAGGGAATGGTGGTGGTCTTTTTTGTAGTGGTTGACTGTTTTTGACAGAAAATCAGGAACTAAACACAAGAAAATACTGTGAAAAATTCAGTGTGAACATGTGGTCCTTTCATCGGCCCTCTGTTTGTTTGGCCCACCAAACTTTATGTTTATGCTTCTTTTTATTCCACCTGCTTCCTTGCTCCTCGGTCAGCTCACTTCTTGATTGGCTGAAATCAATTCCACACTACAATTCACAGAGTGAGAGGCTTTTCCCACTCACATGAAGATTTTTGGTCGTAAATATTGAACAAGCTTAGTATTTAAAATCGTTGACCCTGACCCTTTTCTGAGCCAATTATCAGGACAAATTCACTCTTAACACACCTCAGACCTCAGGATAATCTTACAAGTTAATTTTATAAGACATAAGATAATCGGGCATTTGCTGTAGGGGAAAAGTGTGGAGAAAAACAGTCCATACACATTATCTTTATGTGTGCACCCCACTTTAGAAAAAATCAACTATAAAACTAAAAAGAACTACTGTTAAAAAAAAAGAACAATTTTATCTTTCGTTTTTTGACATATGTTTTTCGTTTTTAATGTTGATGTGTTTTTTTATGTTGTTGTGTTTGCTTGTTTTAGGTGTTTTTGATCTTTCTGTACTTTTTTCGTTGTGTTTTTTTGTTGTAATTGTGTTTTTTACGGTGTTATCTAAGTTTTTACTGTGTTTTATAAGTTGCATAATTAATCTGTTTTCTTTTATATTCTTTTTACCATTTGTGTTTTCTGTTTCCCTAATTTTTTTTTTTTTAAATTTCTTTAATGTTGAGTGTTTTTGATCTTTTTTTGATCTTTTTCTTTTCTCTGTTTTAATTTAAAATTTTGTTTTAAGATTTGATCTTGTGTTTTTGTACTTTCTTGTGTTTCCATCCATTTAATGTTTTATGCTCTCTTATATGATGTTAATTTTACATTTATATTCTTTCCTTTTTTGATTTTGATCCTGGTTGTGCACTTTTGTTTTGTTATTTTTTGGTTTTATTTTTGAATTTTTTAGATTTTATTTTCTTTCTTCTACATTTTTTTGAAACTTTTTTATATTTTGTGTTTTCTTATATGTTGTTTTTTGTTTTCCCTTTTGGAGTTTTTTTTTTTTTTTAAACATTTGGTTGTGTTTATGCTTTGTATTTTTTTGTGTTTTCTGAAATCTTTTCTTCGTGCTTAATATATTTTTTTCTGTTTTCCAATTTGATGGTTATTTGTGTGTCTTTCCTCATTTGAGTTTCTGTATTTATTTTTGTTTGTGTCTATAATTTTTGTTTGCTTCTCAAGTTTTTGTTTGTGTTTATAATTTGTTGCAGTATTTTGATTTTTTTTTCAAGCTAAACACTTGCTTTGTTGGCTGTTTTTTGTCCTTGTGCCATGAGCCCTAAGCAACCTCACTTTAAAAAACCTGAACTATCCCTTTAAAAAGATGTTACGCAGACTCATAACCAAGTTGTAGTTACTTCCCTTTATGATTATATACAGTTTGGTATTAGAAAAATGCTTATGCAACTTATTTTTGGACAGCTAAGCCAACAGGTTGTTTTTTATTTTGTGAACAAATGATTTCATTTTCACACTGACTAAAATGTTATTTAGATAATAGTTCTTTGAACGGCTACTGTAGACCCACATGTCCAAGATGTCAGAATACGTACAAACAAGGTCACATGGAGGTGGTCAAATGTGCGAGCTCAGCGTTTAGCCTTACCAACTGCTCCCCCTCTGATCTACCTCTATAGCACACTCTCACACATGTGCACACACCAGCACACAGAGCGGAGATTCAAGGCGTTGGAGCCTCGGTTCTCGCACTCAGTCATTTTCTCTGCTCTGAGTCGGAGTGAATGAAGTGAAGAGGGGGGTAATGATGTGCAGGGACACAGCAGAGCACTATACAGACTCAGAGAGCTAGATTGGCTGGAGATGGGTCAATTTTGTGAGGACAAACCCTGATGAGGTCAATCTTTATCTTTAGGAGAGGGTTTACATTGTTAAATTGATTGACAATCTTTAAAAGAGGTGTGTAAAATCACACCCTTTTGACTGAGACCCTCATCTAGGCTGTGTTCTGATGATACGGTGCACTCAGTGTTCTTCGTGCTGCCTGTTTATACAATATGCACATCATTTTCTACAAGGCTTTACAGCACTTCTCTTTCACCGCTTGTAGCTGGCTTGTAAAACCCGTCCTCAGAGTCCTTCACACGGGTCTCTCTGAATAAAACAGCCTCTGAGAGCGCTCTGAGATCAACCTTCCTGATTCCTAAATTCATCCCTCATCATGAGTCTATTTGAGATAAGTGCAGGGAAATCTGTTATACATTTTGGCTTGATTTGGACCACTCGACTATCATTCTTATGCAGCCCTCACAGGCAGCAGGCTGCCATGTGTTGCACAGCCTGGTGCCAGTACTGAGCAGCTGATGGGTTGCCAAACCTGTAGATTAACTACCCCAGCAGAAACATTGGACATATTTTCCTCCTACCAGATGACCTCCAGATGCTGGAGAGCTGTTGAAAACTGCAAAAGAGCCTCAATCCCGGTTAGACTGTGTCTGGGCCTTAGCAGACAGTAACACACCATGCTAATCCCGTTGGTTGGCCGACTCAACCCTGCCTCGGGGAGGGAGGGGCATCTCCCCGAGTGCTGCCGAGGAAATCTGTTCACCAAGCAGACAGCACAAAAACTTTCCAAGAAGACAAGAACAAATATTGGCGAGCGCGGTTTGGAAGCAGAGCAGATGCCCATTTTTTGTCTTTGCAGAAAATCATTTGAATAATCATCCAATGATCATCTATCAGCGACTGTTGATGACCCCAGTGAGCGAAGGCTGTGAGCAGCCAGCAGCAGATTCAGCCACACTGACTTGAGATGCAAGACGCGACCTAAGCAGGAAGTTCCCATTCAGAGGCCTCCTGCTGCAGAGCTGTCCAGCCTCCACAGTCAATCCAAGCTCAGTATCACTGTTCTGTTCTTTGTTTACCACAAACTGAAAGGAGAGGACTCAGCCTGTGGAGTCCTAATGCCCCGTTAAAGGGGAAACACCATTTGCTTTTTGTGAACTGGTGCCTGTGGAGATGTAGACGGAGGCCACTAAACACTGATTTTTGGTAACATCTTTCATTTAGAGGACTTATTTGTTAAAAGCAGAAATTACACACTTCTGGAAGTGCGCGTTTTGAGTTTCCTTTGACACAAAACATCCCATTTGTGTTGACAAGCTTCATAACAATGACACAAGCCTCTCCTGCACTCAACTTCTTTTCTTGTTCTCTGTTTGACTTAGGGGCTGTGTACACAGAGACAAATTCAGGCGTATCTGCACAAGTTTTTAATCGCACGGGCATTTTGCCCTCACAGATAGTGGGAGCCCAGACAAAGGAACAAGGGGTCCCAGAGTAGATAAATCTGACAACGCCTAGCCATGTGTATATAAAATATAGACATTTTCAGAAATTATGATCTCACGGCCCCATGCTTCACTTAAACTGCATGCACAAACACTGTCAACAACAGAAATAATGTCGAAATACAGTGTCAAGTTGATGCTGCAGAAGCTACTGACCTTGTTTTGACTTGAACAGCAAAATCGTCTGCTCATCTACAACCACCAGGGGCAACAGTAGGACACAGAGAACATCATTAACCAGTGTTTTTTTTTTAAATTATTACATAAAACATGCTTTATGCCCAAGCTCCATGTCTTCTTGTCTGGTTTTGATGCACATCTACGGCAACGCTACAGCTTCACATACAGACCTGGCACATATACTCCAGCATTTTCAGTGTTTTCATGTGGATGGATGCACTTCTTGTTCTTGTAAAAAAATGTCTTATTTGTTCAAACTTGTCTTAATGACTGCACCAAATCAAGAATTCTTAGTTAAATCACAGAACTGCATAACTGAATTGTAACAAAGTTGTTTAATTATTCCTTTTTACTTTTGTTGATTAAGTTTCAGCTTAAAAACTTATTTCTCAAGATTATCACAAAGAACAAAACGTGCTGATTTATTTTTATTTCTTGTTCACCACAGATTATTGTCAGCAGTGATCCAAGAACACAATGAAAAGTCCCACAGGCTTTTTAGTTTGGAGAACCAGCACAATGTGGACTTTCACGGTGCCCTTCAAAATAGGTCATTCCTGCACCAGTCTGTTATATGCATAAAAACACAACTTCTAATAATTTTATTTATGGACAGAACAGTTCTTGCTACATGGGTGAGCTGCCTGTCTCATTAACAGAATAAAATAATGATAAATGTAACTCAGGGATGGAGCGTCAAACGGCTGAATGCCTGCAACCAACAAACAGACAAGCCTGAGGTTCTTTAAAATTATTCATTTATAATTCATTCATTTATAAAATAATAATGTTATGCTATAAAATTCTGTTGAACACTATTGCAATGTACTGGTTCATCAACAGCAACACATGTCCTGTCAGTATTGCTTCCCCAGTGTCCCATGTCATGGTATAGGCTGCACATTCACGAAGATCCGAGGCTTAATTATTAGATATTGTGTGTTGGAAGGTTAATATCAACAGTTCTAATCCACATTTGAGTGATACTGATGCAGAATCATATGTTTCTCTAATTTAATCATTGTTTTTCTAATTTAAAATGTACATTAATACATTAAATCCTTAAATCTTTTTGCGCAATGTTTGATTTAAATTTTCCATGTCCTGGTGTGTTAGAACATTTGCATCATGTCCTGGATGTCTATTTAGCAGGGATTTGATTTGATTTAAAAAATATATACATATTTTTTTCCTCTGTATCGAGGATCAGATGCTGCTCTTTTTCTCTCCTCTTTGGAAATGCATGAACCTGGACAGACGAACAGAGGTGACAGGTCATGAAAGGACTTTTGAAGCAGTTAGAGTGTCTGCTTGATGAACATAAAACACATTTAAGAGGAGGGGGTAAAGTTATTACATAACAAACCCCAGGAAGCAAAAATCAGATTTTTTTAAGATGCATTTTTTAAGGGAGCCTTTCTGTGAGAACTGAAAGCTTCGTTAAAAGAAGTCATTAGAGGTGAGAAATTAATCGAATCATAATCAAGATTACAATCACTGCCCTTTACAGTTATGAAAATCACATTTAAAAAAACATTACCGTGCAACATAACGTGTTGAACTTTGTTTTGCATTATTATTTTCCATGTGACGCCCATTCTTTCATGTTAAAAACGGTTGTGTCAATTGTGTACACAGTCAATGAAAGCATGTGTGCATGCAGGTTTTAGGATCAGCGAGTGATAATGTTTCATGAGCTTGAGTTTGAAATTAAAATTTTTCTTCATTTTTAACAATTTTAAACACCTTTAAACTTTAAACAATGCAGCATTTTGGTATATATATGTAGATATATTGCACAAGACGTGAAAAGGTGACATCCACTCACATAAATAAATAAACAGAGCACAGGACATGTATGATTATTCCATCATCTACTGAAGTTTCAGTTCTACATGTTGCCAAAAATGACCCCATAACTCAGTTGTCTTACCCCCAATGTTCAGCCTGCCTCGCATGTGTTCAGAAGATGAAATCCTGATCATTTCATCAGTCCATTCCTTTGCTGTGGGCCATCTTGTTGTTTTCCAGTTTTGCAGGATCAGCCTTGCAGCTGTGTTAAACCCTATTTTTAAGATACAGAACTTACCATTAGATCATTAGCTTGCTTTTAATATTTTCAGTAATTGTCATTATAATCCAACAGCCCAGGGTATCTTGTTTTCCTGCTCCCTAAGCCCCTTTCTAACAGCAATAAAAGCAGTGAAAGTTAATTTTGCAGGACATGGACATGGATGTTAAACCGTAAAAAATCCATTTATAAATGTACATTAAGCACTTACTGTAGGTTAGGAGTTTTGATATATGTTGAAAATAAAAAATAAATTCTTACAGAAGCATATAACCCCCCCCCCCAACATCTTGCTGAATCAGAGGAGGTTGAGAAGCACGACCTTCTCTGATTCAGCACGATGTTGGTATGAAAATTCTTCGTCTTCTCCTTCTGTTTGAAGCTTTTATTTTGTATCAGTACCAAATCCACAAACCACTTTTTAATTCAGACTGTGTGAGTTTGATTTTCCGCAGCATTTAGTCCACTTAAGGCTTTCTTTCCAAATAAAAGTTTTATAAACAGAATTCTTGATCAGTAGGGTTGCATTGTGAACACTGATTTGATTGCATCCCTTTTTCACCATCTTTGTCTTTTTTGCCACATATCTTGGTAAAACAGCGTGAAACCAGCAACAGGATGTCAATTACACTGTCTGGGTGCTTTACAAACAAAGACAGCTTCCACATGTAAATATATTTCACCGTAAGTGGTTTCAAAACAGTCTGCTGGATGTCATTAATCAGAACACAGAGCTGTGGACTTCATACCTGTGCTGCTTTGGCTTGTTGAAATCAGTAATGATTCACGTTTAACTGCAGTGCAGCTCTTTTAAAAAAAAAAAACTATTTTGTCTTACAAAGGATTATTAAAAGCCTAAAGCCTTGGGAGTCTTGATTGTTTTGTAAAATATTTGTAGTGTAAAAATGTTGCCCCTAATATGGAGAATAAATGGTTCATTAGGGATAAAGAAACGATGTAGGAGCCCCACTGTGCTGAGCTTGCTACCCTGCTCAGCCTCCGTTAACACATCTCCTTCTATTATCAGAGTGTAGACAGACAGAAGGACGACTTGGCTGCCTTTTATTTGTTTAGTTCCTCTTCTTTTTTTTATTTTATTTTGGGAACAGCTGAAGCGCAGTGTGAGTTTTGGCTGTCCTTTACAGCAGGATTACAGCCTCCTTAACCTTTTAGCTGCATTCTCCATCATTCTCTCTTATGTGTCCCTCCCAAGCTGTTCCTTAACCTCTACACTGGGAGACAGATTGAGAAGTAGAGATAGACAGAGGGAGAGAAAAGAGAGGAAGAGTAGAGAGACAGGAGGAGCGACAGATCCAGGCTCTTGGAAGGAGAAAAAAATGGCCACCTGAGGATTAGAGACTGAATATAACTGCTCCGAATTGTCAAGGCGGCAACATTTCACATTTCACTAAGTCCCTTTCCACATCCTGACCTTTCTGATATTTAACTCTGAGGCACATCTATTGTCAGAGAACCTTTTTCCAGTGAAGAAAAGGCAGTTAACATTTAGCCTTATGTATTGAGTGAATTCTGGATTGAGTCAAGAAGTCTCTAGAGCCTCAGAGCCCTCTCTATAGCTGTCTTCTGGTTACATATATGTACAGTCTAACACTCATTTTGAAGCACATCTTTTGTTTGCATTTCAAGCCTCTTGAAATGTTAAATTTCAATACCTATTGTGTAACAAGTAAGCCCATCAAGTATGTTTTCTTTGAAAGTGGTTTGATAAATACGACAGGTTTCTATTTTGCTTGTCAGAGAACATGAATAAGAAGCTGTTATTCCGAATGCTGCCTGTTTTGAAGCAATGCAAATGTCGGCTCCCGGAGGCCCGCCGCGCCCAGAAACTCATTAATTCTTGTAGTTTTGTTGTAATTTCACACTCTTTAAGCGCAGCGTCACTTTAAAGCATCCAAGGTCAAATATGGGCTTGCTTTGCTGAGTCACTGCAGATGTCACATGTTCGCAGTCGCCCATTATAGATCCGGCGTTTGACACAGACAGCCGCCGAGACAACACAATTCAAAGTGACAGAGTTTCCCCGTCGACACCTGCCATCCAATCTATGCCTGTCTGAAGCATTATCACTCAATAACCTCACTGTTTTACCATGTCAGCGGCACAGTGAGCGCTACAACAACCGTGAAAGCTAACAAGCCATAAATAAGGCAGAGGGAGAGGATGTAACCCTTTAGTTTGGGGTCTGTTTTTTCTGCTAAATGTCTTTGTAAGTTCAGTAGACACCTACATTGCAGAGAGGTGACATCTGATAAGTCAATGATAGTCACTTCCTACACTGGGAGGAAGCTTCTGACTGAGAACTGCTGCTGCTTTCAGGTTCGTTCAGCTTAAAAGTGCTAAATCTGACACACTCTAAAGACTTCCTGTAACAAAGCATTAGACGACTAGACAATCCAAAAGGAGCCTGGGACTTGAAACTATAAATGAATGCACCATAAACTTGTAGTTACAGTGTCAGCCAATTCTGATTTGCTGTATCAGAATGTCAACTTTAATTTAACTTTATGTATTCCACAGGCTTTAACGTGTGTCTTCAATAGTCTCGTGCTCTGGGATCAAAAATGAAGCCTTAATAGTCCAGGGTTCTTAAAATCATCTATGCAAGTGACAGAGGACTGCACAGTGTATGTAGGTGGCATGAATGTGAGCTATGTGCATATTAAGGAATAACAGAGATTTCCTCCAGTGTGCCTGTATGAGATCTGGTTGTTTTAGTACAGATAATGCTAAAATATATCTTCCCCAACTAAATTTAAAATCTCTATTAAGGGCAAATCTTTAGTTTTCTAAATTACATATTTGTTTCCATTTATTCTTGTGTATTCCCATAAATTCCCATTATTTTCCATGGAAAATTTTCAACTTTGAAAATTCCCAGGATTTTTCAGCCCTGAGAGCAGTTCACTCCAGCTCTCCTGGTTGAAAGTGTCTCCTGAATCAACAAAGAGCTTCTTCTGCATTATCTTACATGCAATATACCAAATAAAATATCAAATAAAAGCCAGGTTCCAATTAATCCCCAGGTCCCAAATAAATGCAGGGTGTAGCAGCACATTTTGACAAATAATGTGTAATTTATTTGGCGCAGCCTATGAGCTAGGGTTAAAGTTCACAGAACACACATGCGAAGGCTGAGCTCACAACTGACAGTTCACGCTTGAAAAAAAACCATGATGAGACTGCACCTTAACAGTCTGCATAGTTTATTTGTCTCTCAGGACGTCCTGTCGGCTCACTTCTCCCTCTGGATGTCAACAAAATGCGCATTGGTGTGCACTCTGTTTTATGACAGTGCAGTTACACTTAGCGACCATAGAGGCCCCTAGAGTGCAGAAAGCCAGAATCTTACAGAGTAGGGCTTTACAAATCCAAAGACGAAGATGTTGCCACTGCCGCTGTATGTTATTTGCATCTGGTTATTGGCTCTTAACTGACGTCAGGAGGCCAGTCACATCAGTTACTGGTACACTGCTGCTTATTGCCATGGCCCCTGTACAGTGGGAAAAAAAAAAATATGACCTTGACTTAACTACTTAACTTCCTTATCAGTATTAAGAGTGCTTAAAGAGAGCTGAGTTGAAAGAAGAAGACAAGAGTATAACTACAGTACAGTAAGCTTGCCTTAAAAATTTAAAGGTGATATTTACATTGGTGTAAATAAATAATTTGATTACATTTACCATATTTTTTCATGTTTTGCAAAGCAGGATTTTTGTGAGAAAGGAATTAATGCCTGTCCCACATACGTAGTTGCCTGGTCCCAAATAAAAGCCTGGTCTGCTCAGTGATTGAGACAAAGGAACTCCCTGGCTATTATTTAGTATTTTACGGTACACTAACTAGCCACTTTTAAACATCTATTTAATGCAAATAGCTAATCAGCCAAACACATGACAGCAGCCCAATGTATTTATGCATGGATACATGATTAAGACAACCTGCCCAAGAAGCATCAGAATGTGAGTAAACTTTATTTCAGTAATTTTGAAGACTGAAATAATCTGATGCATCCAGACAATATATGATGTGAGAGTTTGTCAAAATGGCTGCTAGCTTCATAGCTAATAGAACAGCTGATTTACACGCACATAGTACCATGTGATAAGATACAAGCTCCACTATATCTACAGTAAGTCATATGCAGTATAACATGAAGAACTTCAGAATATGTGAGACAGTACAATTCAATTTTCATACAACGATCAACTTCTTCCGGCTGTTGTTATGACCTGGAAGGCTGCACACGTCTTTGCTCCCATGGTTCCATCAAGGAATGAGTACAAGATGACAAGTTACAAGGTTACAAAGATTTACAACTTTTATGTAAGCAGAGAGGCACAGACAGTACAAATGAAACCCACAAATAATTATAGCACATTAACAAAGTGCCAATGTAAGCAAGATACAAATAAAAGGAATGAATATGAGCACTATGAACCTATTAATCCTCACATCCTTGAGAAATGAAAAGTAAGATGGCCAGCAGGGAACACACACTTGTACTGCAGCCAAGGGATTTCAGAGCAAAATTAGAATTATGTCATTCCAAGAAAAAAGGAACAGACTACCTGAAGACAAAAAGTCCTCTATAAAGTTTGAGTTTTACCTCACAGAAGTCATGCTCTGCTGGCATTTATCACAGATCAAAGCCTATGACGACATAACTTCATTAGAAAGAGCCTTAGTTAACACAAAGGTGTGAAGGCCACAGTGGAGGTTTTGTATCTGTAACACTTGGGTTCATGTTACATAAGACTTGCGTCATTTTTAAAACGTCATTAGTACAGAGTGAACCAACAAACATGTACCTTAATAAGATCATTGTTGAAGAAGTTGTTCAGCTATTGAAGGTTCTATAAATAAGTTTATCTCTTGTGCTCTGCTGAGAGGGATGATTATTAGATTTAAATAGAAAAGCACATGCCACAAAAGACTAATTCAAGCATCTCCATGTTGAATGTCTCTTTTCTATTGGCTCCGTCGCAGGATAATCAGAAGAAAATTAAATGAAAATCCAGTTTTATTGGCTGAAAGTTACAGTCCCAGCAGGTCAAGCATAGCAAAATGGTGTAAGGAGCACTATTCATACCAAGTTTTTTCTAAAAAAAACTATTTATTACATCAACCTTATTAAAAGGAGACAAAAAATGAAAGAAATGAAACCTATGAAACTAAAATTGCTCAGAGTGCAAACCTCTGCCAAGGCATTTCAGAACTGTCTGGTGACTTTTTGACAAAAAATGTGAAAAACTGCTCTTTTGTGGGGTAAAGAAATTCTTTAAAATTTTGTGGATTCATAATGGGGTCCCCACCAAATAGGGTTGAAAATTATGTGACATTATTAATGTAGGAAGCTTTTAATGGAAATTTATAGCAAAAAATATGGAATAATTCCCATGGAAAGATTCCAATTTGGAATATTTCTTAAATTCTTCATGTTAACTTCTCATGAAAAGGTTTTGTGAATTGACCAGAATTATTTTCCACCTTGCTACCCTCACTGCTCTGGTATAAAAGCTTTAGATGTCAGAAAGTGAAAAAAAAAATCTCGGGGTAAAGTCAAGCTGATGGTTTAAGCTGAAGTGAAACCAGAGAAGCAAGAAATTTACCAGAAATGTTCTGCCTCTTTGCAACTCTACCAGCATAATTTTCAGACTTCTGACGTGTCCCATGACCAACATTCCCTAAAAACTTCTTGAAAACCACTTGAGAACTTATTGACACCATGGTTGACTGGCAGTGTCGTGTAAGCTTAGTTTCTTTGGCTGTATTTGCTCTACTCATAGGTGTTTTTGATAAAAATATATCCTATATGTAACAAGTGCATTAACCTCAACATGTCATCATGATATTGATAATTGGTGTTGATTTTGTTACTTCCAAGCTCAAACTAACACCATGTTTGCAGTTTATTTCTAACACAACTGGTAGCCCTCTGGTGGTGATGTTCACACACATGCAAGTATAAACAAAAACAGTCATGATGTCAACGGACACAAACGCAAAGACAGACTACAAGTATATCTCCAGCTTTAAGACATATTGTGAAATATAACTCTAGTTTATAGATGAATTGGTAACAGTTTAAACTCATTAGGTGTGTTTGAAAAATAGTAGAGATATATAATTCCGTTCAGTTTTATGTCTTTTTACTGCAAACTCAGGGACACCATTTCTATTACAAAGTCATAGTTGTTTTTATGTGTTTGTGTGTGCATGTCTAAAGATAACCAACCATTTATGTCACAGCCCATACAGACTCCATAATTCATTAGATTCATTGTATGAATGCATTGGATGAACCGAAAGAGGTCATCGTGCAGACCTGAACACAATAAACTCAAAGCATTCACTGCTTTGAGAGCTTGAATGTGCTCAGTAAATGTCACGACACTCAACCTCTTACATTATGCAATGTAGTCAATCTATCAATTAACAATGGATGAGGGATGGAGACACAGCGGTGCGTTCATTTAAATAAAAGCTGTTTAACCAAAGCTTCAGCCAGAGCGAGCTGTTATACTCCTGACTTCCCTTTCCAAACTGTGTGCATGTGTAGTTTCATCTTATGACTGATTCTGCAACATGGCTGACATGATAAATGCTTTAAGTCGAAAACTAAGTGAAAATGCATAAACGGCATGAAATATGATCAAAAAGAGATTTACATTGTGCATTTCTTCAGCATATACATATATAATATAGTTATAATGACATGATGTAACCACAGAAGTCAGTTGCAGATTGGAATCTGCTGTGTCACATCAATTGAATGCTGGAAGTATAACTCTACCTGCTGATTCAGGGAAGAATCCTGAAGCTGAATAGACAAAGCAGCCATTTTTATAAGTTTTTTTAATGCAAAAAAGACATGTTGCTCTTCAATGTGCTGCATTCTGGTTTTGCAATAAGGTAGTATGAGAGCCATTAGATTAAAAAACTATGGTTGTTATAAGGATCTCCATTTGTTGGCAACAACATAGCCACTTTCTGCATTTTGAATCTATGTTAATTAATGTTTGCAATGAGAGAAAAAAATGCATACCTAAGGGCAATTTAGAGTCATCAATTAACCTAGTGAGTATGTTGTTGCTCTGTGGGTAAAAGCGGAGTGTGGAGAGAGAAAGAAGCATGTAGCTGTCTAATTGAGGAGAAGTAGAAGTGCTCTGACAACCTTCACCAAGGCATTTCCAACACTGATTTGCGAGTTACTTTGAAAAATCTGGTAAACCACTGTATATTGCATTGCCAAGATATTTTTTTTAATTCATGAATTTGCATCCAGTTTTGTAGCACCACCAAATTCCCTAATATATCACATCTCCTCGTACAAAGACCAACATTCTCTGAACATTTCAAAATAATCTTTGAGAACTGTTTAGGTTATTTGCAAAATTGTGGAAAACTGCTTTGAATGCAACTCTTAAGTGCTGACCAAGAGCTAATAACTAAACATCACAGCATCATGTTTTAGCACTTAATGGGCTTCATGTTTGATCAGAAGATAAGCATCAGGACAATTTACTCTTAAATGCAGAAAACTCAGTGGCGGCCCAGTAAATCAGGTCATTGGGTCTTTGTCAAGAGCAGCGTCATCATTGCACATGCAAACAGGTGACACACAGACTCTGCATGCACAGTTTTTAGTCCTCAGGCTACTGAGGGAGATATCAGGCAGACTTAACTTGATTATTAGCTATCAAGAAAAGAAAAACACTTTAGGTCCAGAAGTGGCTACTTTAGAACATATTACTATCATCACACATCCTGAGGTTCAATGATTGTCTGTTCTCATATTGCAATATGATAGAGTGGTGCAGGAATTACATTCTTTTGTAGGCCAACCCAGAAGTTATCATGCTGATTCTCTCAACTAAACACTTACGGGCTTATTTAACAGGTCTGTAGTAAACAGAAACTAATGAAATGTACACATGAGAGGGTTTGAAGACAGACAGTGGACACATGTTTTTGTATAGCTAAAGTCTAATGTTTATTTTACTTATAATGGGACCTTTAGAATTAAAAATGTTTAAATAAAACTGCCTATTATTTCTATACAAAGGGTTAAGGTTTTATTTTAGAAAAGTAGACCGACAAAATATTGATCCATCAATAAATAATAGCAGTGGAGACAAACTTAAAACAGCCTATTATTTATTTGTTACTTTTATTTGACCCAAGATTGCACTTACAGAAAACACCAGCATAATCAGGAAAAATCAGAATTACTTGTACTGAGTGCTTCTCTGGAAGGAAATCTGAGCAGAGAGTGGTGTGAAATAAAAGGTCAAACTATCACCAAAATCCTCCAAAACAACATTTTTCTTCCCTTGTTAAAAGATGATGGACTACTTAATAGACCGACTGATGGATTGACCCACAGACTAATCAGCAGTGGTATCCCTGCTGCTAGTGGGCAACAAAAACATAATTATACATGGATGTCAGACTCTGATAGCCCTGTGTGAGGGGTAGGTCAAGAAATAGCTTGTACATTACATTAGTGCATGGTGTGCAGGTGCCCTGGGGGGCTGGATTAGCATCCTATAAAGCATGTAGCACAAGGACAACAACATACCACGTATTGTTTAGGGCAAGGAAACAAGTAACTGCACACATCACTGAGTATACATGATACACGCAATCTTGTGATTTATTCAGATCTCACCACCTCAAGGGAAGTTTCAACCCGGTGCTCCTGCACAAGCCCCTGCTTATAGAATCAACCACGTTCTCCCAACTCTTCTTTGCATTCTGATTTAGAGGAACAATCTGTGAGATTTTCAGAATATTGGAAACAAAATGACCAACAATGATAAAACGTTTCTCCCACGTTGTATTTATGAGCTGAGTACTTGCATAACCTTTTGTTGTCAATAAACTCTAAAGCCAGATATATCCTTAATTTTTGAAGCTGTAATACCATATGCCATGATGGTGGATCTGCCATGACAGGCATGACATGTTTATAGTTTACATCAGAGATTGCCACACCAAGAAGCAGGATCTGTCATGGAGAGCTGCTGTTCTGCTTCTGTATCTGATTCATGTGTGATGCTACTTGTGATGGACCAGAATTATTCTCTGCCACGGACATTACATTCTGTTGCCAAAGCTCCTTCATCAACATGTGATTTCATCTTCAAACCACTTTAACAGTGTGCATGAAGTGATGTTTTCAAGTCAGGTCGAGGCCCACTGTCACCTCCCCCTGCCTCTGCTGTTTAATTCTTTTTTTTTAAAGTTAGTACTCTGTCAAGTAAAATGACGCTCTAGGAGGTGAATCATTAAATGTCCCATGTACTGCAAAATCAATTTACTTCAGTTTGATGAGTAGAAGAACATGAAACCTGTTACTAAACTCAGTTCATGGAGAAATGTGCTATGCCTCTTTAAAGAAACTGCCACTTAAAATGCTCATTTTTTTTTACTTCCTGAGCTTTATTACGTCACAGCAATACAGCCTCCACCTACATGTGTGTTTTCTACCTGTCACAGATGGATACCATGACCTTTCTGAAAGTTCACTTTGTGGCCTGTGCCCCCTCCTCCTGATAAATTTCCACCTCAAGTCTGCACTATTACCTCTTTATTAGGCCCAGTTTGTGTGTAACATAGATAAGCATTCATTTTGGGAATTTTATTCCAAATTGACCTCACTTTAGTTTGCTCAATCTCACTAGTCATTACTAATAGGTCTAACTGACATCCTGTCATTTATTTATATCCATCCAGCCTCCAGTTGTTCGGTATTTCTGTACTCTATATGCATTGAGGGGCCAGTAGCACTTCTGAATAGCTTTTCCCCTTCATCTTGTCACAAACCATGCAATGGAAATTAATGGCTAAAATACATTTTGCACATCTCCCTTGTGGGCTTCTCTGTTTCAGAGATGTTTTCCTACTTACTCTGCTTGTGCTTTTTGATTGATACACATAGAAAAACTAGAGATGCACAAATGCATCAGTCAAACAGTGACATTGTCTCTTTTTATGAACATGGGCTATCAGCCAATGTAAGACAAAACATCAGGATCAGATTTTTTTCTTGTTGTGTCACATCAGTTCAATGCAGGCATCCAGCATATCCAACTGCTGCTTGAGAGCCTGTTTACATGACTTTGTTACAAGAAAAGAAAGGTTTTTCCTTGGTGTTTTCAAAGCACTCCATGTTCACAAAGGCAGTGTGATTACGATGTGCATTCACACACAAAATTGGTAGCATGCATACCAGGCCATTAGTTGGCTATGTAAGTTTGTAGTGTCCTTGAAGAATATAACAAATGTGTCTCCACTGGTCAGAGTATTGATGCAGCAAATCCACATTTTGTTGGAGGAATATTAACAACCTAACACAGCTAGCAGCCCACATGTTGCTAGCTGTTGTTGTTGCTCCTGGGTGTACCTTTATCTAAAAGATCACTGAACATGCGCTGCGTGTCCCCATTGTCCCTGACAATGGCCATTCCTGTTTTCACAGAGACGACAACAAAACATTTTCAAAAATTTTCACTTAGGTTTGGTGTGTTAGATTATAATTATCTCTGC
The DNA here is from genome assembly GCA_036419115.1 of Scarus forsteni. Classification (NCBI taxonomy): domain Eukaryota; kingdom Metazoa; phylum Chordata; class Actinopteri; order Labriformes; family Labridae; genus Scarus; species Scarus forsteni. The sequence continues at coordinate 2,028,730 of JAZDUH010000391.1, forward strand.
AAAGAAGTTAAATATCTGCCAATATTTGTCTGTCTGTCTTTTAGAAAGTTCACTTGATTGATTTTGATGATCTAAATCTGGTCCCGGAATGTTTTAAAAGAATGCATTAACATTGTGCAAAGGGGCAGTTTTCTACATTTACCATAATAACTAAGCCATCAATGTCATAAATGCCTTGGCAGAGATTTGCGTCCTCGTTTTTAGTTAAACATTGGTATGGGCACTGGCCCTAAATGTTTAAGTGTGTTACGATATAAAACAACACATAAAAAGGTTCAAATAAGAACTGTCTGCAAGCTAAAAGACCACATTATATCACTGACCTGTGCCAAATGACCTTGGTAATTTAAAAAGCTGAATTACTCATCTCTACCAGTGAGGCAGAATGGAAGTACAGAAAAACACTCTTTGCTCTATGGCAGAACACCACTGATTATGTTTTAAAATGGTGAGGTATTTAAATGCCTGTTGAATCATTTTGTTTTTACTATCAACACAATTAGACACCTGTGCCATCTGCTTCATATGGCGACAGTTCATGTTTTGCTGCCTCCAGCTGAAGCCATGACACCACAGTGACATGGAACAAACGGGTCTGTATTATCATTTCCATAAATTCTAATTTTAGTTTATTGTTCTCATGGGTTAGACTCCACTGTAATCCTCCAGAGAGACAAAATCTGCACTGATTTTTTGGTTAAAAAAAAGAAAGAAAAAAAGCTAAGAAGAATTCCATTTTTATCACCATGATAATTTAGGGGTACAGTGATCCAAATTAAATTGAGTATTATTGCAGGACTTCAAGATAACTCTTTTCAAAGTAGCTGAAACTGCCAGTGTGTATGACTCTCCTTTAAACCAGCTGTGAGAAAAGTGTTTTTGTTAAAATGATGCTCTGCGATGTGTGGTTTTGTTTAATGTGGCAAAATGTACACTCTTTTGTATGCTGTTTTAAAATGTCTGTTTTAATCTAACTGCATATTCTGTGTTAACTTACAAAATTGCTTGTCAAACTGTAGAATTGGAAATATGTATGTAGATTAATTTTGTTACAACAGACTGAAAAAGTGCTTGTTATTTTGCTGCCTCTTCTCCCGTGTGTGTCTGTGTGTGTGTGCTGTCAACCTGCTATCTTGAATTTCCCTGTGCCTCTCTATGTCTCTCCCTGCTTCAATAACAGGGGCCCATGCAAAAAAACAGGGCGAGGATTTATCGGATAACGACGGTGATGAAGATGAAGGTATTTTCCATGGTGAACAAAGATGGTGCATGATTGTATTTTTTTCTAAAAATGTCACTTCTATCTGATCATTTATGTTTACTCTTGTTTGATTTATTTTTGTCTTTAATTGCAAGTGCTATCATCAAACATCCCTGTCACATTACAGTCTTGGAGCCTTGTCTTTGATCAGATGTGTGTGCGTGTGTGTGTGTGTGAATGTCTCTGAGCATCTAAATTCAGCTGTTGATTGGAGTGTTTGGCTTCAGAGTCAGATGCGATCTAGCAGCTGTCTAGATAACCTGAAAGAGTTGACTTATTTTAATATCTTGTGGTGACTGGGGTCTTTGTTATTGAAAAGCCTCTGCTAAAGAAGAAGCCCCCCCCCCCCCCCCGTCCCCCTGAAAGGTGTGGCCAGCAGTTGTATGTGTGACGATAATGGCGGAGGGAAAGTGAAGCAGCAGTGTAATATCAGAGCGTTCACCCGGCCTGCCAGCAGATTTAGATGAGGAGCGGCAGTTCAGGAGTGCTGCTGGAGAGGATTAGAGGCGAGAGGTGTAGAAAATGGGAAGTTGCTGCTCAGCAATCACATTGTTCACTTTCCATATTTATCTTGGGATATTCCTGGCTCAGGGTGGATCTCTGCCGAGATTAGAATGAGAGACGATTCTTGTGCTGCAACAGAAACGGCTTAAGTCCCTGAATCTAAATCAAACCCTTGATATTGCCCCGCCCTTGTCTTCCTCTCTTTTTTTGCAACTGTGAGGCAGGTGATGTAAGCATGATGCTGAGTATCAAGATTAAGCCCTTGACTTAAAAGCCTTTTGTTTTTTATCAGCAGGCTGGATTAATGCACTTTATTTGAATAATTGCTTGACAAGTGTGTCTGCTTGAGACCTGATCACACACTTTATGCAGGATCCAACAACCTTTTAGTACCACAGACCACTTTTATGGAAGGCTTTTTTATTTATTGCAAGGATAGCTGTCATACACTGGGTAAGGGTTCATCAAATTATTTAATAAGCCTTGAAATACAAATACAAACGAGGCCTTTCATACACATTAAGATTTTGAAGTTTTAACCAATTTTTAAAAACAGTAAGAGACGCCACACAAGAGGACAAATAATGGTTTAACAGTTTTACTCTTGGATTGTGTAGTGTGCCACAAATAGTTCTACAAAGCACACCACACACCAAACGATTCATTCATCAACAACCTGGGTCTCTACTCTAGGATAGGCCTGGGCGATAAAACGATAACGATAATTATCGAAATATGATTTTTGTCAATAGAAATAATAAAAACGTTCGATAAAAGTCGATAGATTTAAACTGTAATTACACCACCCGAACACCAGAGAAAGGGGGGCACTAATACGACGTGAACGCTAGCTCCCGACCAACATTCAAGTGCAGAAGAAGGTGACGAGGACCAGAGCGGCTCACACAGAGCATGAAAGCTAAAGGACAACAACACAGCCAAAATGAGTGATGATGAGACGGAGGATAACACCGAGCCTACCCACTCAAAGCATGCTGAAAGAATTGTAGACAAGAGAGGCCCCTCATCTTCAGTTGTTTGGAGGTATTTTGGCTACTTAGAGTCTGATAAAAAACAGAGCGGCGTGCACTGCAAACTTTGCCGACAACATGTGCCGACCAAGCACCAAGCACAGCTACCTGCCAAGAAGCAGCGAAAGTCACTGGGAAGCTTTTTTAAGAAGCCACACCTCAGCAGCACAGGAATCACTGATTTGCAGTCAGTTGAGGCAGAGCTTGAGAGCTACCTAAAAGCTCCAGATGCAGACGGGGAAACCGAACCCCTAGAATGGTGGAGAATGTATGAAAAAAACTTTCCACGAGTGAGCCAGCTAGCAAGGCGCTATCTGTGTATCCCTGCAACCAGCTCCCCCTCTGAGAGGGTATTCAGTACAGGAGGGAACATCGTGACCTGTCACAGAGCAGCATTAAAGCCCGATACTGTGGACAGACTTATTTTTCTGGCCCTTAACCTTTAAAGCAATGGCTGTGTTGTTTGTTTATTTATTACATTTTTGAAACCTTTGTCTGTTTATTTTGTTGACATTGTCAGACAGCTTAAGACTTTATGCACAAAAGGCTTTAACATGTTGCTGAGTGTTAAAAAAGTGTTATATTTAATTTATATTTTTGTATAATTTATATTTAGTTTATATTTAATTTTTTAGGATTGCATGTCTACCTCAGATTTTGTGCAATGTTCTGCATTTTGTTAACTTTTAATTTTGTGCAATGTTCCTCATATTTGTGAAATGCTGTGCAGTAGTTTGTCATGTTCTGACATTAAAGATTGGTTAAAGTACAAAAGCAGCATCTGGTTTTGTCAACTTTCACTCAGGGGCAAAAATCAGCCTTCAAATTTGAAAGAAAAAATGATTTGATAATTATTGTGGTAATTATTGATATCGACTGATAATAAAATTTATATTGTGATAACATTTTTTGTCATATTGCCCAGGCCTACTCTAGGAGTTTCTATTGTTGATCTAATGTGACTTAAATATGAACAAACATGTCACATGAAATACCAGTGAGATTTAAAAAAAAAAAAAAAAAGCATAAAGTAACTATGTCCCAGCTTCAAAACATTTCAACTTTACTTTCACCTCTGCATGTAAATGACCTAAAGCCCCGTACTGGTCAATGGCTCATAGGTTGGAGACCCCTTATTTTGGGCATATGGACCTTGTAGTTTGCTGATAAACTGGGCCTCACTCTAAGTTGCAACCACTTTCATTTATGTGTTTACCCTGACTCTTCCTGCGCTGTAGGATTTGTGGTAATCATAGATGATGTATATTGTCCACACACCTTTTGATACTTGCTTGTTACCACCTGTCAGATGGAACAGCCTATCTCTTCACCTACTTATGCATAAGCCATAACCTTAATATGCAAGAAATACGAGGTACCTAAACATGACTAGTGCATATACAGGTAACTATTTTGCTTCTAAACATGCTGTGATCATGTTTATTTTTGCTATAAAAACAACTGCATTGAAATATGGGATCTCATTGGACCTCCAGACCTTTTGAAGCCATACCCAAGAGGACACTCAAGGAACTGCGGTTTTCTGCACCTCTGTTCTTTCTATATCTTAAAACAAGAAGCACTCTAGTGTTGTGAAATGAAGACAAGTGGAGATGCAAAAACCTGCAGTTCTTTGAGAGTGAGGCGGCCTCGAGAGGCAAGTAACAGTATAGACAATCTGGAAATGTAGCTTTTCACAATTAAAATGAAAATGTTTACAGACATGTTTTTTCTCACTCTCTAGGGGGTTTGAATTTTTCTATTACTTGTCTGTTTCCATTTTTCAAGGGAATCAGACTCTGCAGAATTGGACATGACTTGTATGATTGCAAGCCAGAAAAGAAAAGCTGTTTGTGAAAGGGCTGAAGATCCACTTCAGCTCCTCTTTATTTTGTTTATGGTTGATCTTCAGGTTATTTAAGACAGTGCTTCCAGTATTGCAATCACTGCTGTTTGGACTCAAAAGGCCCCTGAAGTAACTAAACAGCACTCAGGCTTATGGTCCAGTATTTTTCACAGTCTGAGGTTCAGACTCTGGGTTTCGCCTCTTGGATTTCACCCCACTTAAGCAGATGTTTAAGGGGTTGCAGTGCGTCTTCTTCTTTCCAGTCTGCTCCACTCTCTCAGAAAGAAGACTCATGCTGTCCTCGATCACAGACCAGGAAGCGTTGCCATGGCACCACTGTGACACACAGGTGTTCCTCCATTCAAGCCCAGGGGCGAGCTGTTGCATCTGAAGCCAAATTGCCTTCAGTTTTGCTGTGCGGCTTTGTGTATACGTGTGCTAGTATGTTTGTCTCCCCTGAAGCAAACCCACATGCAGCCCTAAGTCCGTTCAAAATTGCTGACAAGTGCCGATCCTTTTGTCTGGCAGGTCTTTGCATGCGTACACACTGGCTTGGTCTCCAAGCTGTTGTGAAAGACTAGCCTCACTGAAAATGTGACAAGTCTATTCTTTACTGAGCGCGACTAATGCTATTTACAGAGCATCACCGTAGCAGCACAATGCGGTCCCAGCTGAATCTCTGCCACTGCACTGTAACTAATGCATGTGTGACAGAGTCGGCCATCATTCCTAAATATGATCCAGAAGATTCTCATTGTTCTGGTGAATGTGTCTGTTATGATGTGTCATGGCCTGACGTTTGAAACAGTCGTTCTGGGACAGCTGTTTGTTTCCGTGTAATTCCCCCCCGTTTACCTCAGTGATAAAAAGACTTCTCTGTCCTCCGTGAAAGATGGCTGAGTACGGCGCACTAACCACACAGTCCTTGTAAGCTGTCTTACATGCTGCTGCTCTCACAAGTGGCTCTACTATTATTGCCGGTAATAGCTATCTCCTCGCCTACAGTAAATGTATGGCCCTGCATTACCAATGAAAGTCAAGTTCAGGGGCAAGGAGAATGAAAACACAAGCACAAGTCCCACTCTGTCACTCTTCAGCTGATGCAACTCGTATCCACATATTCTCATTCAGGCCAGAGAGCTGCTGTCTTTTCTTTTCTCCTCGTCTAACCCCCTCCATCTCTCAGTCTGTTCATCCCAACATTACCATGCTGTCTCAGTTGGCAATCTGTCTATCCTGGGCTAATTCTCCCCTCCTCCTTCCTCTGCATTTGAGCCGCCCTTCTGCCTGATATAACCCTCCAGACACACTCTTAAGCTCTAATTCAAATAAGTTTCATGGGAACAATAAAGGATTTCTCATTTAACCAAAGAACGTAAAGTAGAATATGTAATTGAATAATGTTATGCAGTTCACACTGTAAAGAAAGAATGAGGGCAAGTAATTATAGGCCAATTTTTAAAAAATAGGGAGAAGGAGCTAACCAAAATGGTATAATGAAGTGAAAGAGTAAAAAGACCAAGGGCCATATCATATGCCTTTTGCAGCGTATTTTAATGTGAAACACATGTGCCTTCTCTAACTTTCTCCTGACACAGGTGTCACTTTAAAGCAAGTGAGGGCAAAATATTAGGCACTCAATTTTGCACCCTGTGGAGTTGTTCATCTGAAAATGAGTGGTCAAGAGCAATGCTTGTGTGTTCCTAACTTGGGGACACAAAAAATGACTAAAACTCTTTATATGTAACCTAAAAATTGTGACATTAAGTGTTTCTGCTTTGGGCCACATGTAATTGATTGACACTCATCTGCATGGTCAATGCACACATAAGTGACCTGTTATTGGTCATATAGGATGCGTAACAGCACACCTCACTGTGGAATACCAGACAATTTGTTGATAAACTCAGTCTTATGTCTGTAATGGGAAAGGACTGAGTGGTAGCCTAGCTTTAAGTGCCCCTCGGTGTGCTTTCCCAGTGCGCTCTAACATGAGTTATACTCCCAGAAAAAAGTAAAAAGCACACACGATTGCACAGCTGAACACAACATAAACCTAAATTTCAAGTTTTTATATACATACTAACTTCTGACTTATTAATAGCAGCCCAGCTATTTAAAGGGAATGAAAACTATTGCTTTAATAGATTTGATCTATGTTACGCCCAAAATACAACCATGTATAATCAAAACACATAATCAACCCTCTTTGAACCCTGTGTATGGCCCCACACTTTCGACAACTTACCTTATGCCATCAAAATAGGGCTTCTAGAGCTTAAGGACATATTAGAGGGATAGCAACATTGTGATCATGAAGCTCACATTAATGTTTTTCTTTCTGGAAGGCCAAACTATTACAAATTGAAGCTGGCACTGAATTGGACAATATAAAAACAAAAAAAGTAATCTAACAAAAAGATTCATAGAAATTGATATTGTCAGGTCTAAACTTCAAGTCTAAAGATATCATGACATTCACTTTTTTCATAAGCCAGCTCTTTTGGTTCCCCCTTCCTTGCTCTGTGTTCAGAAGGATCCAAAACTGGATTCAGATCACCACCAAAATTGTATCATTTATTTATTTTGCCATGAACCACATTCCGAAAAAATGTCATCTAAATTTGTTGGGAACTTAGTTTCCAGCAAAAATGTGCAACACTGCCCTTTCTTCCACTTCTAGGAAATCCTCTCAAAAAATCACTGAATGCAGTGCTGGTTTGGCAGAGTGAAAAACAAGCCCAGGTTCTGTTCTAGTCTCAAGCCTGTTCTCTGCATGTCTTCCCCTGTGCTCTCCCCCCCTTCAATAAATCTACCCACAGCCTCTCTGACTACTGTCAAATAAAGACTGAAAAGTGCCCAAATAATACATGAAAAGAAATAGTCTTTAATCTGTATCCTGGTTTGGTTACCCACCAAACTGTATCACTTCTTACATGTGCCATGACCCACATTCCCGGAAACTGTCATGAAAGTCTATTGAGAAGTTTTTGAGTAATTAGTAAAAATGTGAAAACCTTCCCAATGTGTTACAAATCATGTTAAAAATCCCTGGATCCATAACCAGATTTAGGTCAACAGCAATATCTACAATCTAAAAACATACTTAATAACTAAGAAATGCCAGCATAAGCAAAACCTCCTGGGTAGAGGTAGTATGTGTATATGTATGTATGTGTGTGTGTGTGTATATTTACATGTATATATATATATATACATATATATATATATATGTGTATATATATACATATATATATATATATATATATATACATATATACATATACATACATATATATATCTATATATATATATATATATATATATATACATATATACATATACATACATATATATATATATACATATATAATTTTTTTTTTTCATTTTTAATTGAACAAGTGATGCCACACTTGTGAGTCCTCCAACACTCACAAGACTGACAGTGGGCGATTCTCTTCATCATCTTGATAATTTATTTTGTTGAATTAGATTTTTTTTCTTTTGAAAACAACCTGCAGTTACCCTAATGAATGAGGCTAAAATAAAGGCTAAATGAAAGTATTTTATAGGTAAATTGTGTTACCTGCTTTAATTTAGTCATAAAAAATGACAGCGTTATTGAAAAAGATAATTAATACAAGTTGAATATTAAAAATGTCCCAGGGTAATGATTTATTTAGTCAGTTTTGACTCTCTGAGGTTAAATTTGAGTTTGATCTACAATTAAGGCCCTAATTTTCCAGATGTCTGCATCATCAGCCTAAAAAATCTCCTTTTGTTGTCAGAGAAGGATCGATTAGAACAACCACACCTCACAGATTCATAATTGTTGCCCATATTAAAACTCACTCTGGTCGATTAATCTCTTACCAGTCTAATCATTCAGACCTAATTTTTTAATAAAGACTTTTTTTGTCATTTGGCAGTCCTTTCTATCAGTATGTCCCCTCTGCCTGTCCCTTTATGTGTCCGCCTGTCTATCCAAGCAACAGTTCAGCCCCCCTGGCTCGACTCAAAGTGCATTCAAATTCTACGCAACGCTCCCTTCCAGCCACACAAGCACCCGGGCCAAGTCTTCCTGCAATTTACATCGCTCCACAATCAGGACTCCATTTTTACAGAGGTAGTTACTGCACTGTAAAGGGAGCACACACTTTCAATCACCTACCTGCTGTCGATAGATAAAGGCAGCTATGTAAACAGAGGGAGTGAGGCTGTGTAGGAGCTCAATCTCTCAGGTGGAACATGGCACTGGCGCCGAGGTACCGTGCCCAGAGCGAGGCGGAGGGAGACAGCCGTGCCCACTCCGACTCGAGAGCGTCTCTCGCCACTGCTGCTTCAACCCTCTCCTACTGATGAAGAATAAATGCACGTGTGTTTTCTACGGATGTGTGTGTGTGCACATGATTTGGCACTTGGAGACTCGAGCTCTAATCAGGAGGAATGCTTTCCCCGATTGTGAGCGAGCACACACTCAGAAATGTACACCCATTAAATCAGCCATGCATGCACACGTTTGTACACACGCACAATCCTTGCATCCAAGCTCTAGAAGCAAAATGAAGAAAACAGCACACACATGCACCCACACACACCAACCCCCCTCTCTGTCGCTGCGGTGCCAGAGAGCAGAGCTGAGCTCCACCTGCCCGGGTATTACCATTAATTCCATCGCACAGGCCTGACTGGATCCCCATCCAGCAAAGCCCTCCACTCAGCTCATGCAGACTGGAGACCGGTGAATCGACAGTGTGGGCGATTCACACACCATTCTCCTCATTCTGCCTCTATCCTATTCTCTCTGATGTGGCAGGGATGAGGACTCGTGGCCCCTTGAAGCCCATTTATGCAGAGATATTTGGAATGCTGCAGCTCAGCGTCGCTCCAAGATGAGCATAGCTGCTAATGGCTGATCCACAAGGGCATCATTTAAGCCCTTTCAAAGCATGGGAGAGCCACACTTGCTGTCATCTATTATTTTTCCCTCTCTTTGTCCTTTACTCTTGAGTGGCACAAAATAATTGGCAAGGAAAAACATGTTAAAAAGGACTGCTTTAGAAAATTTGGGGGGATGGAACAAGAAGGAAGATTAGCTTTGAATTAGTCCAGCGAAGCACTTTCACTCTTACTTAATGCGACTCTACAGCTCATCTGACAGGGTTTAAAATGAGTGCAATAAGGGCTGGGCAACGTAGACCAAAAATAGTGTTTTATTGTTTCCATTTCAGTGGGGATTGAGTAACCTGACACACCAGATGGATTGTCTAACGTATCCTTGGACAAATCATCCCATAGAAAGTGATTGGAGAGGGTAGGACTTCTAATGTATTAATATTTTTTCTGTCAAATTGATTTTGAAGTAGTTAGAGGTCTGAAGTACAACTAAACCAGGTTTGTACAGCTACCTTTTATGGTCCTTGAAGAGTTAGGTTAGGTTTTTTGAAGCCAGGTTGCTAAACACTTGTTAAAATGATCGTCAGTGAAGGAATTTGCGAGCTGAAAAGCCAGGTCATTTTTCAACTGGGAACAGATATATCAGGTCACAGCTTTGCAAGAGGAATATGTCTGACAACAGACTTCAAATCTGGCTGATCCAGCTGCTTTGCAAGGATAAGGACTGATGATGTAGTTGTGTTTCATTTTCAGTGTCATATAAAATGTTTTCAAAATACCTGAATTTTAAATTTTGCTGTGATTCTTGTAAAAACCTAATGATGATATCTTTCTAATTTCACATCAACCTAAGTGATTTGGTAAAAAGAGTATTTATTTATTGTTTTACTACATTTTTTAAAATAGATTCAGATAATTTTTAAAGAGTCCAGAAATTTCCATGGGAATAAATGGGAGTTTACAAGGATAAACGAGAATAGACCTCAGATTTACTAAAACAAAATCCCTTAACAGGAATCTAAAAGTAATTAGATAAAATGTGTTTTTACTTGAGATTGTCTGCTTTTTCTCAATAACATGCACATAGCGCACTGTCACTGCAGGAGTGTTGAGGCAATGCTCCGTAAATGCACTGTGTACTCCTCCATCACCTGTACAGATAATTTTTAGAACCCTGGACGATTGAGTCCTTAATAAGATCCCAGAGCACAAGACTATTGAAGCCAGACATCTGGGCCTGTGGACATAAAGTAAAATTGAAATTAACTGTTTAATAAAACAATTAACACTTGATTTACTTCTTCTTAAAAAAAATATTGACATGTAAAGTTTTGAAATTGTGTTGCTTTGTAAACCGGCCTATGATAAAACAAAATTTTGCATAATGCAGTTTCTTTAAATTATTTTCTATTCTGGTTAATTCCCTCAAACTCCCATAATTCTCCTTACTGCTGTTATCCCCATCTAAAGCGTCTAATTTGGATAGTTCAAAAATTCCCTTTTTTAACTACATTTCTGGAAAGTAATCTGAAAACTTTCACCCCTTTGCAACCCTAGTCAGAACTATTGCAGCATAAGAATACTCCACTGCAGCAGTATTATTATGATATTCACCAAAGACGTGATTTACAATAAACAGCCTAATTCTGTGCTTTACTTTTGTTCCCTTCTTGCTTGCCTTGTTTTTTTATGGCAATTAGTAACTGAGACAGCTTTTACATCCACAGTTGGTGGCCTTGGTCTGGGGTTAAGTTGCACCACTGTTGCAGTTATCATTTGTTTAGGTGAGCAACACTTTGTGACCTTTCGCCACCTGCCGGGGGCAAAGCTGTGGTCTGTTGCTCTTTTGGCAAAGGAATAATTTGATTTTCACAAAATATTAATGCTCATCTAATAGAAAAACATAAATTGATAATTCCCCATTCAGACATAGCATTTTAAAATGCAGGGAGAAGGTGAATCAGCCAGAAGAGTCATTTGTCCTAACAGGCCTTTGATCCGCAGCCTCTGCAGTCAAATGTTGACGTGTCTGTAGCACTTCCTGCTGTTTCGTCAGTGATGTGTAAATGTGAATGAAATGCACCAGTGAGATGAGTCGACTCTGATGGGCACTTTGCATAGAAGCCACCATCAGTGGTGTCAGTAGATGTGAGTGGGTAAATATAACTTGCAAGGCAAATTGCAATGAGTAGCAAGAAAACCAGATTGAAACAAGATGCACAGGCTTAAATCCATATGACTTCAACTGCCAGATGAAACTACAAAAGAAAAGATGGCTTAAGTCCAATTTCACATATTCTACTTTATGTATTGTAATTTCTTACAACATCTTTCATTGAAGGATATTTATTTAACATTAATTTGGATGGGACAGTGCATGTCAATGAACTGAACCAACATTATTTTGCCAGATTTAGCACAATGCTAATTTTCAACTACAGTCCAGAACATGAAAAAAGGAACATAAAACCAATGCTCCAGACATAAAGTCAGTACAATACTACAATCAATAACATAAACAGTGACAATAAAACAGTACATGCATCTCATACAAAGCATTTGTAAATTATATTATGATTTTAAACACTAAAAGTGCAGTGAGTCTTAATGTTTTTTTTAAAGTGCTTGATTTAAAAAGACAGCTACACATCTTTACAGGTATTTTTAAAAAACTGAAGTTTTTCCTGTGTGTTTCTGTCTTCTGTCTAAACATTAACAATGTTCTAGATCACTGAAAATGCTTATTTTGGAAAACTCAGACCAAGGGAAGAACTTTGAAAAAGCCATTTTGGATGTCTCTGCGTGGACAGGGAAACGAAGAAAATGTTGGATGATGTCAAAGTGAACATGTTGACTGATGACCCATGGTCACTTGCTCTGTAGTTGCCATGGTTATAACAGCTTTTGAAACCAACCAGAGTACCTGAAAAACTTTTTTTTATCACAGGATTTGATCAATGTTTTCAGATTTGTCTTGAACTGAAAAATATACAGTTAAATGTTTTCTTAACAATGCTTAACACATCTGCCATCACCAGTTAACAGTTAACATAACTTCAAGATAAACCATAACACCAGGACAGATTTAGATCTGGAAATAAAATCAGCTTTGGCATTGATTATTGCAGAGAAAGGTTCACATAATGAACTAGCTACAAGGTAAAAAAAAACACAATTGACACTGCATTAATGTATTCTTGGTTTTCTTGAGGACAAGGATAGAGATGTTTTTAAAAACAGTAGAAAAACCAGAGTTTTAAAAAAATACCCACCTCTGTGTGGACACGGCCTCAATCTTGTGAACTTGACGTTGCCCAAGCTTCTTGTGCATTACTGTCGTCCAACCTTCAAGTTGTTTTTTAGTGTAACACCAGCTTTTGAGGCTTTCTCCGAGGACAGCAGGTTTTTCCCTGAAAGACTAAAGGTTTAGTTCTTGTTCACTCCAGGGGCAATCTGATGTCTGTGAGTCTTAGGGATGACAGCACCTCCACAGCCTCAGCCTCTCATCTCGATCCAGACCAGCTGTAGGGGGCTTTGGCTAATAGCCTTGTAGGCTTTCTCACCATGTCTGCCTTTTACTTCACCCCATCCTCATCTCTTTTTTCTCAATATTTTCACACATGATTCTTTTCTGCCTGCTCCTTCTCCTACATCATACCTAACACACAAACACTCTGGCTGAGAGGTAAGAAGTCACCTTCACATAAAGGTCACTCCTCCCCTTACATTTACTGTGGTAATGTTAACACTCATGATGGAGCACACCTACATACCACCATTGTTCCTGGGTTGTCTTCGTATGGTGACACAGCCCTCATATAACATTATCAAGACTCCCTGCTTTCTGATGGTGGCTTGCATAATACTGTCCCTCACAAACTGTTGGAGCTGTCCACAAGCAACCTTTTGAAGCCGGTGGAGAAGTCTGTAGTTTCAGTCACCACTTTGGTGTTGTAGTCTGTTTATTTCCTATTTTCTTGAATCAAAGAGTGTGTTTTTTTTAATTGCTTACTGAATTGCAGAGGAAACTAGAAAAGCACTCGGAGAGCGCAGACCTCCACAAGCACCACAGCCCTTTCCCATATTGTGATTTTTACCATAAATATTAGTCCTACCTTTATTTCATGTAAATATTTAGACCCTGACCATGAAAACATGCCATTAGCAATTGGTTTCATAATGATATCTATTTTAGTTCTGTAGTTATTCACGAAAATTGATGTTTTTGTCATGGCAGATCCAGACGCTGACCCGGATCAACACCAAAATTGAATCACTTCTTCCTTTTCCCATGCTGAACATTCCCTGAAAATTACATCAGAATCCATCCATAACTTTTTGAGTTATTTTGTTCACAGACAGACAGACTACCCAGAAGTAAATAGTGGTTTAATGCTGTTAGAAGCTCCTATAGGACATAATAATAATAATAATAATAATAATAATAATAATAATAATAATAATAATAATAATAATAATAATAATAATAATAATAATAATAATAATAATAATAATAATAGCTGTTATTTATACAGCACCTTTTAAAACAGACATTTACAAAGTGCTTTAACAGTTTTTGGCAGAGTGACCAGAAAATGACCGGACAAAATGACCAGAAAATGGCCATACAAGGTTAAACTGCAAACACAATGAATCAACAAAAAAGAAGTATAAATTGGATGAAAGGAATAGAGAGGATTACAGACATGGCTCAAGAGACAGTTAGGGTACTATATGGATAGCAATTTTATGATAAGGACTAAGACCAGTAAACATCATGACAGGAGAAAATATCCAATTAGTACTGAAAGAAAGAAATTAGACAAAATATGAAAGAAAACAACACCACATCAGTAGAGATAAACACGGCTAAGAAATAAAAAACAGAAAAGAATAAGGCATGGAAAAACAAGTAATCATAAAACAATGGGACTATGAAGCTTTGTATGTTTTAATATGTCCTTGTGTCCTGAAGAAAAAGCCTCTTAGTCCCAATTTGGCCTGTTTTTTAATAGCAAGTGCCTCCCCTAATTAGACTGAATCACTGACATTTAAGCCAAAGAGGCTTTATCTTATTGTGTTTCATTCAGTAACTTTTACAGTCATTAAATTCACCTCAAGCATAACTAAAAAATAATGCATTAAAGCCTAATAACAACAACAGTGGTGAATGATGACACACATTCACTGACCACATTATCAGGTACTCCTATTCACCTGGTTAGTGACAATCAGCCAATTACATAGCAGCACCTTGTTGAGTCAGTGCTTAAAGAACTAAAGCAGTTCTGGGGCCAAAATGGGGCCAACTCTGTTCTCATAAGGTGTTCCTAATAATGTGGATACATGTGGTAATGTGCTAGTCATACATGTGCCAATAGCCGTTATGTGCTGTTATTGCAACACCTATTAACCCAGTAGGCTGAAAGTCAAGTTGTCACTCACTAAAGAATAATGATAGGACTGTTATGTTATTCTGACGAGAAGAATGTAGAAGAGAAGTCCAGACAGCACGGAGGCTTATCATCGTGTTTGCTGGTTTGACAACAGGAAACTGAAAATGTCATTTACAGATTTTGACATTTTCAGTAAATGTAATTATTGGCACAAAGATGAAGTAAATACATTTTGATCCGGATCTGGATGCAGATCTAGGAATTGCTTGAGTGTATTTGTTAACGGTGCAAGAAAGGGCAGTTTACACATTGTCCTTTGGAACTTGACAAGTTCTCTACAAATTTGGATAACATTTGAATGTTGGCCATGGCACAAGGGACTCAGGATAATACTTTGGTGGTGATCTGAACACAGATTCAGGATTTGGTTTGCAAGGATTGTTAAATTTGAGTGCTTAGTGATTAGATTTTGGTGGTGATTGCTGTTTTGGTGTGGATCCAAGGATTTTTTTTTCCAAGGCTTTGTTAACAAGTTTCCACATTTTTGTCAAAATAGTGTTGAAAACACCTTGGCAGAGTTTTTGTGCTTGCATTTCTAGTCTGATAATAATATTCTGCACTTCAAAAGCTTAGATCTAGGTGAGAGAATTTGTCCATGTTCAAGTCAAAGAAATCTTACTTGACTTATTCCAAGCCACAGTTTACTGTCATATCTTGATACATATCTTATTTGAAGGTATGACAACTAAAAATGAGACCCAAGTTTTATGTCAGAAATAAAATTATCTGCTAATGAGACAAGATAAATTTAATTTGAAGGGTGTCTTAGAACAAAATATTCTATCTTGAGTAGTTATTAAACCTTAACTGAAGACCCTCACTGATTTAAAATTAGCTAATTTCTATGGCATATATTTTTTATCATTACAATTCAGTGCCTCATTTTTTGCTTTTTATTCTATGTAGTAAGGTATTTATCTTGGCTTTCAAGGAGATGTGGATTAGAATAAGTGTGTGAGAAATTTCTTATTTAAAATAAGACTAACACTCTCCCCGAGATCTGAGGTTTTTTTGCTTTTTTATCTCAAAATCAATATTATTGTTGCCAGTTTTGTTCTTAACTCTTCACGCAACAGGTAGTTGTACAAAGCCAGAGCTCCCTTGATTCCCCAAGTGGTATAGGTACCTCCGGAGAGTTTGTTAGTCTGTCTGTCTGTCTGTGAACAAAATAACTCATAAAAGTTATGGATGGATTTTGATTAAATTTTCAGGGATGTTCAGCATGGAAAAAGGAAGAATTGATTTGATTTTGCTGTTGATCCGGATCAGCGTCTGGCCGCCATGACGAGAAATGTGATTTCTGTGAATAACTACAGAACTAAAATAGATATCATTATGAATCCAATTTGCTAATGGTATGTTTTCATGGTCAAGGAATCTAAATATTTCAATGAAATAAAGGTAGGACTAATATTTATGGTCAAAATCACAATATGGCTGAGGACTGTGGCGCTGGTAGAGGTCTGCGCTCTCCGAGTGCTTTTCTAGTTTAGTAATGTGACTATTATGGGCACATTTGTAAATGGTAAATTGACCTGATCTTTGATGGTGCTTTTCTAGTCTTCAACTACTGAAGGCTGCTTTACACTGCAGGTCACCCCTACTCATTCACTCTCACATTCACACATTAATGTCTGGAGTTTCTCTGTCAGTTGTCAATCTGTATCAAATAACACATTCACGCCCTTTCATGCCCATTTAAGGCTCATTTATGCTCATCATACGCATGAAAAAGTATGCATCCGTTTCAAACGATGGTTCCGTCACTTCGCACGTACTCCCATGCGTCTTTTACTTTGGCAATGGATGTTGACCATTGCATCCACCAGGGGGCACGAATCTGTCTCTCACCGACCTCCACTTCTCCTTTGCATCCAACGAGCTAACATTTGGGTCCCTCCCGATCTCCTCCCAGCTGTTCTGGAGTTTGATTTTGTCGTGGTATCCCAGACAAGTAACATCTTATATATGTTTGTGATTTCGCGCCAGCTCACACAACTTTTCTTTGAGGAGACCCGCCATACTCTTCTTCGTTTCTCTCCAGAGATGAGTATCAGAGTGATGGTAGCAACACTGCCCCCACGGTTTCCGGTGGTACTGCTCCATCTGGTCCGTATCCGTAAGCTTCAAGGATACGCGCTGAAATACAGACGAAAAGAACGCTAAGCACGGACACAGAGCTCTGTCCGTATCCGTATTTAACGTTGAGCATAAATGAGCCTTTACTCACCACTAGCACAGCAGATGAACTTTAAACACAAGGATAAACAGAAAGTTTATCTCAGGCCTTATTATCACCACTTTTGCTGAATTTTTGTGTTTTTTTCTAAATTCAGAACCTAAAATCTATCTCTGTGTGTTCCTTCATTCGGCTGTCTTCCCCCTCTGAGGCAGAGTCACACTCAGTGCCACTTCATTTGATCCAGTACAAAGAGAATATTAAGCGGACATTCAGTGACATTCAGAGTACTGTCAGAGACTTGAGCACATGCTGCTGTATAATTCTGTGTAATTACGCCGCCTGTTCTGCAAGCAGCTCCGGGGTTAAAACCAAACCCTGCTCTGAAACGGAAACATGGACTGTAATGGACTTGTCATGAGTGAGGCGTGACAACAGCCCGCACAGTAGGGTGCATGTCATGTCCTGCCACATCAGGACATTGTCACCCGTTTCCCCCAACCCGCCTCCCCCTCCCCACACCCTGCACCTCAGACCTCACTGATAGCCGCTGACAGCCACCATGTTTCACAAAGTGTTGACACAGTGAATGCCACAGACACTTATCTCCGTTTGTGTCCTGTCCTGATCCTGGAGTGTCAAGGCTGCTTCTGGGGCGCTTAGTGTCAGATATATATGACGGACTGTTTTCAGCAGTCCAGCAGAGGGAGAGGCACAGGACAAAAAAAAAGAAGTGCAGGAAGGAGAAAGAATAAAGGAGGATGGAGGAGGATGGAGCGCTGCTGGCCCTCCTGGTGAGTTTCACTTGCAGTAGGAACACTTACAGTCTCGGCTCCGGCTTGAGTTCTGCCTCCCACTGACTCTCCAATCAGTCCACAGGCACTGTGATGCACCTAAGGAAGGTTTTTCTTGGGTAATGCTGGAATCTAATCAGAAGTCAGTTTGATTCCAACTTACAGAGTTATTTTGGTATCGATATCCACAATGCCAATCTGAGAGGCTATAATAGAGTTCAGTTCAATGACTTTCTGTGCTTACTAGGGATGTAACAAAAAACTCCACCAGCAGTTTGGCCTCAATTTTTTGCTCATGGTCTTCTGACAACCTAGGTGACTAGAGTGTTTTTTGTTGTAATTCTGTTTCTCTCTGAAATGTTTAAGGTTCCCATGTCCTGTTTTGTTTGTTTACATTATGTAGGATCCTATAAAATCTGTGATCACGGCATAGCAGATGGAATCATGGATTTGGACATCAAACGTGGAATTTAATATAAACACGGAATATCACGGAATTGGCTGGCATTTTATGTAAAAGTTTCTTTCTGACTGAAAAGGAATGTATCTCTAGGGTAAATGCTCCGAGGGGGTCACTAAGGCTGTGGACAATGCACACTTCACTTCCTCTCTCCCTCCCCTTATTAACAATGTCACCATGCTGAAGCTGCCACCTGAGACACCGACTAAGTTAGCAAAGAAGCTACAAAACTCCGGGCTAACTTCAAAGTACAGGGCAGATCAGTCTTTTGACAATTATGTGTCATGCGAGCATCAAATGCTCTGCAATCTTTGTCAACATACTGTTCACAAAGATACGTGTGAGGAAGAGTGACTGATAATATTTCATTACTTAATACAGTGTCTCAGGGTTAAATTAGTCTAAAATACAAAATAACAGAATTCTCAAAAATTTAAATGGATAAAAACTGAATATAAGAAAAACTAGAACGGAATTTGGGAAGAGTAACATGGATTTTACAGAGCACTGATCATGTATTATTTGATTTGAGTTGAAGTAAAAAAAGGACAGTTTTATCTCTGGAAAGGTTCAGATGTAGCCTCTTTTGGAAATGTTAGATCTGAGGGGACAGGGAGGCCAGGAAATGCTATTACCCAATTCCCAGTGCCTTTTCACAAAAGTGCATTAAGAAGACTTTGTTATATTTGCACCTTGATATTCACATAAATTCCATGAGGCCATAAAATCTGTGCAATTTTACGCTTTAATACGACAACATAATGTGTGCCACAACATGCACAAAAAGGTAGAGACACTTGTGGCACATGTTGATCCACTGGTTCACCCCATTCCATCTCCCCAACATCCATATTGGAGATGAAATGTGACAAACACAGCAGCATTAATTGGGCTTATGAGCTCTGCACAAATTGGCTGCTGAAACAGTGGAGGGGAAACTGGGGTCACGGGACACAAAGTGGATTTTCAGAACGGTGATATTTGCCTGTGAGGAGTAGAAAACACACATTGTAGATGGAGGCTGTATAGCTATGACATAATGAACCCCAGAAGAGAGCATAAAAGGACAATTTGTTTGAAAAGGTAAAAGGTGTTGTGTTTTTCTAATATTCAAGCCCCTTCTAACAACACTAAAGAAAAGAAAATCAATTTTGCAGGACATGGGACCTTAAGGCAATCGCTATCTGCACATCAAGGGGTAATTGAGGAAAAAAGAGTTTATTCCCAGTCAATTTTTTAATTTTAATTTCAACAATAGAAAAAAGGTATCTAACATTCTTGATGCAGTTTATAGTAACGAATTGAAAAAAAAAATGCCATTTATCCTGTTGTTTGTCTGTCCATCCATCTGTTAGCAAGACGACTTCAAAAATCTGTTGGATGATGATTGTTATTTTCATGAAATGTTGGTCATGGCACAAGGAAGGAGGGATAAGAGTTTGGTAGTGATCCAAATCCAGATGAGGATCAAGAGATTTCTTAAAGGATTTGTTCACATTGCACATTAGGGCAGTTTTCCACATGTTTAATAATAACTTGGCAAACACTGCAGAAGTGTCTTGGTCCAGGTTTGTCCTCTCTGAGCACTTCTAGATTTTCTGACAAATATTGAATTTTCTTTTACTTAAAATCATACATTAACATAGCATAATAATGTTATTTTTTGTCTATCTGTCATGTTTCTGGGCATGCTTATTAAAACTCATTAAGGCCAGGTAAAGTTAATCATAGAAATAGTAAGGTGGGTGGAGGGGGAGGATCTGACGGACTGTGTTGGAGTGGCAGTGTGGAAAAGGTCGGACAGATATGAAGGGGCGAGATTGTGGATGCAAACTTCAGCAAAGACTTTAAATGGATTACAGTTTTCAACCAAGTGGACTTCCAATGCCTGTTATGAGCAGATGAAGATCATTTTTCCCTCTGCAGAAGCCAGTGTGTTATGAGCCTGCCATAGAGTGATCACAGTCCTATTTTCAAGGCAGTGGTGAAAAGCAACAAGATGTAATGCTTAATTTGATGCACAACTCTGATGTGCTTGCAGTTAATTCTCACTCAGCAAAACCTGATAAATGTTTGTGCATTAGCAGTTTAATAAATGCAGAACTGTTACAAGACCCTCCAGGCTCCAGAACAGCACTGTTGAGCTTAGACAGTAGTGGTTTCAGGTTTGGAAAATGCTGAGCTATCTTCACCTCTTACTTCATTTCAGATTAGAAGAACAACGGTGCTTAATTCTGCGAGTGTGGGTGCATATTGCTGCCTCTCCAGCCCAAGCAAAACAGTGAAGTGGGATCATGGCCCAATGTTTGTACAGTGTTGCTGGCAACAGGAGTTTACTGACCCCCTGCATGCTGATTTATAGGCACAAATATGCAAAAATGTCAAGATTAGACACTGAATGTCCATTTGTTTCTGCTACGAGGATGTTGCTGCTACGAACACGGAGTCAACAACAAGATGAGTGAAATGCCTCTTGTTATTGACTCCATGTTTTTGTATTACCTCCCCAAGTCTGTACTTTTGATATATTTTGTCTTTCTCCTTGCACCCTCTTCTTAAACAAAATATGTCCTCTTTTTATGACCAAAAGGGATTGCTGCAATGATGTTCAGACATCATGTCATGTACCTGCGTTATGATGACCTATCCATACAGTGCAGTGCTTAAACATTAGCCTACTATGATTATACACAGAGAGATCATAAAAGGCCATTAACAATAACAAGAGGCAAAGCCTGAACTTCCTTAAACATGCAGATCAATTCTTGTTGAACCAAGGTTTACTGTGACAGCAGAGGGAAGGTGATGAGATTGAAAGTGGCACACAGATTGTAGGGCAGATTGTGATTAAAATTTAAGATTGTAAGTATTCATTTATTTTAAATTGTTTTACAAAGCAGGAAAACCTGATCCTGCTGTTCACATAGATGATTTACAGTGTCACTGCCAAGAGTTCAATTACTTCATTGAAACTAATTCTGTCAGGAAAATCCTCAAGAGCAGATATTTGAATTAGCTTTATTTGCATTTTTTAAGGATGCAGCAAATGACTATTTCTATTGTCAATTAGCTATAAACTGTTGGGTCAAATAGTCGATTAGCCAGGTGTCAACGACCACCATCATTCAGGATTTTTTTCTGACCACATTTCTTCCTCAACAACAGTGGTTCCCCACTCTCCTTCCAGATTTCAATAATGTGTTAGACAGTTTTTAACCCAATTTTAGTAGTTTCTGCAATCTCCTTGTGTGTTTTCTCTGCTTGATGCCAATGATTTGACCCTTCATAAACACAAAACATCTTTTCCATGACCACAAGATGTGTCTTTGACATGGTTGTTTAAGAAATGAGAAATTTCTCACTTCTTCAGCTGGGGTTAAATAACTTGTTGCCAGCTGAAAGATAATCAGTCACGCAGTAATTATCCAATAGGAGGCTTGCGCATGTTTACTTAGTTAAATTCAGGTGACGATTTTTTGGGGGGCAAGCACTGTATGTATACACACACATATATACATGTGTATGTATATAAATATATACAGTATATATATATCTATATCTATATATATATAGATATATATATACTCAACAAAAATATAAACGCAACACTTTTGTTTTTGCTCCCATTTTTCATGAGATGGACTTAAAGATCTAAAATTCATTCTAGATACACAATATTACCATTTCTCTCAAACATTGTTCACAAATCTGTCTAAATGTGTGATAGTGAGCACTTCTGCTTTGCTGAGATAATCCATCCCACCTCACAGGTGTGCCACATCAAGATGCTCATCAGACACCATGATTAGTGCACAGGTGTACCTTAGACTGTCCACAATAAAAGGCCACCCTGAAATGAGCATTTTTTTTTTTTTGCTTTATTGGGGGTCTGGGGACTCAGAACCAGTCAGTATCTGGTGTGACCACCATTTGCCTCATGCAGTGTAACACATCTTCGCATAGAGTTTATCAGATTGTCAATTGTAGCCTGTGGAATGTTGTTGTGAGGCCGGTTGGATGTACTGCCATATTCTCTGAAACGCCTTTGGAGACGGCTTATGGTGGAGAAATGAACATTCAATGCACGAGCAACAGATCTGGTTGACATTCCTGCTGTCAGCATGCAAATTGCACCCTCCCTCAATGCTTGCAACATCTGTGGTATTTTGCTGTGAGACAAAACTGCACATTTCAGGGTGGCCTTTTATTGTGGACAGTCTAAGGCACACCTGTGCACTAATCATGGTGTCCGATGAGCATCTTGATGTGGC
Source organism: Scarus forsteni (assembly GCA_036419115.1). Lineage (NCBI taxonomy): Eukaryota > Metazoa > Chordata > Actinopteri > Labriformes > Labridae > Scarus > Scarus forsteni. The sequence goes on from JAZDUH010000391.1 coordinate 2,051,428, forward strand.
ACACCTGTGAGGTGGGATGGATTATCTCAGCAAAGCAGAAGTGCTCACCTTCAAACATTTAGACAAATTTGTGAACAACATTTGAAAGAAATGGTAATATTGTTTATCTGGAATGAATTTTAGATCTTGGAGTCCATCTCATGAAAAATGGGAGCAAAAACAAAAGTGTTGCGTTTATATTTTTGTTGAGTGTATATATATAGAGAGAGAGTTTATGTTTTTCATGTTTTTTTTATATTGGATTTTCAAAGTTGTTCATTTTCCTTTAATATAAGTGCAGTACTTATATACTCTAATAACTAAAGGCTGCAAAATTTAAAAGGTTCCTGCCACACAGGTTTGTAAACTGTAGCTGAGTGAGAAAGGAGTGGAGACAACTGAGACTGACTTTGAGTTATATTGTCACATACAGAGTGCTAAAATGTGATCTTGACAGAAATAAATAGAGAGAAAAACGATTAGTTTTATCTGTGAGCAGCAATCTGCCTGGTCTCCACGCTGCTATATTAGGATGTTGAACTCTTCCATTGTCAGTGTAGAGGATAAAATATGCAGATAGAAATGAAATTTTTGCCGTGGCCCTTGTTTGATGTCACTGATCCAACAAAAATAGGAAGAGGCGGAAGATGACTCACTCCAGTGTAAAATCTACTCCAGACAACATTTTGATTTATTGTCGTGCATTTCACTTAAAACATGGAATGACATAATTTAACAACTGTCCAACAATAAAACCTGATGTTGACCCTTTTTGTTGTTGAATTTTGTCAAAAATGTCAACGATTTATTGCATCCCTGTTTAATAGCACAAGAGGCAGATTACTTTGGCTCTTTTATTGACCAGTCTGTGAATGATTTTTGGGGTGGAAAGAAATGTTCTGAGGGAAAGCAGTGTCCTTCATTGTGATACCATGAACATTTTACATTGAAACAGTGCTATTAAGTATGATGACAAGATGACTGCATTTTTAAAAGTCACATTGAAACCAACACTTTGTTGTTTAAGGAAATCAAAGAAAACAATACATACATTTTTACGAACCCGCTCAGACTTGGAGGGTGAACGGTAACATTGAATATTGGGGGAAAATGAAGAATGTAATGGAAGTGGAGCTTTGTTTCAATTCAGATAAAAAATACTAAAAAATGCATACTTTGCTTGGATCATTTCATTTCCACACTGCAGTATTCTGAAGCTGGCCAAGTCCAGGCCTTATCCCACTGAAGGCCAGAGTTGGTCTTATGGCATGATGTCACAGCCGGCCTTGCTATTACCAGCCACTAGGTAATATCAGATGCTCAAATGCCCTGTGCAAGTTTAAATGGATGAGCACATTTATGATTGTATGATATGCTTCATGAAATAAGTGAAACTGTGCACTAAGAAGAGGGGCTTTTCACACTCGCCGGTTTCTACAGCAGTTTGGAGGACATTGTGGGATCTTATTTCAATGTAATACCTGTAGAAGTGTCCACAGAGAAACTGTTGGACATTTGAAAATGTAAAGAGCAGCATTAAAAAGTTTAAATTGTCCTGCTTGAACCAACTGAACTAAATTCTGATACCTAGCTTGTGTCAAAGCCTGTGATGATCTGCTGGAGAGATGGTGTGTCATGTGAACCGCTGATATTTTCCTGGTATGTTGTACATAAGCACAGAAAGTGACTCTGTAGGATGAGAACATTTTTATTATGTAGTATATTGTAATTTACTTATTTACCTTGCAGCTGTAAAGCAGTTACTGTTACTGCTGCTGCTGCTTATCCCACCACAACAGTGTGGTGGGTTCACTCGTCACCCTGCCTGTGTCGGTTTCTAGGTCGATTATGTTCTCACTGCAAACGAACCGCTCCACAGGCCAATTGGAAGCGGGCCAAAACCTGCTATTTCAGGTGATCTTGGTGCAGTTGTTTGTACTGAACAGGGCTCAGTTGCTGTGTTTACTCATATATTCAAACAAAGCATGCCAGCATGAAAGGTCCACTTGTACCGGAAGAATTTTCCGATAGTCCGTATTTGTCGGCGGTTCTTGCTCTAGTTGGCCAGAGGAAAGTTCACTGATCTTAACCCCTTGGTTTACTTTGCTCATTTGATTCGAGTCTGTCCATTATTTCCTTTACTGTGCCACAATTTTTGCAGCTGGATTGCTTCACTGTGGATGCTGCATGAGTCAACTTGTGTGATTGAGAGATAGATGTGAGAAATGATGTGTTATGTAAATCATTTTTTTCTGTTCGGCTCACTCTCCATCCAGCATCTGCTTTCATCTATCATGCACTTATATTTGATTTCATTTCCTCCCAAGAAATATTTGTCCTTTTTTTTTACCAACTTGTTGTGCATGGATTTGTTTTTCATTGCGATATGAGTGCATTAATGAACCTATCTCTGTTTCTTCCCCAGTGATGAGCTCTGTGCAGATGCTGTGAATATGTTTGATGTAATGATGTGTTGCCTTTAAATAGCGAGTGAATCAGATCTTTTAATTTATTTACATACTATGAGGGGGGAATAGCCACTTAGACACCTGTGTCACCAGATTAGGTGACCAAAGTGGCGGCTCAATCCACGATCTGATTGGTTTAAAGATCAAGACGGCTCGTTACCTCCACGTCTTGCTGTGCTGCGCGGTGCTGCAGCCCAGATGTGGACGTAGCTAGTTGAGAGGATTATTATTTTTAGTCCAATTGGGATCTGCTGCATGTATTTTTCAGCTCTGACACAAATCACATCAGATCAAGTCAGTAAACAGATTAAAAATGGAGCTTCAATGTCTTATTTCAATCCCCTCAAAAGGGATTTAAGAGTTACGTAGACCCAATGTGGATCAACAAAAGAGGTGGCTGATAACACTGACATGACTAATCTCTTTCTCTTATTTCTGCCCCCTGTCCCTCTCTCACTCTTCGCCATTCTCGCTGTATCCGTGGCCCATTTGTTTCAGTAGCCTGTGCAGGATTTTGCTGTTTTACTCCCCCTCTTCTCCCACCTTTCCTCTCCCCTTACCTCCCTCTCCGGCTCCATGCTTCCTCACCCTATCCATCCCTCTCCTCCTCCTCTTCCTCCTCTCGTCTATAAGATAAGTGTGTGCAAAGAAAAGTGTCAGCTATAAATCACATTTTCACCGTGTAGCCCTCTCAGATACCAGCGAGATAAAGCCGGCCATAAATAAGGCCACATCATATACAAGTTATTGCTTTGCTTTTAAACGTAACAGGGCCATGAATAACTGAGGGAATCATGGGAAAAGAAGAACGAAAACACGTGAATCAAGGCTGTGCTAGGCTTTACAGAGAGAGCGTGTCTTAACAAAATGCTTTAAAGTGTTTGTCCTTGGTGTCAAGCACATTAGCAGAGCTTGAAGATGGATGCCGATCGGGATGTTTCGTGATTCTGGTTTTGAATTTTGGCAGCCAGAGTACAAACTTCCCTTTAAATTATAGTCTGTTGATGTCTTTCTCCTCATAATGTCATTTTTGTGCCTGTATTTTTCCCTTTCTTCACTCCATCATCATCCCTCCTGGTCTATCTTCTCGCTCTATCTCGTCCTTGATCCCACCCTCTTTCATTCGCACCACTCTCGAGGCTTAAAAGGGTAAAAAGAGAGAGAGAACGCAAGGATGGGAGTTGGACAGAGATAGAGGGAAGGGCGGGAGAGAGACAGGGGAGAGTCTGTGAGTGAAAGCGATACAAAGTTAGGGAGGGGGAAGGCGAGAAGCTCCAGAGAACGCGCACGAGGGGGAGGGAAGGGTAGGTTGGGGAGGCGGAGGGTGAAAATGAGAGAGAGTTTCTTGTCTTGTCTCCCAGCTCGAGCTCGCCAGCCAGTAATTCAGTCTATTCCCTCAGACAGAGGCTTTTTTCTTCCCCTCTACCTCTGGATGGGATTTATCTGGCTGGAGTGTCGCTCCAGCTGGGTATCAAGCCATGAGGCGAGAATTAGATGAACCACGTTTTACTGAAAGTGAACTACAAATATAGCCAAACCAAAGAAAGACCATGCAAATACGTTGTTGCATAAAGATAGGCCTGTGTGAAAGGAGGGGAAAATGGAGGCACGTGGTGGAATTGTGTAATTAGGCAGAGCGTTTTTCCTCCTATCACCGTCAAGCCAGATTAGCCCTCTCACTCTTTAGATGTGTCAGCATACCTCTCTCTTTATTCTTCCTAATGGCTTCCAACGTTTTGAAGGTTTTTCCCCTGGAAAGTAACACAAACTGAATACAGCCCTAACATTCTGGTTGATTAATTGTAACTTACCAGCTACATTTTCAGTGGGGATGCAGGATATTAGATTCTTGGAAATATCTGATGTGTGGTTATTTCCAAATCATTTTACATTAAACAGCCTGAACTCTCCTATATAACCAACCTGTTAAAAAAGAAAGTCAGAACCATGTAGCAAGTGTTTCATGATGACAGATAAAATAGGACATAAAATACAAACAAATCACACCAAAGCAGAAAGACTGCTAAGATGACGGTGGGTCCAAACCAATTCAGCTGCTTTTTTAAAAATGTCCACAGTTCTCAGCTCCAGTTGGAGATGTTTTCAGAGGTCAGGAGCAACAGTCTTGAATGCACAGTCTCCTTTTTTAAGGTAAAAATCAAACCAATTCTTGTTCCCTTTTTTGGGGGGAAAACTCGCTGGTTTAGGGCAGGTGTGAAAGCTCATGTGATCTCTCGTGTTGTTTAAAAAACTGAACTCAGGTCTGTCAAAGCACAGGGTCTCTGTTTGCTTCCAAGTGAAACACAGTTCAATTCATGGTGTATGTGAAAGTCATGCAAACCAATAAAGGACTGAACAAGGCAAACCAAATAAACTGAAGTGCACCGGGCTTGGATTTGGCCAAATACTGCAATAGTTGGCAAGCTAATGAAGCATTTACTGACAGTATCAAGCAGTGGCTAACTTTATTATTTCAAGCTTGTGCGATATGTTTACAGATTGCTCTGACGAACATATAATTATAATCTTAACAGTCTAAAAACAGTTTTATCTTAATTTTTTTACTTGAATTGCTGCTGAGCTGCTTCAAGATTAAAAATATTTTCACCCTAAGTCTGTTGTGTAATAGGGCATAGGGCAACAATTGGCTGGATAGCAGGGACATATTCCACAGATGTAGCCCCAGTAGTGGTAGATGGCCATATTCCACAGCATTTGGCAGGCGTTGGTCCATTTGATAAAGTCAAGTGTGACAGAAAACTAAACCACAAACATTTATGGTGTAATACCACCTTCACCAGTCGACAATTCCCGTCTACCGTGAACATGTCAAACGGACAGTTGGAGCGCAGTGCCTTTCATTCGTTTCCCTTCTCTAGGCATATTCCAACTGTGATCAAATATTTCCAGTGAGAGTTTCAATTTCCTTTAACATGAAAACATTCATAGCAGTAAGAAATTTCCATTTCCAAAGTCTTTTTAATTGGGCAAAGGAAACTCACAATGACCAATGCATTTCTTCACCTCGTTGCTGATGCTACAAATTTTTAGGCACCAGTCAGTTTTTCTGGTATTTTTGGAGGATGCTTCATATATGTTCATGTTTGCAATATACTGTAGCCTCCACAATCATACCGCCACACCAATACCTCTGATGGCCCTGATAAGAATCCAGGATAAAAGTTAAGGCTGAATCTAAGACCTAAAGAGAAAAAGGGACACAATTTTTTTCTCTTCTCATATTTAACATTCTTTTTTTAAATGTAGGCTAACTTCTGTAAAATAATTACAATCATAACCCAATCCATATGATGTTTTAAGTGAATCTGCCTACTGTGTCCTGCAGCAATCACAAAACCCTGGAGGGAGACATAGATGATGTTTAAAAGTTAAGCCTCAAACATGCTTACTCAAGCAGCACATTGTAAGATAATCAGCCTGATGTTTGGCTTGAATCCCTCTTTCAATCAAAACCAGCAAAGGAACAATTACCTGATGGTCCACCAGATAATCTTAGTTTGCTTTCACAGATAAATCTGGCAAATTTGGGTTGACTCAGGGTTGAAACTGCAGAATTGTTGCAGTTTCTATCAGTTTGGTTAGCTTTTACATGACACTAAAGCCTGACAAAGGTTGTGTACCGTAGTCACCCACAGATAGGTCCTATAGGATCGTTCATTCCTGCAGTCTGGTCTGTTGTCGAAGGAGAACTCGGCATGCTAAATTTAGAAACAGTGGTCTTGGTACTGTCAGTGATGCTACATTAACTTGCTTACTCTTGTGAAATCTATGAAGGTTATTTCACAATGTTTAATATTTATGATATCAATTTGGGTCAGCCCTGATTCTCTTCAGGAATCAGGGTGGTCAAAGTTGACAAATCTCTACAGGACCGTGAGGTTTGTTGACTTTTCGAAAAAAGGAAATGGGCCCCAAAATCAGACCAAGTATTGTAGTGTGAGGATTGATTTACTGTCTGAAACATACTCTAAACAAGAAAAGAAACTTTATTTTTTAAATGAAGTGAAAGAGTTCATTTCTTCAAACAGACATTCAGTAATCAAATGTGGAAGGTAATATCTTTAACTTAAATAAACATACTTTTCATATAAAGTGTTGTTTTTCTGGCAGACAGCAAACTTAACTTCACCTGCCTTTAAGAGGTCCACAGACAGTCATGTCATATGTGAATATGTGTGTAACTGTGAGCTCTGCGGAGCACCAAATAAAAATGTGCCCTGTTTCATGGAGCTTAAACTTTAAGATTAATATTGAAATCCCAAATTAAACAATCGAGCTCCTTTCAGCAAAACCAACTAAGTACAAATAGTAGACCCAGTTCCAGATTAATAATAATGTGGCTGTTTCTTAGAATTCCTCCTAAAGTTAAGACTAGATCGTTGTAGAGATTTTCTTTCTGGGAGCAGAACATTTCAGCCCTTAAAGGAGCTCCTGAGGTGTTAAACTATTGGCAGAAGTAAGGAGGATTTTTAGGAGACTTTAGAGTTTGTCTAGCAGAGGAGGAAACTGATTCTTTCTGCAAATAGAAAGTGAATGAATTTTCTCACAAACTCTTATAAAGTTTGAATAACCAAAACATTTTGTACCTTCTGTGGTGCAGAGAGATGAAATAATAAAAAGATGGAAATAAAAAATGAAAGGGGTATAGATCTGTTGGTTCTGATTTAAACTTCACTAGCACTTGTGTGTTCAGTTGGTGTTGGTGTGTTCTGAGAGCTGCAAAAGAATATTCATATTACATGTTATTGCTTACTAAATGCATTTGTTATAATAGCAGTAAATCTTTGATTTATCTGCCTGTCTGTGTTGTACATAGTTCTATAGTAACCTACTGATATAGAATGAACTCTGAAGGCACTGATTCAGAAGTGTTCCTGTTTTGAATTGAGCTTGTGTTTTTAATCAGGATCAGTTCTCCTAATTAAACAAGTTTGTGCGGTGATGTGCTCAGACAGTCCTGACAAAGTGCTTGAAAAAATGTGGAAAAAAACTTTCATCTTTGGTGAAAAATGGAAATTGCTGCTGTTCACTTCGGGATTAAAAATTTCTCTCCAACGAAAACATTTTTAAGTCCCAGTAATGAGGATAGAAGAGGCTTAAAAATCAGCTGAGGAAGGTATGGTACTTCTGCTTGAAAGTCATTAAACACTTTTGTAAAATGCCAACATGTACAACTTTTATCCACAAAAAATATGCTAATGCTTTCACAACAATGCTAACATCATCATTTCAAGATTCTTCCACAAATGATTTAATCAGATCACATGATGTTTGTTAAAACGTGTTTATCATAATTAGAAAAAAACAAGCTTCATCTGCCTCTCTGAAACGACCTGCTGACAGACACGGAGCTCTGTGTAGCTCTAATGTTCCCCTTTTGATAGAGCTTTAACAGCAAATTAAAACTCTTTTCTAAATAAACAGCAGGTGTGCAAGACATTTGAATAATTAATTGTGCTGAAATAAGGTGAAAACCCATTCATCTTCAAAGTGCAAAAATAAAAAAACAGCTGCAAATAAACCTTTAAATACATTTCAGAGCTGAAGGACTGAAAAAGAATCTGAACAATCAGCTGTTGGCGTTGCCTAAAAAAACCTCCTCAAATGTAATTCATTCTGCCAACAACTTTAGGTGATATTCTGCAAAAATATGTGCAGAAATGCTCTTTTCTGCTGTAATAATGACCTTTAGAAGAAATCTTCCAAAGCAGACATTGTGCCGATTAGATTATGCAACCCCAGTGCCTGCTTTCAATCATGAGGTCAAAATCCAGGTTAAATGATCTTAAGCAATTTATTTCTGGGGAAGAAAAGTGTATTTTTTGCAATGGTCCATTTTTTAAAAATATGTATGTCATTTATTTTTAAAAAAGTTAAAAATTGTAGGAAGTTTTGTGACATTCCACAGCACTTAAACACGGTATATAACCGTTACCTTTGTTGTCTTGGTCTGCCACCAGCTTGAACATATACTATACTTCTCTCATCTATTCAGTCATGCTAATGTTTTTTATTTATTGTAAATGACCTCTCCCAGCCAACCTGCTGGCATTGTTATTTGACAATAACACTTTCATGCCGATTATATCCTGCATCCCTACTTTTCCACTGAAATGGCTGATTATTCGAACAGCTCAGCTTCAATTGTTGCCTTGGTTTTCACAGTTTAATAGCAGATTGCATTAGGCTGGTATCTGAGAGGTGACCGTCGGCTTGTCTGTTCCTCCGCCACCGTGTCTGCCATATTTTTTTCTGCTGTATCTGAATCTGAGCTGAACCCGTTGATCAGAGTGGGTGGACAGCTATGCGAATGTGTTAATGATGGCCGCTCTTGCAGACATCCGAGACACCGGGGCCAAGCCTGTGATGGTCTACATCCACGGAGGATCCTACATGGAGGGGACAGGCAACATGATCGATGGGAGCGTGCTGGCCAGCTACGGGAATGTCATCGTTATCACTCTCAACTACCGTGTCGGAGTCCTCGGTAAGCTTGCTTTTTCTTCTATTTTTTTCTCCTTCAAGGGCACTTTTCTGGGCCATCTTTGTAGGCCAGCTAGGTGTAATGAGCACTGCTGATTGCCACATTCCCTCCAAATAAGACGGAGGAGGGAAAAAAAAGGCATGACACTGTTAAACTGATTCTCGTGGATGTGAGCACATGTATCAAAATCACATTAATTGAGTGTGCAGAATGTGGGTTGTTGTTGTGACTGAGGTTTAGAATAAATTAAGAAATTATTGTAATGAGGTGGAAAGAAATTATGAGATGGGCGTGATGCTGGAGTGATAGAGGAGAAGAATCTCTCTCTCTCTTTCTGAGTTGTGGATGGTTGCAGATTGACTCACAGCTGAATCCTCTTTCAGACACTTGTGTGTGCTCGTGTGTGTGTGTGTGCAGGAGAAAGAGGGAGGGAGTGGAGTGGCAGAGAAAGCGAGAGGGTGAGAGAGCTCCATGGAAACAGCTGCAGCAACACAAAATGGAGTTTGTTAGCACACTAGCTGAGCTTTGTACCTTCTCCATCCATCTCTCCGACACAGCCGATTTCCCCTCCAACATTTTTTACATTTAGAGTGCTTCTTAACTGCCTACAAACGCTTCCAACATAAAATGAAATTTCAGTGTTTGGTTGCAAATGAGATATTGTTGGCTGCTGGATCTAGCTTTGATCACATTTATTCTGTCTCTCATGATTACTGTTTGACAACACCTACAAATCACATATGTGTCTAAATATTTCAACGGTTTGATTCTTCACTGGAGTGAATGGAGCTGAATCACTATCTCTTTTTTGTCATGGGGCTTATGTATTTATTTGATGGGACTGCTTGTAAGGGACAGCAAATATGAGGAGAGGACACGAACCAATTAGCTTCAGGGTGCTTTCATACCTTACTTGTTTGGTCCAGACCAAAGTTTGTTCTTTTGGGCTAGCTCACACAGACCTGTAGTGTGGATCACAGAACAAAAATAAAATAAAACAAAGACCAAACAGTGCTAGCCAACATAGACTGAATATGGTTTACAAGCTAATTAGCGTTTAATGACAATATCAGGCAAGGTGTGGCAACTATTAGCATGGTCAGCCCCTTGTCATCTTAACAGCTTAAAAGTTGTGGGCAGATACATTTCATGATGTTTGACATGCTTTGGCCTGCTTGACAGAGGGCAGTGAAAAAAAAAAAGCCAAGTGAATTATGACACCATGTTTCAACTTAGCCCCTGAACCAAAACAAGTTTTCCAAATTTCAGGTGTGAAAACATCCTTGGGTTCAAGGCTAGATACTGATTTTAACAAGCTCATGTCATGTTTGACATTTACAATAATTTCTTCGACTCCCCCTCTTTGCTGCACAATTGGTTGCTTGTGATGTCTTGTTCCCCGCTTCCCCTCAGATAGACCTACCATTGTGACATCATACCGTTGTTTGATTGCGGTTTAAGCCTATATGCCAGAGACTGTAGCAATCACCACAGAGTAGACTGGTCTACCAATCAGACTGGACTCATCCAACATGGAGAAGGGAGCCTTAAAAAGGACCTCTGTTAGAGTCTCCAAGATAGACTGAGACCAAGATGGATCAGGGGTACTCGGTATGTGAGAACTTGAGACTTTTTTCTCCCAAAAATTTTTCCTGCATTTTTAAATTCACAGACAAATTTCAGAAGTCAGAGTAAAACACTTAGTCGTGCTAAAGTTGGTTGGGCTCTAAAGATTGAAGAGGAATGGGGCTCATAATCTGATCTTTGCAATTCTAAGGCAGCATCCCTCCTGCTGTGGCCTTGAGACAATGAACTTGTTTAGAATTTTTGTAAGTCTTCAGTCTTGTCTAATTCAAAATGTGCTGATCTGTTACTTTTATGAAAAACCAATAGCAGTGGGCTCATTGGAACTAACAGGTAAAAGCAGTTGTAAACATATCTGGGAGAAGAAAAAAAGAAGGAGGGGACAACTCCAGGGCTGAAAACTGTTGAAACTGTTTTATTTGTAGAGGAAGCTAGAATCCCCTTTTTACAGTAGTTTATGAAAAGGTGCCATTTGTGGCTCTTTGTGGCTGCAAAAGCATTAGCGTAATGCTAATAGTAGCTACAGGCAAACTGCCTCGGCTTTTGATGGAAAGTAGTTTACTGGTTTTGTTGTATGTTGTCTGGTGGTCTTGAAAGTTTTCCTTCTGCCATGTGGCCAGGTTGTGCTGATTATTTGGCCAGTCCACTGAAGCTGTTGTATCATAAAAGCAGATGTTTCGTTGCTATACTGGATGTTGTAATGTAGTCCATGTAAGCAAGTGTTCACAAGACTGAACATAAGGGAGAGGTGTTGCTTTTAGTGCAGAGAGGAAAGGAAGTTGGGAGTAGAATTGCTTCGATTACAGTCTCATCCATATTTCACACCCCATCTTCAAGTGTATTCACATGAAACGGTTTCAGATGGGATATTATCAGAAATAACCCATGACGAGGGTCATAACATAGCAAGGCTTGGACTTAAACTGTGAAAGGTAAAAGGTTTGAGGTCACTGAGCTGCTTCTGCCTCTTTTCAGAATAATTGACTCGTGGCTTTGCTCTATTTTCCTGACATTTATTGAAAAAAAACAGACCTGCTCTCTCCCTAAAGAAGTGGTCTGCCTCACCTTACTGCTCAGAGAGCTCCACATGTCAAGAGCAGACAGGTGACGGAGGAGTGCTGCCGCTTTATCCTCCGGGACATTGAGATGACTGCTGTGCTTGAATCACACAAGCACTACTACATTCATCCTCAGCCCCTCTTTTTGATGGAGATGAAAGCGCTACGGCCTATCGATTTTGTCATCAGAGTTGCTCGGCGTGAACGCGTTGTGTTTTCCTCCGTCATTCCTTCGGCGGAGTATCATTCTAAGCGTTGTAATCAGCCTTCAGGGTGGCAAGGTAGTCACAGCGCCGGCTGAGCACGCCGCCCCACGCTTGGTTTTAAGCGGAGCACGTAGGGCCTAATACAGATTCATGATCATATTTCTTTCATGGCACTTCAATTATGAGTCAGATGTTTCTTCTCTCGCCACCACATTTCGCTAAATGTCATTCTACATGCATGCACACACCCCCTCAAACACCACATATGAGCTCTCAGAACATCTGACACTCATACACACACACATCTATATGCTAGTGAGACACAAGCAAAAACAATCCACACATACAGATGTGATAAGCTCACAGACACACACACATCTAAAGCAGCTCTCATGGTGAGATCCCCAGCAGCCATTCTGGGGAACGAGCAGAGAAGTGATGCATGTAGCTGAGCGATAATGTCCATCGTCGTAGCGTGGTCTGATAATCTCCCAATGGAGTGGCTTTAAATTGTTATTATACACCCACATGTGTCAACCAAATAAAACCCAAGCTAGAGAGAAATCACACCATGATGGACCGATTATCACTAAGCTGTCTGAGGACTTTCACTCATATAGTCTGGATCACAACACTCAGTACAAATCATAATTACACAACTCTATGTTATGTTTGTTTGTATTTTTATTGAATAATGGTGCTGCTAACAGTTTCAATGCTAATCTAGTCTAGACTACATTGCATGGAGGAGATAGAAGTTCCCTGTACGATGTGTTAAGATGCTGCACAGGAAGTTGGGAGCTGCACATTTGCAATGTAGCATCAGACAGATTATGAGTCAGATGTTTCTTCTCCTCGCCACCACATTTAAGCTAAATGTCATTCTACATGCATGCACACACCCCTCAAACACCACATATGAGCTCTCAGAACATCTGACACTCATACACACACACATCTATATGCTAGTGAGACACAAGCAAAAACAATCCACACATACAGATGTGATAAGCTCACAGACACACACATCTAAAGCAGCTCTCATGGTGAGATCCCCAGCAGCCATTCTGGGGAACGAGCAGAGAAGTGATGCATGTAGCTGAGCGATAATGTCCATCGTCGTAGCGTGGTCTGATAATCTCCCAATGGAGTGGCTTTAAATTGTTATTACACACCCACATGTGTCAACCAAATAAAACCCAAGCTAGAGAGAAATCACACCATGATGGACCGATTATCACTAAGCTGTCTGAGGACTTTCACTCACATAGTCTGGATCACAACACTCAGTACAAATCATAATTACACAACTCTATGTTATGTTTGTTTGTATTTTTATTGAATAATGGTGCTGCTAACAGTTTCAATGCTAATCTAGTCTAGACTACATTGCATGGAGGAGATAGAAGTTCCCTGTATGATGTGTTAAGATGCTGCACAGGAAGTTGGGAGCTGCACATTTGCAATGTAGCATCAGACAGATGTGAAAAGTGTAACAGAGCAATTGGGCTCCATGTCAAATTGCCACATGTTCAATGAAAATGAGCAATTTATCAATAAACCATCAATCCATCGGTCAATCAATCTTTTATTTGTAGTGTCAGTTCATAGCAAGAGTTATTTCAAGGCTCTTTACAACAGAGCAGGATGAAGCCATACTCTTCATGATATGGATACACCTTTGTCCATGTATACAAATAAATATAAAAAACATATTTATTCATTGATTAAAGGCAAGCCCCTTGAGATGTAGCATCTCATTTTCAAGAGGGACATCATGCCTATATTGTTGTAAAGATAGTCACTATGGATGAATAATCAATACATGCATTGATAGAGAGGACTTCTAATGTTAATATTAACATCCACAATGAATATAATCTAGACATGATGAGAATGATGTTGATAATTGTATACGATTCTAGCTAAACTGTCATTAAAATGGATTTAAATTGTTTTATAGCATGAATTTATGTTAAATGATGTCATTTCTGTTGATTCAGGATAGAGCACATGGGTTTGAACGGGTCTACAGCATTAGCTTATTCATGATTGTTTGTCCAGCAACACTCATATTTGTGTGCTGTTTGCAGGAACTACCATGTATTTAACTTTGTTGATGGCCCTAAAGTTAACATCAGGAACTTTGATGATGATGGAATAGGGCTAAAGCAATGGCCAAATAATTGCAGTTGGAGTTATTGAAGCTCTGTATGTCCACAGCAGCAGGCGGTCTACAACAAAGCAGTCTACGCCAAGGATCCGAGGTGGCCTACAGGACAAAAAACAGAGACCAGTACAGGAGCAAACAAAAAGGGACAAGACATAGAAAGAGAGAGAGACAGAGAGAGAGTTCAAGAGAAGGGTTAATCTACTTTTGTTAAAGTTAAAAGTATCATTTTAACCTTACCAACTCTATGAGAGCCTCAGAGTGGTAACACTATTTTATAACTTTCAAACCTTACTGCAGGTTTTAATTTGACATGCTCATTTTCATTCTTATTCTCATCTGAATAATCTTGTGAATCCATTTGTTCCTTCTCATCTTCTTCGCTCCCAGAGAGCTGCTCATCTGAGTGTCTCCAGCAGCAGAGAAAAAGACAGTTGGCAAACGTGCTTTTTCTTTCCGTTTTTCTGAAGACATTTGTCAGCCATGTTCTGTGGAGGTATTTAAAACAAAGCTAAAGACCCACTTATTTATTGTTTCATGTGAGATTTATGTTTTTGTATTTGGTGTTTGACTTGTTGAAGTTGGCTGACCACTAAGTTCTGAGATTTATAGGATGAAGAGGATATTCATTCCTTTTTTTCCAACTGTGTGAAAATAATTCAAACATGGGAAACACCAGGCGAAGCACTCAGCTTAACTCTCCGACCACGTTTACATTTTTAACCATTTTCAACTAACTTCTGTTCAGCCCTCTCAGACAAAAATGATCTCGCTCTACGCATCATTTATGTAGTTTGAGCAGATAAAGAGGAAGAGAAGTCTGCTGTTGGGTGTCTGCTTGGGTGCACTAAGTGTGTTTCACTGTCTTACACCAAATATATCTAAACTTTGAGCCACATGGAGTGAAGTAAGCAGAACAACAGATCCCTCTCTGCCCTCCTCCCTGCTCTTCAGTTATGAAGCCACTCTGTGTGTTACGACTTGTCTCATCCATGGATTTATGAAAATTCAGATTATAAATGATTATAACCCAATTTTTTGCTGCATCATCATGTGTTACAGATTGAAACACTCCAAAATATCATAATGTCACAAAAAACACACGATATCTGTCCTACATTTAGACCAAAGCATGAATAACCAGAAAAACACTGGGAGAGCGAAGACCTCCGCCAAGATACATGTTTCAATATGACGGCTAAGTGCCCGCTCATGTCTGTCCATCTGGAGAAGTCCTCTGCTGGCATTGCAAGGGAAGCTGGGTAATGGAGTGACATAGACTTGAAAAACCATGACATGAGTTTGCAAATAAACTACAATTCCCATAATGACATAAAGCAGCCAAGGACAAATTAATGGGATTTGCCATTAAAAACAATGTTTTGGTTGCAAATGTAAAAACGATGTCAATGTTTTTTTGCAATTTCAAACTGGATCAGATCTAGATGAAATTGTCTGTGATGATAGAGTTGTATTATTTATATCATTGTGTAAGCTTTGAAGCAAATCCATTGAAATGTCAGAGATATGATTTATTTTTTTAAATAATGCCCAATGTTAAGTTATGGGGTTTTTCAGTTTCAGTTTTAGAATTTTTTGCATTCAGACACATATGCAGATCTGCCTCTAAGTGTAATGGCTTCAACCTTGGACCAAGCCACACCTCTGGCAAGATTTTCATGTTATCTTGCTAACAGACAAACAAACAAACACACAACCAAACAGACCCTGGCAAAAACCAAACCTCTGTGGTAGGGGTAATAATTAAAAAAAAAAAAAACGTATCAAGTCCAAAAACATATAAGTGATTTAAATTGGTGAAGAAAAGTTTAGATTAATACTTTGAACACAGGATGTCATCTGTACGATATCAGCATTGCAGACATTTGCTTTAAAACTGCCATTTCTGCCAGTAAGTATTGTTGTTAATTTAGCCTTGTTTATTAAGGTTAAGTTTGTAGATTTTTGTTTAAGTATAAGCTACAATTAATAGGACTAATTTTCTGAAATATATTTTTGGATATTATGGTCACTATTGAAAATATGTTTTTGTAATTAAGGTGGATGTTGTCAAAAAAACTTGTTTTTGTTTTCCGTCTTAACTTCAGTTAATTTAACGAGCAACGAAAACCCCTGATGATCAACTGCTGCTTAATCTAGCTTGATGTTTATTTCTTTTCTCATCGCTCAATATCATGACATCCTCTTTGTTCATAATGCTGATATTTTATCTATAAATTCTGGCAAAATTTTCATAATGGCAGATACCCATATTTACCTTTTACAACTTATGTTGTGCATCTTTAGTTCAAAGTGTTACTTATTGTGACATATTAGTGTCAAAGTTGGAAATTTCTATCATGACAACACAAAAGAATAACTCTGATCTTTTCCATATCAGTCATGAGTAATGTAATTAGTTGCTTTTCACCTCAGGCATCCAGTCATTCAGCTACAAGAGTAAATAATATTTATTTTCTCCTTTCTCTTCTTTTTCTCCTTCTTCTCTGGCCTCAGCTCAAGTATTGTGCAGCAGGGCTCTCTTTAGATAAATAATAAAGAAAAATAAGTAATTTAGATTCTGCGCCAGCTACAGCAGTACGGAGTCAAATAAAAATAAATAAATAAATGAATATTAATGAAAAAATGAAAGCTCATTTAATTAGGGCTGCTTAAAAGGATGAGGGAATAATAGAGGCTGAGAGAATTAGACAAGATAATGAGTTTAAAGTGAAAGCAGACAAGGCAACTCAAAAACTGGGCTTTCTGACACTAATGCAGCTCTCCTGCTGTCCCGCTGCAATCTGAATACAGCGTAAATAATGCAGTAAACACCTTTGAAATACACACAACTATCTGAATATTTAACTCCTTTCACAAAAATAATAGGCACTAAACTATCAGGCAGCAACAGTCAGTGCTTTCAAATCTTTACGGAGAGCTTTTCTAATGTGAAGAATTAGAAACATTTTTCCACGACACACCCAACAGAGCACAATCTCTGCAAATGTTATTGGCTTTTGTATGAAAATATGCAGAAAAGATCATATTTACCCTGATTAATTTACTTTTTAATTGTCATAGGTCTTTAGTTTATTATTTAATGTTTCTGCCCATCAGCAGGCCAGAGGCATTATGGGATATGTGTCCGCACGTACACACAAACCATTTCTTGTGAAAACCAAAACTTGTGGGATTCTCTCAAAACTTTGAACAGCTGCCTTCTCGATTCAAAGATGTAGTGATTAGATAGAAGTTCAGTGTTTGCCAGGAGATTTAAAGCCCAGCTCAGCTTCACCTCTTGGACCGTAGGTTTGCTTTTTCAAGCAGCTATTAAAGCTGAGTACATGGAAAATCAACAAGCAGCACATCATTCTGTGTGACAACACAAGAAGTATGAAAAAGGCAATGGGTGATACTGCGCACTCCCTCCAACTGCACGAGGGCCTGCTGTCGCAATTCAGCTTCAGTAATATTGAGTAAATATGAATTTTGGATCAGGACTCAGTGTCATGTCACATAGGGCGCTATCCCAAAGCAGCTCTGCATTTACTCAAAAACACTTCTGGAAAGACAGAAATTAGTATGATGCAATCATATTTTTAAGAAACTCAAGATTTCTACATCCAAGCTCTTCTGTTTGAAAACAGAAAAACATTTGAGAAAACAGCCATTAGCTAAATGGTGAGCAAAAAAAAAGCCATAAAAATAACTTTCTGGCATTGGTCCATTTTAAACATTAAAGCTTTAATTTGTGTTTATTATTTTAAATTGAGGCACAATCATTCCCAAGAAATCTTTGACCTTTCATTCTTTAAAAAATGTTGGCAAATTTACGTTTGTCTTACTCCATAACCTGTTATTCTCAGGACCCAATTATGTTTACATGCTGTTTGGATCTTTGGATATTAAAGCATAAAAAGATAATGCCTCTTAAAATGTTCATTTTTGTATAGTATTTAATTTTATGGGTTTTCAATGCAAAAGATCCTTGAATATTACTATGCTGCAACAAGAAAACAATAAACACTATTTTTGTCAGTGAAGAGAAAATAGATATTAATAAATTACATTTACATAGCTGGCACGGCACTCTTCCAAGCTCACCTACCCTCCCTGAAGTGAATGTGCAGCTGGCAGTTGAAATGCAAACAAGACCAGAATTAACCACTTCCAATCCTTTGGTACAGGGATATACAGTGATTTTATATACATATATATCTATATCTATATCTATCTATCTATCTATCTATATAAATATATATATATGTATATATATATATATATATATAAAAATATATATGTATATACACACACACACATATATATGTATATATGTATATATGTATATATGTATATATGTATATATAGATATAGATATAGATATAGATATAGATATATAGATATAGATAGATAGATAGATAGATAGATAGATAGATAGATAGATAGATAGATAGATAGATAGATAGATAGATAGATATAGATACAGATATAGATATAGATATAGATATAGATATAGATATAGATATAGATATATAGATATAGATATAGATATAGATATAGATATATACACTTCGGCCCAAAATTATTCATACCCTGGGTAAATTTTCACTTAAAGTTACTTTTATTCAGCTAAAAAGGTTTTTTTCTACTAGAAATGACACAGTCTTCTCCGAGAAGATAGTAAGATGATGTACAAGAGGCGTCATTGTGTGGAAAAAAAAATCTCAGCTTTAGTTCCCATTTAAACAAAAAGTGACATGTCCAAAATTATTCATAGCCTTCTCAATAATCAATAGAAAAGCCTTTATTGGCTATTACAGCAATCAAACGTTTACTGTAATTGCTGACCAGCTTTTTGCATGTCTCCAATAGTATTTTTGTCCATTCATCTTTAGCAATGACCTCCAACTCTTTCAGGTTGGAGGGTCTCCTTGCCATCACCCTGATCTTTAGCTCCCTCCACAAATTTTCAATTGGATTCAAATCTGGACTCTGGCTAGGCCACTGCAAAACATTAATGTTTTTGTCCGCCATCCATTTCTGCACCACTTTTGCCATGTGTTTTGGGTCGTTGTCGTGCTGAAATGTCCACTGGTGACCAAGGCCAAGTTTCTCTGCACACTGTCCGATGTTGTTGTTCAGAATTCTGATGTATTGCTCCTTGTTCATGGTGCCGTTCACTGCAATTAGTTTCCCTGGTCCACTGGCTGAAAAACACCCCCAGAACATGAGGTTCCCACCACCATGTTTGACAGTGGGGATGGTGTTCTTTGGGTTGAAGGCTTCTCCTTTCTTACGCCAAATGAAGGCTACATCATTGTGGCCAAACAATTCAGTTTTAGTTTCATCTGACCATAAAACAGAAGACCAGAAGTTTTCTTCTTTGTCCAGATAAGCATTTGCAAAGGCCAAGCGGGCTTTTGTGTGCCTTTTCTGGAGAAATTATCCTCCTTGGTCTGCGTCCATGGAACCCAGCAGTGTGCAGTGTCCGTTGGACTGTCTGCCTTGAGATGTTGCAACCAGCAGGGCCCAGATTCACCAGAATAGCCTTGGTGGTGATCCTAGGGTTCTTCTTCACCTCTCTAGCTATCCTCCTGGCCAGCACAGGTGTCACTTTTGGCTTCCGACCGCGTCCTTTGAGATTTACCATAGTGTGGAACGTCTTGTATTTTTTAATAATACTTTGCACTGTTGCCACTGGAAATTCAAAACATTTTGAGATGGTTTTGTAGCCCTTTCCTGATTTGTGAGCAGCAACAATGTGCGGCCGCAGGTCCTCACTGAGCTCCTTTGTCTTAGCCATGACTGTCCACAAACCAGCTGCAGAGAGCTGCTGTTTTTCACCTGCTGAGTTGATTAAAACAGCTGTTCCAAATGAATCAGGGTAATAAGGATGCTTTAGAAAAGCTTGGACTTTTTGAAATGTTTTAGAACTTTGGATATTACTATGAATTCCCATAGACTGTGACAGTTTGCAAAGGGTATGAATAATTTTGGACATTCCACTTTTTGTACAAATGTAAATAAAAGCTAAGAAGTATTTTTTTCCACACTGATGCCTCTTGTACACTGTCTTATTATCTTTTGGGAGAAGCCTGTGTCATTTCCTGTCAAAAAAAAACTTGCTGGTTGAATTAAAGTAACTTTAAGTGAAAATTTACCAGGGGTATGAATAATTTTGGGCTTAACTGTATATACACTCATATAAAAGCTGGAGGCCTGAGATAAACTCCCTGTTTAACCCTGTGTTCGTGTACATGTCCAGCTTGGCTTCATGAGCGTGATTGGAAACAACAGATGTTGTTCACAGAATGAGTCCTCACAAATGTCTATATGTACAGCTAAAACCTGTAGAAGGTATTTCAGTAGCTCATCAGCCGACATCCGTGCCTTTAAATAAAGGTCCAGCTGGTGGTGGACATGCAAAAAGATCCGGGTTTACTGCTTCAAACTGCACCAAGCTGTACTGAACCACACCAGACCACTCAGAGAAAATGAGGTTCATATTAAAGAAGTGGGATCTGGATAGAGGCCTAAAAAGCATTGTCACCTCTTGTTATGTTTTGATTGAGAGTCCTGTGGCGGCTTGATTTACATCTTGTCTGTTTAAATCAAACTCAATGCATTGACGATGTTAGTTCCATTTCCTCTGTGCTGTTATTGAAGGAAAATTGTATCCACGTATAACCCAAAAGCAGTAAAAATAATTAAAAGCCTTCTCTTGGTTTGTTGTGAAAAATAGATTTAACACTTGTTTGGTGTTTTTGAGAGTGCAGGCTGCAGTGGGTTTAGTCTATATTTCAGAGCAGTTTCATAATGTATGCATGACAGCTGCTGGTTCTCAGAGCAGCACCCAAAGAGGAGCACACACTGAGCAAAGAGCAGAGGAAAAATACTGTAGAAAGAAGAAAGGAACACGAGGAGACTTGTACCAATTCTATTCGCCAAATCTGATGTGTCAAGTTGCTGCCACTCCTGTTCCAATTAAAGCAGAGTCCGCTAAGTTTCCGCTGCTGTTCTATCATCCCCCTGCAGCTCTTGGCCCTACGCCGCTGTAATGGTAATTATTGCTTCAAAGGGTGGACCACAATCCTCCTGGGGCCCCATTTGGAAACTTTCATATCTCAACCTTTCACTATTTAGATGAAGGAGAACTCATATCAGATTTAATCTTTAATTACTTATTGACCCACCGCTGTGCCATTATCAGCAGATCAAACATGGAAAGTGGAGTTTGACACATCATGCAGACCGCTCAGTTCGGACATGTCAGCAACCTGAAAAGATGACTTTGTTTACCGGGGAGATTTCTGCTCATTGATCTGCATCTGTGTGTACCAGAGAAGAGGAGACGTTTTTGTGTCAAAGAGTCGACTTCTCTGCCCAAAAGCATTTCCACCAGCATACGTGTGTGGCTTGTGCACGTGGAGCGCATGCATGCGTCTAGTTGCTGCGCCACTCTAATGATGTGTAATGAGTCCCAGTCAGAGGGGAGTATCTTGTATCACTGCTCTTTACAAATATAATTACTCACTGGCTCTCCAGAGCATGTCAATTTCCCAGTCCATTGGGGGGGAGGGACTTAATTACTAGTTTCCAAATGTATTAAAAATTAACAAAGGCTGCTCCTCGTGCCAAAACTCAAGGTGAGACACTTCTCTCTCAGCCAAGTGCTCTAAAAACAGACAACGGTCAAGTACAGTGTGTTCTTGTGGAGCGTTTTCACCTCTGACAGGGTTTATGTGTGACCTCTGATGCCTATCTCACGTATCTTTCTGATCACAGCAGTTTTATAGTCACACTGTCCCCGCTACGGACCATCACCTCAGTCCATCTGAGTTATTCAGGCCTTCAAAGAATAGTTTTAGATCCAATCAAAATAACCTCAGTCTACTGTATCTGTTTTTTAAAGAATGGGTTATGACTTGCAGAGGGGCATTCAGAGGCCTGAAAGATTTAGGCAGGTGTGAGAAATGCTAAGAAGTAAAAATGCTTCTACTGGTAGACGTTAAGAATTTAAGTCAGTTCACAAATGTAAAATGAATCATTATACGAGAAATGTCAGGATTTTTTCCCTTCACAGTTCTAAGAGCTCAGTGTAACTTTCAAGGTTCGTTTACTTGTTATAACAAGGAGGTCAACTACATGTTACAACATGAAATGTTGAACTAAAGAAATACAATGTCTTCTCTCTTTTATAAGAGTGATAAGAATGTGTGTGTATGGAGTGACCTCCGCACAGGCTCCTCTCCGTCTCTGGATGAGCCGGGTTGTTGAGAAGAAGGAGCCTCCACGAGGTCATGTAGTGTGTAGTGTATTTGTGTGTGTGTCAGAAGAATGCAAAAGCTAAACAATGATTACAAAGTGATTACAAAGTGATATTCAAGTACAAGGACAATTAAACAAGATTAGGACAGGGTTATAAAGAGACAAATACATGAAAAGATTATATACAATATGTACAAAGGTTGAATACATAAAATATGTACAAAGGTCAAATTATTCTTCACAAGAAACCTAAATCAAATCCATATTTGGCTTTTAAACAACACCAATCCTTCTACTTCTTCTTGTACGCAGTGATTGAAGAAACACAACAGGTAGGTTGTCCCAGATACTTTGGAGAACTTACCACAGATCGTGGATGGATGTGGGCAGCTTAAGTTACAGCTTAGTTGCTTCTTTCAACTCATTTGAAAAATACAATATGAATTTGCATAGTTCCCTTGGATCATTTTAAGCTCACACTGCAGTATTTAAAATCAGGCAGAGTCCAACAGGCAGCAGGCAATTCCACCTTCAAAATGATAATATAACAATGATAATATAACAATGATAATAGCGGAGGTTAATGTCCTAAGTAAGTTTATACAGATGAACCGAATTACCAACTCGTGTTATGATTTGCAGTATGAGTGTAAACAAACTCTGTGCATGCTGAGGAGAAGTTTTCAACTCAAACTGATCCTCACAACAAACCAATTGACATGGTAAAGTATTACAATGTGACAACTGTATAAATATCAGAGAACCTGTTAGCGATGCAGGACAATAGAAAACAGCTTTAAAAAGGATCCATTCTCTTCGTCATTCACAGATGAACCCCCTTAGCCTGGATTAAACGGTATTATATGAATACAATGGTGTCATTGTGAGTCAACCAAAGTCTTCCCAAACAGAGCTATTCAAGTCATCTGGTGAAAATTCCTCTATTTTTAATATCGCAATATATATCGCAATATATCGCAAACCCCCAAAAATTTGCAATGTCAAGTTTTTCCAATATCGTGCAGCCCTACTGTGGTACTCTGCTTGTTGCTGGGTTTATTGCATTTTCACTGGAACTGAACTGTGCTGAGCACAATAGCAAAAGCATGAGTAAGCTACCAAAACTACGTGGCAAATTTTCAAAATCATGACACAGCTGGTATTCAGTGCTTAGCTGCATCTAGGAATGCTTCTGCAAGTTTCTTGTATTTCCACTTACTTAAGGTTGCAGTGCAGTAAGTACCTTTTGTCAAAATTAAGCACAAATTTTGATCACATCTGTCTTTTGCCTGTTATATATATGTATATGCCTCTGATGAGAGCATGAGGTCTTTGATTTGCAAAGCATGCTGAAATAAGCAGAAGGAATTGATTGGGGCATTGTTAAGCAAAAAATAACAATGTACCTTTCGCTGTTATCATGTCTCAACTGCAATCGGTTCTCAATTCCCGTCAGGCAATTGCTATGGCACTTTTAGCCGAACAAACAAACAGCTCTTTTGTTTTATGGTTTTATGGTAAGCATCTCAGAGCCCTCCTCTCTGTGTCTTGACACCTCTTGTTGTACCTACCTCCAGTTTTGAAGCCACTGCAGAAGCAGAAAGATGAACTCTTTGTAGCCCTTTTGAAAAGTTGAGCGAGGGTCATTGGCTCTGTAAAGGGATAGAGACTCAGCATATTTAACAGCCCCACCCTTGTGTCCGAGAGCAGGGATTACTGCTACATTTGTCATGCTCTTGATATTTTTATAATCCCTGAAACATGGCCTTGTGGGTAATAGCATGGTCTGCTCATATATGACATTTTAAATAAATATTTGTATTGCTTTGCAGAGACTTTCATGAGAAGAAGACTGAAATATTAAAAGGAAGGAAGACATTTTAAAAGTCATGTGTCAATAGAAAGACTTAAAAATTTCCAAAGTAAAAAAAGCTTACCTTTATTAATTTTGTTACATAAAAAGACATTAAGTGGAATCATACTCACCAAAGGAAGTTTAATCATTGAGTTTCTGCAATTTAATATCCCAACCCAATGCACCAGACTAACTGTAAAATACATTTCACAAGTCTATAGAAGGTGTTTTGGGAAGGCTGAGCCTCTCACAGCATACCAGCAGGTGATTGGACAATTGTTCTGACAATCACATCCATCACTGGCCAACCAGATAATGGCAGGCAGGTGCTACTGCTGTGATGTGAAACACAAAAACTGGGCCACTTCTTGAATAAACTCTCAACAACACATGCTGAAGGTGGAGCAAAAATAATTAAAGTGATGTTGTTGTTTTTAATTGTACTGGGTAAATAAATACAGTCTAGATCTGAAAAAGCTGCAACTGAAGCTGTTAGCATCTATGTGAATCTCTATACAAACAGTCCCTTCCTGCTGATCAGGCTCTTGGCTCCCGCCTCTTCCTGCTTGAAAGGATGCTGATTGTGGTGTACCATTTGTGGCCGCTCACAATTCATATAAACCGGAGGCATGGCAGGATGGATCTGTCTGAAATACAAGAAATAGTATTAATAATTGTACAAGAAATAGAAGAAATTTTGTAAGATAATGATCACTGTCAATGGTGGTGCTGTGTGGTGGTCCTGGAAGTGGTTAGATTGGGAACCCCTGATCTACTGCAGTAGTTCTCCAAAGGTGGGGCAGGGCAGACTTGTGTGCCTTGAGATATACCACTATAATTAATTACTGCAATTACACAACAAATAATTAGCGAGCTTTCCATTTACTCTATTTGTTAGAAATTTAAGTTGCATTAACTTTCCATAAACAGATGCAGTTTGTTTGACTTGAAAATCTTATGTGGCTTTCAAGGGGTTGCTGTCTTTTATAGTCACAAATACTGATGGGTAAAGGAATTATTCCTTTTCTGTGTCTCATCCATTGGCTTACCTGATGTAAACTGTGACCTGTGAAGTTAATGTGTGTGGTTCTGAATTTATGCAATGTAAAGTTTCAAATAAAAGTTGAAAGATGAAAGCTCTGTGTGAAAAGGCAGTCTGACATGAAAAATCTGAGGCACTCTAGTTTCAAATCCTTGATTTTAGCCAGGATATGTCGTATAAGCACATTTGACTCATCTGAGTCTTCATCAGAACATAATGTAAAACTGCATTTTTACAAAGAACTTTTTCGGCACTGAACCAGGACA
This sequence comes from Scarus forsteni, assembly GCA_036419115.1. Taxonomy (NCBI): domain Eukaryota; kingdom Metazoa; phylum Chordata; class Actinopteri; order Labriformes; family Labridae; genus Scarus; species Scarus forsteni. Next base: position 2,076,832 of record JAZDUH010000391.1, read on the forward strand.
GTCTTCAGCCTGTTTTTTTAAACTTGATCTCTGTTCTCCATTCCATAGGAGCATCCAGTTCTACACTTCAATATTACACTTTGACCCAGTGCTGTATTCACCCAAATATATTTCCCCTCTTGTTTATTAAATATTTTGATAATCATTTTTTGCTGTCATTTAAAATGTATTATTTACAGACTGATAAGATACTGTAATCCATGTCAGAGTGTCTGTTTTGCATGGACATGACTGTGGTACGCTCTGAGGTTTGGTTTAAGTCAGATGGTCCTAAAATAGTTACAAAAAATAGTTCCTTTTGTCTGCTGCATGTGTGTGCAGATGTCCCAGATGAATCTGTGTGTAGTAAGTGACTCGGCCTTTCTCTCTTAGGCCTCTCTGCTAAACTGAAGAGGAGGACTGTGGGTAATTCAGCCAGGGATTTAGGGAGCTCAGGATATTTGTAGCAGTGTGTGAACAATATTGTGGAGCATCAGAGTCACACATGTTTGTTTTCTTGTTTTTGTTTTTTTCACAGCCGCAGTAACACTGCTGAGCTCCTCTGAGAGTTGTGTTGCTCCCGCTGTGCTGGCAGCCTCCTGACCCACATGTGGCAAAAGTGTATATAAAGGTGTATTAAATCACATCTGGACCTGATCCGGATATAAGACACTTGAAGTGATAAGTGTAAATGGTTTCAGACCACGGTAAGACGGATACAGATGACATCTCAGATGACCCGTCTTACCGCTTCAGCAGCATCCTAGAGAGCACAATATCTGCAATATGCCAAGATCACTTCAGTGGTTACAGGAAATCAGGGTCAGGCCTCCTTTGGTCCAGCAGTTTGTACAAAGAAGCTGTTTGGAAGCTGATAAAACACAAGAGGACGATAAACCTTGCACTTCAGCAGCTTCATTACAGAAATAAACAGTTAGCAGCAGAAGAGTGAATCAGTTAACAAAGATGTTCCCTTCAATAACAGTTAAGTCGCTAATTTCATTAGCAAATAATGCTAATTTATTGTTGCCATTAACTAGTGTAATAAAAACTCAACAACAGCTTTAAGAAATGTCAATAGATGAGGTAACAAGGGGCAACAGTGCACAATGAACTGTAACTCATCCTAAAAAGCTTGAGGTTCAAAGGCTCATCCACACATTTAAATGATTTTTACCTTTGTGTCAATGACAGGGCAGAAACATGCAGGTACATCCAAACCCAACTCTGGACAGCAAATGTAAAATTATAGATTATAGAAATAAAGTGTAGTTTTGATGTTGTTGTTGTTTAATGTTGATATTTATTATCATTATAAGAATAAGAAGATGATGAAGAAGATGAAGAAAAGGAATAATATGTTGAGAAGCCAGGGGAAAAGTCCAGTTTTTCCAATTACTTGCCCCTAGAGCTTGGAAATTAATCAAATCTCAAACTCAGTTATTTACTGCCTCGCACAATAATGCAGCCCGAGTAAATAAGGTTAAAAGATGACTGTGCCACACGACATGGTGATTTTTTTCTCTTTCTGTTACTATTATAATTTGCAATAAGTTGACGAATTTTTATTTTACAATAATATTTCTTTTGTATTGGCCATTCTTAAATGTTCATGATACATGTGTCAAAAGCATATACGGACATTCATTAAAATCACATAGTTTGTGCTAACATCATTGAGTAGTTGTGTTTCATAGCTGTGACCTTAATATCTATTAAATTAATTGAGGTTATGATTTTTGCCACAGTCAAGCAGCCCTACTGGATTCCATTACAGACAGTGGATAAGAACATTAAAAGGCCAAATCTTGGGATGGATTTGTGTTGTCACAGAAAAGGCAAAACAGATCTGAGTTTGTTTGAACTTTTAACCCTTCAGAATAATGAGACGACACTACAATTAAAAGGGTGAACAGCAACATTATTATGTTTAAAAAAGACTTTTAATTAGGAAAAGAACATGCCCACTCAAATGTTCTCATTTATCCTAAGACAAAAGCATCTTATTAATGTTCATTTTTTTAGTGTTTTATACATCTCATTGTGATTGAGTTGTTCTTTGTACAAGACAAAAGTCTGTGACATCATAACTACTCCCTTTTATTCTGAGACCAGTTATTACCTGCAGAGCCACAGAAAAATGGTATTCAACAGTGCTGTAATTACCACAGAGTAGGCCAGTCAACCAGTCAGAACAGACTGGGCCCATGTAGTGATGGCACAGAAATGACTGGGCCTCTGAAAGGACTAGTAATTGGACCCTCCTCAGAAGCCTTTCAGTAATGATAAGAAGGAAATGCCTGCAGCCTTGCAGTTGCTTTGCACAGTCCATGTACTGGCAGTAGCCTTTACAGTGGCTGGCCTGGTGTAAATATTGCCTGTGGCTCATTTGCACAATATCACTCCACACTTTCTCTCCCCAACTTTCACTCCATGCTCTCTCCTCTAAATGAAATAAAGGCATGAAAGTCCTAAAATAATATTCAGTATCAACATACTCAAGTGGAGTAAGTGGTTTGGAGCTTACAGAAAAGGTTTAGGTTTGAAAATAAAAGAAAGTTAAGGTCTCATGCTCGGATGGACCATGTCTTTACCCTAAAGCTTTCCCATTTATCTCCCTGTATGAGCAGCCTTGGGGACGGGCATCTTTAGAAGAGAGTCTCAGAAAGAGTGAGTCAGGTGAACTCAGTGTTAGAAACAGGTGAAAAGTGTCCAGTGGAGGCTGGAAATGGACGGTTCTTATGGCCTGATTATATCCTTACACTGTCTGTGGTCCAGATTTGTAATACATCTGTGTGCTGTAACTGTGAGGGGAGTGATTTTTTTTACATCCCACCTTTTTTTATTGGATTGAGAATTTTTGGTTCAGGGATGTGATTGACATGACTAAATGTTTGCGCAGAAGTCAATAGTTGAAGGTAGTTTAAAGGTGCTATGAGGAGAATCTCTTACCGGCGACATTTAGACTCTGCTACCCATGAGCACGCGCAGCGACTGTCGTAATGCTGCCTTCCAGTAACCTTGGAAATGGGAGTGACATCATCTCCGACTTATCGGCGTTCCAGTTGAAGTTGAAGGCTATTGTTAGCTGTTGTTAGCACGCCCTGCGTTGTTGTATGAAGAATGTGATTATCACTATGGCAGTATTTTTGTAAATATTAGTCTAGCAATACTATGTATACTGCTGATCTAGAGTTACACACCCCAGTCAGAAGTGCAAATAAATTGATTATTACAGGAGCTAAATAACTGTTCACACTGGGGGCATCCATCTTCGATTGTCAACACGGGGGGGGCGAGGTTTCACCGAGTTCCCAGTGGGAAATTCAGACTTTGGGGAACGTTCCAGTTGCAGTTTCCTACTCGGAACCCAGAAATTCCTACTTCTGACTACAACTGGAACGCACCAAAAGACGTGATTGAAGCCAAAGCGTATGTTTGTTGTTAATGAATGCAGCTCGAACTTTCCTCAGAACTCTGCATTGCTTTACAACTTCTTTTTTTCAACAACTTACAGGATGCAAAGCGACCAAGTACTGTATCTGTTTCTAGTTATGTAGTGGTAGTTTTTGATGTGTGACAACAAGCAATTTTGGAAAACTTATTATCGTAGTTGTAGCCGGCTATATATCGCTACTTACAGCCCCGTGCTCTAAGACGTGTAATATAAACAATCAAATAATAAAAATTTGCTGTAGTTTTAATTGTCTTGTTCCCAAAGTTGATAGATAACCTATTTAGATGCTATGAAACTCATCTTAAAGTGTGTATTTCGATCAGGCATATATCTAAAAGTGAGACTTTTTTGTAATTACTTAGAAACTCCTCACAGTCCCTTTAAGTTTTAACTAAGAAATGGAAAGTATTCACTCATTTTGAATAAGGAGCATGAGAGACTGCTCTACGTAGTCCTATAAATAAATATTGAAACCTGTGTTAAAGCAAAATGTGACCTCTCCAAGGTACAGAAGCGACATATGTTGCTGAAAGCTCCCCAGGTATGCATCGCGGCTGATGATTGTGAGTGTTAAATGCTGCAGTCACATACATCAGCCAAATCCTTCAGTAATTAAAGCAGAGGACAGACACTGAGTCCTCACTGGTTTCACACAGAAGAGGTGTAAGAATCCTGTATGTGTCTTGTATAAATGAATATATTAACATATTTTCTCATCTCTCTACAATGCATCTCAAATCAGTCTCTCTTGAATGCTTTGTGGATGGTTTCAAAATGTCAAAAAACATGAGGTGTCTAAGTATAAATGGGGCCTTCTCCTTCATGCAAAATACCCTGCTCCATCACTCCTGATTTTATTGTATCCTCTGCTCTGCCTTTATAGAATGATGAGTGTTAAAATGACTTTTTTTCAGTCCCTGTTCATGTGCAGGATATAATCTGTCTGGGTGCACCTCATTTGTCACATCGGATGTCTGGGATCACAAAAATCACTCTCTGAGTTACAACGGGATAAAATTTGACATGACAGCCTCCTGTGTGGCGAGGGCGAATCGACTTAGAATAAAGAACCTCCCTCAGTATGTGTTCCCGGTCTCACTCATTTCGGTTATCATCTGATATATGAGCCCGGCACGAAGCGGAGGAATTTATTCTCCAACGGCAGGTGAAAGAAAAGTGAGTGCAGAGTGAGTTCTCTTTGTCTTCTGGTATCAGGAGGGAAGCTCAGATGGATATTTCATTTATTCATCCTATTAATGTCAGAGAGTGAGGGATTGAAATAATGGTTTTCATGCTCAAGTCTGCTGCAGCTTGTTGATGCTGCTCTCCTACAAATCACTGCCAGGAAATTAACTCTTAAGCCGCTTTTGCCAGACACACTGCAACAAATATCTGGCACTGGAAGACAGGGTGAAGATGACGGGGCCTTTTGTTTCTCAGAGCTCAGCTTCTCAAGTCCCCAGGAAGATGCTTTCTTTTGAGCTTAACACTCTTGAAAAGTATTGATTAAAACTGAAAGGGATCAATGCAGAGAAGAGAAATCTTTCTTTAGAAATGGTGCAGAGAGCAGCATTTAGTAGGACACTAAAACCTTTCTGTTATATGACTTTAAACTCAACTCAGCTCAAGGATTTAGATGTCTTTCTCTTCCACTTCACTGTTAATGTGTTACATTTTTTAAGAATTATTCCTGTAGCTTTTCATGGAACTCATAGATAGTTACAGTCAGAGCTGGTATTGAAATGCAAACCTCAACACATTCAAAGTCTCAACCAGTTTAGTGTTTGAAACAATCAAAATTAAGAGGAAAGAGACCCAATTAAGACTTATTATGTTTTCGGACACTGATTGCAAAGTCAATAATCTTTTTGCTTAATTGAAATCATCAGATTAACAAAAAACAGTGCCCAAAACATCAACAATCCATTCACAACTGCATAATCAAGGAGCATTTTGGCAAATAATAGGATCCCACCATGGGTTTTTTTGTCTTTATGACACCATGTCAGATAATTCAATTACGTCTTGCCTGTCTCGATCGGCAGAATTGACAGAATCACAAGTCCAGCACAAAGTGAATTGACGTGAAGTGCAGGTGTCTGCCCTAGAAAAGAAAACAATCACATGCTCCCGGTTGTACTCCTGGGATGCATTTGACTGGTGCAAAGCTGGCAACTTGAGGGCCGAGAAATTGACTGGTTTAAAGTTCCTCATCCTTGGTCTAAAGTCTAAAGTCTGTGGTGGTTCTGCTATTGTAAGGAAATATTGGCACACATCCAGGAGATCAAAACACACACTTTACCAGGTTTTTTCACAAACATAACATGCACAACAGTTTGCCTTTAGCATTTCTTGAGTAATTCAGTTTAAGGATAACCACGGTACAGATAGCTAAGGGACAGCCTGGTGTTTTAGCTGCTGTCCTGGCGCTCTATTTCCATGTGCTTTACTGCGTATAATACTCCCAGAAAAACTAAAATGATCAAAGACCTTCTTGAAACAAGGAACAGCTTTATTAATACATGTTTACACACTAATGAATTACATCACTAATAAAATGTGACTTTTTCATCATACATTTAATCCATTAAATTCTTACAAAAAACTTTTGTTTCACTTTTTCATTTACACAAAACAATACATATCTTTCAACTAAAATTATTACAGCTGTTAGTCAGATAAGAATAACCATGAGAAATATGGTGGTGAAAACAAGCAAACCATCAAACTAACAAACAAACAATAATCCACAAAATGGTTTCTCCTATAGACTCCAAATTAGAAGACTTGTTTTGAACTAAAAACTATAATGTAAGACAGAAAAAAAGATCACAGTAATTGTAAGTTGTTGGCAAATGGCAATTTTTAATTATTTGTTGTTCTTCGTACTCCATATTGTTAGTGGAATTCTTTTTATGTTATTTCACATCACATGTTAAGCCACTTTTTTGGAGTATGTCTAACATTGTGCTTCAATAATTGCCATTTCAAGTCTTATAATTTTGTTATTTCCATCTTATTAGCAATTTCCATTACAGCTGGGGTGTCTGGATCCCTAATTTTTCAACCACACACTTAGCCTCAATTTTTTTTTAAATAACTCAAAGTTTGTCATCTCAGATCCTCTTTTCATCCAATGAAGGTAAAGGGGGATGTTAGAAAAGAATCTCCATGGAATCACACAAAATGGTTTTCTGAAACTCTTATTAAAGGAGACATATCATGCTGATGCATGATTTAATACTTACATATAATATAATAAATTTGAAAACAAGACCTTACACCCCCTTAATTTTCAAAAAATTAGATATTGTATTTTTTCTGATATCCTAGAACGAGATTTGATGCCTCTGAAAATAGGTCATTGCGAGATGTCCGCGAGATTTCAAACGTCGTGACATCACGAGGTACCTTTCTTTTTATTGGAGTAATCTGATAAAACACTTCCTCCTCTGTGATGTCCGTTAGCCACAAAACCATCACCGAGGAACACATCTGTCCAGCAGGGGTTTATAGTTCCCTAGCTCACAGTCACTCATTACCTGCTCTGGCCTGTAGGGGGACTCAATACGCGCTCGCTGCTTTGAGCCTGCCGGAAAATACAGTAGAAGAAGAAGGACAGGCTGGCTCTACCCCTGATAGAACTGACCAATCAGAGCACAAAGGGCTGTGACATTGCGAGGTAACTTTAGGTCAGCTTGGAAACCGAGTGTTTCAACGAGAGCTTGATAATGGCCTAAAATGAGGATTTTGAGAACGCTATTGTGGGGCAATGAAGCAACTAAATGACTTCTACTGAGGGCAGAAATGCTTTACAGGCATTCTAGTCTGGCATAGTGAAAAGGAGAAACAAGCATGATATGTCCCCTTTAAGTTCAAATGCTCCAAAATTACAAAAATTATTTGCTCCATCTTAAGTAAATTCTTATCTGCAGTCAAATATTTCCCAGGAATCTCCTTTCCTGCACCATAACCATCGCCTGACGCACCAGATAGACCGTTCAATATATTTCACCAGTCCTTCTGAGAAAGAGCCAATGGAAGGTGTTTGGGACGAGATAAATCCTTTTAAAACAAATCCAGCTGCCATGACCTTTCAGTCTCACTCATATCAATTTCTTTATTATTAGACATATATAACTGTCATGTCTGATCTTTTCATCTCTTTATTTACGTTATTTAATCAGATGTTAAAACAGTACAAATGTAAGAGCTGCATTTTCTTTACCTTTTATTGCCTGCTTGGAATAATTTTGTCTACACAAATAAAGCTGACACCAGGCAATAAATTAGAGTAAAAGAGGCAAACCACAACTTTGAGCTTGTTGTTTCCTGCAAACATCAGACTGACAACATCCAAGATAAACTTCCCTGCTGGATTGAGCTGGATAGTGAACATTTTAGAAACTCAGTTTTGAATGAACTTTCTATCCCAACAATCAAAATCAAATCAAACTACTAGAGCATATTCAGTGAATGGCTATAGCACCCCACTGAAAGCATCATAGAAACAGTAAAGAGAAAAAAGTGAATGTTGTGATTAGAAGCAAGAACATGAAATAAATCATCCATCACAGTGACTGTCATTCTGGCATTCTTTGGTTTAATTGGATCAGTTTTAAATAATGTCAGGTAATATTACAATGTGAATATTGAGTAAGGATGTGGTGGGTTCATTTTACCATAAAAAATTACCATCTGATCATTTCTGTTCAAGCCCACAGATGTGCGGAATTAATTTATTTTCATTTGGTCTCATTTGGCTGGAGACGCTTAAATATCACAGTTGCTGAAATAGGAAGTGAGCAGAGCGAGGCAGCCAGCAGAATTAAATCAGTGTATTAGAGTCATCTCTTGATCACTGGGAAATGAGAATTGTGCACGATTTCTTTTCAGTATTGTAAAATGTTGAGGTGAATCTTTTTGACCAAAGGTTTCAAGGACTTTAAGTCTTAGGACTTTCCCCTTAGGAAACAAATGAGCTCCAGTGACCAATTATGGTCTACATTTTCACAGAGCCCCACAGTCTGGTGAAGACTTTCTAAACCAACGAGTGATGTAAAGACGTTTCTGCCACATTCCTTCTCCACTCAAAAACTTCTTATTTAAATGTACCTGATGTGTTCTTAGGTGAATTTTTGGTTATTATGCCCATTTTAGACTTAACAGCCATTAGGTACTTTAATGGTAAATGGTGGTATTTTTAGCAATAAGCTTGTCATCATTTCCAGTGTATACATCTGTTGTCCCCAAATTTCAGTTTTTCAAATTGTTGTTGTTTTCTGTACAGTTATTTGTTTTGTGTATTATTATTATTATTATTGTTTTTAAGGTTTAATCATGTTTTGTCATGATTATTTTAAAAATTCCTCTGTTATATCATAAACTTCTTTGTTGTTTTAGGTTATTGTCTACCCTTTTGTTATTATTATTATTATTAATATTATTATTATTATGCTTGCTCTTGTCAGCCGGTTATTATCTTTTTATTACTGTCATTATATCATAATAATAATAATAATAATAATAATTGTTATTATTACTATTATTACTCTTCCAACCACTTACGGGTATATGCGATGTATGAAAAGTATTCCATATTTTCAATTTAGGTTGATCGAAACATGCAACTAAGTGGAAACAAGAAAAAACATTTTCTAAATGAACTTTTCATACAGATGATTCTCCCAAACATTCAGCGACATTCTTGTTCCTTTTGTACCTGCATAAAAAGAGTAAACGGTAATTGTTTTAAAGAAGCAGCCAAGGTTCACAATTTTGTGCCTAAATGTGGTGTGTATCATATCAAGACTTTCTGTTATCTCAAACTACTCTGATTGTTCTTCTCCGTCATAAAAAAGGCAAATTTGGCCTTGCTTTAGTCCCTTACTGCATATTCCCTCTTTTTCAGACCATTCTCTGTTGACTCTAGAAATGGTTTTGCAATCCAGCAAGATCATAAGTTTCTTGTCATGTGGAACTTCCAACCATGCATCATTCAAACTCTCCCAAATCCTCTGTTTGAAGCTTTGGTTTGGACTTCAGCAGTTTGTCTTGACATGTCTACATACTGAAATACATTGAGTTGCTGCCATGTGTTGGCTAATTAGCTATGTGTTTTAAGGAGCTGTTCAGCTGGTGAACCTAAAAGAGGTGGCTGGGTGTATGTAATACGATCAAAGCACCTTTAAAGAAGTGATTGTCTGTATGTTATAGCTGCATAATGATATTCTGAGGTACGGTCTCTTTAAGCCTAACCACCTGCCTCATCATCGCAGCGTCGTGTAAAAATGTTGTACACCAAATGAACAACGACTCTCCCACTCTGTTGTGACTTGAACTCAGTTGGCTGATGTATATTTAATGAGAGATTGTCCTTCTTTTTCATCTCACAGCGAATTGAAGCAGGAACAAAGCTCATTATATTTCATAAGCGTGACATTTGAGAGAACTGTGACATTAAGAAATCAATTTGTTCGGTACAGTCGTGCTTTTTTTCACCATTGAAAACAAAGCTTGGCTGTGGCTCTGCCCTCGGATGAAAACATATTTCTATGAACGCAGCAGTAAAACAGTAAATATGCATTACAAAGACATCAAAGAGCTCAGCCGGCGACTGCTTTCATCTGGTCAAGGGGTTGTGTGCTGCGTCTCATGTAAAAACGGAGCACTTCACCCAAAGACGGCAACATGAAGTGCACAAACAGATCGGCGGTTCACTGGAGGAAAATGTCAACCTAGTGTCAGTGTTTGTGCTTGAGATGCTTTATTGATGCATGTTTGACCTTTACTGCTGCTGATGGAAGATTTGTGCGCCTTATAAAACTTTGATTTGCATGCGGCACATTAGCAAACATTATTCCTATTCAGTCTTGTGGCACGCTTAAATTGGAAGTTTTTGCAGTGGCAGTTTTGAATGGCTCTTCCTCGATAGAAGACTAATATTTGCTGAGCTGCTGCCTCGCTTGCTCTGACATGGCAGGGCAGAGCAACAAGAGATGGCATTTCTATTTCCGCCTCGGCTCAATCTGACTTAATACTGATTCACGGGGAGAGCAGCTATTTCCAGGTATGCCACTCGCTGCCAAAACTTTTTTTCATAATTTCAAGTGGTCCTTAAATTGAGTGTATTTGAGTGTGAGGCTCGAATAAAGTGCCCAATAGATGATTCATAATGTGATGCACACGCAGAGGCAGGTGTTGCCAGTGCAGTGGGCATGTTATTCTTTCACCTTTAGTTTTTTTTTTTTTTTTGGAAGAGGCTATTAACTCAACTACAGTGACGATTTAGATTTTAGTCTGAATCCCTGGCTGGCTTTCGCCTTTGCTTTCAGAGCCAGATGCCCTTTTTAATGGCCGCAACACTAAATCCCAAAATATATTCAGAGGCCTGCTGTGACCTGCCTTTCCACGGTCATTTTTTTCAGCTGCTTCACCGCCCAGCAAGTTCAAAATACTCATAATTTCTCTGTGTTATTAATAACTTTAACCTCTGAAGCCATAATATGTAACTTTCTGGTCAAGGTTAGCAGTTTCCATGTCGACCTGACTGTGTAGTGATTTTTTTCAGACACAATGGTGTTAACTAAAGCCCACAACAACTCTCAGCACTTTGTGACCCTCCACAATATAAGATCTTCAACATCTCATGGTAGCAACTTTACAGGTTGAAGAAAATCATCTTACCCTTGTGATTTCTAGAGTTTGTATAAAACAGATACATAGAAGCATGTTGATGCACAGTGCAGGTATTGCATATTAGAATATTAGGCCTCATACTAATTAGTTACACCATCAATTTGATTTTTTAAAAATAAAAATCAAGTGTTTTGCCCTTGACTTTATCCTTGGTTTATTTTTCTTCCCCTGGGCTCCACTGCTTTGAAATTGACCTTCTTTAATAGCACTTTTCGAGTCTTTCTAACTTCTTAAAGCAACTTTATACCACAGATCACATCTACCCATTCTCTCTCATAATGATGGAACACAGTTTTTGTATAAGTTATCCATCTGTATAACAAAACACATTCACACCCTTTCTTTACTTTACTTTGTGAATGTGTAAATCATTTTTAGCGTAGTTTTTAAAGTTGTTCTTCTACTAGCCTTTTTATATTTATAATGATGCACATTCTACTCTTTTATACAAAAAAAGGGACAAATAAAGGTGTATTCTATTCTATTCTATGTGGGATAAACTTGGAGTTAAAAGTGTTGCCCAAGGACATATCACCATGTGAGCTGGCCTCAAACCTGCAACCTTCTGATTATAGACAGAGCACACTATCAGACTGTGCTCTGTGCATGCATGGGTTCTCTACAGGTGCTTCAGCCTCCTCCCACAGACTAAAAAATATGCTTGCCAGGTTAATTTGTGGGCTTCAAGTTACCCTTAGGTGTTGGTGAGTGTGCGAATGTTTGTCCGTCTCATTTTGTGTCTGTCCTCTGTGGGAGACAGACGCATATCTGTGAGCTCTGTCCTTGGATAGCAGCTACAGCAGAAACAACAGAGTCTCCTCCAAGACTATCTGGAATTCACTAAAATGGGAGACATTTTAGTGGACATGTACAATGTGATCAACTATTGACAATGTGTGATGTTGTATAAGTGCTGACGTGACCGAAATAAATAAATACATAAATCAAATATGTGGCCCTGTAATTGTCCAGTGACCTTTCTAGGATATACACCTCCTCTTGCTAAGGGTCAGCTGTGGTAGACTCCAGTCCCCCGTGATCCCGAAAGTAATACAAATGGTAGATGGAATAAGTTCCATGTAGGCCTGTCATGATAATCAATAAATCAATTAACCTAACGATAAATAAAAACGTCCTTGGTAAGTTTGTCGGCCTCAATAAACCGACACGTGCATGCGTATGTGTTTCCTCCTCTCTTTCTACCAAAGAGGCTGAATGAGAAGATGGCTCACTCTGTCCATCTTTCTTAACACCGGGGTGCATCGTTTCTATAGCAGATTGATTGCGGAGTGAGCATCTGTGCCTGATGCAATCTTTGGGGGGGAGGCGGGGCCGCTCGCGCATACACATAGAGAGAGCTGAAGAGAGCGTCCTGAGGAGTAACAAGGAAACAAACACTGATATGAATGATGGCACGAAAGATACAGATACAGGTCTTAAGCCAGCTGCCACAGCCTCAATGCGAAAATGTATTTTTTTTAATCAGAATGAACAAGGCATGAGCTCATGAACACCGACGAGCCTATATGTCGCATTTGTTTGAAAGTAGTGGCAGCAAAGAAGGGGAGGTGCAGCTGAGCCTTTGTCCTGACAGTCACGATTGCTGAGTCATTTGGTCGGTAAAGAAAATATAAATAAAAGCACAAAATGATGTGCGCTCACAGACAGTGCCGTAAGCTACATTGCCATTTCATTTTCATTTTTTTTTTCTCTTTTTTTGTTAGTTAAATTTATTATATTGTTTAATTTATTTTATTTAAAAGATCTTGACCTTCCAGTTACAGTTAAATACTCTCTTGCTTTTGATATGGTGTACTCACTGTATTATGACAAATATTATAATTAAATTCATGAAAAAATGAAAAAAAAAATAATAATAATATTGACAATAATATCATTTATCATCAATAATTTTTTGGACAAGTATCATCCAGCAAAATTTGTTATCGTGACAGGAGTAGTTCTATGATAACATTTTGTAAATGTCGGCACCCTGCTTTTGTCCAAAGCTGGTAATATACCCTTGATAACAAAATTACAGCATGCACTGATTCTAAAAAAGGAAGTTCAGTTATGTTTTGTGCCATATTTTGTATCAAAATTAAAACAGCTCTTGTTTTAAGGAATTTTACTGTCATTTTTATTCCTTTGAGAGGGAAAATGATTAAAATTGGAAATCAAGTTTAGAGATCACGAGTTTTATGGGTGCTTTCTGAGTTCCATTAATTGCTCAAACATGTTTGACTGTAAAGTCTGGTTTGTTTAGCATGAATGCTCAAGAAAGACTTGTACTTCTAAAAGCTTGGTTATGCAGAAGAAGGGTGCGCTAAAAAACACTTGACATGACTGCCTCAAACTGTTATAACTTTAAACAGTTAAAGAGGTCTTATACATTCAAACTGACTCATAAATAGACCAAAAAAATCTGTTAAGTGCCAGTCAAACCTCATTCACACTTGCAGAGAAACCCTGAAGTTATCCTGGCATAACCTGAGTGAGCTAACTGTGTGAACTTATACAGCACCCTGACCAGCGGAAGAAGAGTGTGAATTTTTTTTCAGTAAGGTACAGGGCAGCAAGACCTACTGTACTGTGATGTGAGAGTGCCTTAAGACGGATTGTCCAAACAGCACTGTGTGTGTACAGCAGGGCAGTCTGCTCTGAGGCCTTTGGTGAGTGCTAAGCGCACCAATGCAAACCCCTGTTCACTGTAGCTTTAATGTGTTGTTAAAAAGCATAACATCCGTTTAAAATGACCACCGTGGGATGTGCAACTGTTTGAATTTATGTGTTATTATATTCCCCGGTTCATAATAAACGGCACAAACACTGACACAAGAATTCCAAACATTTCTAAAACGCTCTAATAAAAATCCAAATGGATGAGGTTGTATCTCTAAATAATGCAAAATCATTACCATTACAAAACCACAGTACATTGAAGGGACAAAAAGCTTCAATGCAGTCTGGGTAATGGGAACTGCAAATTACTGTTTTGTCTCTCTGTGGAGATATTGATGCGGGGACGGAAAATCAATTAAATGAAAACAGTATATCACAATATGAAGTCTCTGAGCAAATATCTCTCTGTCGGATGATGGCACAAGAAAGATGTACAGCCAACGGTGAATATTTGTGTTTGTGAGACTTTTTACAACTCGACTCTATTCCCCGCTGGTATTGGGCTTCTTGTTTATGGTGCCTGAAAGATCTATCTGCGCTGATTCATTGCTTGAATGCTTTGTTTTTGCTTTACACACAGGCTCTAGGAGGGGAGCACAGGGGCTCCTAATGGCAGTACGGCTTTTCTTCTTAGCGCGTTTGTCCTTGAGGGATTTTTTTTAGACTTTACTTCTAAAAAAAAAAAAGAAAAAACACACAGGCACTTCTTCTTCCTCAGGGCGAGAAAAATAACATACAGGTAGAAGCCTTATCGAACGGAAGCCAGCGTGTACACCTTCCAGATGTACCCGATGCTGCATGTTTGATCATTTAGAACAGAAAATAAAGGTGTGCAGATACTTATTTACTCTGTTTCTGCAGCACTGTGCAGCGAAGAAAAGAGGAGGCGGAGGATAAGAGGCGAGTGAAGGAAGAGGAAGGATGGAGGTTAGTGTTTGTCCATCATGTAAGTGTGCCCGCAGACAGGAATGATGTGTAAAAGGAGATATATAATGTCCGGGCAGGTAGAGGCACTTGCTTCTTGTCTTGTAGAGGCATTAATCATAGCAAGCGGCCAGGCCTAACCGCCAAGGTCAGCAGTCCTTGCATGTGTGGGAGGCACTCCACGCAGCTGCCACCGCTGCAGAGGCTAACTGAGGCGGGAGGCAGGAGCCTGAGAGGACAAGGAGCCAGGTGTTGAATCCACAAGGTGAAAGAAGGAGTTGGAGGGGAGGAGAGGAGAGCTGGGGGGGAGAAAATAAGGTTGGATAACTGATGACCCAGGGGGGCGTGGTAGGTAAAGAGTGGCATTTGAGGGGGAAGTGAAGGAGATTGCTAAGCAAAGGTAGGAGGACATTTTGGGATAATGGATTGAAGTGGGGGCAACGTAACAGTGTTATGCACTAGTCCAGTGGGTGGAACTGCACCAATCAGAGGGAGGAAAGGCGCGTGAGAGGGTCTGGTCACAATGCTTTTAATCACACCTCGTGAGTAGATTTAGGTATTATTAAAACAGAACAGAGGTAGGAATGATGCCCTTAACGGGAGAATCGTGACTGTTCTGAACCTGGAAAAGATGCCACATGATGATGGTTTTTGTAATCTAGCAGCCTGGTTTCCTGTGCAGGAGAGGTTTTACAGCAAAATAGCAAAGGGTGAATCAGAGATTTAAGGGGGTGGAAATGAATTGCACCAAGTTATTACTACTTTTGAGCACATTTAATCAAGTGTGGCCCCAGAATGTCAGGTTTTGCTGGGCCTGTTGATATGAGAAAATAACGCCTTCACCTTTCTTATGCCTACAGTGGTTTCCAACTTGGAGTCATGTTCCTCTAAGGAAATCAGGAGTTACTGAAAGGGTGCCATGAGATGCCCTCTCAAAAAACAAGATACATTTGCATTATTCTAAAGAAAAGGAGCACAACTTAAAGAGGACATATCATGCTTGTTTCTCCTTTTCGCTATGCCAGACTAGGATGCCTGTAAAGCATTTCTGCCCTCAGTACAAGTCATTTAGTTCCTTCATTGCCCCACAATAGCGTTCTCAATATCCTCATTTTAGACCATTATCAAGCTCTTGTTGAAACACTCGGTCTCAAGGCTGACCTAAAGTTACCTCGCGACGTCACAGCCCTTTGTGCTCTGATTGGTCAGTTCTATCGGGGGTTGAGCCAGCCTGTCGTTCTTCTTCTACTGCATTTTCCGGCAGGCTCAAAGCAGCGACTGCGTATTGAGTCCCCCTACAGGCCAGAGCTGGTAATGAGGGAGTGTGAGCTAGGGAGCTTTATACGGCTGCTGGTGGATGTGTTCCTCTGTGAGGGTTTGGGGCTGATGGACATCACAGAGGAGGAAGTGTTTTATCAGATTACTCCAATAAAAAGAAAGGTACCTCGTGTCATCACGACGTTTGAAATCTCGCGGACATCTCGCAATGACCTATTTTCAGAGGCATCAAATCTCGTTCTAGGATATCAGAAAAAATACAATATCTCATTTTTTAAAAATTAAGGGGGTGTAAGGTCTTGTTTTCAAATTTATTATATTATATGTAAGTATTAAATCATGCATCAGCATGATATGTCTCCTTTAAAGTGATATTCCGGGATTGAACAAGTTGGGTCCTATCACAAGGGTTAGGGCAGAAATTACCTCTACAGCAGTGTTTCTGTGTCATATTTCTCCATGTCGCTATGTAGCACACATCTCCTTCCGTTGGATTCCTCATCAATTTGATTAAAAACACCGCCAACAAGGGTTTGCCATAACGCCACGGGAAGAGCCAGAGCTGCAGCCTGGCTCTTCCGCTGGCCGCTTTCACGGCGCCATTTAAACGGCAAAGTTAACGCAGTTGATCGCCGAAGAGCCAGAGCGTGCAGCTCTGGTTTTTCTGCTACGCTTTCACGGGCGCTACGCAGAACTAGACTTTATTTAGCGGTGTTTTGTGTGGTGCAACGCTATTAAAAATTCTCTAAATAAAGCGTGAATGCAGACCGACATCAGACTTTTCGTGGGAGTCCGCTATTTGTGTTTTGATCATGGTAATATGGCCCCGTGAGTCCAGCAGCCAACCAGCAGAGGAGCAGGAGCCGGGCGAGGGAAGAGGAGTTAGAACTTCTCTGTGCAAGACAAAGTCTCTTCACAGCACCAGTAAATATATATATATATATATATATATATATATATATATATATATATATAGATATATATATATATAGGATAGATAGATAGATAGATAGATAGATAGATAGAATGGTAAAATTATCTAGTGGGCTTGTGGGAGGTATTTAGATAGATAGATAGATAGATAGATAGATAGATAGATAGACAGATAGATAGATAGATAGATAGATAGAATGGTAAAATTATCTAGTGGGGTTTCGGGAGGTATTTAGATAGATAGATAGATAGATAGATAGATAGATAGATAGATAGATAGATAGATAGATAGATAGATAGATACATAGATAGATATGCCCTAATACTGCACAAGCCATCTCAACCAAACCTGAGCTTCTTTTACTCAGACTTAGAGAGATAGATAGATAGATAGATAGATAGATAGATAGATAGATAGATAGATAGATCAGACCATACATACATACATACATACATACATACATAGATAGATACATAGATAGATCATTTTGTTCATGTCCCTACTTCTAGAATCTGAAGTTCTCAACAAAATCAAACTGTGTTATATAATACTTTGTGCCACACATTGAGAGCACATAGGTATTTTATTTATTGAGGCAAAAGCTGTGTTTTGAACCAGGCTTAAAAGATGTTCGTTAAGGACATAAAAACATCACTTTTGTTCAATCATCATAATGCCTCTAGGGTTCCTACTGCCAGCCTCAAATGGACACTTTAGGAACTGCAGATTTTTGTACCTCTGCATAAACCTCCTAATTCAGGTCCTCTGAATTTGCAGCCTGTTTTCAACTTAGAATTTGATGTTAGATTGCTTTTTTTAACAAGTGACACTATATACAAGAAATTATGCCTGGTGAGGAGAATAACAGTCCTGTAGCTGCTGAAAACATTTTTAGAGCCTACATGCAGCACCAGTCAAAAGATTGTCCAAAGTCAAAGGTACAAGATTTTCATTGAATTTGAGTCTAAGTCCAGATGGGCCCAAAGCTTTTATGTTCCCCCTTGAAAATAAAAAGTTGGTGTGCTGAAATGTCCTAATGTCATGTTCTATCAAACAGAATCTCCTCTGTATGATGATGGAGATGAATTATTATGAATTTATTTACATTACTAATGAGTGAGGAGGAAGAAAGCGAGAGAGAGAGAGCAATGATGGGTGATCAACAATTAGGAGGGAAGATAAGGAGATAACGAGAGCATTGCATCCTTTTCCACTCCCACAGAGCCGGGCCTGCTTCTGCGTAGTGCTCATATGTAGAACAAAGTATTCACAAAAGGACCATAGTAAGCAAATTGGTGGCAGTATATCCATGGCAGGTTATATTGCACATCAGCATAGTACTATCTTCATCCTCTGAGAGCTGCTTTTATGGGGTCATACGCAGTTTTGAATGCGTTTTAACCCCAATGAGGTCCATCAAAACGTGTGGGAGAGCATTTCCACTCCAGAAAATTCAGTCATATTCTGCCGCCGTGTGAAACAGAGGTGCAATATATCCTTAAACGCTGTAGTGAACCAAGCCGTGGCCGCTGTCCAAGTTAGTCCATCTTCATCCCTCACACTGTTTAGGGGCCGATATTGGGATCAAATTGATCCAAGCGTGATTTTCCACCATCTCTTATTTTTAAGCATACAGTCCTTTTTTATTTTCAACGAAGGAGGTGATGCTCAGAAGGGAAATGTTGAGAATTAGAGCACACTGGAGGGGCTTTGTTGTAGTAAGCCAGCGTACAAGGAGTTCTTCGGGCACCCTTTGCCTGACTGACTCCTGCTTATGTAACTTGTGCAGTCCTTTCAGGTAGGGGAGGGGGGCTTCAGCGCTTTTTTTTCTTTTTACTCAGTGCTTGTTGAGAGGCATCATTATGTGAGCATTATTACTTGTCTGGAAAAGAAACAAAGACTCTTGTTTAAAAAAATACCTCACACCGAGATGACAAACCAGATTATTTGTTAGAGCAAAAATGAGGAGTGTGACTATTTTAATGAGCGGCAAACCCATTTGGAAGAAAATGGCACAATAAATGTCTCAGTTAAGGTCAGAGGCAGACTGTGTTAATAGATAATTCCTGATGGCCAGGGTATTTTAATGCCTTGTCAGCTATTTTCTTCATTAATTGTTTGTCAATTTAATAGGCAGAGTTTTGTTTTTTGGTGCTTAAATATTTGTTCCTGGCTGTATTTGTGCATTTGTTAACCAGGATTTAGACCCAAACACACCAACATTTTACTTGAAAAGGTCACTTTAGGCCTAGAATAACATATTTTGCATTATCATTATCTTTTGGATTATTTGAATTGTTATTGAGTTAGAGTAGAGGAAAAGGGAATTATTTAAATGTTATCACATGTTGAAAAGTAACCAGCAACTTAATTAGGTACATCAGGGGCTGGAAACATTTCTCTGACATTTCAGTCCATACATGTTAGCATCATGTAGTTACTGCAGTCTAACATCCTGCTCTATTGGACTGAGATATAATGACTGTGAAGGCTACTGGAGAACAGTGTTGGTAATAACGGCGTTAGAGTATAATGGCGTTACTAACGGCGTTATTTTTTTCAGTAACGGGTAATCTAATTAATGACTTTTTCATGCGTTACAACGCCATTACCATTACTAACAGGAAAATGTGGCACGTTACTTTGCACTGATGTCAAGCAGCTGTTATCCGACCAGCCTCACCCCCAAATTTCACGGCACACAGAAGCGCCACGGTCTTGCCCTGACAGACAAAACCCACTGAAAGGGCGCACCGAGCAGCACCACGGCGTGCAGCCCCGTAAGGAGAGGGCCGATCCCCGGAGAGCCACAGGCTCTCATGATGAGCACAGCGATGTCACATGCTCACAAAATATGTTTTATACTGAGAAAAGAAATAAACAACACCTCACTTCCCTTCTCTAAGGTCCCTTTGCTGGTCTCAACCACACAGCTTCGTGATTTATTCAACTTCTATCCGTTTATATCCTTGTAGAAAAGATGTTTTTGTCATGTATACAATGTTATGTATTTCTGTACCTCTATGATTCACTGCTTCGTCGATGGTGTTGTGTTGTCTCTGGGACCCTCTGACCGAATGCTGACCTGATGCTCGTGCCTCCGGTTTTGACATAATGACAAACAATTGAGGAAATTTACGTTCAAGAGTCCGTGCATTGTTTTATTTTGAAACTTCCGGATACTCCACACATTGACTTCCTGTCTGGTGCTTTCTTAACGACAGTGAATTTATGAGGTTTGGACGCGGCCGTGCAGAAAATAGACCTGAAGCGAATCTCCAGCGCCTTGGTGTGCGCTGGCTCTCACCAACGCAGCGCTGCGCGTTGGTGAAGCTTACTGCGGAGCACTTCGCTCCCATTCTAGTCTATCAGGCAAATTCCCCTGCACGCGCTGTTAGAGAACTGATGATGTCAGAGCTGCTGCAGCAGGTAACAACAAGGAAGGACACAGAGACAGAGACACATAGTTCAAGCAGCAAAAGCTTTTTTAAAAAAGTAACACATCTATTACTTTACCTGGTAACTAATTACGTTTATGAAGGAGTAATTCCGTTAGTAATTCAGTTACTTTTTTGGGAAAGTAACTAGTAACTATAACTAATTACTTTTTTGAAGTAATGTGCCCTACACTGCTGGAGAACAGTAAACTAACTGCCATGTTCAAGAAACCACTTTGTGATGCGTTTTTTTTTTTTAAACTCAAGTGGACGCAGTTCCTGTTTTAGCCACTGTTGCATCAAAAATCCACACTCACCAGACCAACTTTTTTTCTGCTAACTGGAGTGGCACTTGGTGTGGTCCTGTACTGCTGTAGCCATTCTGCATCAAGAGATAAGTTGTTGAGCAATCAGAAATGGCCTTCTATATACCGTGAGATAAGACTCTTTTATTTTTAGTAATTATTTCCTTTTTGTCATGTCAAAGCACGCAGGCTATTATTCCCTGACTTCTGGCATCAACAAGGCATTACTTTGCTCACAGGAAATTTTCTCCTCTGCTCATTTACTGTGAACTATAAAGATGGCTGTGTGTGAAATCTCAGTGGTTCAGCAGTCTGTGGAAAACTCAGACCAATCAGTCAGCCAACCATTGCACGTTTAGTCACTTAAATCACCTTTGTACTCCATTTCCATGCTCTTTGTGGTGTTAACCATGTCTGAATGCCTAGTTGCTACCTTGTGAATATGCAACTGTCCAGAGATGTATTTTTTTTCAGTACTTCATTAACACTAAGTGGTAATGGGGTTTTTACATCAAAAGTTACCTGTACTAACCTGACACACCAGATGGACCATTCAGAATATTTAGATTATATAATATTAGGTTAGATAGTACTTTTTAATCCCCTTGGAAAAACTTCATCAGGGAAATTGGAATTTAAGTTCCAGTTCAGAATTACAGATTAAAAAGATATATGTAGAAATATCTAAACAAATATTTAAGTAAATATGAATAAAATAAAAATATATGGCTACTGGCTGACTACTGCTTCGTCCTGTCCTCTGTCTTCCTGTTAATCCTCATACCCTCCAGTGATTAGTAACAGTCTATGGAGTAATAGTCCATCTGGAAAACAGCCCCTAGAGAGTATTTGGGGATGGAAAGAACCTCACAATAGCATATCCACCAGGCGACTGCAAGATCATTGCGTCAATCACATTCGCTACAGGCCAATCTGATAATGTAGTTGGGGAGCGCTACTGCCATGGTGCTAAGTACCAAAACAGGAGTCACTTTGTAAAACAAACTCTTGCCACAACATGTTGGAAGTGGAGCAAAAATATCTTGCCTTTTGAGACATGCCTTTAATGTTGTTTGTTTTTCATTTAAGAAAGAAATCAATTCCAGATCTGATTAACTGCTGTTAGTGTCCATGCCAATTTCTATAAGTGCAGGCACTACTCATAGCTCCCACCTCTTTCTCCTTTAAAGAAGACTGATTAGGCCGTGCCACTCTTGGCCATGCACAGTCCTTGTAGATTGGAGCTTGGCAAAATTGATTTGTCCGACTATATACAATGAATCAGGCAGATTCAACTACACTGTGAGGTTTTACCAGTAACACATCTAATGCTTTAGTTTATCACTGTTAGTTAAAGGTGTAGTCAGCGATGTGGGAGAAAACGAATGGAGAGGTTGTTGATAAACGAATTTAGACCCACTTCTCCCTTCATACCTCACCCCTGGCTCCACCCCGAAAACTGATGGACGTGCATCGTCATGGAAACGGCTGTAGAAACTGCGTAGCTGACCAACGTAGCTAAGGTAACCCCAACTCGTCAGACAACTCAACTGACAACATTGATAACATCACAACAACAGTACATTCTGGCAGATTAGACAATCAGATGAATGCCTGACGGCTGTTACTGTTATGTGAAGCACCACAAAGCTAATGTTGCTTACCTATCCAGCAGAAAGACGGCGACATCCGTGTCTGTTTTCAGGTCTTTAAATTGGCGGAGTTCCCTCCACTGTTGGAAAGCAACACCAATGTTGACCCGGGTCTCTGCTCTTTCATGGTCATAGCCTTCTTTTTCACTTTCTGCTCCTCTGACCTTTTTCTTTTGGGCTGTTTTTCAGCCATCGCTACTGCACATATTGTATCTCTCTCTTACGCTAACTGCGCACGCTACGCAACCTACGACTCCTCCTCCCCCCTCTGTCTGATCTGCGCATGAGAATGATCGCCCCCTGGATGTGGGGGGGTGTACCCTGTTTTGGTGACTTGGCCTGAGCCACAGTATTTACCTGCTGAAATCCAGAGCCAAGGCTGTGTATTGAAACTGGACTTTTTTTTCAGCATGCTGTCAGTGGGGACATCTTGTGGATGGAGAGGAGAAATATGGTGATTTTGACAAATACTGCATTAGATTAGAAGATTAGAAGATCGCTGACTACACCTTTAACAAATGAAAGATGTGATTTGAAGTGTTGCTACTCTCCTGTATTTGTATTTTAAACCCAAGACTTTTGTTTCGGTTGAGGCTTGAAGATACACTCCAGTTTACCATTAACATACCTTCAAAATAAAGGTCTTGTATTAATCTAAAAGGTTTGGAATTCAACGGGGGCTGGTGCAATGTACCAGTATGAATGACAAGTGTGACTGGCATCTAACAGTAGTGTAACACACACAAACCAGGTAACACAACATCCACCCCATACTGTATAGAGCTCTGTGTGTATGTGTTTAGAATGTATTTCCTCCTTTGAGAGCTTGATTTCTGTAAATATAGGCGCAATTACGTAGATGTGTTGGCTTTTG
This sequence comes from Scarus forsteni, assembly GCA_036419115.1. Lineage (NCBI taxonomy): Eukaryota > Metazoa > Chordata > Actinopteri > Labriformes > Labridae > Scarus > Scarus forsteni. The sequence goes on from JAZDUH010000391.1 coordinate 2,100,052, forward strand.
CAGAGCGTTGTTGTCCATTAATAGCTTTGACAGGCTTTGTGCTATCATAAAGCAGTGTCACAAGGTTTGCTTGCTCCAGGGCTGCAGCTATTATCTCAGTTTCAGCTACTAAGTCAAAGCTTAAACGTGAGTTTAAACAGATGTCTTGCTTCTTTGGGTCCAAAATGAGCCAATAAGCTCCTCTACACAACAAAGCTCTGCACACTCACTGGTCAACGACAGCATGCAAAGCTCAATCAACACTTAGCATGGGACTATGGAGAAGATTTTCAGAATAAAAGTAATCGTAAAGAACAGCTTTTTAAGACCCACCACAGCTGTAGGCATTTATAAGTCAGTTTTTTTGTTTTGTTTTAGACATTATTGAAACAGATAGTTCAAGTGTTTTCACAAGTACAGGCACCATTTTGTCAGTGTAATATCCCTCTGAGTGCAGGAAACACACCACAGGAATGATTTCCAAACCTCAGTCAAACTCCATGTTTTTTTCTTTTCTTCTTTCCTTCGATGAACACAAAGCATGAAAATGTTCTGCCAGGATGGACCGAAAAAACTAACCCATGTGGCTGCAGACAAAAGGCCCAGAAATAACCAAAAAGAACCTCTCTGAGTGAAGCAGAGCTGACTACAGTGAAGTGCAGAGCTGGGCTTTAGTTTCTCCAAGACTCAAAAACCAGGAAGTGGATCAACAGAGTATATACTGTGAGCTTGGCAGGTGGAGCAGAAATGATGGTGATCAGTCAAACTATTAGCTATTAGTCTTGGCCAGCGGGATTCCTGCCATTCAGAGGGAAAGTCCATGAAGAGGCAGGACAGCCCAGATTCAGCACCCTGGAGAGCGACATGACTGTCAGTGATGTAACTGAATGGAGCGGTTGCTGCACTTGTGTGTAGATTTTTGTGCCATCAGTTTGTAAAAAGATAATCTAGGCCAGTTGAATTCAAGCCTTACAGAATTTCAGAAGTTTGGTTCATTTCTTCAGGAAACACTTCACTGAGATTTCTAAATTATAACCAGTGGAACTTATTGTTAGACTGATTGAATTACAGGAAGACTTACTGTTCTACCTTGCATCTAAATGTTACTGTTCTTCTTCCATATTTTCACATTACTTCATTATTTGGACTGGAAAGCAAAACATATTAAAATGATAGTTCAGCTTGCTTTAGGTCAACGGCATCATAAAAACGTATAATTGCCACTAAAGCAACCAGCCCGCTTCATCCCTGATGAGAGATAACCAGATTTGGACACTAGACTATAAAATTATAATGCTTTATAACTACCCTGCTTTAAAGGTGCAGTGTGTAGATGTTGGCATTTTAGCGACATCTAGCATTCAGATTTTGGAATGAGCCTGTCCGTTACTAAAACATCACATCACTAAGAGAGCCAGTGAAGCCCAAAAAAGATTGTGAACAGGGCATAATTTACAACAGTTACAAGGTGAGGGTTTTTTATTGATATTTGTAACTATTGTGTCTATAGATTAAAGGTCAGTTAAGATGATGATTGTAGGTTTTGTAAACTTTTGAGAAGAGACCTGCAGTACATAATTATACTGTATGTATATTAGGAGTGTAACGAGATAAAATTCAAAGACACTCGAAATAAAAGCGCAAAATAAAAAACGCGAAGGGGCGCCGCACCATAGCAAAACACTTGCTTCAAAAAGGAGGAAGACGAGGTTGGGGAATTAGCTGACGCTCCTTCGTCAAATAAATCAGTTGTGTGGACCTATTTTGGCTTCCCATGTGAAAGACGAGAGAACGGTGAGAAGATTGCGGACAAAACAACAACCATGTGCAAAATATGCGACTAGTTTGCCGCTAGTACAACTACCAACTACTTTGAACTGAAGACAGGCAGCAACTGTATGTTTGTGTAAGTCTGTATAAAAAACAATGTTTGATTTTTGCATTTACTGTTGAGTTGACAGAATTTGATCATACTTGAAGATCAGAAGTATATGCACTGTTATAGGCTAAATATTATAGTTCACAGTTCAGACATTTATATGTCTAAACTGCAGCTCTGAGGACTGCTATTTGTTTTTCTTTACATTCAAGAATGTAGTTATCCTGATTGTTACAACAACAGAGCAGTTTTTATTGAGATTTTATGTTTTTATTTGCACTGTAGTCTCAATAAGGGGAAAAAATGACAATTTATTTTTTCAAAAAGCATTTATTTTGTACTGATGCAGCAATATTTTTTGTATGTCTGCATTAGGAGGAAAATAAAGAAAATGAGATTTTTGCACAACTTCCTACTGTGGGGGATTTTCTATAATCTTTATTTTGTATCGTGAGTATTTCGTATTGTGAGCCCTGTTTCGTATTTCACATCATTTCGTGAGTTGACCATTTCCTTACACCCCTAATGTATACATAAAATAAAAGTTTTATGGGGATGATTGTAAACCTATTGTGATGGGCTTTACAAACAAAAAGAAACACTAGGTCCTATATACCTGTTTCTGTTTGACTAAATGCTGCCATCTTCTACACACTACACCCTAAAGGCTAAAACAACTCAAAAAACAACATTAGTGAAACTAGTAGGATTTTTTACAGTGTGGACCTTTCTGGACAAAGCTTCTGTGTGTGTGTTTGTGCCCTGCTAAAGTTGTTTACAGCTTTCAACAAAGGTGAGCGCACCTTTAACCAGAATATCTAATAATTCCACAAAATCAATGAGAGAAAAAAAACAAAGCACACCAACACACCATGGCAGCCATCCGCAGCCCAATCTTGGATCCATCTCCTCAACACTGACTGCTTTATATTTCACTTCCATATGCAGCTATTCTCCCTGAGGGCCAAAGCTGCCCAGTTCCTTGATTGGTGTTCATATTTACCAGCACCATGGGCCTTGAGCAACCCCTCTTCAAAAAAAGCCGAACTATCCCTTTAAATGTTAATGATGGCAGGTCGATCAATACTTGAAGCTTGGATGAACCATAGCATATCTGTCTTTGTGTTAGACTGTATGCATGTGTGTTTCAAAAGGCCCTGGAGCAGGGGAGACAGTTGGTAGATTCTCTATTCATTAAGCAACATTTAAAAAAACAGTGTTAAGCAGTGTAAAGGATTAAAAATTAATATTTAAGAGCAAAGAGAATTTTTAGCATGTGTTTTCCTCAAATTTATCAACTGTATGAAAGTTCAGTTTGGGCATCAGAGTGCACCGGCCCAGAGCAACCAATCGAGTTTCGATATTGAATATAGTTAGTTCCCATTATGCTGGTCAGAGTGCTGGAGCAACACATGCCTCACTGCAGGAAAGGTAGTGAATCAGCTCTCCCTGTCGGGCAGGGTTTGGTCCTGTGCCTGTGTGGGTTTTCTGTGGATTCCAGTTTCCTCTCACAGACCAGAAATTGTCTTGTGAGGTTAATTGGTGACCCTAAATACTCTTTAGTCAGCGTGAGTGTGAATGATCCTGTTTCTCTATGTTTCAAGATATGGACTTGCCTCTTGTAACCCTAACAGAGAAAAGCAGAATAGATTATGGATGATCGATGGATGGATGGAGTGTGTCCTGGGCATATGGCCCATTTCACACTGTACATGTTTACAACATAGGGCTGCAGTGTGCCTGTTTTCATTTTGTTATCAAGTCAGAGCTTAAAGATTGGAAGTGTGAAAGCCTCAAGACTCAAGAATAGCTGTAGCCAACAAAAGACTGCAGTGTGCCTGTTTTCATTTTATTATCAAGTCAGAGCTTAAAGATTGGAAGTATGAAAGCCTCAAGTCTCAAGAATAAAGAGCCATGTTTTAGGGTAAACATGCAGCCGGTATGTTTACTTCCATAGAAAATGTCAAAGAAAAGATAGAGACCGTCCAGTTACTCTTCCATACTGTAGTCTGGAAAGCCTTCATTTACTTTTTTCATTTTTTTACATACTGCTTCTCACTTACATTAAAATAACTGTAAATCATTTTCCCCTTCATCTGACTAACTCCATCTTTTCTTCAAAGGTATAACTCATTTTTCTCCATCAGTCTTCCACATACAGTTTGTCTTGGCCCCTCTAGATTACCTTTTCCATTTTTCATTGATTTTCTTAAAAATTCTGCATCCAAAATAAATCATATCCATTTCTGTGCCTCATGTACCTCTCCTCTTTGACTCCTAAAAGTCCATCCCTACCTCTGCAGTGGCCTCCCAGAGTTAAAGCAGTTTGAGGAGAGAGTCCCCTTGTTCATCAGAATGCTTTCATTCTGCAGGTTTATCAGGACACTCATTCATTGCTTAAGGTTCCTTGTGGAGAGACTTATTGTGGTTCTTCCTAAACTTCCAGTAGAAGCTCATTATTGGGTTGATGTATATGGAGAGTTGGAGCAGTGGCAGCAGGGAGGCTGCAGGACATTCATGTGTCTGATGTGAAAGCTGTGGTGCACTAGCTGGAGCTGCACATGCAGCAAATGCACTCAAACAAAATGGTGCCAGTGGGAAACTGGTGGAAACATTTTGAGAATGTTCCACAGTAATACAAGTATGAAGTGAACAGATATATCAGTGAGTAAATCACATTGATATCTCAATCTCTAAAGAATCTCAGTATCAATGAAAACAGATTTTTGGTGTAATCAAACAGGGCCAAGGGACACTAAAGTTTTGTTCTTTTTTTCTTATATTAATCACATTCATCAAAAGTATTATCAATTATATTTTAAAGAGTTAAAGACAGAAATTTGACTAGTGAAGTGCTGGACCAGCTCTTTAGTCAGAATGTGATGAAATAAGACGTCAAGATCAAATCCAAATCATATCAAATTCTTTTCTAGCATGTAGTGAAAGTCTTACATCTAAATCAGAGCAGCAGAAACCAGCTAAACCCCTGAATGCCATGCTGACAGACTGACCTTCCTCTAGAACATCCAGCATAAGCACACAACAACATAAAATGAAGTCCTGCACGGACAGAAGCCTGTAGGGGAAAATGAAATAACAGCATGACAAAGCAGCTTATAGAGGGAGGGGGCTGCAGATGTTGGAATCTAACAATTCATTTGAAAATTACAGAGTTACAAAGTAAGTCTGATGTGGTTTGCTTGTACATAATCTGTAGAAAAATGAATGAAACAAATCTAAATTCTAACCTTACATGCTCAGAGAATTACTTTAAAGGGGGTCTTTACATGCACATCTGAGAGGCTGCATGTTTGGAAAATCAACTCCTATTTAATCAGATGGGTTATGATTCAATGAAACCATGTGACAGTAGAGCTGTGCTTTTCAGTTCATGCCATTATTGTAGAAGAATAAAAATGCTTTCTTTGAATAATTGTGTTGTGAAAAATCTGATCATTATGAGTGCAAGCTTATTTGTGTTATCAATCAGACTAGAATAAGTACTGATGATTTACAAAGTAAAAAGTCAACCAGGTATAAACAAAAAAGGCAGTTGTGTGTTTTAGGTCATTTCAGAATCATCAGAATTTTTTCATTTTCAAATCTGTTTTGTGGTTATTTCAGTCTTTGCAGCTTCAAGCCATATTCTGCTGCTTTTGGTCTGTCTGGACTTTTTGTTGCACCACTTTCACCCTGTCAGGCACTAAATAGCTAAGCACATGTTTGTTTTTACAGGACAGATTGGGCTATTAGAACATGTGTGCTGCATTGGTGTCAGATAAAGGACTTACAACCAAAGAGCTAAAATGAAAATTATATATATATATATATATAGATAGATAGATATATATATATATATATATATATATAGATATATATATATATATAGATATATAGATAGATAGATAGATAGATAGATAGATAGATAGATAGATAGATAGATAGATAGATATATATATATATATATGTGTGTATATATATATATGTATATATATATCTATGTATATATATATATATATATATATAGAGAGAGAGAGAGAGAGAGAGAGAGAGAGAGAGAGAGAGAGAGAGAGAGAGATATAGATATATACTTATGAACATAGCTACATCTATCCATATACTGTATTTATCTACCATATATTGGCTGCAACATAGGCAGAATGCATAGAAATACATTTTCCTTCAACTTTTTACTGAATGTCGGCATTTAAAATCCAGAGTGTCTTTTATCAGAGAATTGAGTTTGTTTATCTTGTTTCACTTCTGTTTCTAACAGAAATGAACTGCTACAATGAAAAGAACAGCTCAATTTTAGCGAAGTGGAGATTGTGTTCTCTTGAAAAACAAAACATCAATATCTGCGATAATGAGTTAGAAACAATCTGCATATTGGACAACTGCAAAAATCCAACATTACGCCTCCTTAGTTGTATTTCATGCTTCAGAATGTGATTGTTGTTCAGGTGCACATCCCATTTGCAGTGGAATAATAATATATTGCCCCCTACAGATGTATCCATTTTTGTGTGTCCTGAGTTCAACCGTGTGTTGAAACTTTGTTTTTCAAAGTCAGTAGCCTGATGAAATACAGACTTTTTATAATCTACCACCCTGAGACCCTAAGACCTCCGCAGTAACTCTGTTAAATAGTAAATTTCAGAGGTATAATTAAGTTCTTAAATTAAGGCCAGAAGAAATACACGGATAAAGAGTTACTCCAGTAAGTTGGATTTTGTCTATTTAATGCCCCCAATGTCCATTTATTTCTGCTGTTCAGAGGCGGAGCACCTAACCAACAGCCTGGTTTAATTGAGATTAGTGTTTAAAACAGAGAAAGACTTTGGTCCTTCGAGGCAAGAAAAAGTTCAAGGGATTCTGGTAAATATCACACAGGACTGATGTGAGCGTCAGGTGCTGCAGAAAGTGGAATTCCTCCTGAATGAAAGCACTGAAATGTGTTGATAAATCCTGAATGTCTTGTTGGAGTTGTGTGGCTTCAGGTGTTGGCTGACATTCTCTCAGTAGAGCTGCCAGTCAAACCGACGCGGGGCCTCTGGAGCTCTGTCTCTGCCTCTGTCTCTCCTCCTCATATTTCTCAACAGCACAGTCGCTGCACTTGAATATCCTGCACCTCTCATGCAATGTGAGTGTAATACTGAAAAACCCACAGCCTCAGTAGCACACGACACCAACAATCTTGGGCTCATTTTCTGAGGTATCACCTGTTCCTGTTTTGTTTACACAGATATGAGTCTTGCTGTGTTTTCCCCGGTATCAGACTGTATTAGATTCTGTCATCGCTAACACAACGTAGCAGGCTAATAAAAGCGTCAGTGAGGAGTGCGGCACATGGCAGACGCTCGGGGAATGCTCGCTCACTCGCTCACTGCAGAGAGGCAGCTCTCATCTGGTTTTGGAGGAGCCCGGGTCTCGCTCCCATAGATTGGCCATGAGCCTGTGTGAGTTGTGACCCCATGCCACTTGTCCTTTACACTCACTGGCTGCATGCTGGCAAGTTGACCTTTATCATTAACCCCGCTGCGTGCCTGTCATTTGAAGTCTTTATTATTCACGCTTCCCTTTGGGTATATTGTATACCGGGGGAGTGAGGAGCAGGGATGCAGAGCTAGTTAGCGCAGTCATATTCTGCAATTATGGCACTTAGCTGCTGCTGAGAGAAACCAGTAAATACACTTACAGAGGAATAAAAATATGGTTTACTCTCCATTTTTATACAAGCAGCAACACAGCAGCTAAAAAAAAACATGATGCTTCACTTCGTCTCACAGGCACGCTGATGCCTTCATAACCCAGTTCACATCCACATATATCGACTCGAACACAGTATTCCAACATGCCTGGAAAACAGCAAAAGTGAAAAAAAAAACTCATCTCATTGCAGATCCTTGATACAAACTTTGATTATTGGTTTTAGTTTCTCTTTATAGTCTATAGCCCATGCTGAATGACTGATCACATATCTGCAGGCTGTGCTGTGCAGGAAAAATGGTCTTTATGGTAAGTAAAGCATGCAAATCTGAATCTGCTATAATAGCACGTAATTATACCCCTTCTCAGCTGTAATCTGACAACACATTATCTATCTCTTTAAAACATCGTGTCATTGCATTCGCAGCTAACACAATGTTCTGTGGCATCATTTTAACTCAAGTGAACAATGTTGTTTCAACAAACCAATCACACAGAAGATATTGCAACTTTCTGCAACGAGCGAGTCAAACTCTGTCGCCAGCACCCCTAAGCACTTGACTTACTCTGTTTACATACACTCGTGGCCACTTTATTAGGTACCCTTTGCTAGTGCTGGGTTGAACCCTCTTATGCCTTTAGAACTGCCTTAATCACTTCCGTCATGAAGGTTACGTTTTGCTTTTGTTCCTGTAGCTTGTTTTAAAGGGTTCTTTTTGAAAGACAGAGAGGTTTGTTTACCTGCTTAACTAGTTTCAACCCTCTTCCGGGGTCTTCGTCAGAAGCGTCACATGATGGTGAAGTGACGTGTCATGGGCTGCTTTTATGGATTTACCAGTCAGCAGGGAAGCTTGCGCCCCCTACTGACTGGCGCCTTCTCCAGGACCGCGTCCCAGGTGTGGGATAGGGTGTACGCTCCGTCGTCCCGGTTCATAGATGTTGGTGACCTCTCTGTCTTTCAAAAAGAACCCTTTAAAACAGTAAAACTAAGAAGACAGTATGAACCTTTTTAAGTTCCTGTAGCTTGTTTGTTTGCTTTCATTCTATTGTAATGTCAACATATTTACATCAAATCTTCAGGGAATGTGTGTCATGGCACATGGAATAGATGACTTGATTATGGTGGTGATCTGAATCCTGATGCAGATCCAGGGATTTTTAATAGATTTGTTAACATACTGTAATAGGATAAGGAAGTTTTCCACATTCTCACCAATAACTCAACAAGTCCTCAACAGATTTTTATGAATCTTAAGGGATTGTTAGTCATGGCACAAGGGGCAGTGGTTACATTTTGATGGTGAACTGATACTATTCACTCCTCAAAACTCCTCAAAATCACTCGCACAGCATCCAAAATCATCCGTTCGCCCACACCTAATATCTCAGAACTCAACGACAGAGCAATAGCCTGGCTTGCCAAGTCAATAGTCTCGGACACTGATCATCCTCTCCATCACTTCTTCCAGCTCCTTCCCTCTGGACGCAGGTACAGGACTCTTAAATATAGAAGGGCCCGTTTTAAGAGGAGTTTTGTTCCATCTGCTCTGGCTATACTGAACAATCTACCTCCTTGACTTAACCTACTTGCCAGACAATGTTAAGTGCTGTCTTGCTCTTTATTGTTTGTGATTGTTCATTGTTCTGTGTGATGGTGTGCTTTGGCAACATGATATGGAAGGCTGTGGAAACAAATTTCCCTTTTTCTGGGACAATAGAGGTTCATCTATCTATCTATCTATCTATCTATCTATCTATCTATCTATCTATCTAGCTATCTAGCTAGCTAGCTAGATAGATAGATAGATAGATAGATAGATAGATAGATAGATAGATAGATAGATAGGGGGGTATTTGAATAGCTAGCTAGTATTTGAATAGCTAGCTAGCTATTCAAATACCCCCCCAAACCCCCACTAGATAGTTTTACCATTTTATCAGACTGCACAACAGCAGCGCAACTGAATCAACAGTCTTCAGTGACCCTCAATGAAAATTCCATAAGCTCAAAAAATATATATTTTTTAAAACACACAAAAGACATGGATTGTCTGACTTATTTTATTTTTATTCACCATACACACTTACCTGCTAATGTGAACACCTATTCAGAGCGCACTGGGGTACCTGGCACATACAATTATTTAACTTGGAGAGCTGCTGTGGTCTAGCATGCCCTGTGTCTCCCTCCAGAGAAGGGGGTTGCTGTCTGAAGAGGAGTCTCCCTTGAGCTCCATTTGCCTGAGTCACTCAGTTTGGACCATAGACTGTAAAATAATTAAACAATGCTCTGTGACATCAGCCATTTGAAAGTAAAGAGCCATTGTAACACTGTGGATGCTTTTAATTTCTACCGTACTGCTCACTCAGGAAGAGGCTGCAGGACTTCAGGCAGTCTGATCAATAGAAACTCCACTCTGTGGACATGCAGCCATGTCAGTCATGTCAGTATTTCCAAAACTGGAAATCCTCAATAAAAATGGGAGTGTTATAGAAGAAAAAATCAACCTCCTTTACAATGAGAGCACTAGCTGTGTTACAGATTTAGACTGAAGTTGTTTGTATACCCATCTTGCAGCGATGTGTATTTAGAGAGTAAAGTTTTTATTTCCGATTATTTGGGAGTCAAGTTTCTGCAGCCAGCCTCAAGTGGACACTCAGGGTGCTACAAGTTTTGACACTTCCACATTGACCTCCCTTTCCAGCTGCCTGTATTCTACAAGTTCTCAAACAGGGAGCCCATTTCTCCAAGCTCTCTCCTCTTCTAAGAGTTAAGATGGTCAAGTTACTCTGAGAGCACACAGTCCACTGCTCCAGGCACCCTTAAATTGCTGCTGCACTGAATAGTTTCAATTCAAATTTACATATATATATATGTATTTATAGCTTGAATACAAATTTTTACCCCCAAGTTTTAAGCAGACTTTTGAGTATTGACAGCCCTATTCTGTTATCCTGAATAGATGTAAAAGCCTGTAAAAAAAAAAATAGCATAATATGACTATTATAAATATTGTAACTGTATCTCAGAGCCATTTGGCCCTAAGATTTAGACAAACAGCCTTTTTTGTTTGGTTTGATTAATCTCACTTCTTAATTCACTCCACTTTTCTTCAGCCAGCGGCCATTTCATTTTATCCCGACTCTGATGTTTGCAGCCTAGTCTGACTCTGCGTCTGAGGCCCTGTTGATATTCTTTGGACGCTCGTCTTTATTTGAAGCAGCGTTAATCAGCAGCCATTCTAATTAAACCCGGCTTGCACTTGAAATGCTTTAAAACATGTTCAAACACTCCTGAACGACAACTGTTTGATAGGACACATTGGCGCCTCCGTCCTGCTCTCGGGTGATAAGAGTGGCGTGTGCAGAAGGAGCCGGCAGGGATGGATTTTTAGAGTGCAGATTGTCTGACTGTCATGAAAACCAAGTCAATCCACATCACGCACTCACACATACACACACACCTTACTCGTGATATTATTCATGAATGTTTTTTACCCCCCGATCTCACATCTATTACATCTTTATCACAGCTATTTTCATTATCATCCCGCTCCGCCACTTGCCTTCACTCAACCTCATTCTGCTGCGTGTCAAGTCAGCAGTCTCTCACAAAAAGTAATCCTGTGCTTTTACTGATGGGCTGTGATACGGCTCTCGTGGTTTCAGGGCTGCTGTGGTGGCTGAAAAACGTGGAAAATGTGGCAGTTGACACCCCACTTGAAAAGCTATAGAAATAAATCCTTTTAAATTGCCTGATTTATATCCAATTACACTCCTTCTGAATTTATCATCTATTTGAAAAGCTGAAATATTACCTTTTTTACTTGCTGCCAAATGACATGGCAAAGTTTTACGCAGTGTTTGCATGTGCACTTGTTTGTAGTCGTGTCAAAGCCATAACTGCGCTGCGTACGATTACTTACAAGCTAGCCAGAGGACAAATTGCAAAGCATTTTCCCCTTCGCAGAATTTACCATCATTAAAGGCAAAGCGGGGGAAAGCTATTGAGATTGCAAATGGGAATTTTGCAAATGCATGTTTCTGCACCCCTCTGTTAGCCTGTCGGAATCAATTGAACAAACCGGCATGATATTTGATGGCCTGTGAGCTCCAATTATTAGAACAATATTATGGCTGGGGCAAGTCCAGGGCACTCCAGTGGAATTCCAATAGTGTTTGGGAGCTATTTGTATTGGTGTTAGTCCTTCAGGGGCAGAGAAGGGCATCCAGCTCAATAACTCAATTCTTAACAATTAGCCCCTGACATGTCCCCAAGAAGAAAAAAAAAGATAGAGAGTATCCTGGTGGATAATATTTTCCAAAGTATAGGGATTATTGTTTGAAAGGAATAAAAAAGCACTGCTGCTGAAGATGTGACTTATTTCAAATCTTTCTCAAGATAAGATTGGAGTAGATTAGCCGTTAATTCTTCATCTCTGAACTGTTAAGGTAGCAAAAAGGGAAAGCATAAGAAGTGCTCATATAAAAATATTATCAAATTCAACACAAGAACAAGTTAAAGGTGCACCCAATAACCCTTCCTAAGTATCTGAGCATAATGTTGACAAAAAGTGTGCATTCCTGCATTTCTTCATTACCTTCTTTTCCAAACCCCCTTCTTAAACTCAGAGCACAAGCCTGTTGAAGTCTCACATTTGAGCCTTTGACTACATCAAATGAGGTTGAAATCAATTGTTCCATAGATAAAACTTGATAAAGTTCTACTTCCAAATAAATCATTTTTATGTAATGTTTTAATTATATTATGCATGTCTATTTGGCTTTGACAACGCAAAGTCTTTGTATTTATGTTTGAATATGATACAGTTTAAACAAAACCCCCACCAATTTCTAGTTTATTGACATAAATACCCATAATTTACTAAAAAAAAAACTCAAAGGATTTTGAGATATTCAGAATTGTAGCAAGTATAGAGAGTAATTACTTTTGTGTTATCACAATTATTAGTTCACCTAGTTCTACATTTGTGACTTGTCAGGCTATAATGCGACATTAAATTTTTTATTTTTTTCCCCTTGTCTGCATTATCTTTTCTGCTGAGCACTGTGTCAGATGACAGCGTTGAAAAGACCAATGCATTCTTTTTCTAGCAGTCAGAGATATGTGAATGTGATTAACTGCTATAGTGACCATCACCAGCCCTCCCTGTAGGCTACTCCATCATTTTAAACTTTATTTAACCCCTGATGTGAGCTGAAGGGGAGGGCCGTGCCACACCACAGTGTGAAAGAAGGGGAAATAGTGACAGACAGGACGAGACAAGACAAACGGAAGGGAGGACAAATGTCTACTGTTGTTAATTTGAGATAGCAGTTCAAGTGCTGTGCTAATTTAAGTCCATACAGGAAGTAAAGGCTGTAAGAAACTAGCGACATTATATCATTAAAATTTGCACCTTTTTCTCCATGAATTTAATATTTCTGTTGATGGTCAAACAGTTGATGATCATTTTTTTAAAGTGTAAGTAGGGAGAAATAATACTCATAGAGTTCTGTGGCTGGAGTTTAAAAAGGCGTTTTTCATCGTTATGAAGATGATGTGTCTCGAGCATAAAAATGACTGAAAACCTCTGCCCTGCAGTACAATGTACAAAACCATTAGGACATGAAAAATGGCAACATTTCTGAATTTTTTTCCTTTTACAGGAAATGTAGATTTAATTAACTGCTATGGTTTTTCAGGGTCTTTCAGAAGCATCACTGAAACATTTATTTAGATTCTTAATCAAATGAGTTTTAACAACCAATAACAAATTTATTACAAAAATGTATATTCACAAATTATTTTCATTGGCTTATTTTCATTATAAGCTTATTGAATTCAGCATCAGGCATCACAATTTTGAGGAATGTCGTATTTAAAGGGACTGTGAGGTGTTTCTAAGTCATTGCAAAAAAGTCTCACTTTTAGATATATGCCTGATCGAAATACGTACTTATCGATGAGTTTTATAGCATCAAAATAGGTTATCTATAAATGCTATTCCTTAGCTTCTTGGTTGGGTCGGACAGGACAGGGCTGGACTGGCCTGGATACTCAACTTTGGGAACAAGAAAATTAAAACTAGAGCGAATTTATATTATTCGGACATGTCTTAGAGCACCGGGCTGTCAGTAGCGATATATAGCCGGCTACAAAACTACAATACTAAGTTTTTCAAAACTTGCTTGTTGTCACACATCAAAACCTACCACTACACAACTAGAAAGAGATACACTACCTCGTCACTTTGCATCCTGTAAGTTGTTGAAAAAAAGAAGTTTTAAAGCAATGCATAGTTCTGAGGAAGGTCCGAGCTACAACACAACAAACACACGCTTCGGCTTCGGTTACGTGTTGTGGTGCGTTCCAGTTGTAGTCAGAAGTAGGAATTTCAAAGTTCCGAGTAGGAAACTGCAACTGGGACGTCCCCTGAAGCCAGAATTTCCTACTGGGAACTCAGTGAAACCTCGCCACCCCCAAGTTGACAATCAAAGATGGATGCCCCCAGTGTGAACAGTTATTTAGCTCCTGTAATAATCAAATTATTTGACTTCTGACTGGGGTGTGTCGCTCCAGATCAGCTGTATACATAGTATTGTTAGACTTATATTTACAAAAATGCTGCCATAGTGATAATCACATTCTTCATACAACAACACAGGGCGTGCTAACAACAGCTAACAATAGCCTGGTAGATCGGCATGTTTTTTCAGACTTCAACTGGAACGCTGATATGTCGGAGATGATGTCACTCCCAGTTCAGAGGTTACTGACAGACATTACGACAGTCGCCGCGCGTGCTCATGGATAGCAGAATCTTTGTGTCGCCGGTAATAGATTCTCCTCACAGTCCCTTTAATTGCTAATTGCTTAATCAGTCAGAAACATATGCTACTTTAAGTAAAATTAAAAACTGTAAGAAAATGTTAGACTTATAGATTGATTTTTTTTTTTGTTCATGGTAAGAAAAAAATCACAACCATGAAAGCTGTTTAAGAGCACTGATTTATGTATATAAAAAGAATAAAAACTTTTCTGCTTGAATATCTTTATTTTGTTGTCTTATAGTTACTTCTGACTGTCTTATTGAGTGCATATTTCAGATTGTGACAGGTGGCCCTCCAACATAAGAAGAACATTAATGTGGCTGCCATGGTAACTGAAGATTTCCATTCTGGGTTCAGTGTTTCAGATTTTTGAAGCCCTGAACTCAGACGCTATTTGAAATAGTAAGTCAAAGCCGAGGTCCTTAAAACTACTCTTAAAAGATAACAATGATACACAACAAGCTTTTCTCTTAAAATGACCTCAGTAAATGGAAATATTTTCGTTCTCCTCATGTTAGGTGATTTGAATTTTGTCTTCACAGCCAGAGTCTCATCGCAAGCACTACGAGCTGGCCTGTGGTCTCTGTAAAACCAGACCGCTTGCTCTCCAGGTCGCTAATTATCAACAGCACACTCACATCATCTTAAACGGCACAGGCTTATCGCTTTCATCATAAATGTGCTTTACTGTAGTGAGAGGAGGCGCTTAAATCTGGGATCACATCTCATCTAACTGGCTCTGTGTGTTTACCGCTCCCCCCTCCCCTCCTGTCCTCAGCTGTGGGCCCAGCAGAGAGTGACCTTGGACCGAGGGCCGCCCTTGCTGCATCACCGCGGTCTGATGTTATTAGATTGTCCAAGAATGGGAAAGGTTGAAAAAGCACATGCAGTCTATCTGGCCTCCGCTTGGTCTTTTGTGCACTTTCAAGGGGATAGGGGAGAACAAATAGAGCTGTCCGAGGGTGTTTGACTTTTGTGCGGTGCAAATGTGTGTTTGATGTACGAGGGTTTGTGTCTGCGCGATTGCATAAACCGTGGCTCGCAGACGGACAAACACAGAGGTGGCATTTGGAGTCATCTGAGCATAGGAGAACTCCCATGCCTGAGGGGATTGGACTGAGTCGAGCGCTCCTTTGGGTGCTGTGCGCTGTGGTCTGATTGTAAAGAGGTCATGTCTCTGTGAAGGAAGCCCCAGAGGCTGACTGAAACAATTAGAAATATGTGTTTCTGGGTCACTGGAGCGCTGTTACTACTCCTGCAATGCTGCTCTCTCTGTGAGGAGGCAGACGAGGGGGCTTTGCTCTGGCTTTTGTCTGATTTGTGTTTTGACATCTCGGTGTTGGAAAGGCACCGCATGCTGCTTTGTTTGAATGGGTTTACACATGCAACAATGCCATAGATCTGCAGGCTTTTACTTTTATACTGTATATCCTAAGCTTCCTCCTCCAAAGTTAGTAGTCTTTGAGTCCAAAGCAAGCTGTGCTGCAAACACTGAGGCGACAATACAAATGCATGAGCAGTAACCCAGCAACAAGTGAGCTAAGCCTAATGTAAACATGGCCGTCATTTCGCACACACATATCGCAGCTTGTTCCGTGGGAAGTAATATTTTTCGGGAAAATAGACCTCGGTGTTCCATAAATATTAGATGAAATCAAAAAATGCAGGCTACACCAGAACATGTGTAATTGAATTCATTGTTTCTGCAACACGGCTGTGGGCCTTAATGCTTTCATTGGAAGTAAATCGCCACGGGCTGTATACCTCTCTGACACTGCATATCTGCTGCTCAATACAGCAGTAAACAAGTTAACAATGCTTAACAGGGATTAAAATGGATATGGATTCTTGAGTGGCAGAAATTCAATGAATCAGATCTTATTGGCTCTGTGAAACTGTTAAACCATAAAGGCTAAAGTCAAGGATAAGATATCTGTTCATGACTTATGCAAGAGCATGTACTTAAAGCTGCAATAACTAATAGATTATTTGTTAATTATTAATTGAACCCCAACCTTTTTCTGTATTAGTGATTATCCAAATGAAAAAGTCAAGATGTTCTGATTCAAGCCATTTACAGCTACTGGGAGCTTTAACAAGCCCTTATTATGTTTCTCCTTGTTTTCTTTACCATTCAGTGTGTTAAATATATCTATTATATCCTCGTAAGTACTTCTACACACAAGACATAAAGTACAGTGATTATGAACTTCTCCATCTTCCTTTATTTACAGCACTATTAACTGAATGAACAGCTTCTTCCTCTGTACCCCACAATGGACCTACCAGTGTGAAACCTCACTGTCAGCACTTGATTCAAGTTTGGGGGGCAAACCCAGTATAGAGTACAGACTGTTACTAAAAATGGTGCTGAGCTGCACGAAGCTGATCAGTTATCACAGAGAAGAGTGGTCAGCCAATCAGAGCTGACGGGCTCTAACGTGGAAGGGAGCTATAAAGTGGCGGCTGCTTCTATGGTTCAATGGTGTGTCTTAGATTGACTGAGAATATTGGCTCAAGGGTACTCATTATGTGAAAATAGAACATTTTTTCAACCAATTTATCAATCATTCATTTGTAAAGTGCCATTGCATAACAAATGTTATCTCAGGATACTTTGTAAAAGTGTAGGTCAGTGCGAGACTATCTCACTTCTTTTTTCTTGAACAGCAGTGATTATGAATATTCTCTAGCTGTCATCAAAATCCAACATATGGCTCTTTAAACTGGTAATCAAAAGTCAGATACTTTCACAGATGTCTCTTTATGACCTACAAATTTGAAATTTGTTTTTCCACAAGATACTTTGGTCATGCCTCTGCTCTAATGACATCGAAGGCCAGAGGTCTAATGATTTTTATGTTGTCCATCTTTCCATATAAACTAGCATGAAGCTCAAGCCTTTATCAAAGGATATCTCAGAGAGTTGATCACTCAACCTTCTGGATACAAAGATGAGTGATCAGGTAAACTAGAAGTGCTTCAACGGAACAAACCTCCACAAAGGCATTTTGTACATGGTTGGGTGAGTTATTATCAAAAATGTGGAAAACTGCCCTCTCTGATACTGTTTACAATTTCTTGAAAAAATCACCATCCACATCTAATCACTTTTAACTTGTGTTATAACCAACATTCCCCTTAAAGGATAAGTTCGGTTTCTACAGCTTTCACATTGTTTATAGAATGAAGTAGAGCAATATACTCACCCAGAAGGCTTTCCTGATCCAAACAGTGCTTCGGGAGATATTTAGATCTAAAATCGAGCGGCAGACATCCGTATGATGGTGGCACATAGGGCGCACCGCTCCTAAAACTGCATTAATCGTCCAAAAACTCATTAGTTTCACCAATATTTCATTATGGTCCGCTCATGCTACTCCTCCATTACAGTCTGTGTCGCTCCAGACATGTTTTGTGGCTGTGCTGACCTCTGAACTGAAGAAGAAGAATGTTTGCCTCCGCACATGCGCAGTACGGCTCATCGTTTCAGGGCAAGACCGCCGGCTACACAACAACTTTCTTCTTCCAGTTTTGTGCAAAATGGACGAATATCTATGGGATGAAGATGTTGTGGAGGAGAACTTTGAATATGATGGGTGTCCTTACAGTTTTGAGCCAGAGTTTACAGATGAGGAGCTCATCGAAAGGAGGACGCGGAGGCAAAGAGAAGAACAGCTCTCCAGAGAGTACTGCGCATGCGCGGAGGCAAACATTCTTCTTCTTCTTCAGTTCAGAGGTCAGCACAGCCACAAAACATGTCTGGAGCGACACAGACTGTAATGGAGGAGTAGCATGAGCGGACCATGATGAAATATTGGTGAAACTAGTGAGTTTTTGGACGATTAATGCAGCTTTAGGAGCGGTGCTATACATGTCCCGTCCGCTACCATTATACGGATGTCTGCCGCTCGATTTTGGATCTAAATATCTCCCGAAGCACTGTTTGGATCAGAAAAGCCTTCTGGGTGAGTATATTGCTCTACTTCATTCTATAATCAATGTGAAAGCTGTAGAAATCGAACTTATCCTTTAAAGCAGCACTACGGAAGATTCTCGCTTGACTGGAGAGTGAACTCAACTACCCATGAGCTCTAGCGCGCGCATACTGTCGTAAGGATACAGATCTGCCGGTCGCGTGCATTTGTTTTGAAGGCGAATCACAAAAGCCAGGACTTTGCTGAAAAGTATTCTTCTGTCTTCAGCGGCTGTTTGCATGATGGGTAGCGATGAGGTAATGTATTTATTTTTGACTAAATGACGATGTTAAAAATCGCTAACTTCAACTTGGTTTTATTACCGTGAAGTTGCCCCCTTCCCCGTCCTGTTGAAGCGATAAAGTGAATAAAAGTAAAGACAACAACGAGCTGGTGATATCACACACTTGAAATAGGTCTAAACCAAACTACATACTGGTACGTTCTGGATTTGTTGTGCTGTACTTTTTTCCTGTCAAGTTTTTTGAGGAACTTCGTCATACATTAGTCGGCCAACATACCTGATAGTAGTTGGACATCCCTCCTCGTCTCTTATTTCACGCCAGCGAGTGAACGCCAAACTGATGTTTATTTTGGTCCGAGCATTTAGCTTGTTTTTCTCTCGCTTTCTTTGTTTTGTATCCTCCGACAAAACTTTTCTCTTCCTGACATTGTTGCCTCCGCCATGGTTAAAGCTCCGCAATTGGCTTTCTCCCAGACTTCCGTGTTTTAAACGAATCGGGAATCGGGGGAAGTGACTTAGGGCGTAAAGCAGTCCAAATGTGTAGTTTTTTTTAGTGTGGCAGGGTTCCCACCATCCACCTTGAAGTTACATAGCGCCAGTTAAAGGGATACAGACCACTCCAGACCACGACAGAGGTTTCATTGAACTCATTGTAAAGTGGTGGACCATCACAATGAATATCGAAGGATTATATTATTTTTGAAAAACTACATAGTGTTGGTTTAAATGTCATCAAAATCTGTTGATCATGTATTAAGTTGTAAGAGAAAATATGGAAACTGCCCCGGTATGCAGTCTTGTATCTGTATCAGAATAGAGATCACCACAAAAATCTAATCACTTTTTTTTGTTCCATGACCCACATTACCTGAAAATTTCATTAAAATCTGGTCAAAACATTTTGATTTCTCTTTCCAACAAAAAAATTGGGCAAGCAGACAAAACATAATCACCTTGGCAGAGGTAAAAAAATTTGAGCTCTGGCTCTTTCTTTTTTTTCTGAATGTGATCTTTTGAGCCTATTATTTCAAGAATATTCTGAGTTAATGAGTCTTCTTTTATGCACAGAGAAACATATTTTACTTGTGATTACCTTTAGAACTGTAAAAGATATTCTCAACAGACTTTGATCAAATTTCTACTTGGATGCAACTATAAAGTGTGTTCATGTCAAAGTTCAAAAGAAAAAGGTAAATGTAGCCATTTCTGATGGTCATCTTTTGCTTATGGAACACAATATAACTCAGCAACTCAATTATGTAATAAACAGTTTATGGCATTGAAGTCATCTTGGTGTCAAATTTTCTGATATTCAACATGTCTCTAAATTAATTTTGGAGGGATTGTTATGCCCGTTTGTGTCAAATAATAAAAAATCATGTATTGTTAACTACCCAGATATTAGCAATGCCTTTTTTTATTTGCTTTTGGAAGCATTCACTCACATTTTATGGCTCAAAAGACTTTTTCCATGTAGAAAATAACCACAAGCCATTTAACAACTAACTTTTTTTATTAAAGCTCTATTATTTTGTAATTTTTCACATCAACAGTCATGACAAGAAGAACATACAGAGAATGCTTCGCTGCTGTTTTTTCTTTGCAAACCATAAAAGGGCAAAGACAGGATGACTCAAGTCCTGCCTGTGATCAGTGCACCCAGCTGTTACGTATGAGTAAGAATATGGAAAGACATGAATTATCACAAGTGGTGTGAGGCCGACATCGAAAAAGATTATCTCCTGACTCAATAATTTTGCTGAGCTGAATCACACTGGTCTAACTTGATCATCCGCCCACATCATTTCAGACATGAATCGAGCATCAATTATCTCCTTTGCTTGCACAGTTTGAGTTTTGCATACAGTTCAGTGTGATTTTATATCCTTCCTCTGGCATCTAAATGTATGCTGAGGCTAAGGTAACATTTTTCATGGAGGATTACAAACTGCTGACTGCATGCTTTGAAGCGCTTCATTTGCATTTTAATGTAAACCCCCATTTACATTTACTAACAATACCACCGTGGTCAAAATTACAATGGTAATACCAGCAATTGGGTAAGAATAAATGGTTTGGTGAGGACAAGGATGAGTCTTAAAGGCTCTGAGGAACAGAGAAAGTGGCTTATTTTTGGAGAAAAAAAAATACCACATTTTTCTGTGCAAACAAGTCAAGGTCCAATACCATTCACTGGTGGCACCACTGCTCTAATGCCCACTTCCCCACATGTTGTAAAAGGCTAAATTAGCCTCCTCTGGAGCCAATTTAGCAGAATTAAGGAGCTTAGAAAGGTCATACTTACATTTCATTTAAACTTAATAGACACTGCAATAAGAGTGCTTTCATGTGTTTGCAGACACTGTCAGCTCACACTTTTTAAATTAATAAGACTAAATATTCAGTCATTATTCCTGATCCCCTCATCATCCAGGAAGCTTTGCAAGTTGCCTGGGCTAAAATACAACCTCAGGTATCCAATATCTTCATGGCATTTTGCCAAATTAGGCCTCCAAAGCACTGTATGTTTGGCCACTGAGCTACCTCGTTAAGTTAAATAATGAATGAATTGCACGGGTAATTATGAAAACTCTCACACTGCTCACAAGCGGGACTAATGCTTCCGCCGGTTTAATTAGTAGCGGGATCCTGCCACTCAAAGCTGTTCTCCATGCCAATCCTGAGGACAGAACTGTGGATTCTCAGGCTGGGGGTGAGATAAGACTTAAATCAGTAGCGAAGAAACCTGCCATTAACGTGCAAGCTGCTACAGGTAGCACAGATTTCCATCCACAGGTAGAGATGTTACTAAGCAGTGTTTTCCACAGCTCCAGACAGAGAGAGTAGTTAACCACCTGTTTCCAAGCATGGGAGCCATTGCAGTGTAGTTAACCTATAAGAGGGGAGAGAAAGCATTGTCATCAGCATATGTCTTGATAGCACCGTAGAGGACATTAATAGGCATTAAAGAGCCGCTATCCGTGGCACAGTTAGTGGACGCTGGAGTGAAGGAATAGATGTGGGCCGGTAGGCGAGGGAATGATTTGATCAACACAATTGGCTTTATTTCCGTTCTGCACCTGCTAGCTGTTTGCTGCTGATGCTATCTCAGAGCCAGAGGGGCCCGCTGGAGCGCTGACTGAAACAAGATGTCCTGTTAATAAGATTCAGAGTCCTTTCCTTCCATTAGGAACATGTCTGTTTCCCTCCTATTATCAACATTGTTGTTGGGTTAGAAACCAACACCCCCAGCAAACTAACTCTGAGGGATTTAGTAGTTAGTAGGGGTGGGCGATAAAGCTTCAAAATTAAGTCATGATCAGGGTTTTCTCAAACAAATAACACACTTGAGTGGACCACCTAGATACATTTACAGCCCAGGAAGATATTTTCCAACTGCTTTTCTTGTACGGCTATTCCAGTATTTTTGAAGTTAGGTATCAGGTAGTTGACAGCAGTCAGTGAAGTGGCTCCCAGCAGTGCTGCACCTTTAAGGAGAGCAATCTGAGGTGCACTGTTGTAGGCAGGTCCAGTTATTTTGCATAAGTGTATAAGTTTTATTTAAATTAAAACACAAAACTATATTTGGTTAAATATTCAGTAGGGTGAAACATTTTAGATTAGTTTGTTTTTCCTCTAAGAGGTCTCTGTGTTTGGCTCATTTTACCCGTGGCAAATGGCTGTGTCTTCTTTCATATGTGCATTGATTCCGCCTGCTGGATCTATTCTGAGAAATGTTATCTTCTGTAGACTCAGGCCCATAACGGAAACCATGTGCATTCACAGGTAAGTAAGAAGTATGTCTTTCCTTTGCAGTTGCTGTGTCTTTAAGTCAGTAGTTTAAAACAGCAGACTGTCTGAATCAATGCCCACAGGCAGAAAAACACACAGCCATTCCTACACAAAAATGTTGGA
Source organism: Scarus forsteni (assembly GCA_036419115.1). NCBI lineage: Eukaryota > Metazoa > Chordata > Actinopteri > Labriformes > Labridae > Scarus > Scarus forsteni. Next base: position 2,122,589 of record JAZDUH010000391.1, read on the forward strand.
AACAGCCCTGTCTCGCACTGTTAACAGATCCTTTCAAAAAAAACCTGAATCCACATCTGGATTTGAATCACCAAAATTCAATAATTCCTCCCTTGTGCCATGACCGCCCTGACAGTTTTCTCATATTCCATCCCTACCTTTCTGAGATATTCTGTTCACAAACAAACGCTGGTATAACTTAACCTCCTTGGTGGGGGTAATAAGAAAAAAAATGCACCACCACACACAACATCACCTCCCCATGATGGAAGACACCCCTGATTCAGATGTTCGTCCATCCTAAACCAAAACCAGTGGCTTCAGGGTGAGGTGTCAAAGTCATTTGAACAACTGCATGTTTCCCTATCATGTTGAGTACACTGTAAAAAAAAAAGGCTAGTTGTTTTAACTTAAAAAAGTTAGTGTCAGGGCTGCCTTAAAAATTTAAGTTTTCTGAATTTAGAAATTTAAGTTCAGTTGAATTAAGAACAGATCAAGTTGTTTTACCTTTGAAACTGTACTTTAAAGAAGGTTAATTACTGTGTTGGTATAAAAAAATGCTATTGGAAGTGGATTGCTTTTAGAAGTTTGTTAAACTAAACAATTCAAGTAGAGCTGACTTAATAACAAGTTAAGAAGTTCACTTGATCTGAACAGTTCTTAATTCAACTGAACTTAAATTTCTAAATTCAGAAAACTTACATTTTTAAGGCAGCCCTGACACTAACTTTTTTAAGTTAAAATAACTAGCCTTTTTACAGTGTAGATATTATGTCTCTCAAAAGCTGTGAGAGAGCTGGGGTATCTCAGGAGTTAGTTTGGCCATAAGGCATCTTCTGTTGAAGGGACTGGTCCTGGTATGTCTATGTGGCCACAGTAAACATTAGAGAGCAAATTTACCCCATGGAATCGGTTTGTTCAGAATTGATCTTTTAGGATAGATTTTAAGGTTCTTTCATTAGTTTATAAATCTCTTAATGGTGTTGCTTCTTATTCATACATCGTTTTTACCCTATGAACCCAGTAAATCCCTCAGGTCTTCAGGTATTGGTCTTTTCAAAGTTCCCAAAGTAAGAACCAAAGCATACAGTGAAGCTTCTTTTCATTGTGACCCTTGACCCTGCAGACCCGAGGGCAGAAACTACTGTTTATATTTCCAAAGCAAACTCAAGACCTAATTTTATACTCTGGCTTTTAACTGATGATGTTTATTACTATTTTTCTACCTACAGTATTTTTTATCTAATTTCTTTAATGATGTTATATTTTCATTTTAGTCTCAGCTTCTATGTTTCCTCATTTCAATTAAAGATAGTGTTTTCTCCGTCCTAATTCTGTTTTCTGGTAGAATCTCCTCTTAATGTCTTTGTGTGTCTGCGTACGTGAGTGTGTGCTGTATGTGGGTTGCAGGGGTAAGTGAGGTCTTGTGTTTTCATTGTATTCAATTTTCTGTTTTTTATTTATTTATTTGTTGTCATTTAATTATTTTTGTCTTATGTAAAGCACTTTGTGCTACTAGATTTTGTATGAAAAGTGGTATAGCTACAAATGAAATAGATTGACTGATTGATCGATTCAGAATCAGCTTTGGAGGGATTTAAAATACAAAAGTATGTTTTGAGTGTGGTTCAAATAGAAGGGTTAAAGCTGTGGTCTACGATTTGAAACCGCAGCCTGCCCTCCTTCCCTCACCTCTCCCCTCCGTGTTCCAAGATCCCGCCCCCAGCTCGTGACGCCTCATATAGCCCCCTCGGACAGAGCTACGAGCGACTAGCACAATATATCAGCAGCAAACTCAATCAAAAACAGCTCAGCTCAACTGAAAGTATCAAACACGACAGACATCTCCCTTATAACACACAGCAGTAGCCATTTCAACTGGACCGGCGGCAATGCGGGTCTGGCGCCGCCAGAGCGGAGCCGAGTGTGGGGGAGGATTTATCTTTCTCAGCCTGTCCTCCCCAGCTCAGCTTACAGTGCAAACGATTAGCGGCTAACAGGCTAACCCGCTCCCCTACAAGTTATTAGCCCTTACAGGCACAAACTAACCAGAGTTATTCAGCAGACATCTCACACTGTAGTAAACAAAGCCATTACCTGATCAACCAGGGGCGAAACGGCCGATGCTGAAGGTCTGACGGCCGGCTGAGGCTATTCGTTAGCCGTTAGCCCGCTAACAGGCCTCCACCCTCCCTCCACCCGCGGGCAGAGCTCCGTTGGGCCGACGGGAGAGGGAGGCGGATTCCCGGTTCGGCGCTAGGCTTTCCTGCTCCATGATAGTTCAGTAGCTAACGCTGCTAGCTGCTCACCGGAGGTAGAGGGGAGGAGGCGGGACCATGGGCAAGATGCTGCGTACTGCGTAGTGAGGGAGACGAGGGAGAGGGGAGAGGAGAAGGGTGGTCTGCAGCCAGACTGTCTTGGGAGAGGGAGGCGGATTCCCGGGTTCGAGGCTAGGCTTTTTCGGCTTCATGATAGTTCAGTAGCTAACGCTGCTAGCTGCTCACCGGAGGTAGAGGGAGGAGGCGGGACCATGGGCAGTGTGCTGTATGTGGGTTGCAGGGAGTACGAGTGAGGTCATGGACTAACTCACGGACCAATTAATAGTTGCAGGTTCTTAGGCTTGATTGGTCAGCTAGTATGCAGCTTTTCAGCGGATATACTGAATTGAATTTTTTTCATTCTTTTTGGTCTTTATACTGTGTAGATAGGACCATAGGACCATAACAGCCTTATAAACGGTGTTATTAATATGTACAAAGCTTCCAAATCGTAGACCATAGCTGTAATTGGCATGTTAAAATTCATTATCTGAGTGGGATGTTAGACCTGTTCTGGAGACATGTGAGACCGGTGTCAGCCTGATGTTAAGGAGCGAAATACAGTGAAGATCAAGTGTCGAAAATACAATGTGCCAGGTAAAAGTTACAAATATGTAGTTTATCATTGTTTTTGTGATGCTTCACCCTTTTTTCAAGTTAATTTCAAGGAAAACACTTTTTTTTGCTACCGTCATGAATTGTATGATATGGCACAGTCCTAATTTAAAGTCAGAAGCAAAGTGTGTCAGCTGGAGATGAGAAGCAAGAGACGGAAGACGGGTAGCCATGTCCGCTCATGGATGAGCCCTGACCGAGGAGACGCCACACTGGCCTCGAAACACTACAAAGCAATCTGTATAATGAGTGGTTTCCCCTCCTACTGTGATGGCCTGTCACTCTGTTCATACGTCGTAGCTCGATACATCCTTCCCAGGCGCCAGTCAGCTCTCTGCAGCCTGAGGGTAGAGAGGAAGAAGGAGAAAGCAGTGGGAGAGTGTTCGAGTAACCATGTTAACTAAAGTGTGAGAATTTAGAGCCTGTGTTATTGTGTTCTGCTTTTTTCCCCTCTTGTTTGCTAATACAATTCCCTCAGCACATTTGGCAGAAATTGGTTACACTTATTCCCGTCCTTCGTGTATAACAAATGTCTGAGCTCATGTTGTTGTTTACACTACGTCTGTTTTGAAAAGAATGAGCATGTGCCCTAGATAAACCCATAGGCTTGCGCAGCCCCAGTTCAAACATATTAACTCATAAACATCTGCTATCAAATAAAGAGAAGGAAACTCAATTAAGGGGAGAGATCTGGTGGGGATTGCATCAAATTAGGTGACTGACAAGCCAAGTAATCTGGAGCATAGAGCATTTTTTCATCAGAGATGTCCTTGGAAAAATGGGGAATGTGCCGGTGCTGATGATGGGCTGATGGAGAGTGAGGGGAGTGCATGGAAAGCCAGGGCAGAGGGAGGGTCATGTGAGAGTACAGTGACAATTTCTCTTGACAATGTCCCGTCTTTTTTTTGCTCGGTCAGCACGCTCTTTAAAGCAGGGATGTCGTATTTAATCAAATTACCTGCTAGAGCTGCTCCTTCTTTTATTAATTTATTGGGGCGGGGAGAGTTGGGGCAGGATATAAAGGAGCGTGGATGAGCTCCTCTGGGATAAGTGTGTTGGTGCTCTCTGGAACGTGAACCAGAGAGAGGAGGTTGAGCTAACAGGAGCTGACAGTGGCAACCGCCCCAGTGCTCGACTGTAAGAGGACCGGTTGGCTTTTTAGCACAGGACTCGTTAGAGGAACGGCGAGAAGAGGTATTCAAGGGTCTGCTGCTGAGAGACAAAAAAAACGGTTCAGGTTTGAAGTGCTATACCACAGAATAACGAGCAATTTGTGATTATGGGCAGGTGGCAATAGAGCCATATGAAAAGGACATCACTGGGGAAAAAGGGGGCCTGGGTCTCCCATTGATTTTTTTTTGTCCCTAAACACTTTTTCCAACCTGTCACACCAGATAGACAGTTCAATATACACTTCACAGCGTGAGTCATCAGATATATCAGTACAAGGGCCAGTTGGGGCCTGGTATAAGAGAACAAATGAAACACTGCATACATTTTAGCTTTATTAACATGGTTTTGTTTAATTTTCTATTTTCCCAAATCGTTTACATTTATTAGCCTTTAAAAGTGAGATCAGTCCTAATCATTTCCTGCTGCCAGTACTATTAGTTTAGAAATTTTAGCTTCTTCAGTCTTGTGTCTGTCAAACAGAAAAATGCTGAAAAATCGGCTTAGGCTTTAGATATTTTGAGGGTTGCAATACCAGTTGTATAATAATAATAATAATAATAATAGTAATAGTAATAATAATTTTTACATAGCACTTTTAAAAACATAGTTTACAAAGTGCTTTGACAAGCAGTCAGCACAAAATAATAAAACACAAACAATGAGCACACAAAGTCAAAACAAAAAGCACAGCTTAAATCAAGACTAAAAGAAAGACGCAAAGGTAAAAAGACACGAGATGAAAAGACCTTTTTCATACTTTATAGTACTTTGTAGGAACCCAGACAATACAAGAACCATGCAGCATAAAAAGAGACCATGAGGACCAAACATAAAAACATAAAATCAGCAAGAATAGGAAACGCAATAAAAAAGGGGATGAAAGCAGAAATCAGTTCAGAAAATATAAAAAGATGAAATGAACAATGATGATGATAAACATATACAAAATAATAAAAATAAGTGGCGATGATAAAATACAGTAATAAACATGAGCAAGAGATAAGACAATTAAAAAGGTCTAAAAGTTTTCTATAAAAGAGTGTAAAAAAGGTGAATCATTAATAAGATAAAATCATAATTAATAGCATATAACAGTATTAATAAATAAACAAAAAGGAGTAAAAGAATGGCTTTAACTACGAAATGATAGCCTGGACTAAAATTATTTCTCCCCAATTTTGTGATTTTTATGATACCCTTAAACAGATGGAAAGCTGTAGAGGACCTAAAGTGGCCCCTAGGCCCCTGGCTGATGGACACATATAATTAATGTATTTCACTCATTAATCTGTGCAATAGCCCATGGGTAGTGTTTGGGAAGGGCAGAACCTTACAAATGCAACTGTGGAGGGTGACTGGATGATCGTTCAATCACATATGTAATGGGCCAATCAGATGATGGGGTAGGGGAGTTAAGTACATAACTGGAGCCAATTTGTACTGTAAACTCTACCCAAGCCCATTAGGAGGGGAGTAAAAACATAGTTTCCATCAAAAAGTGAAACAAAACAAGCCATATGATGATTTTTCAGACACTCACATTCATTACAGGACAATCAAGTAATGTAGGCAGGCGCTACTGACGCAGAGTGAAATAGAAAACAGAAGCCACTACGTAGGACAAACTATCATCAGCACATGTCTGGAGTGGAGTGGATATATCTTTTCTATCGAGAAGAGTTTTCAGAGTTGTTTATTCTTTATTTAATAAAAAAATGCAGTCCAGATCTGGTAAAACTGCTGATTGTGTTGAAATCTATGCTAATCCCTGCACATACAGTCACTCCCTGCTGTCATCCTACTTGTAGCTTCCACCTCTTCCTGCTGCATATGACACTTTGTGCAGCTCACATTTGTTGTAGATTGAAGCTTGGTAAGATGTATCTACCTGATTTTAGACATGGAGTCTGCTTTATGAGTTAGCCTTGTGTTCTCTGGGTTCTTAGTTTAATTCTAATTTTTTATTCAGGACCATTTTATTTAAAGCCCAAATAATAAAACAAACACTCATCTTTTCACTTTCCAAAAATATATACACGGGGAATTTGTGCTGTCAACTGCATGCAATCAATGATGTTCAAGAAAGTTATTGGTTTTGTTTTCAGTGACTGTTTCATTCCCACAGTTGTTCCAACAACCTAAAGACTGAACGCTTATTTTTTTAAACTTGTTTCGTTGTTAGAAGTGTTTTGTTTATCTTATATCTTTTTTTAAGTAGCCTATGTCTTTTATTAGATTTTTTTTTAGATGTATCTGATGACTAGTGCTGTGGTACTGCTGTGATTTTTATTTAAAGACAATTGTGAGTACTCGTGACAGCTTTAACATCTGTTGTGTCAACAGTAATTACAGACACAGTTTGCTTAAGGCTACTAGTAAACATGGGTTGCTATTTAAACCATAAAACTACTCAGTTGCTGCAGTATCTGGAGAACTATATCTCATTACTCTCCCTCTGTCTTTTTCATGCTCACACAATATTGATGAAATGTGGATACAAAGTGGGTAATAATACTTCGGTGCGCAATTACTCTCTGATGGCCATAACTGCAACTTCAATGTGTGGAAAAGCCTGGATTTGACTGTTGATGTCAAGAGTTTGATGTTCAGAGGCTGTTAAGCGCTGAAGAGGATAAAGGGCTATTATCCAATCACACCTCTCTGCAACGTGATGGATGCTCCATTAGTGCTGTCTATCAAAGCATATATGATTTATTTGTGCTCTAATCAAATGGCTGTAAGGTTAAAGCCTCTAATCTAATTGTCCATCAAGGCTGATTTCGTCAATGAAGATAAAACGCAGGCAGTTAACAAAATGTGGCACCTGCAGCAAAATAAACAAGCCTCCTGCACGTCGCTTTTGGCCCTCAGGCTCTCAGGTGAACAGTGCATCTGGCCAGCCTATAGGGCGCGTGGAACAAAGCCACGGTGACATTTTATCTGACGGTAGCTCCTGTGGGGCCTGAGCCTTGCTGCCGAACTGTCAGGCAGATTTCAGCGTGATGAGGAGGTGGGGGGAAGGAAAGCCAAATAAAACGGAGGCCCTGGCACAATCTCACATCGCTGCCTGAGCTGTGAGGACGAGGGAAAGAGAGAGAGGGAGAGAGACGTCCCCCTGGGATCGCAGGAGGCCAAGATGAAACAGAAAGCGAGATCTAACCTTTTTGTTGTTGCTGGAACCTCGTTCTTTAGTGCTGCTAGATTAAAAAGAAGAGCAGTGAAGTGAAATGAAAAAGGAATCACTCTGGCTGTTAGAATGCAGAGACCTTTTCTGGAAACAGGACTTCAATATCACCAGAGAAGGGAGAAAATAGAACAAATATACAATGTTGTTGTCCTTTTGTAGGACATGGGTGCAAGTGCCTCTGCATAGTCCGTGTCCTTTGTGTGATGTGTAACAATACATGGCAGGCAAAGTCACTCTGTTGTAGAAGTGTTATTGTAATCATACACACTGTTTCAAAAGCTTTTCATTCATTTTTCATGTCCCATTGTTCTCGGGGTGAGAGAAAAGGCATGTTTCATCAACAAAGGAATATGTGAACCAGAGCGGAGGTAGAAACTCATAAATTCTGCATATGGACAAACCTGGTGTCTAAAGATGGGGATGAAAATTACAAATCTAACCAATCAAATATGGTAATTTTTGTTGTCAGTGCTGTAGACCCCCTAAAACAACATTTTTTTTTCAGTTTTGAGCCAGTTTTAATTTGGATAAAGTAGTATTCTTGATTAGCTATGGTCCAAATTTTCACATATGTCCAAAAAAAAGTTGGTCAGACTTGATTTGGTTTGGGGTTGAAGCTGCAACTGTGTTGCAGTTTTGGTTTAGTTTTCTTTTACCCTGCACTTTTTTCACGCAGGCAACAGCCAGTCAGTGTTTGGTAATAAAGCCATCCACCAGTATTTGTGGCCTATCTGACCTGTTGTTGCACCTTATCCTGGAAATACACAACCGTGCTGTGAGTAATATCAATGTTTAGATTTCTGTACCATGAAATAAAGATAAAGCCACATTTATCCTGTGTCAGTTTGTGCTTCCATATTGACCATAGAGATGTGTAAGGCAGATGCAGATGTCAACCATTAAAGGATAAGTTCGGTTTCTACAGCTTTCACATTGTTTATAGAATGAAGTAGAACAATGTACTCACCCAGAAGGCTTTCCTGATCCAAACAGTTCTTTGGGAGATATTTAGATCCAAAATCGAGCGGCGGACATCCATATAATGGTAGCGGACGGGACATGTATAGCGCCTCTCCTAAAACTGCATTAATCATCCAAAACTCATTAGTTTCACCAATATTTCATCATGGTCCGCTCGGGCTACTCCTCCAAACAGTCCGGGGTCGCTCCACCCATGTTTTAGTGACTGTGCTGACCTCTGAACTGAAAAGTTTGTGTCCGGGTGCCGCGCACATGCGCAGTACGGCTCATTGTTTCAGGGGGGACCGCCGGCTACTCAACAACTTTCTTCTTCCAGTTTTGTGCAAAATGGACGAATATCTATCAGATGAAGATGTTGTGGACGAGAACTTTGAATACGATTGGTGTCCTTACAGTTTCGAGCCAGAGTTTACAGATGAAAAGCTCATCAAAAGGAGGACGCGGAGGCAAAGAGAAGAACAGCTGGACAGAGAGCAGTCTTCAGTTCAGAGGTCAGCACAGTCACAAAAACATGTCTGGAGCGACACAGACTGTAATGGAGGAGTAGCGCGAGTGAACCATGATGAAATATTGGTGAAACTAATGAGTTTTTGGACAATTAATGCAGTTTTACGAGCGGCGCTATACATGTCCTGTGTGCTACCATTATATGGATGTCCGCCGCTCGATTTTGGGTCTAAATATCTCCTGAAGCACTGTTTGGATCAGGAAAGCCTTCTGGGTGAGTACATTGTTCTACTTCATTCTATAAACAATGTAAAAAGCTGTAGAAACCAAACTTTCCCTTTAGTAAGAAGACCACAGGCTAGCAGTTTTAGTGGCGCTAAGGTTAGCCCCACTCTACTTAATATTGCCTGTGAACATTACATTACTTCACTCATTGTTGAGATATTTTGCCCAATTGAAGCCACTATGCACTGCATTTTGGTTGTCTTTCTTGCCTTGTTTGGTTCAAATGGCCATCACACCCTGCGCAAGTAGAGGTCCAGTGTGCCTGGAAACAAACCAAGACCACTGTTTTCAGAAAGACCAGAGTTCACACCCTTGGTCTGCACCAGAGTTTTGGTAAGCCGTCGCACCACCCCCAATCAAACCATATTTTCCAAAACACATAAGAAAATGTATTATTTGTTTGGTACACATCTGAACTAAACCAGACAGCCCTTAACAAAACAGTTTGGTATAAATACACACACTGTCAAACCCCTCACACATACAGGTGCTAGCCTGAGAATAAAAACCCTCTGTAGACCATAGGGAGTGGGCAAACTGAGTGGTAAGTGTGAATTGCCTATTACATATTCTACCACTGTGGGCATGCATATCAGCTGAAACAAGGTAAACATGACTCTTTATCATTCTCTTACCTGTTTTGGATAAGATATAGACATAGCTTGCACATACCACTGTTGTCACGCAGTTAAAATGCATCCAGTTTGTAACTGCCAAAACAGTGTTGCCCAGAGTATATGACCTCTAGGGGACTAACGATTCCCTTTTTATTTATAGCCATTCTAACAAACAAGTCAACATCTTACCAATTAGCACTGGCATCTTAGTTTGGATGATTGTTTTTCCTCTAGCTAAGCCCCACCAGCAGAATATATCACTGTTTTTGTGAACAAAATGCTCTAAGATTCATTTTGTGAAACTTTAAACTTTGCATATAGCGTGTGAACATGACATTAACCCCTAAATTTCAGCTCCCTTGGGTTGCTTTGGCACCTAACATATTTGGACCAGACCAAATCAACCCTGGTTGGCATATTTAGAAATTAGGGCAAATTTGAGTGTGGTGCCAAAGCTCATGCAAATCTGGTGCAGACCAAAGAACCAAACTCTAGTATCACTACGACTTTTGTTTGTTGCCAGGTTGACAACTATCTGGACCAAACAAGGACCAAACTGGAGAGGCCAACCAAAAACTATTGAATTGTGGGTTTAATTTAGTTGTATATCCCAACAGTGACCAAGCTAATGCAGTCAACACAATACAGTCTAACTGCATTGTTATAAACAAGAGTTTTCCTAAATGCCAGGTTATCTCTGGGTCATATTAGGTTATCTCTGGGTCATATTACCACAAAAGTCCCTATGACAGGAACAAAGATTAAAGATTAAAGCTACAACCCCAACTAGTGGTGAGTGGCTATGTTACACAACATTTGACCAGCTTTGGTCTGCCTGAAAACCAAACCAAGTGGAAGCTTTAGCAAAGCTGTAGCCTCACCCTTTACGTTAAGTTTTCCCAATATTATATTTGAAAGCCACCTTAGCTCCAAAGTGATAACCCAGAGCCTTTATATGCCTACCCACTGTGATCTTAAAATACATTTTCTGGTGCTCAGAAATGGCAAAACCACGAATCTATATTTATATATTGCCTATATTCATTACTTTCGTGTTCAGCAAAACTTCAATTATCGTGTTCCTTTGGTTGTGTAATGAAAAAAGACATGTGGACCATCTAGTACTTTTAATCACAGTTGTCTCATGCAGCTGCAATTACAGCACTTAAATACACTCTTTTGTTTTCTCCAGCTTCTGCACCAGAGGAATCTTTGAAGTCACTAAATACGGATGTGTAGGGGTCTAATTAATTCTATTCCACAATAAAAGTCCCTCCTCCTTCTTAGCTCATCTCTATAGGGTATTAACCTCCCACTTTCTGGGGCAGATGAAGAGATACCTGGCACTGATGTTAAGCTGGAACTGGAGCCGGAGGCCCCCAGAGGGGGTTTGGATCAATCCGCCAACTTAGTTCTCCACTGTGCACCGACTAGCCCAGTTCAGCCTCACATGGCCCCGGCCTGCCCCAGCTTACACCAAAGCGATATCTCTGCTCCAAACTCCTGGTGTGAAGAGGAGGGGGAAGATCACAGAGGAGAAAGAAGGCAGAGATCAGATGGTGAGGGAAGTGGGAGCAGTAGGATGGTGATTGAGGGGTAGTTTAGCATAGAATGTTCAGTGTAAAGTGAAGTCCTACAGAGTCTAAAGTTCACTCCAGACAACAGATTAGAGGAAACTACTCCTGCTTCCTCTGTTTAGCAGCATCAGGGCTTTGAAAATGGGGCTTAACTCTTCTTTTATAGGTGACAGACTCTTCAGCAGCACAAGCCCTTTAGTTAGTGATGTCAGGCTTTTAAGACCAAGGCTATAAACAGGTGGAGAGGAGGTTAGACCGTTTATACCTGAACTCAATTTGTCTGAACTACTGCTCTCTGTGGTGCCGACCTTATACCTTTTTTTCACATCAGAGAGAAAATGCATGCTTCTACCACTGGCCCAGGCAAATGCTCACATTGCCTTCATCCTGGCACTTCATCAAATTGATATTGTGGGAAAACACGCGGGCAGTGCCCAGCCTTTAGTTCGTAAACACACCTGGAGTAGCTGCCAGTTCCCACTGGCCTGTGTGGACATCATCAGCGTGCTTGGCTAGAAATATGAATGGGAATGAGTGAGTGGCTGTTGGAATCGAAGGCTGGAAGTTCTATCATAATTGAGTCAGATTGATTAAAGCAGCTCCACTCTGTTCTTACAGGTCAGTGCATCTTGTTGGGGTGTGTGTTTGCATCCAAGAGGTGCCGGTGTTTTTGCGTGTGTAACCTGCAGATTGCGGGTTAGGTGGGTTGTGCGAGGAACTAATTGAAATGAGAGGCGATGTGCGAGTCTCAGCCAACATGGCCGGTCCATTTGTCAGGGTGACATCACTGCACTCACACCCCATCCATCTCCGCTCGGCGCCACAGAGCCATGCTCCTCCTGGTGATTAATATCCATACCTCCCTTGCTGCGCTGCATATACTCCCCCCCCCACTGAACTTGGAGCAGCTCGCACATCACCACTGCTCCACACACGCACTCCCACAAACAAACAAATACTCATACACAGTCTGCTGGGAGCCCTCCTCTTCACTTATGCACACTGTGGCTGCGCACTCACCCGCACACGGTGTCATGGCGCTCCCATTTACTCTCTCGTCTACACATGGCTGGAGCCAGAGCCTGGGCGGTCACACATAAACTTCATAATTGTTTCAAATACACTCTGTCCTTGCTCCCTGTTAGGGTTTTGAAGCATAAGATTTTGTCCCCAATGGTTTCTCTATGTGGTTATATCCCTCTTTACATTAGACCAGAATACGTGCTGTAGCGTTCAGTAAAAATGTATTTATTTTGTATCACATATGTATGCTTTGTATGTGTTATAAGCTGCCGTGGATAAATTGTTTCATATCTATTGATAAAATGCAATATATTATGCAAATACTGATATTGCCATAGTTTTAGTATGATTAACCCTCCTATTATCCTTGGGGTCAATCTGACCCCAATTCAATGTTTAGCATTAAAAAATTAATAGATCACTTTACTAATTGTGCTTCCTATTTCATGGCTTTTTCTTATAGCAGGGGACAACTGATTAAGTATGAAATTATCATGATGATATTTTTCCAATGTGCTGAACACATATTGCATGCTTTGGTGTTCCTCTTGGGTCATTTTGACCCCAAGCTGTTTTAGCTGCGTAAAGCTTGTCAGTCTGTGTGACCTAACATCCCCACACGTGCAGGTGCAGAGTTGATGCTTTTGAATTGATACATAACAGAGGGTTGGGAAAAACAACTATTCCCACAGGAACTTTGAGAGATCTCATGGTGAGGGTGGGAAACTATCTGTTTGTGAACTCCCGCCAAAATGAGGGAGCCAATTTAGGCTTGCGAGTTAATCATATCCAAGTCTTTCCAACTATTAAGTCATCATCAGAGCTCTTCATAACACCATGGATTGAACATTTTGTACTGAGGATGACATATTTAGAGTGGAAATGTGTGTATGCCGACAGTGGGATAGACCTGGATGCAGCTGACTTGGAAGCCTACATTGGCTTGCTCATTTTGGCAGAAGTTTACAACTCAAAAAGTGAAGCAACAGCAAGACTAGAACCTTGAGGCTGGTAGGGCAATATTTCCAGCCACCATGTCTCTGAAGACATTACAAGTTATGAAATAACAAAAGGGGGTTGGGGGTGGGGGGATGAGTGAGACATTACAGTGATGAACCACAAATGTGTTACAACAGAGAAGATTACGAATAAGTAAGTAAATAAGTTTGTGGGGGGGGGGGGGGGGGGTTAAATCAATGAACCAATCAATATGGTTCATTTTGATTTTCAGGATACACTAACTCTAAAACTGAGAGGTTGACCTGATGGTGGCGCTACAGGAAAGATCATATCATTACCAAAGTCATAGGGGTAATACTCTTGTGGTCATTATTGTTGTCATTAAATGTATGAGGATTTGTTTGAAAAAAATTCAAGATACATTCATTCTGGTTTAGAATAAGAATTAATTCAAATTTAGAATGGCCTGATGGTGGCGCTGTAGGTCATGTCAACTCACTGGTTTCATTATCAAAGGGTTATTTATGTATTCAACAAATACACAAATTTTATGTAAACTTTTTTTTATGTCAAATATCCCCGGGATCAAATTGACCCCAAGGGTAAATTCTCTAAGTAAAATTTGAGGATAATAGGAGGGTTAACTGATTTGTCATGACAGGTTGAGCAAAAAATAATTTTCTGTTGAGAAGTTTGGAGTGTTGTTCATTGTTTTTCATTTAACAAAGAGATGTTGTGAAGATCTGATGAATCTGCTACTGAAGTTTTTATGTTATAATCTCTGTATGAGCAGCCACGTCCTGCTGTCCTCATACGTGTATCTCCCACCTCATCTTGCCTCAAAGAACACTGATTGGGCCGTGCCACTTTGGTAACATGCTTTTGCCGTACAACTATTGTAGATTGGAGCTTGGCGAGATGGATCAGCTTGATTACAGACATGGAATAAGGCAGATCCATCATGACAAGGCTAGAGGTAAATACTGTCATGATAGACACACTTTTCCACTTTAAACTTTTAACTACAGAGGTCTACAGCTACACTGTACTTTAAATTTATGATAAATATTAACTCAATAATTATTTCAAACTCCTCAAGTTTATATTTTACCAGCATTATTTATTTAGTTAGTTTGTGAGCAGGATAACTCAAAAAACTGTGATAATTTTATGCAGATCCAGGATAATTTTTTTGCTAACAACTCAATAAATTTCAAGTGGATTTTGATGAAATTTTCTGGGAATATTGGTAATGGCACAAGGGAGAAGTGATTGGATTTTGGTGGTAATTTTAATCCATCCAGGGATGTTCATTAGGATTTGTAAACATTGTTTGGTAGGGCTTATTTTTGACAATAGTGCCTTCCATAAATGTTGTAATCGCCTTGGTGGAGGCTTGTCCTTGCTTGATGCAACAAGAAAATAAAGAAACTAGACTGTTTTCAAATATAAACATGATAAAATAGAAAAGCACTCGGGGAGCGCAGACCTCCGCCAGTGCCACAGTCCTCAGCCATATTGTCATTTTGACCATAAATATTACTCCTACCTTTATTTCATTGAAATGTTGAGATTCCTAAAAAACATAAAAACAATGGTAAAAACATACCATTAGCAATTGGATTCATAATGATATCTATTTTAGTTCAGTAGTTATTCACAGAAATCACATTTTTCGCCATGGTGGCCAGACACTGATCCGGATCAACACCAAAATTGAATCAGCTCTTCTTTTTCCCATGCTGAACATTTCCAAAAAATTTCATCAAAATCCATCCATAACTTTTTGAGTTATTTTGTTCACAGACAGACAGACAGACAAACAAACTCTCCTGAAAACATAACCTCCTTGGCGGAGGTAATAATCCTAATAATACTGTCAGTATATTTCATGATGTATTATATTGTTTTCTTTGTATAATGATGGGTCATATTCATCCCATTTTACAGTAAGGATAACACCTAGTTTCATCCATCCAATCATTATCCATTCTGCTTATCATTTTAGGGTTGTGGGGCTTAGAGCCTGCCCCAGCTGACACTGGGGTGAAGGTGAGGAACACCCTGAACTGGTCAGCAGATGAGTGCAGTGCCACAAAGACCAAAAAAAAAAAAAAAACAGTCAGTCTCACACTCATACCTCAGTGCTTACTTGGTTGGTTGGAGTCACAAATGAACCTCATGAGCATGTCTCTGGTCTGTGGGGGAAAGGCTGAGTGCCCTGAGGAAGCCAATTTATGCACCTGAGAATATACAAACCCCAAACAGAAAGGCCCTGACTGTCCACCCTAATGTCAGTCAGTATAATAAAATGTATCTGTGTAACATAACAACCCTGCCTGTAAGGTGGAGAAGTAACACACTGTTGCTTTCATGTTCTTTTTTTTTATTTGCCCACAGGAAGCTGAAGTGCTATTGATGCCTTTGTGTACTTATTTTGTCTATTTCCTCGGCTTAAACACCAAAATTTTTTTAAACCTACAAAAGAATATAATTCTCAAGACATCATGAGTGGAAACATTAAAGTGTAGAGCTTTCTCTCTTGGATGAGGAAAACATTTTGCTGTGTTTGTCTTTGAATAAGAATACATAAGAATAAGGCAAATATTACCAGACCTATCAGTCTAAGTGCTCATTTTGGTTTGGCGTACGCCAAACACGATATGCCTTTAACCTTAACTTGCAATCTAGATAAAAGCAGAGTAAACTTTTCTTCAGTTTTTGATGAGACAAATCAAATGTTTCCTGTCAAATTCAAATTATTGCTTCTTGTAAATTTGAAGTCGGCTCCAAATCAGAACACAACCCCACTGGCAG
Organism: Scarus forsteni; assembly: GCA_036419115.1. Lineage (NCBI taxonomy): Eukaryota > Metazoa > Chordata > Actinopteri > Labriformes > Labridae > Scarus > Scarus forsteni. Next base: position 2,138,568 of record JAZDUH010000391.1, read on the forward strand.
CCGCTTTGCTTTTTTGAGCCAAAAATATAATACCCTTCCAAAGACAAATACAACATCAGTCATACAGCACAAACCACAGTGCTAAACCTCAGGAAAACAGATGTTCATTGAAATCGCTGTCATTGATTTACAATTGCAGCTATCATGGTTTTTTTTAGATGAACAATGGAAGAATTTAACTTTATCAAGAATTAAAGCTGCAGAAGAGGCTGTCTGAGCTGGTTTCTCATACTCTGGTAAGGAGGGGATGACCAACTTGAGCTCATTATGGCCGACTATCAGAGCTGCTCTTACCTGAGGAGCTTTGAAGATCCTCCAAATGATGACCTTTGTCTCCTGCCCTACTCTGCTGATGTGCTTTGATAAAGCCGGGCTCTGATCTCCTGCGCGGTATTGCCACTCATCACTGCCGCACACACTCCCTCAGCTGGGAGGTGCTTTACTTTCTTACCACACCCTCAAATTACATCACCCAAGCTTGATGTCATGTTTTACACCAGGCCTTTGAACTGAAAAAGCCACAGGGCAAAATGTGAGACACAGCACTCTGCATGCATTGTCTTTTCTGTTTGAACAAAGGATGAAGAGTATAATGCAAGGGTGTTTTTATTTTTAATATTCATCTTCAGTGAGAGTAAATGGCTCATGAAATATCTCCCCACAATGCATGTTCCTCCAAGTGGAACCAAAGCGCTGCTTAACCTCACAGTTGCGCCTCTGCAACACCAGTCTCCCCCTCTCCCTCTGTGGGAGCGTGCAGACCCGCCTCCGCACCAGCTGTGAGATGCAGTAGCTCATCTTAATGTAAAAGCATTTCGCTGTCTTTGAGAACCCGCTCTGTGCTATTCACAGAAGAGGAGATGTTGGGAGATACAGAGGGGAGAGAAATGGATAAGCGAAAGGAAGAAAGAAAACATGACAAGGAGACTCAGAGGAGGGAGGGAAGCTGCAGCAAAAAAGCAAAAGCCGGCAGCCGCTGTGGCCGTTGTGTGATTGATCGAGTGGCGTTCGGATGCCAGGGGTCATACATATGCAAACTGCTCATTTGTAGTTACTGCCAGGGCTGCTGTTCACCAGAGCCCTCGAATTGTGTCGCCTGACCACCGGGACACATCACACAATCAGATTAAGCAGCCCTGAAGTCACATGCAGGACGCCCAACAGCTGCCACGTGCACCCGCGGCTCTGACTTACTGTATCTGTTTTCCATCCCTGTCTGCTGTAACAAACCCTCGTCTGTCTGTCTGGAGGAGATCTGGGTTTTAGAGGCTTAGATATGTGTCAGATGAGCTTTGGTGTCTGTGAGCTGCAGATTTTTTCCCTCTTGACATTTTGTTGTCTTTTTTTTATCCCCAGTGCTTTGTTGCACACAAACCACATTTTCCATCTGAGTGGCTCAGTCTGTACACAGCAGCAGCAGCAATAGCCCAGTGCGCTTGATGCTCTATCTTCAGTATCATGCATCAGACCATGCAGCCACCTTTCAGCACGCAGGGCGGCTGCAGCGTAGCTTCACACGCTGCATCTGTCTGTGTCATTGTGTGCAACTGAGACTAATACCCCAGCTGAACTATTTAGGCCTCCTGTTAGTCACCAGTCTGTTCACATTTGCAGCAAAGACCTTCAGCTCAGCGAGAGTGTTTCATTCAGTCTGAACTGGCCCAGTGTCGAGGGCCAGGCACCGTGAAACATCCCCATATTTTGTCACTATCCAAGGGTGCAACCGGGAATTCTTGGCTCCATGAAAAATGTCTCTTGAGGTCTCTTCTCTGCAGCCCAGGCTGATCTGCACCAATAGTGTCACCACATCTTACAGCCAAAAGATGAAATGTGGAGAATTACCAGGATTTCTTTTACTTAAATGTCAAATTAATTACAAATATGACCGTCTTTTCTCTTCTCTTTATTTTTGGCAAACACATGCACATGGTAAAATCTACATACACAAATTTACGCTTTTAGAGTAAATTTTAACACTTGACACTTTGTCGCACTTGACAGTGTGACATATGGCATCACTTTTATGTAGTGAAAGGAATGTACTCTGTCATGTGTTTAAAGGGTAAGTTTGGTTTCTACAGCTTTCACATTGTTTATAGAATGATGTAGAACAATAGACTCACCCAGAAGGCTTTCCTGATCCAAACAGTGCTTCGGGAGATATTTAGATCCAAAATCAAGCGGCGGACATCCGTATAATGGTAGCACATAGGGCATGTATAGCGCCGCTCCTAAAACTGCATTAATCGTCCAAAAACTCACTAGTTTCACCAATATTTCATCATGGTCCGCTCACACTACTCCTCCATTACAGTCTGTCGCTCCAGACATGTTTTTGTGGCTGTGCTGACCTCTGTACTGAAGAAGAAGAATGTTTGCCTCCGCGCATGCGCAGTACTCTCTGGAGAGCTGTTCTTCTCTTTGCCTCCGCGTCCTCCTCTCGATGAGCTCCTCATCTGTAGACTCTGGTTCGAAACTGTAAGGACACCCATCATATTCAAAGTTCTCCTCCACAACATCTTCATTCAATAGATATTCGTCCATTTTGCACAAAACTGGAAGAAGAAAGTCGCTGTGTAGCCGGCGGTTTTGCCCTGAAACGATGAGCCATACTGCACATGCACGGAGGCAAACATTCTTCTTCTTTAGTTCAGTGGTCAGCACAGTCACAAAACATGTTTGGAGTGACACAGACTGTCGTGGAGGAGTAGAATGAGCAGACCATGATGAAATATTGGTGAAACTAATGCGTTTTTGGACAATTAATGCAGTTTTAGGAGCGGCGCTATACATGCCCTATGTGCTACCATTATACGGATATCCGTAGTATATTTGTTCTACTTCATTCTATAAACAATGTGAAAGCTGTAGAAACCAGACTTATCCTTTAACTCTTTATTAACAGTGTAAAGTTTCAAAAATGGTGTTTAAATGGGAAAATATGCTGAAATAAAAATATAATGTTTGGTTAGAGCAAAAATCAAGAAACTTTAGCACTGCAGTTTTCATCATGTGGGATTGTAGCATTTGTTAGTTCTTGCTATTGACTGCATGTTCTGATTCAGATGTTTCCTGGTATCATGTGACTCCATTCAACACCTCTGTAACAGAATGGCTAAACTACATATGTCAATGTCAAGTAGAGATTCCCAGCCAACTTATGTGGATTTGTTTTATTTCTTTTGCTAAATTTAGGATTTTATAAATAAGTATAATGTTAACCCATGTAGGAAATGGAAAATAAACTAAACAGGACCAAGAGGCTTCTGTTGATAGAGTCAACACAATACCAACTTCTGAATAAGCCTACAAAATAAGATAATTCCTGCACCACTCCGTAGGGACCAAACAAGGACAGGAGGCAAAGGGAAAGGGACCGAAGCTTTCTAGGAACTCATTTGTTGAGTGAGTATGCACCACAGGGGCCACTAGGGTCATTAGTTGATCCAAATTTGAACAAAACTGCAAGTACTCAAACAATCAGAAACACCTCACACTGCATGCCCTCCCCAATGTTTCTGGGGCCATTGGAAAGAACTTCCCTCTGATCGAGAGTCTTTTATAAGATAAATCATCAACCTCAGAACTAACTTTAGGCCCTTGTTCCTGCAGTTGAATCACACAGGATTCTGAGAAAAGTCCCTAAAGTTGAAGGTGATGTCAGAGTAATCTAACGTTTGGGAAGATAGTTTCCCAACCACTGGTCATAGGACATCATAGTTAGAAGGCTGTGAGGTTCATGTGGCTCGGTTGGTTTCATTAGCATTGTCTCATTCTCATGCTTGTATGTATGGATCCTGGCCTGTTAGAGGTTATGATGCTGTTTGGCAGTGATGGCTACTTGATAGGATAGGCATGATAGAAATAGTTGCCCCAGCCTCTGTGAAGTGTCAGGAAAAGAAGTTTCTGTTTGATAATTCGGACAGTGTCCTGGTTCCTGGGCTCATATTACATGGTAAATATTGTTGGCCTACATCAGCAGTGACGTGGTATGATTAGTATGATGAGTGGTGAGTATGCATGCAAGGGAATGAATCCGGGATACAGGAGTTCTCCATCTGGAGTCTTCGAGAAGTCAGGGGAGTGATGGAGTGAGAAACCTTAGTGGTGAAGTTCAATTTTGATAACCCAGATGATGTTCTTGCACTTGTTGGATTGGGGGAGGGGGCTGTTAGGGACTATCTGGCTTGGTAGATAGTATTGCCATTGTCACCGGAAGGGGCTTGTATGTACAAACCTTGGGTCTGTTTAAGGTTTTGCTGCCATTCAGCTGGAAAGTTTATTTTGTACTATAGGAAATGCTTTAAGGAAAAAAGGTTTTTGCAAAGTCATAGTGAAATAGTCATAGTGAATGTTGAGAGTTTGCATAGATGCTGGAGTTCTCTGTCAGCATTGTTGTGGAGCTTGCATAACAGAGTCTGGGTTTGTGAAAGATGGCAATGCTGTCGCGACTAAGAGTTATAGTAGTATTAGTAACTTACCAGTAGTGTAGTGGAGCATAATTGAGATCTCTTCACGATGACCTTATCCACATATATTGTGTTGTTCAAACTGGGGGCCCCTGTCAATCATGGGCGCTTAGAATCACCTTGACTTTTCTTCCCCATTACTACAGTCCTTGTGCTATCCAAGATGGGCTGATATTTTTCAAATTAATGGTTCATAATGAGGTCAGGAAGAGTCAGGAGCTCATACATAAATTCTTTTCAGCCTTTTCTAGTTTGAGTCTGCTGTCATGTTGTATTCATTCATATGGAACCAGTAATTTGTAGGGGTGACAATCAAAAAGCACATGATTTTTAGCAGTCCTTATTTTCCCCATCACCGGAAACAAGGCTGAGGGTTGGGTAAATGGCTTTCAGTGTTCAGGCTGCCATAAAGAGGCTTTCTTGTGCTTGCCTGCCCTTCTGTCTTTCTATTTCCCCCTCTCTCTCTTTTTGTGCTGCCCTTTTTCGCTCTATCTCTCTCACTCTCCCTCTCTGAGATCAGACTTGTCCGGCCATGCTTTTGGGCAGTGAGCTGTAAACAGGAGCTGTACTCTGATCCAAGTAGCAGTCACCTTAACTAAAGCCAGTTCCTTCCCCCTCTCTTTCCTGCTGTCCCATTTTTTTCATATTTTGGAGTCTTGTCTGCTTGGTGATATCTTTATTCCCCCAAAATAGGATGAAGAATCTTGTGGGAATGACTCCCTGTGAGGAGGATGAACCGCTGGGTATGTCCCCAGCCCAACACACAGGCCCTTTATGTGTCAGTATGGAGGGCGGCCCTCTTCCCTCCTCTGCTCCTCATCCACACCCCAGAGGCTCCCATTCAGCCCTGGCCTGGCTGGGGGGGAAGTTGGAGCTCTTTTGTAGTAGGGGATTCTTAGGGGAGGCTGTCAAGGCTGCAACTGTGTGGGCCTTTCTTTCCCTGGAGAAGAGAAGGAGGGGAGAGAAGATAGAGGGAGAGGGCACGAGGGAGGAAAGGGGGAGCACCAAAGGAGAGTGGGTACACAGACGGCCTTGTTAACCAGCAGCCCGAGAGAGGGAGAGGATGAGAGGGAGAAGGAAACAGAGAAAAGGCGAAGAATTAATCCAGCAGGAACGCCAAAAAACGACCCCATGGTTACGTCAGTGCTCTTATTCCTATCCTCCTCCTCCTCTTTCCCTTCATTCCTCCCAATCCACTCCCTCCATCTGTCCCTGTATAAGCTGGCTCCTCAGCTCAATAACAAGCTTTTGCCCTCCCCCTCACCCCTTCCTCACCCTCTTCTCACCCCCACTCCTCCCAGCCATTACTTCACACACATTCCATTATCTGGGAGACCGGGCTAAGAGAGATGTCTGGGGTCGGAGCGATCATAATCATCACCTCTTTCCGCTACACTGTGAGTTATGGCTTGGCGTATAGGAAACAGACATTTAAATCAGAATCAATAGAGCAATATCGATGCTGAGTGGCATGGCTAAAGGAAATCAGTACCGCAGCTCAGGAAGGAGCAGAGACGACCAAGATAGAGGCGCATGCTTATTGACAAAATATAATCAAGACGCAAGATGCATTATGTGGCATCACGCCTCAGCCTGTTTTTTTTTCTTGATAAATAAACTGGATGGCATTCAGGTGATGAAGTGATCCAGGACTTTATTTTACAAGTTTAATTCACCATATTTACATGGAAACTATTAATCAGATGTCACACTCGGGGTGGGAAGCTCCTATGACTGCCAAAGTATTTTGCTGTAGGACTCCAGGGTGCTAATTACATAAACAAAAGGAATCTCTCATTATTGTTTATTGTTGACTGTTAGCAACCACATAGTCACATAGCACACTGATTCAAGACATCCCTTGAACATGCTATGGGGATTTTTTTGCCCACAAAACAAATCAGATAGTGGATTCTGGCATGCCAACAAACCCCTGTATTCAAGTCCAGCCTTAAAAAATTGTTTTAATGCAAATCATCAGATTCCAAGTTCCATTCAAGAAGTTAATGTGGCTTTAACTTTTCAGTGCTGTGCTTCATGTTTTCGTGGCCACACTGATATGTTATTGCCTCTGAAGCCTCTTATGTGTCTCCAAAACAATTCCTTTAAATATTGAATTTTGGCATGCCCATAAACCCCTTTGTTTCAGCCCTGCTCATACAGTACTGTTTCCATTCTGTTATCTTCTGAACTTCACATGGCTCCCACTCCATTTTCTATGGCAGTATATACTTTGATAGTACATTTTTCAGCTGGGAAGGGTGGACATGTTATCCTCACCACAATAAAGGAAGAAACACAGACCATAGAGCAGCAGCTGTCTGGCTTTTCTTTAACAGTAATTTGATGGATTTTGTTCCAAAGCTGAAAAGTTGCATTTGCCAAAGCAACAAACTCTTTGCAGCAGAGGAAAGTTTGTTTTCAATTCTCTGAACCAGTGTCTTATGCTACCAACTTGTGGCAACAGTTTGAGCATTTAAAGGTCAGCAGTGCCTCCACATTACATTTAGAACCTGGGTGAAGGTGATAAAGAACAAAAATTACCACATAGAGAAAAAGGCCCATAAGCATAATAAGCTGTTTTTAGCCATGCCTCTTTTAAGAACTGGATGCGGCTCCAGCTTTCTAGCTTTCTTAGTTTTGTGATCACAAAGACGTGCTAACATGTTTCTTCTACTAAAGCTGGTTGTGTATCCCAAGACTATGTTTTGAAATCTTGCTAAAAAACCACTTAGATTTAAATATGCATAAACCCAGCTCTGCTCAAAATATACTTAACCATGAATCCCAGTGAGCTGTGACTTAAAACACCCCCTCAAGCGTGTATGTCACATCAACTTGATGCCCTGTGCTCTATTGTTTACTGTTTCCTCACATACAAGCTACACATTTCATGTTTACTGGAGCTTTAAATACAGTAAAGGGAGTGTCCCCAACCAAGGGAGGTTGCAACATCATTGGGGGTACTTTTATAACTACCAGCGTGAGCATACATTTTCTGAAAGGTGGAGGTATCAGAGAAGGAAAGGCGTGATATTTCTCATGTGGAGAGGGAGTGAAGGCAGGACATGAGTCTATGTTTTTGTTTAAAAGCCATTAAAAAGTGTGTTTTTCATTATATTAGGCTTTCAAGACTATGGAAGAGAAGGGATACAGTTGTTTACCTCAATTGATCCAATCCTTTTTACTTTCTTATTGATTCCTGTTAATAAGTTGGGTTGAGAAAGTATTCACATGTTTTGTGTCAACAAATATCCTCACAAGTTACTGGTGTTTCCCATCCGTCTTGAAATTACACAGCCATAGTCATGCGCTGGATCATATTGTGTGGATTCAAGCCACATATTGGACTTACATCCATCTCCTGTCATCCATGATTACTTCTGTCTTTCACAGCTGTTATTTGTGCCTCTCTTAGGGTGTAATGCTATTTTTTTCCAGGGCACACCTGATTGAAAGTCATTGATTAAGGAATCATGAAGCTCAAAGACAAATGATTTCACTGTGTGTCAGACTTGTTAAATGGTTCTCAATTAAACCCATTCTGAATTTCTATGCACTACACTTGACATATACAAACAAGAGCCATTTTTCATTTTAAGACAAAGTACCACAGCATTCTGATTGTTCATTTTTAAAATATTTTTGGTTGGCTATAATATACCAAATTATAGGCTACTTCTTGATATTAAAAATAAAAAAGGCATCACTCCTCTTGGAGCAGATTGTTACCTCATGCAACCTCAGCAGTGCCACCAACATTATGACACTCCTGCACGCACGGTCACCACCTTCTGAACTGTTGCTCTCTGGTCGGAACAACAGGTCAGCCAAAGTCACGCACCTAATGATTCAGGGGCAGCTTCTGTCTCAAGGCCATTTTCACACTAAACACAAAAATCCTCTCCTTGCTTTTACTTGCACTAAAGTTGCTGCACTGTCCATGCACAACTATCATGTCATATTATAATTTCTCATATTTTGATTAATAATATAAACATTGGATATTGTTTTATTCTAAACCGTTTAATCTTACTGTTGAACCAAAGAGTCTCTTACTTTATTTTACTTGATAGCCCTTCTCAACTGATGATGCTCCTACAATATTGCCTCCCTGGCAGTGTTTAAAGTTCAGACTGGCACAAAGCAAGATAGTAAGGGTGACTTTAGTTTCTTGTTAACATATGCACTAGCCCCAACAATGTTTGCATGTTAGTCTGGTTTGTAGAAGGACTATACTTGAGCATTTTAGGCTGCTAAAAAGACATAAAGAAGAAAAGATATGTCAGTTTTTGGCAATGTCTACTATTTCACTATGAGATTATCTATATAAGAAAAACTATCATAAGCTAATGAGTAGTCCAGGCTACTCAAATATTTCAACAAGATGGCCCTAGATTTTTTAAATGTTTAATCTTCGCAAAAATATCTTTATTTTAGCAGGGATTCTCACATTTAGGCACAATTAGCATTCCCTTTAGGGCTTCTTCCAGCTTTTGGAGTACATGAAAGCTTAAATTAGCTGTTTTTTAAATTAATGATTAATGATTTCTGGTGGACCAATGGGTTTTGGTCCCAACCCTTACAGTCACATACTGAGGTGTTTTAATTCCTTTTTTGATTTTGATGGAAATGCGTATGAATTTTGATTAGCTAACACTTTTGACCACTTATGAACCGTATCTATCAGTATGTGAATGTGATGTGAACTGATGTGACCTGTGGCATTGAAAGTGTTATGAGTAGCCAGATGATTCAGTGCTATGGAAGCTCAATATTTTTTGTTGATCAACCCGGGAAGCAATGCAGGTAGGACAGTTTGTCAAGTGATGTACAACCTAAAATACATTTGAACAATATTTCAACAGAACTGGAGGCTAGTGTGCCTGGGAGTGTATTCAGAAGGAAATAACTTCTGTGGATAGATGTGTATAGTGAGAGGTGCTAGACTTTCAAAGCAATCTCCCAGTCTCTGATCATCCGTGTCTGCTTCTCATGTATCGCCTCCGGCAACAACAGCGGATCCTTAAACACAGCAGAGAGACGACGCTGTCATGCTGTATACATATTCCAACCCTCTGGTCATGTAAAGGTGACTAAGTTTCTGGGGGGGGGGGGGGGCTGTACCATACACACACACACACATTGTTTTCCCCAGTAAAGGCAATGCAAGGTGACAGGTGCGACCTGACCTGGCTGCGACCAGGCCTCAGTCACTGCTGCCACTCCAGCTGAGATCAGGACTGAGACTCTGGCTCTGAGCCGCCATGAGGACAAAATACCAGCTCCCATATTGCAGAAGTGCTCCACATCACTGTCAGGGTGGAGCTGCTTTGAGACAAAAACATCTCATGAAATCAGTGAGGGGAGGTCAAACGTGCAGAGTGGGACTTCAGACCTCCAGTAGTTTTTATTAAATGAAGATCAGCCAAATGTAAACTCAGTGGTCAGCTAACATGTTGACAGCTTAAACTTGAAGGAATATGTGGAAAGCAGACATGATTTTTGGCTCAGCGGATCCTATACTAGTCGTAGAATTAGTATTAAAGAGCCTTAATTTAAAATAAGTTGTGTGAATGCATTTGCTGTTTTATGTGTAAGACATTTTTTCTTCGTCAGTCTGTGCAATTTATTGGTCCAAACAAAACCATATCCATTAAATCCATCTGTACCAGCTAAACAAAGTATACAAAAATTACAACATAGATGTCAGCTAAAAGTTATGGTACTTGGCTTACATTTATATCCAAAATTCCCTACAGGCCGTATAAACAATGTTTTCAGAGAAAATTAAACTAGTGCAAATAAATTGTAATGCACTTAACTGTATATACAGCTTTAATTATGTTTCTGTCTTTAATTAACTTGATGTTTCCACTTTTATGGTCTCATTTCTGGAAAGTTTGATTCACCATATCATTTAATACCTCTGTGACGACTTTTAAATGAACATTCCTAATATTTACATTAAAGCCTCTCTATAATCTATAATCTGGAAAACAGGATCAAAAAAATTAAATGAGTACTTTTTCTTCCTTGCATTTTTTTATGCCTGAAAATGTTGCTGCAGAATGGGTGTTACAGATAAGACTTAAATGAACTTAAGTTTAGATTGGGGATACCCCATCAAAGAAAATCAACAAAAGACTAGTATAGTCAATGGAAAATGAATGTTTTATACTAATTCAACAAACATGAAAATACAAATAAGATCCACACATTGAAGAGCAATGTTACAAGAAAAACTGCTACTTCTCAGACTTTCCATCAAAAACAACATGGACTTAGCACCCAAAACAGTTCAAGTCCATCAGGTTCCAATGAGCTTCCAAATAAAGTCAAACAATATCTAATCCTAAGACGTTTCATTTTTATTTATTCATTTTTTGTAAGCAGGTTTTTTTAGGGCAGCGCAGTGGCACAGCAGGTAGTGCACTTGCCTCACAGCTAGTCGATCGCCAGTTCAGTCCCTGGGTGGGGCAGGGCCTTTCTGTGTGCAGTTTGCATGTTCTTCCTGTGCATGTGTGGGCTCTCTCCAGGCACTCTGGCCTCCTGCCTCAGACCAAAATCATGTTCATTAGGTTGATTGGTGACTCTAAATTGCCCTTAGATATAAATATGAGGGTGAATGGTTGTTTAGAAAATGATTGAATGAAAACCCTCCTCATTGTTACCTAAGTAAAAGCTGTGTATTTCAGTAGTTATGCATTACTGTACATGTTTGGGCCAATTAGTTTTGGATCTGGCCTATCATCAGCATTAGGCAGTTTATTTTTATCCATTTTATTTTACTTATTAATCAGTTGAAATGTGCAAACCTGTGGCTCAGCTGTAACTTTGAAATTTACTCCTAGACCTCACTGTGCACGGTGCATCAAAGTGTGTCTCAGCCTGAGTTGAACTGCAACTTCGCTCATGTCATATCCCTATGTAGGCAGGCACTTTTGTAAACACAGCTTTCAAGGCTACTGAAATTCATATTTTTCCCCTGCTAAGTTGAATATTTTCAGAAACTCTGTTTAGTGAGTCCCTGTGTGCACAGGGAAAACACTGTTTTAGGCTTAAAAAGTCACACCATGTTGGTGTGATGTCACACTGTGCAACATTATCATTCTTGTTTTCAAGAGAAATGTGCTGCACTGTTTGTTGCCTAACTATTGCTGTTTATGTGTTTTACCAACTAGATTTAAATGCTCTCACATACTTTCATTGTTCCTTCTCTATTATGTTGCTTTACACAACTCTCCAGTGACGAAACACCACCTTTGTTTTGGTTGAGACCCTGTTACGATTTGACAACTGACTGTGTTAACTGGTGACCCACAGCTGCCTGTGTCTGTGGTTGCCATAGCAACAATACAAACCAGGAGTTTCACAAGAGCTTAAAAACATAATTCATGTTTTGATTGAATATGACAGCTAGCAAAGATTGATTTAATCTGATAAAGGTTTTTAATTAAATGCTTATTATAAGCATCACCTGCTGTGTAAAAAATAATGAAAATCTTAATTGATTGTAATGTTGAGTGGTACAGACCACTCTGACCAGATAGCTCACGAACACTGATTTTCAGCCCAGAATCTTGGGGTCCTGTGTAGGAGTGAGCTGTGAACAGTGTGCACAGCACACCATGGTTCATGTGCAGCTGAAGCCCACGCAGGGCTGATGATACAGGATCATCTGCTAGATCTGCAAATCTATAATTCAGGCCCTTGTGAGCAGAGACAAAGGTAAGTTATATGAAGTTGTAGTGTTATGTAATGTAATTAGTCCTTAGACCAATTCATCGAACTGCAGATGAAGTACATAGAAAGGTTGCATCAAAGCAAATAGACAAACAGACAAAATGGGTTTAAATCTACAGCATAAGCATTTCATTGTGCCTTAAATTTAAAGAATAGAAATAGTCATGCATAGAAACAATTACTTTGCTATCTTAATTGTTTTTTTGCAAGGAAAACACTTTCTGACACCTTTCCAATTAAAATATAACCGGCAGCTATATTAGATGTATTTTTAAACGGTGCCCGCAGCACGTCTTGTTGTCTGAGATATTGGATTCCACCCTTACATTTTAATGGCTAGTTTCATTTTGAGATGCAGAGGAATCAACCAAGCGACACAAAAAGGAACTAGAGCATCCAGGTGTGTGTTATTCTGCAGCTGAGGCATCCACTTCTTCTTATTTACTTTCATTTGTCAGAGTTAGCCATATCTCTTCCATTTGGCTAACATATGCACATAAATCCCTTCACCTGCCAGTCTTGTGACATTTCTTAACCCATCTGACATACTGCACACTTGGTGAAGTGTGAACCATTTCGTAAATGAGGGTTATTCCCGGGGAGTCACGTCTCTGCTCTCTCCACAGCACCCGAGAGAGGCTTGTAAAAGCTGTTGTCCTTTAGTTATGTCGGAGCACAAGGAGGAGCCACGAGAGAGAAAGAAAAAGGGAAAAGCTCTTCAATTGGTGTCCTCCTCTCTCCTCCTCTCTCCTCTCTCCTCATTCTCTCTCTCTGTCTGTCTCTGTCTCTGTTCCTCTGCCTGTCTCCATCGCTCTCCTGCTCTTTCTCTTTGCATGTGCCCTGCTGCTCTGTCATCCTCGGGGATGCGTCTGAAGGAGACCATCTGTTGATCCATTTGTCTCCTGCTTTGCTTCCTGTGCCACCACCTCCCTCACACCGATGATCAGGCCTGGCCTTTCCCGTGCCTATCCTCTTTGTTTCTGCCAACAGGCTCTGTGGGCGCGGGGGCTGTGCTGTCAAGGGGGGGTGGAGCGGAGGTTGTGCCCTCTGAAGCCTCTGATTCACAAAGAGGGGACATAGGGATTGGCACACATGCCTGGATTTGTACGTACATTTGAGAAACAGCTAATGAGCACCAGACAGCTGCTTCCTAATCTGGTTTTATTTAAAGTGGGCATCATCAAATAGACCTAAGCTAAGAACGCACAAAAAACACACACATTTAATCCCCTGTTTTTTGGCAGAGGTGATGTCAAATGAACTCCCCAGGACTTGAAAACAGAGAGTTTTTCATCATGTAAAAACAAGGACCTTAAAAAAGATCAGCGGTTGGCTACTGACAGGCCAAAAGCTAAGTGCTGCCCATTTCAGCCTGCAGGTCAACATAATTGATCAATTAACTAAAAATCTAAAGAGGAAATCTGCCAGAAACTCCTAAAACTAAATATTTTTCTATAACTAACTTTGATGTACTATTATTCACCTCATGGCGCAACCTGGACACATCGTCAGTGATGTACCTGGGGTCATTGGGTGTTACTGGTCTTACATCAGACACCCTCACCCAGGTGACCCAGCCGGGGGTTGTCAGGCCCCGACTTGTGTCCAGGTAGCGCACTACGCCACGTGTCCCCCCTCCTCAACCAGAGCCACCGTGAAGCCTTCTCTGCTGCTTCCAAGATGTTTTTGATGGCTCTTCGTCTGTGCAGTCCACCAATGCCTAGGAGTTCCAGGACCTGGTGCAAGGACTTACCTGCAAAGCCCCTGCAGCCCACCTCGATAGGCTCCCACCACCCATTCTTCCGACACTCAGCAACAAGGTCTGCGTACTTTGCCCTCTTCCTCTCCTGTGCTTCCTCCATCTGGTCCTCCCAGGGGACGGTTAGCTCAAGGAACACCACCTGCTTACTGGCCATGGACATCAGGACCATGTCCGGCCGGAGTGTTTTAGTAGCTTGTGCTGCTTTTCCATTCGCCCCAGTCGCCTGCACAAAGGGGTGCAGTGTCGCTGTAAACAGCTGAGCGGAACTGCGGTGACGTCATTTTGAGCGCAACAACAATCCGTGGCTTTTTGTCACAAACCGAGTTAAAAAGGAAAGCAGAAGAGGGCTGCAGGTGGCAAGAAGAAATACCCCTTGAGAAGCACAGGAGAGTTTTGGAAGCTAGAATGAAGCCGAGGACGAGAGCAATCGAGCTGCAAAGAAAAGACGTATGAGGGTAAGCTAATGGTAGCTACCGCCAGCATGCTAGCTCATGACTCATCGATGACAACATTCTCTGACCAATCAGTAGCCGGCAGCCGGCAATCGACTCAGCTGGTTTGGAACCAGAGCGGAGTAGGTAGTAAAACTAGCTTGTTTTAGGGGGTACCAGGCTAGTGGAAACAAGCTGCTAATCGAGTAGGGCCAAGTAGAGTAGGTCCAAGGGCCAATCGTCTTACCATCAGTTCATTACCTCTCCTAAGGAGGTTATGTTTTCAGTTTGTCTGTCTGTCTGTTGACAAGATTACACAAAAATTAACCGGATGAATTTACATGGAAATGTTCACCAAAGGTGTGGTTTGGTCCAAGATAGAAACCATTAATTATTGGCGGTGATCCACATATTTGTCTGGATGCAAAAACGAATCCCCAAATTTTCTAAATGTCCCATTAGTTAGCACTGGGCCATATTTTAAAAACATAATTGCTCTGCCATCACTCCACTGATTTGTTTGAAAAATTACAGGATAATATATATTTTATGTCTCTATCATCAAGATAAATCTCACGTGGATCTGATCCAAATTGACGTCACAAAAAAACATTGACATTTATTATGGGAAAGATCATTCATTTCACCTTGGCTGCTGTGAGGGTTTTGCTTTACTTCATTATGGGACCTGTAGTTTATTTTCAAACTGACGTTGAATATATATTCAAAAGTTGTTTGACAAAAAGGAGCCATACATATGATCAGTAATGCAGGTTCACACTGATCCTTTATTTTTAAAATAAAACATTGTACAATTTTCTGACTATAAAGTAATGTTAATAATATTTACAGCAAAACTATTCTCCCTTCCAAGTGCAGTGCAAATGTTCTTCTCAGTTCGGGAGACACAATATGATTTAAGAGGTGTTGCAAGTTTTCTGTTCAGAAAGCTAGAAAAGGTATGAAAAGGAGATATGTTTTTCTTGTTGGGGTTAAACCATGGAAAGATGCAAATATAAACTTAACCTGTAATTCATGTTATATCTTCAGAAAAATGGTTTTTAAAGTTATTTTTGAAAATTATAGGTGTTGATTATATAATGTTGACTGTGTTGTTGTTTTTTTTATCTCTGGTTTTTGGTAGGTACATTTTGTTAAATATGTAGGCTAGGCTCAGATAAGCCTCTTGTTTCTGCCTTTTCAGTCAGTACCTTATAAGAATTCTGGTTTGTTTAACATGTCTGTTTTAGTTACATATTGTATAATGTATGATGACTACCTACCTACCTACCTACCTACCTACGTCAATGTTTTTTAAGCCTATTGACTTAATTTCCCAGCTTCCCTCGCAATGCTGGTGTAAGAGCTCTCTCCATGGACAGACATGAGCGGAGACTTGGTCGTCCAGTTAAAGGAGATGTCTTTAACTGGTCCCCAGCCAATCACAGGCTGCCACATAGACCCCACCTACCACTACCTGCTGCACCATCCAGCAGCCCTGAAATTTTGCATGAGTTTATGTGAATTTTTGCAATAAAAAAAGAGAAATAAAAAGCAAAATATACAGAATTAATTTGAGAATAACAACAATTGTGCAACAGTCTCCTCCTACTGCAGGTACTCAGTGAGCAAGGCTGTCGTTTTGGGGTGATGTCTTCCTGGTATGCCCACTTTACAGTCTATGTTTGCACCAGTCACACAAGCTTGAATCTAAGTTTTGAAATGATATCAGGGATGACATCAAATAATACTGCCCCTCTGAACACCAGTTTCCAGTTGCAGGGAATTTTGGCACCTTGTTTGGCTGCTACCCAGATGTTTAGCTGTGTTGCTCATTCCACAAATGTTGTGTCTCATTGTAAATGTGATCAATTACGCTTTCCAAAGATAACAATACAATAATAATTGGTGTTATAGTTATTTTATTATCATCTGACTCTTATTTGTCTCTTTAAACACTGTTACTTGCTTGTAACAATTATAAGTGGTCAGTTTGAAGTAAAATGGCATCATATTGATTTATCACTACGCTTGGTGTGAGACAGTGCTCCAAGCTGGTTTGGGAGAAGGCTCGATCAGATATCGCTCCATGGGGTCTTGAATTTCCTCTCTTCACCCCTGGCTGAAGCCTTATCGCTGGAGGCCTGCGAGCTCCCAACACCAACATGTTTATTGCCTGTGAACTGTTGGGGGATGTTACCGCTAAAGAGAGAAGGGGGTCTCACTCTCCACACTCGTCTCCTAGCTGTCACCTCACATGCATGCTCAGGGGTTTGATGGACACTGAGTCCACCGTGGGGACTTCAGGGACTGCTTGCCTTTGATCTTCTCCCACGACTCTCGATTACCCATCATTCAGCGGGGCTTAGGCCCTGGAGAGCAGCTGGGAGAGGGTGGTGTGTTAACACGAGCTCTGATGTGCCCAAGAGAGACTCGGTGTCCGACTCAGACATCATAGAGCAGATTACACAGACACGGAGGAAAATGTGCCCGGAGAGCTCCTGTTGTGAGCGTTTAGAGTGTGAGAGAGAATCGGGTGTGTCAGAGGAAGATGCTAACGCTGATATAATGAGGTCACAGTCCATATGGAGGCAGCAGAATTACCACAGTTCATTTAGGTAAAATGTTGTCTTTATATTCTTTTAAATGCTTACCACCACATGGCCTTACGTAAATGGCATCCTGTGACAAATGCTCCCATTTGTCTTAAATGATTATTTTATCCAATCTCATATAGTATGGAATAAAAGTTAGTCTTTTAAAAGAGAATAGGTTTCTCAAAAATAAGGAAAGTGTGTTTTATCAGTCTTGTGTGACAAAATATTGAATTTTTGTCTTTGTACATTAAAATAAGTGCATAATAGAAACATAATTTCCATTTTTCCCATAAACCAGCTTTTTTTAGTCTTGATTTGCTTTTCTCTGAGTAATTATAAGTGTTTTTTGGCAACATTCATTTTTTATCTGTTTATGTTTTTTTCCTAGTTTTAAAGAAATTTAATAATAAACCTTTTAAATATTCAGAAATAAATACACAGAAGATTCTGGAAATCAATGATAACTCCCTTAAAAACTCTGGTGTGATTATAACTTATAATTCGTATCATGACCAGCATTCCCAACATTCTGATTATTATGTAAATAAACAAACTGACAAATGCTGACATATTGATATAGATTATATGTTTTGTAATATACACGTGTGTAATATATTTGCATCAATATCAGAATTTGTTTTTATAAGACCCATGAGGAACAGTAATAAGGGGTAGGAACTTTAAAAGTTTTTTACTTCTTTCTACTCCTTTTTGAGCGTGTATAATTACTTCAATTCTTTTTTCATGTATGTCAATGGCATTTCACCATTTTTTTCTTTGCATACGTTTGAAATACATGTAAAATTTTATTCAATTCAAAATTCAATAAATGTTTGCGTATCTATGTTAAGTTCCATTTAATTATTATTATTTCTTTATTAGCTCATTGAAAAACTGCACATTATTTTCAGCTTGTTCAAAAGCAAAAACAAATGTTTTAAAAATCATTCCCATGTGATTTACTAAATTCATGCATGAAAGGGTTAAAATAATCCTCAATATCCACACATTTGCATAACTATCCCTGTATGCAAGTTCTATTTTGCCACATTTAGCACGAGGGACACAAAACATTCCCTCTACATCCAGAACATCAAAAATATTACTGCAAACTTTCAAAGCGTTGTGATAGTACAATAGTTTTTCCTCAAACCTGACTGTAAATGAGATGAAATAGAACATGAAGAAAATTATTCCTCTGCTTGATCACTGATCAGGGTTTCAAGTACCTTGGATAACAGAAAGTTTAGAACTTGGTCTGTAATTGTTCAGGAGAGTGGGATCCCCTCCTTTAAACAGAAAGACTGATTTCTAGATTCTGAGAATTTTATTTACATTTGAAGTCAAGTTAAATGTGACACAGTGGCTCAGCTATACAATCTGCTGCTGTCTTTAAAAGAAGGGCTCTACTTTGTCTGGACCTGCCAGTTTTCATGGGTTAAGGTTTTCAGAGCCAAACAAACAGTGTATGTTGTAAAAAGTCTAAATCTAACCCTATAAGGCCCAAGACCATAGATTATAGCCAGAAAATTGTAACTTTTTGGAGCTAAAATGTTTGTTTCACTTTCTGCTAAAATCCTAGAAAAATCAAAATGTCCATAAAATTCTACATTTAGATTTTTCGTATCTCATTTGATACATTAGGTGTTTTTGGTAACTGATAATCCATTGAGGACATTTTTATCATTTATCTGATTTTATTCAGGTGTTTTTTTGTAATTGGTTGATCATATTGAGTAGATAGAGGTATAAAAGTATGTATCAAATATGATACAATTGGCTTTATAGGGTTAAAAGCCTGGGCGTTGCAGCAGGTCAAGTCAGCATTTGAAGACACCACAGGATTCTTTCCTGATTTAAATGAAACCTGAGGACACATGTTTTTGTTGAAAATAATAGTATTTCTGCTTTACTTGTTACACTTCTGATTGAGTATGCGAGGAGGAAGATTTCCAACTGAACAGCTGTTAAACCGTGATTTTTCTTTGATGGTAAAATGATAATTAAAAAATAAATCTGTCAGAACATCTGTAGCCAGATGCATCAGTCTCCACGTCATATATAGTCCTCTTGAAAATGTCCAATGAAACAAGCTCATTGATTTCGGGGATTAAAAAAGAAAAACAATGACAGACATTAGAAAAGGACATGTTCCTTCAGTCATACTGTACGTCCTACAGTGTACACACCTTCTGCTAGTGTCCATTGCTTTACCTTCTACAAGTACCTACACATGAGAATGTAAACAGGACACAAGTCCTTGTCCTGTTTTTCCACTGACCCTCACCCCAGCAGCCATGTCACTGAAGATTTTATAATGCTCCATAAATATTTCCCATACATCGCTGAATTGTTTAACCTTGTTGTCTCCAGACAGTGTCTTTTGTGGAGTCAAACAATATCACATTGACTCTTCCTAAATTTATATATGATGGAACATCTTTTTAAATGATTTAAAAATGGCTTTTTATAAGTACAATACAAGGCATAAGGTCTATTTTTCTGAGTATTAAAAAAAACATGTGGCATTCTCCTCCTGTATATAGAGTTTTTCACAGATTTGTAAGGTTTCATCAGGACTGCTCAATATATCTGATGATGGGTGTTCACCCGGGGAGATGGGCCATTGATTTCCTATAAGGTGTAGATGACATGCGGTCACACGCACTCCCATTTTACCAACAGACATGTCATGCAATAAGTCATGATTTCACCACAGCTGTCATCTGGTGTGATAGCTCCTCCAGAAAATCAGGGTGTGGTTAGCCATTGCTGCTAACCTTTTGCCCTGCAGGTGAATATGAAAATAAATACATGCTGCTTTGGAAAGATGAAGTGAAGTGTACGTTTCGTGTATGGGCCACTCAGTCAAAAAAACATTAATAGAACCACAGCTGTTTTAATTGAAGGGGGCTTAGCTGTCTTGTGCATCAGTGATAAATTTAATTTATTATGTTTCAATATAAGGTATCCACGGTAATGAAAAAAGTCTGCCTCTTGCTTTGCACAGCTCTAACTTCAAAGTCTCAAAATGATGTGTGAGTGAGGTTCTTTCACCCTTTTTTTGGAACATAACTGTCTGTTTGTCATCCCCTGAGCCTGTGCCTCTCTATGCTCCTCACTTAAACGAATATGAGTGCTGTTTTGGTGTGCTGTAAGATATTGTTTTAGTTACCTCACACGAAAATACTTATCAATGAAACCAGTTCAACACGTAATTTCGGTCTCTGTAAAGACATTAAATGTATATTTTAAGTCTATCTTCATTTTGAGTTCAACAAATTTTGGGGTTGAAATATAACATTTTAGTATTAAAAAAAACTTGTTCCTGCGTATAATAATGAAGCAGAAACCACAAATGCAAAACAGGCACTTCAATCTTTACAATTTTGTTTTCATGTGTGCAGTAAGGCTGAAAAATTTGTATCTTTTACATCAAAATCACAATCTCTGCCTGGGCAATCATCACATTGCACGACCTGCAATGTCAGGCACATGTACGGTTGCAAAATTCCATGAATATTCAAAGTAACAGGAAATTATGGGGAAAAAATGGAATAAACAGGAATAACCTGTTATTTAAAAAAAAAAATGAAGGTCGGCCTCTGGATTTTAAATCCAGTTTGTTAGAAAAAAAACCTTTGCACAGCCTTCAATAAGACAAACAGATTTCATTAAACTATGTTTAAGATTTTCTAAGCTTTTCCTTAAACACCTGCACACCTCTTACTGCAAGGGTATTGAGACCATGCCCCCTAAATTCACTTTGCATTCCTCCATCACGTGCACAAATGATTTTTAGACTCCTGGACGATTGAAGCCACTGTTGTAGTGTACTTGGTTTTTAATAATGTACCAAACCTGGATGTCTGCCTGTGACAAAACAAGGAAGTTTCTGGAATGTTTCCAGAAATTCTCTGCCCTTTACTGCTCTAGTCACATGACACAAATGTTGTCAAGCTGCCATTTGTGTTTTGTTTAATGGAAAACAAAAACACCAATTTCATAATTTCTTGACTTTCTGCAGTAAAAGTCTAACTGATATCACTATAAAAAGGCCCACTCAGAGATTAAAACACAGTACATACATAGTCTGTTGTGTTCCTGCACAGAAAAAGTACGAATTACAAACACTGTTCATCACAAATACAGCAGTGTGGTAGCTCAAAGAGTGATGTTTTGTTTTTTTTCTTCTCATATTCTTAAGCTTTATGTTGATCAGAATTATAGAAATTTTCTTCATACAGTATGTGCCCTAACATCCAAACACAGAGATATTTGGACATTTGTCATCTTTTCAAGCAAAGTTAACTGCTACAAACACAAACACTAAGCAGCACAACGCAGTTAACTTTAGAGGTTAACAAATTAAGTTTCTCATGGAGAATTCACTTGTAAGGGTTTGGTTAAATTGTCAGAAATAAATAATATTAAAGGCTTTTCGTGAGATGTTTTGTAAAGTTTATGGATACATGTGTTGATGTTGCTGATTTATTTACCACAGATGTACCATTTAAATGTACCAAAGACAGAAAAAATATAATAATATTGTTTTTTCACACAATCGTTCAATCCTAGTGTTCAGCCAATATTACAGCTACAGTTGGAACTTAATTGATTCCCCAGAGCCTTTTAACAGTTTATTTTTATTTGATTTAATTTCACTTGGCATGATTTGACCTCCGTGTTTTGCTTTTTTCTCCTAGGCTTTCTCAGTACTGGCGACCAGGCTGCCAAAGGAAACTACGGCCTCCTGGACCAGATCCAGGCTCTGAGGTGGATAAGCGAGAACATCGGCTTTTTCGGAGGAGACTCCAACCGCATCACTGTGTTCGGCTCTGGTATTGGAGCATCCTGCGTCAGCCTGCTCACCCTCTCCCACCACTCTGAAGGTAAGGTACAGCACAGGGAGGAGGGGGGTATCGGGTGCAACAGCTGTGGGGCTCCTACCTGCTGGCTTGTGCACTGCTGGATATTAGAAAACCAGTGATGCAGCCAGTGGGTTATTGAGTAATGTATTCTACTGTATCATACAGCGTAACAAATGTTTTAAGAAGCGTGTGTTTGCATTTAAATGACTGAGATGTTCATTCCAGTCCAGAAATTGAAACTTTACGGCAGATTTTGAACCCATATGTGATGCCCTCGCCGGTGTGCTGGTTTCTTCTCTGTGTGTCAGAAATAAACATGAAGGTATACTGTGCCTTTGTAGCCAAGATAAAAAGGACATGGTGTACCAGGGAGAGCCTGTCCATGGCTGCCACAGTGACAACAAATGACACACACGTACTGTCCTGCTTGTAAGCCATGTTGTTTATCTGCCGGCCGCCTTAATGCTACTTCATGATGATTTACTGTGTATGCTGGACGTGTCTTTAGTTTTAAATGCAGCATGTGTGCTTAACCTGGACATGCAATAAACCTCCCTCCTGCTCCACTAATGCAACGCTGAATTAAGATGAAGCATTAAAGGTAGGATCCTCCAGGAAGCGCCTCTCTGAATGGACTGTTTCTAAGAGCTCTCCCCTTGAAGTGCACCCTGCAGAGCTGTATAGGCAGTACGTCATCTTTAACCTAGAATTATTACATCCAGTCACGTATTCCTACACATGTTTATAGGCTGGCTGTTTGCTTTTAATTGTCACCGTGTTGTGTACATGACAGGTTATCAGAAGATTGTGGTGTTACTGTTTCCCTGAGTTGTTTATTTGTTGGTATTATCCAAATGAGAAATCTGCAGATCCAGCCGTGCTCCTGGCCTGCTGTGAACATGTTAACAAGCTACAAACATGCTGCATCAGATACAAAGGGCTGGAAATGCAGCATGCTGCTTTTACTGCATAGAAGTGGATTACATTAAAGAGATCAGGCTGGTATTTAATAGAGGACTGGATCCAGGCGATAATGTGGACATGAAGCCGACCACCAAAAAGGAATATACGCCTGCACAATCAATGCCAAAGAAAGTTTTATAATGACATTCTTAGTCTTTCTATACATCTACTTATTAGGCCTTTGCTAAAAAAAAAAACACTGATATGGCAATTTATTACCATCAATGCCTTGTTCTGGTGTCGATGAAGATTTTACAGAACTGATGTGGCCCTATGTGCTGTCACAGAAGTTGTAAATTACACTTTGGGTAATCTTGCCCAAAATTTGTCCAAAAGATAGTTGAAGAAGCCCAAATGCAAGATAAAGTGCAGATTTCGAGTTTTAAATCAGTTCACCCATCCATACATCCTCCTATCTACCTATCTATTACAGTACAGCTTTCATCTATTTTAGCCTGCAGCCTATTTCCCAGCAGCATTTGAGCCTGTGTGTCCACCTGGAAACACCTGCTGCCAGCAGTCTAATCTATCACAATGTGCATAAATTGGAGCGAGATATCACTCTACTGTGTACATTGTGAGGAGACACTGCAAAGTAAGAGGGGACCCTGCTCTTCTGATCAACGGTGTGAGTAGTGGCCAAGATAAATCAGCTTGCACATAACCTGAAAATCAATAAGGTTAGAGCTTATTAATACGTCATCACACTCTGGCTTCTGCTCAAAATCAGAAATCACATCCAGACCTTGATATAAAAATAAAATCCCATTTGAAATCATTTTTTTAATCAACAGATGACCTTAATAAGTGTACTAAACAAGTCCAAATGAGTGATAATTAGACGGACAAGTATATGTCACCATGATGTGATGACATTTATTTTTGTATTTTTTACTCTGTTGATCTGTTTATCATACCAATTACACAAACATTCATTTCCATAGGCATCAGCTTTGTTTAATCTCCCCCTTGAATTTATTTATTTAATTTTTCAGGAAATTCCACATTGTTCCAGGTTCAAATTTGTGTTTACATTTTTATAATGCATATATGTACACAGATCAGCAGATACATGAAGTCTTGTCCTCATGAGGTTTTCTTCTATTGTTCTAGTGTTCCAGTTTTGGTAGAATATACTAATCAGCTAAATATTTCTTTGGACTTTGAGGTATGTAAATGCACTTCAAATAGGTCTCGTCTCTGTGGGCTAATAAAGTTCTGACCTGTTTTGACCATTAACTTCTGAATTTCTCTGTGTTCTACTCTATCCTAAATGTAAGTCACTCCATGTAAATTTCATAAGAACATTTTAATCAGTCCCCTGGAGTTGGGCCATCTGACTGTAACACTTTCCAGGCTCCAACGGGAAGCATTCTCAAAAATATTTATTTCCTGTAGGTTGGAAGTGTAATGCTAAAGCATTTAAGTAGATGGTCAAGACAACTAAGTTCTTAATCTAAGAACCTGAATAATAAGAGGCGTTTGAAAGTCAAATTAGTTTTTTCCCAGTAATATATAGTATACACTGTTTAACAGCTTTGAGCTGCCAAAGTTTAAAAAAAGACTTAAAAGTGTTTTAATGTGATATTTAATCATTTTATATCACAAAATCCAGCAAGAATGTTCTTTTGAATCATTTTTTTTCTTGAAAGTAAAAGAAGAGCAAAATTTTATTAATCAAAGACTAAAGTTCATTTCTTCCCTGTTTCTGTAAAGTTTGCTAAAAATAACTCAGGATGGAATCGAAAACAAACTCCAACAGACTTTAAAAAAACCATTGACTTAAAAAGATGTATGTTTTGAAACAAGGGCTTGAGTCTGTTTTGCATACCTAATGTAAAATAGATGATTTAAACATTTTTGGTAAAGCATCCCATGTCGTACACACACCTGAGGCTTTAGTGCTGTCTAAATACGATGCAATCACCCCACATCCAAAGTCAAGTAAAAGTCAAATTAAAGATCAGGCAAAAACATAACTTTCAGAGTAAGTCCATCCTTCATCTGATTTTTTTTCTTTGGAAAAGATTTACTTTAAAGCCCTAGTGCATCTCAGAGTATCACTGTACTGATTATGCCATGGCCAGAGAAATCAGGTTTGCAAACTTTGCATAAAAACATTTTTGGGAAAAAAGACTTCCACCACCAAATCAATTCCCAAACCAGAGCTACATAAAATATTGTTCCAACCAAAATACTAAAAAGACAAATTTCTTGTTAAAAAATCTAACTTGAACCCTTTTTGCTTGCGTCCTCTGTTCACTAGTGTTAGAGATCTTCCAATCAATACAGCTGTGTTAAGTTTCTGGTGCACAGTGTGCCCACTTAAGTATTAAACTACTCACATTTTCTGTCATAACTTAAATTGTATTGGTCTATTCAAGGATTAGCAATTCTATTTAAATGAGGGCCACATTAGTTTTGTTCTTGTTGCCAAAGGAGCAAATTGTGACAGTTGAAGGATTTTGCCTTTAATTATTACAGTTACTAAGTATTTAACAAGAGGGGAAGAGTTCATATTAAAAGGTATTCTCATGTTTTAACTAAAATACAAGTCCTCATACTTACATTCATTAGCTAAACATAGAATTCTGGAGAGATTCAGCTACTTTTTAATGCAAGTAATAGAGTTTTACTGATTACGTAGGTGTGTTTTCCTTTTAAAATGCATTGTGTAATTGATATTAAAGTACACATTTCATGTTGTTTTTGGACATCACAAATGTCATCACAAATAGGGATAAAGAGGAAAGCCTGATTGTTGTAATCGTCAAGTTCAAAAGTCAGCATCTGTGATGGTATAGGGGTGTGTTAGTGCCCATGGCATGGGTATCTGGCACATCTTTGAAGGCACTATAAATGCTCAAAGGCGCCTACAAGATTTAGAACAACATCTGTTGCCATCCTAACAACGTCTTTGTTCAGGGACATGCCTGTTTATTTCAGCAGACAGTGCCAAGTCACATTCTGTGCATTCTGCAGCAGTGTGACTTTGTAGTAAGAGAGTACATGTGATAGACCGGCTGGCCTGCAGACCTGAAAATGTGTGGTGCATTGTGAAGCCCAAAATACAGTAAATAAAACAACCAATT
Source organism: Scarus forsteni (assembly GCA_036419115.1). NCBI lineage: Eukaryota > Metazoa > Chordata > Actinopteri > Labriformes > Labridae > Scarus > Scarus forsteni. The sequence goes on from JAZDUH010000391.1 coordinate 2,164,499, forward strand.
GTTGAGCAACTGAAGTTGTACTTAAAGCAAGCATGGAAAAGAATTCAATCAGCAAAGCTTCAACAATAAGTGTCCTATGTCCCAAACGCTAGTTGATTGTTGTTAAGAGTACGTGTGAAGAAACACAGTGGTAACTATGCCCCTATCCCAGCTTTTTTGGGATGTGTCGGTGGCATCAAATTCCAAATAAATTAATGTTTGCAACAAAAGCAATAAGGTCTATTAGGTTGAACACTGAATATAATGTCTTGTAGCGTATTCAACTGAATATCAGTTGAAAAGGGATTTGCAGATAATTGTGTTTTGTTTTTATTTGCATCTTCCACAATGCCCCAACTTCATTGTTATTGGGTTTTTATATATTTCTGTATGTGAATTTGCTTAAGCCACTTAATTGCAGCGCATGTCTAATTCCTTTAGTAAATATATACAGTATGTTGGTATTATCCAAATGACAAATCTGCTGATCCAGCAACACTCCCAGCCTGCCTATGAAGATGTTAACAAGCCACAAACATGCTGCATTAGACACACATGGCTGAAAATGTAACATGCTGCTTTTACTGTACATTACACGGAAGTGAAATACACTAAAGAGATCACTCTTGCATTTAATAGAGGACTGGTTTGAGGCAATATTGTGGACAGGAAGCTAACCAGCACACACACATGCACACGCACAGTCCTTTTCCTTGTCACTAGGCAGAGGGAAATCTCCAGAGTGCATTTGAAAGAGGTCATTTGAGCTGCCTCTCTCTGGTTGCTCCATTACATTGCCTGGGATTTGTGATGTGTTTTGCGTTCTCCAATTTGCATTAAAGTGTTACTAATTGCCTTGATTTCCTCCGATGAATGATGACTGTGTTCGGATTGAATTTTTACCATAAATGCCTTTTTCATTCATACTCCATAATGCCACGCTCCATGTAGCATGTTATTATACTGCCAGTGAAACCATCTCCTCTGCCTCCCAGTAAATTGGATATTACCGGGTCTGTTTTTTCCCCTGAATGGAAATGTATGCCCCACTGATGGGATGTTAGAAAAAAAGAAGCAAGTAAAACTTGAGGGATCCTAGGAAATTGAAACAGGAAGCCTTCTATCACGCCAAGACTCTTGCTGTGAATGTTACCAATGGCAATCAGATTTCACACAGTCTCTCTCAGCGCACAGATTGTTGTAATTATATAAAGTTTAGGAGTGGAGTGGGCTGAAGGATGTGACGAGAAATCTGAGTGAAGAAGAAATGTCTTTTTGCACCTGCTCTCACAGTGCTCCCCTCACTACTTTCATCATCCTCCTCTCTCGTAGTCTTCACTGTGGAAGGGAAGGTTGTTCCTGTTGCAAGTGCTGTGAAAAAAAATCAACATTCCAGAAAAATTGAAAAAAAAAAAATCTATAATCAAATAAATTATATAGTGTAACATGAGCACACCTGGATTCCAGTGGCCTTGAGTGACAGCTTGATGCAGTTGTTTCGTTTCCATGTATTGTCAGGAGAAATGTGCATCACATTCATCTTCTTACTTTGCATTTTAGTGGAAATTACTCGTTAGGCAAGAAACAAGAAAGGATCATCAGGTGCTGCAGGTGTTCGTCAGGACTATTTTGGCTAAAGGGGTAAAGAGACAGGTTTCACTATGGTATCATTTTCCCAAACCAGATGTCCAGAATCTCATTATCCAAGTCTGTTATAATTGTTTGGTTTTCATGGGTTTTTGGATCAACCTCTGCACTCCGTCAAAATGGACGTGGTATCCAACAGACTAAGTTAGAGGGATAGTTCTGGATTTTGGTGTGGGTTGTATGGGGTACATAGCCTTATCCTGAACAAACACAAAGACATCTCACATAAAGATTAGTTTAATTTCATCATCCTCCTCTCTCGTGCAGCCTCGCTGTGGAAGGAAGGTTGTTCCTGTTGCAAGTGCTGTGAAAAAAATCAACATTCCAGAAAAATTGAAAAAAAAAAAATCTATAATCAAATAAATTATATAGTGTAACATGAGCACACCTGGATTCCAGTGGCCTTGAGTGACAGCTTGATGCAGTTGTTTCGTTTCCATGTATTGTCAGGAGAAATGTGCATCACATTCATCTTCTTACTTTGCATTTTAGTGGAAATTACTCGTTAGGCAAGAAACAAGAAAGGATCATCAGGTGCTGCAGGTGTTCGTCAGGACTATTTTGGCTAAAGGGGTAAAGAGACAGGTTTCACTATGGTATCATTTTCCCAAACCAGATGTCCAGAATCTCATTATCCAAGTCTTTTATAATTGTTTGGTTTTCATGGGTTTTTGGATCAACCTCTGCACTCCGTCAAAATGGACGTGGTATCCAACAGACTAAGTTAGAGGGATAGTTCTGGATTTTGGTGTGGGTTGTATGGGGTACATAGCCTTATCCTGAACAAACACAAAGACATCTCACATAAAGATTAGTTTAATTTAAACATGTTTGTTGATTATTCTCTGTACCAAGCCCTATAATGTTAATAAAAGTTTTATTTTTGTTCAAGTGTACCTCCACAACAAACATACAGTCAATTTTTATCAAGTTAACTTATCAAAGCTATGGATCCTGTCTGAATCCACTTTGGATTCAGGAATTTTTTAAGGACTTGTCAACAGTGCAGGACAGGACAGCTTTCCACATTTTTGACAAAAACTCTCCCAATGATCTTGGAAATGCTTGGCAGTAGTTTGTGCTTTGTGAACATTTAGTGTATTCATTTTAAATTTATTTGACGAGTACGTAGGGGGGGCGATATGGCAAAAATATCATATCACAATTTTTTAAAAATAAAATCACAATCACAATTTTATCCCGATTCTTTTTTATGTGATTTTTCTAGACTAATTTGCATGTTTGACCATTTTTCCCTATGCTTAACATATAAAACATGTAAAACCCTAAAAGAAAAATAAAGACAATTAAAGCCAAAGAAACTTTCTGAACAGGTTTTAATTTAAATAGTGCAGTTTTTATAAAAATGTGCAATAAATGTACACATAAAAGGTAATGAACAACAATATCAACATTATCTCTAAAAGTGCAGCAATTTAAAACAAATGTGATCTAACTGCAATGTCTATAATCTGAGTGAATAATACAGCTGCTTCAGAACAGATTTTTGTTCATGCATCTTCAAACTTTTATCTCCTTTTCTCTTTCCGCCATGGCTTCACGCTACATAACCAAACAAGAGATCCCACCATGCACTGTGCGTAATGTGCTCTGATTGGTTAGTCAGGTGCGCGTTAAAGTCTCTGTGCCCACACAGACGATCTGACGATCTTTCTGCTTTATAAGATCATCCCCATGTTATAATCCTTAAAGATTTAATATCATCATATTGCACACTCCTATGAGTACGTTTAATTGAGAAAGAAAAATATGCAGGAGTACGCATTAAGTATCTGCTATAGCAGTAAATTGAATTTCAGTTATTGATATTTAAGGACGTTTGACTTATTGCTTTTCAAATGCTTTATGAAAGACATTTACATAAACTGAAAGAGTAAAAATCTACTGTGAATTTAAAGTAAATACAATCTAAATCTGCCTTACAGTGGCTGCCTAGAGTTCAAAGTTTTGTGGTCACACCATAGACTTTTTAATCTTCTTGCCAATCACTGACTTGCAATCTTCTGCTTTGCTTTATAAAATCATATGGACCTTTTCCGTTTGCAGCTCTGAAAAGGTCCATCTGCTTCCTTTTCAGTTGCTGTTTGATTTAAAGGAGTCCAGAGTCATATCAACTTCACACTGAGTACATTTTGCCTTCCACTGCATAATCTTATTTTAGGATATTGACAGTATATATATGCAAAGAGATGTGACTTTTATTGTGAATAAAAATAGTGTGTCAACACTGGCCTATAAAATATTCATAGTTTATTGTTGTTTATTCATGTTGCCATTTGTGTGCAGAAGTGTCCTTATTACTTAACTTCACAATCAGCATGTAATTAATTTATCAGTGAATACAAACACAAATCACATATTTATTCTTCAATAAAGTCTCTGTCCCTTAAATTGTCAACAGCTTTTTATCTGCGGTAGTATAGTAGCTGCCACTCGCCCTCCTCTCGGCTCAAGTTGACAGTTTTGTGGTGCCAGCCCAGAGTTCCTCCTGATCACACATCTGTACGGTGGCATTTTCACTTCTGTATTTTTGTTTGGACTTACCTCTCAATAAAAACAACCTCTATGTCCAGGAATAGAGATGGTGTTGTCAGAATGGGAATGAGGTGTTTAATTCGGGAGTTGAATGAGGAGGAATATGATTCATCTTTCTACCTCCACACACGTGCCCACACTCGCACACAGACACTCTCCTTTACCTGCAGCTGGGATGCAGGATAACGATGCAGGTAAAAAAAGAGAAAGTAAATCAGCGATGACACACTGTTCTGAAGCTCCCCTGTGTGCCGGTGTGTTTAATGACCGTATTCCCACTTTCACTGTACACAGTCTGTCATCACTGCCTACAGTGCATACACCCCCCATCTACTGGAGACTCTGCTTTTATGCCTACTGGTGGCAGAGTGACAACTTACTTCAGATGCTCCGTGCTCCTCCTGAAGCCTATTTAATAAGCTGGATCCTCCTATATCATCCCAGCCCTCCGGCCTCTCTCTCTGATTGCTTGCTCCTCCAGCCTGGCCTTGGTGTCGTCTTGGTGTGGGCGTGCCGAAGGGGCTACAGTCACAGGGTACATCCATCACAGAGAGCTCTCCCCCCTCCCCACACTTCCAGCATCCTCTCGTGAGGTCTGGATTTTTTAGACCCTGGTCTCTGCCCTTCCTCCTCCATCTAATCTCCTCCTCGCTGCACCCATCTGTCTCCCTGCCTTCACACACAGTAAAAGCATGCAAGGGGACACACGCTCTCTTTCCATGTGCCAATGTGTCTCTCCCTGGATTTTTTTTTTTTTTTACTCCCAAGTCCTGCAGCATGTGTGGTGACTGAGTTGCTATTAATAAGATGGCTGCCTGAGTGTGCTATGTGGCAAGCAATCTCTCCGCACATCTGAGACTTTGGAAGCGGAATGGTCATTAAAAGCTCTGTCTCTCTCTCGGCAGGAGAGTGTTTTTGACCGGCTTATTAAACGTAGCTCAACAGTTGTGTTCCCACCGAGGGAAATCTCTCTGTCCCCATCTTCTTTTCATTCGGCTTCAAACAGAGAGCAGCTGAAGAAGTTCAGAAGCAAGGACATTAGCCAGGCCCATGTATTATCTATCTGGCATCGCACTGGCACTAATTGAACATGCAGATTTGGCTTTCTCCCTATCTGCTAATAATCATTATGATGTAAAATAAGTGAGAAGGCTCCTCTGTGCGTGAGCAGAATCTCAAGTACCCTCAGACAAATTCATCTGAGCATGTATCTTTCAGTGCATATGAGAGAGTCAATACGTCTCTTTCTCCCCTCAGATCCTGCTCAGATCACACTGCTTACCTACACACATCTGTCCGCGTCAATATCCGTTACCCAGCTGTCCACATATGCTCGCCCAGGCATGGCCGTTCATTGAGGAGCACACGAGAGAAGCGGCTAGTCGCACAGCCATTGAAGGTCATTGGGTTTCTTTTTTTTTCTCCTCCCTTCCTGTAAGCAATCAGGATAAAAGCCCGGCTTCTGAGGAAGTGCTCCCCTTTTAATGGAACGTCTTGGACATTAAAGACAGCTAGTGTGGAGGATCCTTCATGCCAATGTCAGCTTTCATTTTTATTAAGACTTCTGGGTTATTGAGGACCATAAATGTGCATGTTAAACGCTCAGGTTTTATTACGGCAGTGCAATAAGTACTAGGGCTTTTTAACACAAGGCACCATCCTGCAAACACGGAAACCTCGTGAACCAGAAGCATGACGAGGGCAGCTCTCAGTTTTCAGCAAAGGGTAACAAGTTTTTGAATCCAATTAGCCTGAAGGATAGCGCTGATGGTGATTAAGTGCAGAAATGCATTGTGGGATGTGTAGCAGCAGGGATCAGTGTGATTGAAAAACTCAAATGGTGAGGTAGGGCATGCTTCTCAAATCAAACCTGAAATATGAACTTTATTAATGGCTGCTTTTCATTGTGAGTTTCCTGACTAGAATTTCTGGTGGTGATGTATGGCTCTATACATTTCTTCTGCTGATTGGGTGAGAAATTGGACGCCCTGTTTGAAAGGTAATCAATCAATGAATCAATCAATCTGCATTCATGCAGTGACAGTTCATAAGTCATGTTTCTGTAAGACATGTCATTGAAACAGCTGGTTAAGACCTTCCTCTACGCAGTAATGTCAAAAATGCTCTCATCCCATGAGCATACCACTGTGCAACATTTAAAAAAGTACAGTGGTCTTAGAAACCTTTAGCACAACCAGACTCATGCTAAACTGCCATTTGCCAAAGTGCACTGAGATAGAAAGAGGGTATTGAGACTCAAGAAGAGAGAGACTGTTAGAGACAATTCAGCAGCATAAAATATATTAATTCAGAGCGTAAATATCACAAATGATGTTAAAAAAAAGAAGTCAAATATGATTTAGGGGTAATCCACATGTTGTTTCAAGATTGGACTTGCATTAGGGCTGTCAACTTTTAAAAAAAAATCAATAGTTTTTGAGGATGCACATGAGTTACCTATCCTCAACATCCAATACCAGCAAGGCTGCAACACAGACAAAAGACATTTCTATTAGACTATTTTCATCCCCACCATCAGTACAGCGCTGTCACACTGGCCAGTAAAAGCCTTCTGTTTAGCATCTGGAGCAGAACCAGACTCATGTTGAACAACCATCAACAGGAGTTTTGTTGGCGGTGGGCAGAGGTGATTGAGGCCCAAGTGACTAAAATGAGAATTCAAGATAATGATAAATGCATGGCTGTCGAACTATGAGTCTACCATATTTGTCTCTACTGAGCTGAAATTAATTTGAGGACGGCCCCTTGAGATGTAGCATCTCATTTTCTAGAGGGTCCTTCTTTTTATATCGTTGTAAAGGTAGTTATTATAGCAGTGTAATCACTAAGAACCATGGAAAGATAGATCACTCTGATAATAACATTAACAGCTTTGATTATAATGACGCAGAAAGTTTGATGTTGATTACAAGGACAGCATTTGTATAATATTCTGTATGTACATCACAGGTGGAAAAAACGTTCAATGCATTTTTTTCCCATCATTGTTCAGCCCTTTTTGGACCAAGGATTTGACAAACAGCCCAGTATTTCTGATTTTTGTCAGATGTTGTTTTACCTTTTCTAAGGTAGGAAATGTAAACATTAGTGCTCCAAATATTTGTAATAATCAATGGGAAATTAAGAAAACCATTGATTTTGACATCTGTTTGTCTTCTATCATGGAATGTTAGGTGACCTCTTTTGTGGGTCTAGTCTGGAACATCCTGTGATTTCACAGAACAAATCAGCTCAAGTGACTGCTCTGCTGTCTCTGGCATGTGTTTAACTTCTGCTCTGATAGAAGAAGGAAATGAGACTGACATCAAATCAATTTTCCTCTGTCAGTCTCTCTGTGACACTGGGGCGGTGGTGCAAGGAAAGCCTGCGTCATCATGAGCACCTAACTCCTGCTCTGTCAGTTGTGTGTGAACATGCAGCTTTGTAGTCATCATTAGGGGGAACAACACAAACATTACTGTAGTGCTGCTAATGGAAACTGTGAGGATTTGCTGAGCTTTGAGAACCACTGTAGTCTTTCATTGCTGTACCTTAAATATCGACATCTAATCTAAGGCTAATATAAATGCTGCTGCTCCGAATTACCCTATCTCACGGGGTGCTAAAGGAGGCCAACAGACTGTATGGATGAAGAGTGTGTGAGTGTTACACTCCATCACTGCTCTAACTGTAATGTTACATCTGGCTCTGACCTTTGGAAATAACACGTGTGGGTTTCCTCTTTGAAACGAGACCCATGGGAGCTTCTCCTCATGGAATGGCCTACAGGCCTGCACACCCCCACCGCATAATGTCTCTGAGCTTAGCTTTCAGAGCACAGATCGAGGGGCAAGATCCATCCGTGCTCTGTGTCGACTTCATTTCTGTGTGCTAAGGTTTTCTGCAGCAGCCTGTGGAGTTTAGGCATCAAATAAAGGCACCTCGAAAGAAGGGGAATGTGATTTGGAGTCACCAGGAAAGATAGCTGCATAACCACATCCCTGGGATGTTATTCATACACGATGCAGCTGCTATTGTTGTGCAAATGCCTAGCACTTGAGAAAAACCAGGCACAATTGTCAAAGTTGAATAGAGCCCATTTCTGAGGTGTCGGAGGCTTTCAGTGAGTCGACACTGTAAAGTTAGCTGAGTGTTTGGGGCAACAGAATGCCTTCATCTCCACGTTTGATTCAGGCTGTTTGCTGAAGGGTGTGTGTGCATCTCAGGGTGTGAAAAAGGCCTGTGCCAGAAGAGAGAATGAGGCTGCGCCTTGTCAGGTGCCGTATTCTTCCAGCTCGATTGACAGAAGCGATAATTAAACCAGGGGGAAGCCATCTCTGAGGAGGGAGGATGCTTGTATTTATTTACGCTGACGACTCTGCTTTGTTGTCTGCCATATAGTGTGGCCGTCATGGAGTGCAAAAAGAAAACAGTTTTTAGCAAGTGACCTGTTTGGCATTTTCAGACACATATAAAGCAACAATGCGCTTGACTTTGTATACCACAGGGAAATTGCTTTATTTTTACAAATGTAATGGAGAATTATCAAACAACCAAAGGGTCTAACTCTCCTTTGAACTCAAAGGAAATTGGAAATGGCCAAATTCAGGCAGGAAATAGGTTTCTTTATTCTCTTCACGACTCACGTTGCAGAGTAAAATGAAGCAAAAGTCCCATTGAGTGGAAGAAAGGAGGAGACCCTGCTGAGTAATGTGTGGTGTGGGAGGTGTTATTAGGCTAAAATGACTACTCTGAGGTCAGAGGGTCTGTTTGCAGTTACACCCCAGAAAATAATATCCAGGCGGGTTGTCCATCAGAGTGAGGCAGCCTTACCTATCCTGGCCAGCAGAGAGAGGAGGAATGAAGAATTGACAAATGGGCCCAAAACGGTGAAGGCAGTTCATTCAGGCAGCATGGCCATCAGTCTATCTCCGCTAGCAGCAGGTAGTTGAGCCTATAAAGCACGGAGTTATAGGTGTTAAAGAGCCGGGCAGCAGGTCAGAGAACGAGGCAGGGGATAATTGAGTACTTTAGTAAATCCATGCCTCCGTCAACCAAGGTAATAGCTCAGAGTGCCGTGTTTACCTGTAGCCTCAAATCCACCACCTCACGGATAGCCTCGGCAGCTTGAGCGACATGTGGTACCCATGGCCTGCCTCAGCAAAACCCAGCAAGACAATACAACAGGACCCATCTGCTGATGTATCGCTGAGATTGCTTTCAGAATCTAATCGCCGCTGATGAACGACGAGACTACAGAATATGTCATGTGTTGACGACCCGCAATCCCCAGTGAAGGCACTGGCAAGTCGTTAGTTCAGGTAGATGCCATCTATGAATCATTCCTGATAAATCATTGTCAAGGGCGCATTCATACACGCTATAATGGACAATGACAGCAGCAGCATCGTGGTGGCGACGGTTGAGGGGGAATGCTGGCTGGCTGCAGCTCCCGGCTGTGTCCTGCAGCTCTTTGATCCTGTTAGGCTTTAGATCAATTAAACCAATAGCTGCATCATATTGCTCCCAGACCGTCTCGTCTGTTTCCTCCCTTGATTGGTCTAATGACTCGATGGAGGTTTGTGTCTGTTTGTCGGTCTGCCTCACCGCATTATCCTTAGAGATTTTTTTTCTCCTCATGAAAATAACCTATAACCGAAACATGTTTGATACAGCAGGAACAAATGTTCGAGGCACAAGTTCTTATTTACAAGGTATGTGACATTAATAAGGCAAATGAAGTTTGATACAGCAGGAACAAAAGTTCGAGGCATAAGTTCTTATTTACAAGGTATGTGACATTAATAAGGCAAATGAAGTTTGGTTCTGCCTTTTGATTTCTAACAACTAAATGTTTTTTTTCAAGATTTGAAGGTTCAAAATTCTGAAGACTCGGTCTATCACATGATTTGATTTGCTTTTCACTCCTAACTTTGTCTTTCACTTTATGGCAGGAGGACACAAAGGCTGTGCTGTGTTGAAATAGTATGAAAAAAAAGAAGCTTAACTCTGACCTAAAACTTTATTAGAATAGTTCACACATTCCCGTTTGTCATGTGCACGATTGTCATATTCCTGATAAAACGTGCTTTGGTCGTGGTGCATGCGCTACTTGGTCTGGATCAGCCTTGTATAGTCGTGGATGAACGGCGGGGAATGTGGAAGGGTCCCGACAGTTTTGAACTGTTCAAAACTGTCGTGGAGAATCGCCGCTCTCAGTATAGCGGGGTGGAAGCCTAATGCAGTCCTAATGCGAACGGTATTAGTGTGGCATGTACGGAGCTCAGTCGGGCTGATCGTGGCTCAATCCTGAAAGCTTTCTGAGGAGGACTGACAAGGATGTATCCGTTTGTGCCCCAACTGTGTCCCGTTCAAGATGGCGCAAGCCACGGGGCTCAGTCGGGGCTCCATCGGGGCTTACGTGACGTAAACTGAGCTCGAGCGGGGCTGACGTTGTGTCAGCAGGATGAAAATGCAAGGAGTCCTCCTCATATCGCTGTACCAATCAGACAATGTAGAGTATTACTACTGCTATTTAAAGGATAGAACATAAACCAGATACTAAACAAGAGCACTGCAAGACATGTCAGAAGGGGAACAAAATGATCCCTTTTGTGGAGAACTACTTTCATTGATGTTATTTGTTCATGAAGAAATGCGTTCCAGGTCTGATAAAGCTGCTACTAAAGCTGTTAGCATCAATGCTAATCGCTGTACTTTCAGTCACTTCCTGCTTTGGTCTCTCTTGTAGCCCCCACCTCTTCCTGCTTTAAAAGAGTGTGATTGGGCTGTGCTGCTTTGGGCCGCTCAAAATCATTGTAGATTGGAGCTTGGCTAGATGAGTCTACCTGATTACAGACAATGAATGAGGTTGATCCACCTGCAAGGCAAGATTCTTTTATTTGATCTCACTGGAAAACATGGCAATTCACCTTTACATGAGGTACTTCTTATTATGAACATGTGAATGAGAAACACAGCTAAATGTGCAGGTAGTGTCCCTTGAAAAAATGTTACAAAATCCCCTGCAACTGGTACTCCAGTATGCATAGTGGCAGCATTATTTGATGTCAGCTCTGGTACCATTTCTAAACTTAGGAACAAGTTCTGTGTGAGTGGTGAAATCAGTGGAAGTCCCAGGAAGACAAGGCCCCAACAAGACAGGTTTCTCACCCTTACTTTGCTGAGAAACTGTAGGCTTTTTCCAGGAAAAGATGGGATTGTTGCACATTTTTTGGGGCACAACCTACACATAATTCACACATACATGATCCTTATATGTTACTTTGAAGTGAAAGTGACCAATCAGGCTTGCCAATAGTGTATGATATGATACCAATTTGTAATATTAGAGGGGAGAATTATTAACCTAAATAATGTTTCCAAAATTTTTGGAGGGAGTCTTTAATGATTCAAACTTTGCCGTCTTCCCCTTTCTGTTTGAAAATAAAACATGTCTTTAAATTTTAATTTCCTTCCCCTACTACCTCATAGCAGTGTCTTTTTCTGTCTTTTTCCCACCCTCCCCCATGTCTCTCCCTTTTTTTGTCTTCTCACCATGTCTTCCTTGCTCGCTCTGCCTCACTCTTTCTCTCCCTGGCACCAGTGTAAAGCATCCATTATAGAGTGATGCATGGGTGTCTGTGTGAGTGGGAGAGAGAGAGGGAGACTTGGCACTCCTCCTGCCCCACCTGCAGAGGAAGCACTGACAGCTGAGCACTGGGGGGCTCATCTCCCCCTCCTCCTCCTCCTCCTCCGCCCATCTACACATCTCCACTGACCTCCCTCCTCCTCCTCCTCCACCTTCTCTAACACCTTCTCCATCTCACTCTCCCTCTCCCTCGGCCCTCCATTTATTCCCTGTTGTTCCACACATACTGGCCCAATTTCTGCTACTACTCTGCTTTCCCTTTCGCTATTTTCACATTTCATTATGTCTAACCATCTTTCTTCTTCTCCCTTTGCACTGCCTGTTCTGTCTTTTGGGCTTCTTCACTGCACACTCTTATTTGTTTCTTTTGCACAAAGGTTTATTCATTAGACATTCCTTGCTAGGCAACGCGGCCGGCTATGTGTCATTAAATAGGCTGTTGTTTCTGCGTTTGTCTGCCAGATGAACAACTGAGGTGTAATTAGCTGAACTTTGCCCTTCAGTAATGACCATGAGGGCTCTGTGTTTGGTTGTTGTTGCTGACAGCTCACCTTTACAGCCATCTGGGTCAGTCCTTCAGTGTCCATACATCTGTTTATCTCTACAGAGAGAGGGAAAGTGCAAAGCGGAGCTGCATGAATAACAGAGGAGTACTGTGGAGCTGCAATACCATGCTTAAGAGCTGTTATCTAGCCTTACCTACTGATGCCCTGTCCTCTCCAGAAGGTGGCCCATTATCAAGCACCATCTGCCTTGGTTACTATTACAGAATAGCCAAAATATTTTGTTCCTGGGCTCCTTTCCAATTAAAACAACTGAGGATACCACACAATTTAACCTAACATGGTCAATATTTAATTGATTGAATTATTTTTATTAACATTATTTTATGTATTGGGTTATCAACATCCCATGTAGCCATAGCAATATACAAATGACCCATTTTCTGTGTTATTTTAACACTTAATTTAAGTAACTTTTTTACTTCAACTTAACTACAAAAACACATACTTGACAACTAAACAAGTTAACCTCCCTCCCTCCAAGATATATATATATATATATATATATATATATATACATATATATATATATATATATATATATATATATGTATATGTATATATAAATAATTATTATTATTATTTTAAATCCAAATACTTAGTTACATAATAACAAAAATAAATAATAATGCCAATAATAATTCCCATTACAAATGTGGCTGTACAGCGTAACTGAGCACAGGATAATATAATTTGCTCTATTTAACTGTCAAACTTTACATTACTCATCCAGATAAGAGAGTCAACAAATGACAGAAATGGACCCTGTATCTTGTTAAAATTGTCAGAGCAACCTCTTATGCTGTACTTAATTTTCTCTAGATAGAGGAAAGACATTAGGTCCCTCAGCCAAGAATAAGGAGATGGAGGTTTTCGGTCCTTCCAATTAAGTAAAATACGCCTGCAGGCCACAAGAGAAGCAAGAGCCATAATATTCCCCTCCCTGGTGGGAAGACTAGCACAATTCTCAGGAACACCAAACATAGATTAGAGAACTGGGAGCTACAGGTTGTTTAAGGGCCTTCGATAATGTATCAAAGAATGTGGACAGAATAAGTTTAGCTTTGGACAAGAAAATAGCATGTGAGTGATTAGTCTGACAAATAGAGCATCTATCACATGGGACACTTGTGTTAAATGATTTGTTTATTTTAACCTTGGAAAGATGTGTCCTGTGTATATCTTAAACTGTATCAGTGTCAGACTAACACAAGGGGTAGCAGTGTTGTCCGTTTCCAGGGCTTTTTGCCACCACTCAGTTGAAAAGGTAGTGCCAAGCTCTTTTTCCCAGGTACTCCGTTAATAGATTTAATTCTATCTTGGCCTCAGTTATAGACCAAAAACAAGGACATTGTGGGGTGTAGGAGGATTATTTTAAAAAGTCTGTATACTTGTTTCCACTGTCCAAGAAAGTGGTTTCCAAATAGGGGGTTTGGACCTAAAGAGGGCCGTCACAGATATCTGAATGCCAAGATTTTTGAGGTAGGAAATGCAAGGTGCATGGTTGATGCTGACATTTTGAAAGCCAATTCTTTGTAACAAGTAGTATTATTAACAAATCCTGATTCCGATACAGTTGGGACATTTTGTAAAATAAAAATAACACAAAATAATAATGATTTTCAAATGAGTTTTGACTCATATTCAATGAAATACATGCAAAAGACAAGATGCTTAATATTCCATCTGATAAGTTTCATTGTTTTGTTTTTTCTACAAACCTTCAATTTGATGCAACACATTCCAAAAAGCTGTGACATGGGCATGCTTACATCTGTGCTGCAACATCTTTCTTTTCAACAACACTCAGTAGACATTAAGTAACTGAGGACACTACCTGCGGAAGTTTTGCAATTTCATAATGTGCCACACATTTTCAATGGGAGACTGATCTGAACTGCAGGCAGGTCCATCTAGTACCAGCACTCTTATACTATGAAGTCATGCTCTTGTACACATGCAGAATGTGTCTTGGCATTGTCTTGCTGAAATAAGCAGGGACGTCCCTGAAAAGGATGTCACTTGTATGGCAGCATACATATGTTACTCCAAAACCTATATGTACCTTCCAGCATTAATGGTGTTTTCACATATGTGCCGGTTACCCATGCCATGGGCAGTATCACAACCCCACACTATCACGGATGATTTCCTGAAATAATTTGAAATGTGGATTTCTCAGACCACAGTGAACTTTTCCTCTTTGTGTCAGTCCATCTCAGATGAGCCATGGGACGGAGAGGCTGACAGAGTTTCCGGATGTTGTTAATATAGATGACTTTGCTGGTCTTGTATCTGGCTCCTGGCTTTGTTTGGTATCGCTTTAACATGTACTTGTATATGTATGGCCCAGCTGTTAACTGACAGTGATTCTGCAAAGTATTCCTGAGCCCAATGGTAATATCCTTTACAGAATAAAGATGGTTTTTATGCAGTGCTGCCTGCATTTTCTTCTTCCCATATTTTCTCTACCTGTCAGGTCTCAAAAGAATCAAAAGAGGAAGTCTGTTTATTTCAATGTGATCCTTATAAGCAGCCAAGACAGAAACTTCCTCAAAGAGTGGCATGCAGTACCTGACCCAATGAAGGATTAAAACAGAATAGAAAAGTGAAAATATATTTAAAAGTTTTTACTGGAAGTTTATTTGCATATTGTTAGCTTTTCATCTTGTAGTCTGGGCTTGTGGGAGCCATATAGACTAGAAGAAACTTTTTCTTTATTGATCTGAGTGTCATCTATATGACATTCTGTGGGATAAAAATTCAGTTTTGATTTTTTAATTTGTCTCTATGGTCATACAACTTTCAATTCATAAATCCAACATCATTTCAGCATAAATATTCTGACTGCCCAGGCTGTCCATAAAAAAGTAAAAAAGATTTTATGTTTCTTAGCTGTGCTTGGAGGGTGTTTGGTTTCTGCATTATTACTAAAAACTATCCAGGCAGACAACAGGTAGTGGAGGCTTGGCAAGGGTTTCAACAGCCTAACCTGACTTATTTGACAGACAGCTCCATATATCAGCCATGGAAGTATTTCACTAGTCCATCTTGGAAAGAGCCATTCAAAAATGTTTTCAGAGGCAGAACCTTCAAAAACAACAGCAGCTTGTGATTGGACAATCATTCGGCTCGTCACACTCATAACAGACCAATTCATATCAAGCAACTCCACTACGTATGACATAGCTTGCTCTGTCGTTAGCCATTAGCTTAAACTACCTTAGGCTATCATCTTACATTAAATTATACCACACAGATGGATCATTTAACACTGATATGTGACAGAAACCTCATCAAGACAATCCCCACCCAAAGTTTGGTAAACTTCTGATGAGAGCATATTTCACCAAGTATCACTGAGTAGCCAACCGTGACGACCATGGACTAACCGGTATGTCTGTGGAGGTTTCCACGTTCTCTCCCAGTTTCCCAGCAGTGAAGAGCAAAAACACAATATCTCGATAATAAACTGAGTCCAAGTCAGAGAAAAAAACATAGATATTGAGACTGCTTCACCCCTTGTTTTCAAACATCCTCACATCCTGTTTTTGTCACATCCACAACTCCCGCCTCTCTTACCTGATTGGGCCATTAAGCATTCAGCTGAATGAACTCATTGGACTATGGAAGTTGGCAAGATGGACATTAAAGGGATAGTTCAGTATTTTTGAAGTGGGGTTGTATGAGCTCCATATGGTCACTAAGGACATTAGGTACAGTAGAAAGTTCTCTCTTCTCCACCAGAGAGCCACAGTCTGTAAGAGTCTGTGACGAAGAAAAGACACTAATGGAAAAGTACCGTACCGGATTTAAAGGCTATTTTCTCCGCCTATGTAGCACCTGTACAACCACTCTATAAAGGACTTACTCGAGAATGGTGGGTGCTTGGGTTCGGTTTAGCTAAAAGGTGGATACCCTGAAGGTTCACCTGGTTAAATGAATATTTTCAACAAGCTTTAGATTTAAAACCACTTAAATCTAATGAGACCCAGAGAGCAGGTAAAGGTTAGGCAACAATAACGAAAGGCCTTATTTAATAAATAAATTGACAAGACAATTTACAATTGGACACAAGTACAAAATAGAAAAATCTACCCATAAATTGATTAGTTTCACTCTAAATTAATACCCTTTTAATAAGCAGCAAAACCTCTGAAGTTTCAATCTGAATTAATACCTTTGAATTTTTAGAAAAACCCCTTCAAATTTAAATAGAAATTCAGACCTCTAAATTATTTACTGTACCTCTTAATTTTCAATAAGAAATACCTTAAACTTATTGGCGGAACCTCTTAACCACCTTCCCCTTATTTTCCCCAAATATGTATGCAGTAAAACGTCACACAGTAATCAACAATGGAACAATTCAAGAACAATGCAAACAACACTAAAGCATCCAAGAAAATCGCTTAGCAGAGCTTTAAATAGTGGGCCCACACACACACACACACACACACACACACACACTGTACTCATACTCCGGAGCTCAACGGAGTAAAGAAAAAGCGTTGCAGGCCTGTTTGGTCTCACAAAAATTGGGGTGCATTGAAACAAAGCAGATACCGATCCAGAGGCTTGAGAGTGAAAAAGAAGAAAGATGGCCGTCCTCAGTGTTGGCCCGCGGTTGCCTCAACTTTATCTGGCTTCGTCCTCCTTGCTCCTCTCGGGTGCTCCGGTCACTCGGTCGGTTCGTAGCTGGCTTGCCCACGATCGTCTCCACCTCCATAGCTAGCTTCCCGCGGTTGTTCACCGGCCTCGTAGCTGGCTTCCCCACGGTCATTCACCGGACTCGTAGCTGGCTTTCCCGCGGTCGTTCACCGAACTCGTAGCTGGCTTTCCCGCGGTCGTTCACCGGACTCGTCTTGGGAGTTTTCCCGTCCCGTTTAGTGCTTCGGGAGGGAAAAACGTCCACACTTCTCTGCACAGACCCAGCGGAAAAAAGGAAAAAACAGCGTTCTCCAAAATGGATCCCGCTACAGTGAGTGCTTACCAGTTTCTGCTCATGTCCAGCCGGGAAAAGAAAGAACCCACCTTCCTTAAAATGTCCTCCTTCTTCCTCCTCTCGAGGTCAAGGATACCACCCCCTTACGTCCTAGCAGCCAATCACTATCAACTATCGGGATGCATCTCACAAAATGACCAATACAATGAATGAACAGAGCAATAACCGGAAAAACAAAAAACTGTCGTCTCCAAATATGTAATTATTTAAGCAAAACAATCTTAACCTTCCCTAGAACATAAACCTTCTGTTTATAATTAGGAATGAAGCAAATATAAGTGAAATATTTTTAAATCACTAATATATCCTATACAGTAATATTAACACTAGGATATAATGAGATGTGTCACTACAGGCGAAAGTAAATAATTAATTGCTCACTAGTGACTGAAGAAATGCATGAAAGGACTTGAATGAATAACTCCTATGTATTGGAAATATAAACATAACCCATATACCAACGGGCTACACCTACAAGAACTCAAATCAAAAAGTAATACCACAGTTTAACTACATATGAATTTTTTGAAGTGCATAAACCGTTCGGAAATTTGAAGTTTATCCGCACCTAAGCCAACTCACATCTATGTCCTTCCGCTAAATCCCTCCGCCGTAGTTAGCTAGCGGAGAGCTAGCGGCTTCGAACACCTTTTTAGACTAATTAAAAGCACATTATAAGACAAATATTTCTGAGATGGTTTTTTGTGATGCTTCGCTTGATGCAGAAACAGATGTGCATCATCTAGAACTCAGCTGCACAGAAATCGTTGCGTGTGTGTGCATGTGTGAGAAACACACACACACGTACTAGTAGTGTGTTATGATAGACAAACAGCCTCTACTCTGCTTATTTTTCTCTGACATACCACTATTACTTACTTTGAGCAGAAACTGTCATTAGGTCCTTCAGGTTTGGGACGTTTTTCCAGTTTATCTTCCGGAAATTGAAGAATGTCCACAAAACTCGAAAAGAAAGTCTGTTTGACGAGTAATACCGCTGTCCGTGTCAGATATTTCCAGGTCAAACATTGTTTGGAAACACTGTTTATTTCCGACTCTTTCTTGATGTCCAGTGTCGTGTTCGTGTCGGTTCGTTCTCCATTTTTATCAGCTCGTCCTCTGTAAACTCCGGTACATACAGGTATCCTCTTGGCTCCAAAATGAATGGGACTTCATCAGCGCTGTCACAATCATCCTTTTTTTAATTTCCTGCATTGTCTCTTCCTCATGCCGCTGACAGTCAAAACAGAAGAGTAACAATACTTGATAAAAGTTACACGAAGCTACAGCCAGCATCTAAAGCCGCTAGCTTGAATGTTTTGATCAGCTGAGAGGGGGAAGGGACGGAGTGTCCCTCAGCTAAATCAGTCCGCCGCCCTCTTATTATTGCCCTGGACATCAAGAAAGAGTCGGAAATAAACAGTGGGGCGAATGTTTGACCTGGAAATATGTGACACGGACAGCGAGTATTACTCGTCAAACAGACTTTCTTTTCGAGTTTTGTGGACATTCTTCAATTTCCCGAAGATAAACTGGAAAAACATCCCAAACCTGAAGGACCTAATGACAGTTTCTGCTCAAAGTAAGTAAGTGGTATGTCAGAGACAAATAAGCAGAGTAGAGGCTGTTTGTCTGTCATAACAGTGCAGACTACTAGTGCGTGTGTGTGTGTCTCTCACACATGTACACACACGCAACGATTTCTGTGCAGCTGAGTTCTAGATGATGCACATCTGTTTCTGCATCAAGGGAAGCATCACAAAAACCATCTCAGAAATATTTGTCTTATAATGTGCTTTTAATTAGTCTAAAAAAGGTGTTCGAAGCAGCTAGCTCTCCGCTAGCTAACTACAGCGGAGGGATTTAGTGGAAGGACACAGACGTGAGTTGGCTTAGGTCCAGATAAACTTCAAATTTCCAAACGGTTTGTGCACTTCAAAAAATTCATATGTAGCGTACTCTTAAACTGTGGTATTACTTTTTGATTTGAGTTATTGTAGGAGGATAAAATAGCCTTTAAATCCGGTACGGTACTTTTCCGTTAGCGTCTTTTCTTCGTCACAGACTCTTACAGACTGTGGCTTTCTGGTGGAGAAGAGAGAACTTTCTACTGTACCTAATGTCCTTAGTGACCATATGGAGCTCATTCAACCCCACTTCAAAAATACTGAACTATGCCTTTAAGGATTTCAGACAATGAATCAGGCAGGTCCATCTACTCTGCAAGCTAGCAACAGTTTACATGCTGCAAAAATGCATCTATTGTGAAGTCACCCTCGGTTTACTGTAATGCACTGAAAATACTTTGTTCATCAAAACAAAAGGATTTATTAATACGCTTTAGCTCAAACAGCATTTTTATAGTGCAGTCACCAATCCAAGTGCTTTTACAGTGCTGGTCACATTTTCACGACTTTTACACTTTATTCACACACACAGCTAAAACAGTTTGAACTGCCATTGGCTTATATTGACGTATAACTTCATGAGCTGTGTTTGTCTTTTTACAGTTGGCTAACATGGCATGCTAGGGTTCTCTGACTGGTGGGTCAGTGGACCAAACAGAGAGCATACAAAGTGATAATTTGGGCAGCACCTCACTTGTATTCATCTTCTACAACAGTAAAAAGGAAGCTGCTGTTTCAAACTGTTCCAGGTGATGGTTTTTGAAACTTTTAATTTACTATGAAATGAGAAATGTATGACTTTGTGTTTACTTACTTCCGGGATAACAGCTTGATCTGCACAGAGAGGAAAAATGCTTGTTTTCCGCATGATTATAGGCATCCAGGAATATATCATTTTGTGTACACAGAGCCTGCTCGCCACAGTCTGTGCTTACAGACAGGATGATTTGGAAGGAAAATTGTTTTTCAATGTGCGATAAGAGGTGTCGCATACAAAACACATCAGTCCAATTACATCGCCGTTGGACTGAGCTGTAGAATTTGCTCTAACAGTGTGTTATAAGGAATGTGTGCCATCTGGATTCCTATCACTTACATTATGTGCTGCAACTGCCCACAGTGGGTGTGAATATATGTGCATGTGCGGTCACAAGATGAAGCTTTCCAAGATGCTTAGTCCTAGGCAGTGCAAACGCATTAGCCTTAGCTGTGAAATTTGCATAGTCTGAGCACAATGAAATCCCCAATGAGAGCAACTACAGCTAACACGCTGACCAGCAGAAATCTCCTCTAGAAAGGGCGGACATTGTGCAGTCTGACAAAAAGACTAAATCTTTGGCTCTCAGGCCCAGAGGGCTGCAATAGATTTTTAGCTTAGAGAGGTAACACAATCTATGGATCTCTTTCTGTGATAAAAGAGAGAAACTCAACAAGTCAAATACAAGCGTTAAGGGATGAAATAACACTGCAAAACTCAGCCTGCAGCACTGTATTTCATTATTTCTAGAAAAATCTACATTCACTTAAAATAAAAATCTAGGATTACAATTTGAGAAGAATAAAAGCATGAATTCTTTTTTAAAGTGAAGATTGTCTGCAAATCAAACAACTAGAGATGCACTTTAGTGTCTTGAAATTGAATTTACTGGGTGATTTACTTAGCTGACCTCATTATTGGATAAAAAAAAATAATAAACAAACGTGTGCCAACTTTATGTACACATTACAAGCAATTTAGGTCTTATTTCTTAGTTTTTAAAAACCTAAATATTGATATTTATCTGGACTTGGCAACTGAAGGTGAATTAAAGCAAGTTTTACATGATATTTGACTTGAAATCAGGCAAATTCACTGCATAAACAGTTATATTTATACAATCCAAATTATTCTTTGTCTGAGATCAATTTGCACGTGATTATTGTTTTTTCCCAATCCATTGCCAGTCAATGCAAGAATGAAAACTAAACAGAACATAGTGAGTGAAAAAATGCTTTTATTCTATTTGGACAGTACTTGAATGTTTTGCATCTGGTAATCACACATCTGACCAATCACAGAACTCTAAGATGACGCCACAGTCAGTCAGCCTATGTGAGAATATAAAATAAGGGAATAAATGTTTTTAACATTTAAATTTTTCTGTCTGAAAATGTTTTATGTGAAAGATGCATTAAAAAGCCATCAAGTTGTTTATAAAAAGTCATGTTTGGGCACATAAACATTTGAAGAAGGGGGGACAATGTTTTCATTTATTTGTAAAAGGCACAACTATTCTGGAAGATACAGGCTGTATATTGGTGGCTACTTATTGTTTTTTTAGCAGCGACCTTCTTGCTGTGAGGCACTACCTGCTGTGTAAAAAATTAAAAAAATTTAAAAAACTCAACTCTATAAACTTGGTTATGTGTAAATTATGTGCAAATCAGCCAACCTACTCTTCAACCAAGACAAATGGGGGAGTTCAAATTATTCCGATTGTTTGCATCTATGATCGCAATCTGATCAAATTAGATTTGGGGAGAAGTTACAGCCCTATTATTGAACATGTCTGTTTTGTATCCACCTTTTTATAAATGGGTCATGCAGTAGTATCCAAGTGCAGAAGCATGGACTGCAATGCTACTCCTGCAGTAGGCTGTCCCACACAGGGGCGTACTTACCATAAGGCAAACACAGGCAATTGCCTGGGGCCCCAAGAAGTTCAGGGGCCCCCAAACATCTCACAAAAATGTATTATTAAAGTTTTCTTTGATTCAGAGCAGTTATTTTATTTTTAATTCACATGCTGTATGAAGTAGAGAAGATCAACATACATATTTTATAATCATTTTGACAGTAGACCTCATACATTTGATGTCATTGACTTTATTTTCAATCATGATATCCTGTAAAATAATTTAATTCATAACTTTTCAAACTATATGACACTTAGAATTAAAAGTTTACGGCCCATGCACTGGATAATTTTGCGTGTGCATGATGAACTTCTTATTTATTTTTGCCAATGTCCCATCTAGATTCAAAATCTTTTTTTTGTCATCAATATTATTCCCTTGATGTGGAGGACATATAAACATGGGTATGTAACTTGTAACTTAAGCTGTCAGATAACTGTAACAGATTTCAAAAGCAGGATAATTAACACACTCACCTTCTGTCAAAATCAAACTAAATTACAGAATTTAAGGAAATTCATTTAGTTTTGTTATGTTACCTGGTACAAGACTAAAATAATAATACAAATGTAGCAACATGCTGAAAACCAGTGAAATACTGAGTTACTAACCCTGTTTGCTTTTCATATAATTATTTAATCTAATTTAATTTTAGTTATTTTTTATGTTATTTACCCTCCATTTCTTCTTCTTCTGCCCCCTTTTCCTCTCTTCTTGTTTGATATCTGTAAGTTCCTTGTTTATTTTTTCTCTGCACCCATTCCGTAAGTTGGAGAAAAGAATAAAAATAATTTTAAAAAATGTATCAGCACGGTACAGGGAAGGGGCCCAATGACTGGGTTTGCCTTGGGCATATGACTAGATCCGCCCCTGGTCCCACACTGCAAATTAGCCAGAAAGCTATACAAATAAGTTTCTTTACTGCCATGTTTCATCCATTTTTTGGTTTCAACATCTTCCTGTGGACCATCACTTCCAGTTTATAGCGAGAAGCTATTGCAGCAAGGTGCCAGTCTCAAGGCTGCAACTGGATGCCACTTGGAGACTCATTTCTCTCTTTTTAATCTCTATTAACTGTCCTAAAAGCAGCGTAGTCTTCCATTGATGGATTTGTATATGAAACACAGGAGAATAGAACAAAAGTTAAACAAATGTGGTATGAAAACACTCTTCTTTCAAAACTCAAAACAAATGCAAACATAAACCTTAAAACCATTAATGAAAATCTGTATTTATTTTGTCATATCTTCATGTTAAACATTTATGTTAAAGGAGATGTCACCCTTCCATATCCTTTTGTATAGGGATGTCCCGATCCGATATTGATATCGGTCAAAAAAACAAATATCGGATTATGTCGGGCTGCATCCTAAATCTCTGATATCAGCACTCCGATACAAGCAGTCCATTCTAATATATTTATTTTTCATTTTATTCAGTTGTAGAATATGCTTATGTTTAAGTTCAACACAGTGGTTATTTTGTAATTGGTGAAATATGTTTTTGTTTGATTTATTGAGGTCAATTTTCAGGGTCTTCTAATATTTTTTATTCATGTTGTTTTAATTGTAGTATATTCTTATGTTTAAGGTTACAATTTATTGAACCTATTCATTAATAACAAATGGGTCTGTTTTCTCATACCTACTATTGCTGACTACTGTTCTCTGTTTGAGTAATCTGACCTGATCAAGCCTTTTCTTACAGTCCATACTACAAAATAGGAAATAAAAGTCTGTATGATTCCTGCTGATATCGTATCGGATTGATATCGGTATCGGCCAATACTCAAGGCTGCAATATCATTATCGTATCGGAGGTGAAATAGTTGTATCGGGACACCCCTACTTTTGTAAGTTGCTAAAATTATAGACATCTGGACATTTGTCACAGCAACTCCTCTTTTGTTCATCTTAGCCTGCAATCTGGACAGACAGGATGCCTGTTGTTGCCGCCCAAATTAATCTGAAGACAAAATGCATTTTGACACCCTGCTTGTATTTTCAAATAGCTTCTGCATTTTTCACATTCAGTTTCATTACAGATGCAAGACTGCTGCTTACTTTTAACAAACCAGCGTGTAGAAAATATCATCCAACCACACATGACAGTGAATCATTCACACCTTTTCCAGACAAGTTAAATCAGAGGAGGGGTGAGAGGCTGTGTGACACAGAGAGTCGGATTATAAGCAGGAAAATTAATGAGTCTTTGCAGCTCTGGGGTTAGTGTTGAAGATTTGTGTACAGCTTTTTTTTCATGTCAGATAGAGATCGGGGTATTATCTGCCCACAACGTCGTGTCCCAAAAACACCCAAGTCTTAAGAAATTAACCACATTATAGGATTAGCACACTGTGGCTAACCTTGGAGCTACAAGTCAACATTTGGTGCAGCAGCTTAAAAAGGAAAATATTCCAAGGTTAGCTGAAAGCCCTCGTGTACAGAATGTGAAAGTGTCTGATGTTTCAGTTGTAAAATTCATTGAGAAAACATGGTTGTGTCCTTGTATTTTCAGGTTATTATAAGGCTTCTCTGAGCTTGTGGGAGCAAATTCAACTGTCAAAAAAAGTATGTACTGTACGTTGGCTAATTTTCAGGCTTATTCCACTGAAAGGAAGTAATCAGCATCACTCCTCCAGAATTTTGTTTCTTGCAGCATAAAGAGGGCTTTGAAAAAGCGTTCAGACTTTCATGTTGGGAGATAAAACAGAAACGCTTCATTTATTTGGGTCCATAATTTCCTCTGAAGTTCCTGGAAAGATTTATGTAATTTGATGCTATTTATAGGGGGGACGGGGAATGTTATTGTAGGATTTTTATATTTTTTAGCCGGAGTAGTTCCCTCAGAAGAACTGCTCCAATTTAAGCTGGAATGATTTTTCAATAAGATTGCCTCATTTTTCAAAAACTAAAACTGTTATGATCACATAAGAAATCTGCAGATGGGTCACCACAGGTTTTAAATCTTTATATCTTAAGTTCACTCAGGGTTTAAGGTCCTTGAGGGTATCAGTCTGAAACAGAATGGTAAATAAATCAGTAACAGTTAAAAGCACAGTGCTTCAAACATCTCTCTACTTATTTACCAGACTAAAAAGAGGGAGTTATTTTAAGTCCCACCCACACAGTGAAGGAAAACAATTCATGCCTTTTATTGACTTTATGTGACGTCAAGGAGCCTCGCCGTCACTCCTGTCTGCTAGCAAAGGACAAAAAATGCCTAAAGCTGCTTTTCTGGTGGGATGTACGACTAACAGGGTATGGTCTGAAGGACTGAGATTTATTAGAACTGAAAACAAAAACCTTTAGGCCTTAGAGAATGCAGAAAAAAGATATTGGTGAAGAATCATGAGGCATAATTTCAATAAAAGTGGAAACCAGATCCTGAGCTCCACTATTTATCCAAACAATTTGGATGTACTGAAGGAAGCTGTGTAGAGTTTGGTTCTGATTGTTTTTCTGCCTTCATATTTTTCTAAAGCAGGGTACACACATAAAGATAATCGGCTGTTTTTGTCCCATCTTTCTCCCTTCCTGACCAAGGACAGCAAATGCCTGATCATCCTCTGTATTATAAGACTATCTTATAATATTATCCTGTGGTCTGAGGTGTGTTTGGAGAGAATATTTCCTGATATCCAGCGCCAAAATGGATCAGGACTGGCAATTGTTAATGTTAAACTTGTTCAATATTCACAACCAAAAGTCTTCAAGTGTGTTGAAAAAGCTGAGGATTCCCGAGTCATGATTGTGAATTGTGATGTGGAACCAAACATAGCCAATCAAGAAACAAGCTGACTGAGGAACAAGGGCGCATGCATTAATTAAAGCAAGCACAGACAGCCTAAAACGTAAACATAAAGTTTGTTGGGCCTGAGAAACAGGGGACCAGCTCACATGTTCACAGAGTCTCCAGGATTTTTTTCAGTTTTTTCTTTCATTTAAGATTTTCGGTTAAAAATAGTCCAAAGACCACCATCATTCCCTCTTCTTGTATGTCTTCTCTCATGTTGCGTGTTGTATTTTCCAGTTGTTGCCATAGACAACATTTATGGTCGTTGGCATCATAGTTGCTGTGCTTCTTCTTCATTTTTGTTTGATCACATTTGATCATGTGAGATTTCTGTCTTGGAGGACTGGATTCTAGATCAGTGGTGGGACAGAGTGTTATGTGTGGTGTGCTGTGTTGGGATTGTCGAAGCACACCACACACAGTGCGATCAACACTGTTCAATGCCTGATTTTTTATCCTTATGTGTAGGGTCTCTAACAGACAAAAAAATCTCTTCAGATTTAGAAAATCCTTATTTAAAGGAGACATATCATGCTGATGCATGATTTAATACATACATATAATATAATAAATTTGAAAACAAGACCTTACACCCCCTTAATTTTCAAAAAATTAGATATTGTATTTTTTCTGATATCCTATCTAGAACGAGATTTGATGCCTCTGAAAATAGGTCATTGCAAGAGGTCCGCGAGATTTCAAACGTCGTGACGACACGAGGTACCTTTCTTTTTATTGGAGTAATCTGATAAAACACTTCCTCCTCTGTGATGTTCGTCAGCCCCAAACCCTCACCAAGGAACACATCCAGCAGCAGGGGTATAAAGCTCCCTCGCTCACACTCCCTCATTACCAGCTCTGGCCTGTAGGGGGACTCAACACGTGGTCGCTGCTTTGAGCCTGCTGGAAAATACAGTCAAAGAAGAAGGACAGGCTGGCTCTACCCCCGATAGAACTGACCAATCAGAGCACAAAGGGCTGTGACATTGCGAGGTAACTTTAGGTCATCCTTGAGACCAAGCGTTTCAACGAGCGTTCATAATGGCCCAAGATGAGGATTTTGAGAACGCTATTGTGGGGCAATGAAGGAACTAAATGACTTGTACTGAGGGCAGAAATGCTTTACAGGCATCCTAGTCTGGTATAGTGAAAAGGAGAAACAAGCATGATATGTCCTCTTTAAGTGTTAAAGAATGACTGGGATATACACAACCTGGCATTTAGTAATAACAATATTTTACTCAATATAGCTCAGCAGTATTTTTAGCGATGAAATAAACATAAATCTGTATTTAGGCTGCATTAGATGGCTCTGAAATGTTGATCAGTGATGGTTAACCATATTCTGGAGCCTGGCAGTGCTTACAGTGCTAATGTTAGCCACTTCCTGCATGATATTGCACAAAAATGCTATGTTAGCTTGCTTACAAAAATGCTATGTTAGCTTGCTCACTGTTGTTCTCTTTGGCCAAAGTTCAATCATTTGGTTCATTTCCCCGTTTGTTCCTTGTTTAGTTTGGATGGCTTTCACACCCACCACAAACCAAACTGGTTTTCTTGGAAGAGGACCAAGACCCCCTGTTCTCATGTGGACAGTAGTTTGATTCTTTGGCGCAAATTTGCTGATCTAAAACAAGAAATAATCTATTATGGGTCATGAAAGACTTCTTTGTCCTTCCATCTCTGATTTTACCTCCTTTTATATCTAGGTCTGTAATACTTGAATTGAATTCCAGGTCTGAATAGTACAAATAAAATCTGCTCCTCTGCAGGAATCTCAGTTTGTTAAGAAGCACAAGGACATCAATGCATTTTTCTCCATTTTACCTAAAAGTGAATTTTCAGTGACACATCTTTTATCTGGCAAACTAAATAATAAAAAAAAAACGTTTTTTTGAACAAACTTTTGCCCAAAAGATTGATCACACCCCCTGAAAGCTTTTATTGTGAAGCAGCTGCAGGAAGTCTTGAGGAAGCGTTTGCTGACAAAGCCCGGTGATGAAGTGGATCAGAAACCAGCGAGGCTGCGATCTGTTAGATAAAAAGTCAGAACAGGATTGTGGGAGTAAAATAAAACTCCCAGTGCACCTCCTACAATATCCAAGAGCTAACAAATGCAGATTAAAGCAAACACTAAAAAGCAAAGTTTCCCCTCAAAGCTTCTCTCGATGAGCAGTTTAGTATTCAACACAGTGGCAGAGAAAGAACAGAAAAGATATCTTAGAGTGCTCCAAACTCCTTATTTCACACCTTAGCACACCTGGCTAATTGCTGCAAAAGTATAAGAGCAGACTTGAAGGGCTCTGATGCAGTCCCACTTTCACAACAGCCCTCCATTTAAAACCCTGACAGCTAAAGTGACTGTTCAACAAAGGCAGAAAGAAAGTAGATCTACACTCATGTTTTGTTTAAAGGTGACCCGGGCCCTCGACAGACAATCAAGCCTTTGACAGACGCAACATCTAATTCAAACAAATGCTGCTTTTTGTCTGCCAAACATAATGCTGTGTCATGTTTTTGTAAATGAAAAATAGGTGCAGCTTCTGAGACATTTCTCCTCGTTTCAGTGAGGGCTGTTTGGAGAGCACGCATCCTTTGGTGCATTCTGGATGTCGACAAACCCATATGGCACGCCACTAATCTTGATCGATGCCCACCGCAGCGAACACCACTCACGCTGTAGAGGATAATGAAATGTAGCAGCATAACATTTCCCAAAAACCCTCACTCTGATCTGTTTATAATCCATTATGAAAAGCATCAGGACTTCTACTGTTCTCCACTCAGAACAAAAGCAATGCAAAGGAGTGTTTACTTTCCAAAACATAGCACGCAGCGCTCATAAAGACGTCTGCACTCGCCTGATGTGCTATTCTTGGGTTCCCCTCAGAGCCACAGCCTAATTGGAGCCTTGGTTGTCCTATCACTGAAGCTTTTCTCCACACAGATATGTTTTATGAGGCCTGTGAGCTGCCGAGATTCTCCGCCTGGCTGTCTGTGCCTTTTCTCCGACATGTCCCGGGACTCCTGCTCATCGGTGAGGGCTTCATTAGCCGGGGATGGGAGGTGGCAGCAGAGAGAGAACAGCTGTTTAGCTAACCACTTGCATTGTTAGCCAGCCTTCTCCGTATGCCTAACTGCCTAAATCCATCCCCTAGCTGCTAATAGAATGCTCATTAGCGGAGGGGAGGAAGGCTCGATGGGAAAGAGCGCCGCTCTGCTACAAACCGACCAGCCTTCTCCCTCTGGTCTCTATTAAAGTGCTGTACCTAAACCCTCCTTTCTGCCTACAGAGCCTACTTTGACCCCTCACCCTGACCCTCGGGGAAAGACAGGGGTGTATGGTTATGTGAGTTCTCCTGTGAGGTGTCTTGCAGCCTCTGATTCCAAAACATGCTGCTCACTTGCACAGATACTGAACGATACAAGATTTGAAAATCCCAGCGGAGAGACGGATGGTGCCTTCTGCTTCCTTGCAGAAAGGACAGGTTAGTTTGATGTGTAGGTGTTTTCTCTCTCTCTCCCTCTCTCTTTTCAAATTTTCCCCAAGCGGCATAATGTTAAATTATTCAAACACTGTAGATTGTGCTGCCATAATTTGTCAGGAACCCAAAAAGCACAAGTCTATTTCTCTCTGTGTCAGACCTGATGAAGCTGGTGGAGGAGAAGGAGGGAGCGCTGCGACATCAGAGATGGCACCGCGTGAATATCTGATGGTGTTCATAGGAACAGCTTCAGATCAGAGCCAGCAACACTGCACCCGCCCTCCAGCAGCTCACAGCCAAAACACATCCCTGGCTGGAGAGAGGTTGGCACTGTGTTTGATTAAAATTCAAACAGGAAACCATGTTACCATGGAAGTGCTCCATTGAATCAACACAGGCCACTTTCTAACATTCCCCATGCAAAACCCAAGGCAAACAAAGAGCAGTGTGACATGAGGGGAGATAATTTGAGGATAAAATGAGGGGCTCTGAGCTATTTACAGTGAAAGACAGTGGCTGTGGAGTCGGCTGTCATGTTCAAATGATCTCAGAGTTGTGTGTAAACAGATGAATTTAGTTTAAAATTGCACTGATTTGAACTCCATTCATACAAGTTTTTCACTCGAACTTTACCCAGGTAGAAACATTGATCCCTGTAGAATTTTCCCATGTAAGTCTGAGTGAGCCAAAGTGTGAATGCAGCAGAAAGCATTCCTCCGCCAAGGTAGCTCACATATTGCTGTTACATCTATAAGCAATAGTTCCATCAACATGTTACCAGCATAATATGATGCATTGACCTTAAAAACCCACACAGAATTGTTGATATCATTATTAGTTAGGTAGTTATTGATCAAAAAGAATTGCTCATTATGGCAATTTTGGATCACTACCAAAATCTATTTTCTTTTTAGTTTGGGCCATTCCCAACATCTCTTGAAAATTGTCGATGATGTCATTCATCAATAATTTTCAGAAAAATGGAGACTTGACAGGATGGATTAAAACAATTGCTGTTACAGAAGAAGTTAACTCGATTACAAGTGAACGTATTAAAATGTGTGCTGCGACATTTTAATAGTTGATTCCACTGCACATCACCACAGTTCTATAGATCATCTGCTAAATGACGATCACCAACCAAGTCATGGGGCATGTTAATCACCTTAAGGGAATATTGCACTGAAAAAAAAGCATTAGAGGTGGTCTGTGCAATGCTGATGTGGTCCCAACTTGAGGATACAAACAGACCCCCTGAACTTGGGGTAAATATCCCTGATATAGAGTATTTAGGTAAATAGAGATACAATCTATCCGTCTGATCAGAGTACACTTCCACTAAACTTTCTCCACACACAGGAACACATTATTTACAGTTATGAGGTCACATGTTATGAAAAAAATACATTTTGGTTGATTGTACTCTAAAATGTATTACCACGGTTGGTAAATGTAAGAGAATGCCTTACCTTTAACATTTGCACATATTCAGCAGACACGACATAATTCAATATTAGCAACATTTGGCTGTAACTGCCCCAAAAATATATAAATAAAATAAAACCCCTCAGAAACAGAGCTATGATCAACATTCTGTTAGTGTTACTTATGTAAGCACCTTTTAAGGTTTAGTGCTTTCTAAAAACTGGTCATCCATAGGTTTTCAAGTGGTGACTGTGTTGGTGGGCATTATCGAGTAAATATATTGAAGTGGCATCTGTGGGTGATGCCGAAAGCAACCAGTGTTATTTATGGATGTTTCCACAGAGACTTAAGTGCTTCTTTTTTCTGTCATAGACCTTGAGATCAAACCTTTTATTGTGAGCTTATGAGCTTAACGTGATTGGCATATTGACAGAAATACATGTAAATCGTGATAACAAAGGCAAGAATGGCATTTTGTTTGTTGACAACCCTTAAAAGCACACTTAAGGCACAAATTTACATATTCAAAATCTCAACAATGAAGGTTTGAAACATGGTGATTTATAAAGTGAGCTAATGTGCAGAACTGTCAGACACTGAAGACCAGTATTTAACCATTGTTGCTGCAAGTCAATAAGCAGGAAATGTTTCCTGTCAAACTTGATTTTGATTTAGTTTTTGCGTCAGTGTGATGATGTGCTTTGATTTGACAAGCAATGAACGGGATTTGTCAGAAACAGACTTTCCTGTCCAGCCATTTAATTCATCAACATTTTCTCTGCATATTGTGTCAAATTTACTGCATCTCACTGTAATTATATGAGACTGTAAGAAACAGATCTAAACAATGAGAGAGGATTTTATTACACTCTTGTATCTTAATGTACCCTTATCAGCCGCTTTATTAGGTACAGCTTGCTAGTACCAGGTTCGACCCATTTTTGCGCTCAGACCTGCCTTAATTACATCAGCCAAGGAGGTTATACTTTTGCTGGTATTTGTTAGTTTTTACAGCATAACTACAAAAAGTGATGACGGATTTAGATGCAATTTTCAAGGAATCTTGGTCATGGCAACAGTAAAACATGATTGTTTTGTGGAGGTGATACAAGTCCAGATGCGGATTCAGATTTTTTTTTCTATGACTTCTTAACATTGTGATGTGGGGCAAATAGTGTCAGAAATGCCGTTGTGCTCCCAGAGCACCCCTAGCTCTTCATGGCATAGATTCAACAAGGTGCTGGAATCATTCCTTAAATATTTTGGTCCCTATTGTGATGATAGCATCTCAGTTGCAGCACATTTATTAGCTGCACATCCATACCCTATTTACACTTGCTGAACAACCTTGAAAATATCAAGACTTCACATGTAAAAGCCATATGTGTGAAATGTTATTCACCCAGACTTTACCAGAGTAATTTTGTAGTATTTTTTTTAGCAACTGTCATGTCAACTGTGCATTCAATCCTTCAAGATTAAGAGAGAGTAAAGGTAGTCCAGGATGTTTATTTTTGTACAACGCATCACCTGGTTTCATGTTGTTTATTGCAGTCTCAGACACATGATTGGAGGGGTGCGAGGGGAGGACTGTAACAAAGCAGCACAAATTGCGAGGTTTACAACTCGCCATAATGCAGGATCAGAGAGAGCCATACAAATACATACATATATATATATATATATATATATATATATATATATATATATATATATATATATATATATATATATTCTTTTATGTATATATTTTGTGTATCTTCGCATATATCTGAATCCATAAAATGAAGAGTTTTATGCTCTATTGTAACGTGTCTTGAGATAACACTTGCTCATTTGTTATGAATTGGCGCTTTACAAATAAAGATTGATTGATTGAAATCAGATACCATTACTGATTTAGTTTCATTTCTGATAAATTGGGTCAATTTCTTGCCAAAGAAACGAAAAAGTGATGAAAATTCTTAACTTTTTTCACTTGAAGGGCAACAAACTCAAACATTCCTAAAAGTATGCACAATAAAGTCTTCTTGTGACTAACTGTTAAAGAATGCTAAAATGGTCTTCTTATCATGTTTTTTAATCATTTTTCCAACACAAGCTTAATTTTCCAGCTCTGAAGTTTGTCATGTGGCCCTGATAACCTTCTTAAAAGAAGTATCTTCTTGCAAAAAAAAAATGTTCAGCATCAATGTCAAGAGTCTGCCCATATTTCCTCTATACAAATAATCACTTGCTAAGAGGAAAGTTTAATTATCCCAAACACTAGGACATTGAATGTTATAAATGCAACACATAACAGTCCATCCCTGTCAGGTGAAGGTATAAATGAACCTTTAGAAACTGATGTGCTGTTACCAAAACATACATTTCTGATCCTATAGCATACAAAAGAAAATAAGAGTACATTTCTACTCTGTGGCAACTGCAGGGACTTGTGTGTCATTTCTTTATGAGTTGATGGAGGCTGACATTGACTCTATAGAGAAGACTCACGATGCCACTTTGAATGTGTGTCGGAAAAGAATGTTGCTGAGTGAGATATGTGTCAAGTATTCTGACGTTAGTGGCTTTCGAATATGTGTTAGCTTGACATTAAAGGAGAGGAGCATACCAGCATGCAGACAGACTGATAGCAAGCACACACACATCACACAAACAGTCATCTCTAAAGCTCGCATTGACACCACACAAACGTGTTCACACACAGATATGGCACACACTATTCTTCTTATAGAGCTCAGCAGTGGGGCTCTGGAGGCAAAAGTCCCAATCACTTCCTCAATAGCAGAGTTAATTATTAGGCATAATGTCATAACCTTTCAAGGTAGACCTAACACGAGTTAACTGAATGTAAAATTGTGGTATGTGCTCCTGCAGAAGACATAGGTTCAAATACTGTGAACCTGGTTTCAAGAAATGTATGATTCATTGCGAGCTCAGGCAAAATAAAGAAATACTACCAGCAATATGATGAAGTGATGTCTCTGCTTTGTCCAACAGCCTTCACCTACACAAACAACACAAAATTACAGACCTCAAAAAGAACATTATTAAATGGAAATATAAACAGAATACAATAATTTACAAATCCTTTTTGACCAACATATAACTCAACACACTACAAAGACAAGACATTTAATGTTCGGCCTGAAATCTTATTGTTTTCTTGCAAATATTCACTCATATTGAGTTTTATGTGCAGTGTCTCATTTTCTTGGTAAACACAGAATGAGCTGGCTTGTAACTTCTGCACAGGAATGGCAGCTAAGATGAAAAACAGATGTAAAAATTTGTGCTTTTGCTCTTCAAGAAGTTGCTTCAAGAAAGTTGCTTTGTGTCGCGTCTCTATTCAACATTGAGTTTCTTTCATTCTTAATTATAATTGTAATTTAACACTCTTCTTTATAAAATCCCATGGAGTCCAGAATTTATGTATCTCTTGCAATAAGGCACAATAAGGCATATTTTTTTCTTAATTCTATTGTTTACTCAAAACGGCTGAATTTGACCCAAGATGGCTTTCCACTTAGCTCCAAATATGGTTGTGCTTTCCTGTCCGTCTATGGGGACAGGGTGATCTGTACACTGTGGTGTTGTCCAGTACATTATGTTCTTTCCTTGCATTTTTGTCCTTAGTTTCATATTTGCAACTTTGAACCATGAACTCCATTAGATATGTTTTCAAGCTCTATGGTGTAGAAAATAAACTTCAGTTATGTTAGTCAGATGCTTATATTTACTCACGTATATAAAAAAAAACCCTCAATATGACTATAAACCATTACATGTTTAATGTTTTTGTGATAAAACTCTAACTACATTGTGAAATGATCATTATTAAAACAGTCTTGAAACATATATTCTGTGGTCGTTTCTAACTTTTGTAAGACCAGGCATAGTGAATACATTCTGTACCTATTTCTACATTCAGTAAGGACCTCTCAGTCACGTTTAATTCTGCTGTTTGACGTGTATATGTGACTAAATATCCTAGGGAATATAAAAACACTATAACATGTAAATATAGGAATATTGTTATTGATAACATAAAAATAAGTATAAAGGACTTAGGTGTAGTGAAGGCACAGTATGTAAGGTAAACTGTCCTTGACTAATACAAAATCCAACATAAGGCAAAATATGTGCCTGATAAATATCAGCAATGTTACATACGCTGTATTTGTCTGATACTGTTTGACTTATACTATCAGCTAATTCTAAAAAAAGAAAGATACTAAAGTTATTAAAATGACCAACATACCAACATTTACATTCCATCATTGAAAGTACGTAAAGAAAGAGAAAAATATTAAAAGCTTGAATAAAGTGAAACTGATTGATTACTAGTGATAACAACAAGACATTGTACAACAATTTTCCACCACATATGACTGCAACATGTTCCAAAAAAGCCGGGACAGGGGCATGTTCACCACTGTGTTACATCATCTTTCCTTTTAAAAGCACTCAGTTAGCCTCTGGTTACTGAGGACACTACCTGTTGCCACACATTCTCAGTGGGAGGCAGGTCTGAACTGCAGGCAGGTCAATCCTGTACCAGCGCTGTTTTACCAAGAAGTCCTGTTCTTGCAACATGTGCAGAATGTGTACTGGCGTTGTCTTGCTGAAATAAACAGACACGTTCCTTAAAAAGATATCAGGTGAATGGAAGCATCCTTCAACCAATCAATTAATTTTAAAATGTATAGGGTCAGTTCATAACAAGTGTTACCTTAAGATCCTTTACAATAGAGCAGGTTAAAGCCATACCCTTGCTTTTATAGATACACATATGTGAATAAATACACATCTGTAGGTACCTTTCTGTATAGATCATGTCTTCACAGATGTGCAAGTTACCCATGTGATGGGCACTAACACACCCCCATACTCATACAAATGTTGGCTTTTGAACTTTGAGCTGATATCAGTGTGTATAGTCCTTCCTCCTTATCCCAGGGGGACATGACATCCATGATTTCAACAAACATTTTGAAATATGAAATCGTCAGACCTCAGCACACTGTTCTATTTTGCATCAGTCCATCTTAGATGAGCTCGGGCTCAGAAGAGCTCGGGCTCAGAGAATCTGGCAGCATTCCTGGTTGCTGTTGATATATGGCTTTTACTTTGCATGGCAGGTTTTGCACTTGTAGATGAAGTGATGAACTCTGTGAATCAACAATAGTTTTACAAAGTGTTCTCGAGCCTTTACAGAATAATGTAAGTTTTTAATGCTGTACCACCTGGTGCAGAGAAGGTCTCAGGCACTCAGTGTTGATTCTCATTCTCTTAATGCCGTGATTCCTCTTTACTCTCTAAATATTATGATGATATTCTGGGCTGTAGATGACGGAAACACAAAGTTCCTTACTATTTTACATGGAGAAACATTATTCTTTAACTGTTCACTTATTTGCTCACATAGTTGTTCACAACGTGGTAAACCTCACCCTATCCTTGGCTGAGTCCGTCAAAGATACTTCTTTTTATACCCAGTTATGACACTAACGTGTTTCAATTAATCTATTCACCTTTGAAATGTTCCAGGAAGGATCATGGCATTAAAGTTTTATTTATGTTTTACTCAATGTCCCATCTTAGAAATGGGGTTTGAGGAAAACAAATCTATGTATTCTTAATAGTCACACTCAAGCATAAAAAAGGCCTAGATGAAAAAACAGCCAAAACCATTTATCTTTTTAATTTAATGGATGATCTGGACAAGGCTGTATTCACTCACTGTAGAGCTTCACAGCAGATCTAGGCCTGTAGGATTGACTCTTGTGAAGGGTTGGCCTATGTAAGCACCCTCCCCCTCATGCCCCTCTTTTCTTTGCTCGGACCACTTTATGCAAACATGTTCACACGCAGGGTCCATGTGGTCATGTAAGTCCACATACTCTCCCACTGGAGGGGATTTCATGTGGCTACAGCTGTGTACCTACAGGCCTTGGCAGCAGCAGCAGACACAACAGTGAGAGTGGAGAATATAGGGGATGATATGGAAAAGGACAGATTGTAGCAAGAGGCATGTTACCATGGAAAACGGCAAACATGAGAAAGAAACCTGTGCAGTCTCTCTCACTCACACATATATTTTTCTCTTCCTTCTTTCACTTTCTCTCTGCTAAAGCCTACAGCTCTGGTTTGAATGTGAAAGACTGATAATCTGAAGTGTGACCGCTGAGGCAGAAAGGCAACTATTAAATGCCTTTTCTTGCCTCAGAGAGACAGGCACATAGTTCACCATGAATTCACTATAATGCAGACTTGTGTACACGCTCATGCAACAACATAAGCCAACAGAATGACATTAGCTAGCAGCGTTCACGCGCACACACACACATGCAGGAGCACAAATAAATAGTGAATGAGGGTCTGCCAGGGTGGGGATGAATGCAACGCTCCCTCCTATCCACCGCTCAGCTCACAGCTCTTTGCCCTTGTGCCGGGGACCTCGGCCTGTCACTCCGCATTTTTATTCCCTGCACCAGCACTCCAGTGTAAGCAGCCAACACAATTCTGGGTATCGAGGTGGTGAAGAAACTGTCCTGCACTACCCATTTGGCCTTTTCAGAGCTTGACATAAAGGACCGGAGGTAAAAATACACCGCATTCTGTCTGCCAGAATTTGAAACCAGAGTGCAGGCAGGGGAAGGGGAGTGTATATAGACTTAGTTATTAGGCCGGCCTCTCTGAAATGAGCTTGACACCATGCCAGACATTGAGATGTTTTTCTGTCGCCCTCTTTTTTCATTCACCTGAAATTCAATATGATACATTAGTGAGCCAAGTGAAGTTGGTGTGATGGATATTAATTACTTGTCCATTACGGTTTGTGACACTGTCAATCTGTTATCAGGCGGCTGGACCAATGATTCAAATGAACTGTCACTTCTCAATATCAGCCAAGTCATCTCTGTACTTGATTGCCTTCATTACAATATTCAGATCCTTAATGGCGTCCTCATGAGATCGGACAGCAATCAAGACATTTGGGGGGCACCATGACCTCAAAAGGGATGTGTATGCATGATGTATTTTTCTGCTGCTGTCTAATATGCTGATATTTCTTTACCCACTTTAGCCATGGCATAGATTTGTACTTCAGGCCTCTGCTCAAAAAGTCAATACAACAGAATACAATCATGGCCAGTATTCTCCTGTATTGATTGCTGTTAGGTGTCTCAGTACAGATTCTACAAAACTGATACAGCCCCAAATTCTCTGGCAGTAGCTATTAAATACACCCAGGGTAATTTTATCAATGGGGCAGTTCAAAGAAGAAGCCAAACGACATGATGCAGCACATTTCAAAATTATAAATTACTTCTTAGATCTGAGTTTTAAGTGTCTTTGAGTTGTGGAGCTCTTTAAACCCTGTCCTTGCTCTATTTGTATTCAAGTGGGGTGTTAAAGACACCAATTTATTGTCTTGTGCATTGTAATATGTATCACATTGTTAGGTTGCTTCGAACACTCAGCTCTAATAAATTTTGGCTTATTGTAGCAAACAAAAGGTCTCCCCGTACAAAAACTTAGATGGATGTTGAGGCCTGTGTATGCAGCTGCTGTTTCCTGCTTGCAAAGTCATTCTTTGAGCACCTCTCACAAACACTTAAGGTCACTAATTTGCAAAGCTGACCTTCCTCAGTAGTAAGGACAGCTTTCAAAACTCTGTGCCCTGAAACAAAAAGTAAGTCAAATACATCGTTTTATGTCTTAAGTTAACTGATTATGACGCACAGTGTGTGTTTATATACATCTATCTATCTATCTATCTATCTATCTATCTATCTATCTATCTATCTATCTATCTATCTATCTATCTATCTATCTATCTATCTATCTATCTATCTCTCCCTCTCTCTCTTTATATATATATATATGTATATATATATATTTATATATATGTATATATATATATATATGTATATATGTATATATACATATATATATATATATATATATATATACATATATATATATATACATACATTATTTTGGGGGGAATTTTTTTGCCTTTATTGATGGAGGGGAGAGAGATAGTGGAAACTGGCCACAGGCCGGGTTTCAAACCCCATGTAGTACAGGGGTTGTGTGTGGTTGCTTACCACTCCGCCAAACCAGCACCAAGTTTTGTCTCGACTTACTTCAATTGTAAATTGTTGCAATGTTTGAAAACATGAATACTGAAAATTTACAGTTTTTAATTGATGGATGGCCCTTTCAGGTTTTGCACAAACACATGCTTAGGCTTGTTTCATGTTGATACAGTGAAAATAGCTAAGCTTTCAGTATTTATGTAGATAAATCTGCCTGCATTTTGTCAACAAAATCAACATTTTATTACATTCACTCTACCTTTAAGAGGGAAATTATGTTTGGTTTGGGGGAATATTTTGATTGCATAAGGACAAAACTTGATACATGTCATTTTTGTTTGACAGTTTCTTTGTTGTTTTCTTTGTTTGTTTGTTTGTTTGTTTGTTTGTTTGTTTGTTTTTTGAAGAGGGAAAACATCTATTGAAACTGTAAATCGAGTGTTGGGGAAACAAATGGGGATTTTATCCTTTGGCCATATTGCCCAGCCTTAGGTAGTTCTCAGCTAAATTAGTGAAATATAGCCCTAAAATATGTGGGAAAAGTCCACTTAGCACGCCACGTTATAGGTAAAATCACAAATGCCATGCTTTGCTTGTCAGGGCATGTTTTTTGTGGTAAAGTTGGAAGAATATATGAAAAAATGTACAAGAGTTTGTGTCACACAGCAACAAGGAAAAAGACTGTGTTGTGTATTTGCAGTAAAATTAAGGTTTGTGCAGCCATATCATGATCTCCTGAGGTTCATGTATATTTGATAGGGCCTGCCAGATGTGGCCTTGGAAGTGTGGATGTGTATCAGCAAGCAATCTCTCTCACATAGCCTCACAGAAATTAGATTTCATCTCAGGCCCCCAAATCTAATACACAGGCTTATATTTACTCACAGTTGCAGCGCATCATAAGCCAATATGACCCTATAGAGGGGCGGCCAAGCTGTGCAAAATACAGTTAAATGAAAATGCTTTGAGCAAACTGTTCCGAAAGCCATTGAAGCTTCTTAGCTGTGGATGAGCTCAGACTGTAGTTCTTTCTCTGCCTGGCCCGGCTTAAACTGTCATCATAAAGTATAAAACTGCAGAAGCCAATTGACAAATAAACATTTTGTGTTTTCTCATTGTCTCTCATTCAATATAAATCAAATTGTGAGTTTAATAGGTCTGACAGCAGAGGAAAAAGATGTTTGCAACTCCAGCTATGAATCAGAGCTATATATCTAACCTGTACAGAGGAAAATTTAATTTAACCAAATCACTCTCTGAAATCTTTTTCAAGCTTTTGTATTGAGCCGAAGAACAACGCATATTGGAAATGGTTTGCATGAGTCACCAAATGCATTAAGATGCCTGTGTCTTCCTCTGAATGAATGCAGAGTCACAGTTCGCATGCTGAGTGCCATTTCCCTATGCAGAGAGCCTCGGCCTGCCTTGAATACTCTCCAGGGACAAAAGCACCCACTGAGGAATTTTTAAAGTCGTCTGGCTTTTTGCTTTTATTTCCCTGTCCCTTTCTCTCTTATCCTTCCCTGACCTCCCCCTCCTCCCCCCTACATCTGTGACACAATGAGAATAGATGTCGGCAGCTTTCTTCATCCATATGATGGTGTTTGTCTTGCTAAGATAAATTCCCTTGTTTGATAGATGTGCAGTCACCACACTTTTGTTCACAGGAGGCAGAAATTGAGGGATCTCAGACTGATGAACACTTTGGTGGACACATTTTTAATCTCTATTACCAAAGTCAACATCTCAGCGACTCTGTTTCCTAATCTAAATAAAAACATTGGAATGGATTGATCCAGTTTTGCAGCAAATCGATGCTTGGCTGGCAAACGCTGAGTTCAGATTCTTTGCACAAATTGCTCTTAATTGTTGGGATTTCCAGATGACTTGATTTGTATGAGATTTCCAGGG
The DNA here is from genome assembly GCA_036419115.1 of Scarus forsteni. Lineage (NCBI taxonomy): Eukaryota > Metazoa > Chordata > Actinopteri > Labriformes > Labridae > Scarus > Scarus forsteni. The sequence goes on from JAZDUH010000391.1 coordinate 2,205,210, forward strand.
AGATGCTGCCTCTGCCAGTGGACGTACAGCAGGACATGTCATAACCCAATTGTCTCTACGTCCACTTACACTAAGTGGATATGGTGGCTAAAGACTGTGGGGCAGTAATTGACTCAATGGGACTTTACGGTTTGAAGCATGAGGCAGGCATAGGCAGACATAGTGCTCTCCGGGGATGTGCAGTTGTGACAGTTCTGCACAGAGTACAGACAGGGCCACTCAGACACACAAACAGACGCACACACTCAATAAATGCACAAACACAACATCAGGTAATTTTGCAGGCAGGTGTTGGGATCACGTACGGATCCTGGGTCCCATCCGCGGCTGCCGAGTTTGGCCTCTACATCTTTAATGTTTGCGAGGAGCTGGGGCGAGGCGAGGGCAACACATATCTATCCTATTTTTGTCCACTGTTTGCATGGTGTGCCGCCTTGAATTAGACCGAGCTTGTGCCACTTCTGGCTGCAGGGGCTGCTGGCACAATGGGCCGAGCGGCGAGGGAACAGTGGTGTCAAACGCAGGGAGAAGGAGAGGAACACACAGAGTGACATAGGCACAGCTAGGAGAAGATGTTTACGCTGCTGGAGCCTCGCGCCCTGCCTGGAATGCCCATGCTTGGGCGTGATAGTTAATGGGCTCGGACGCTGCTGCTGGTGTGACCACTGACCCTGAAATCTTCATCTTCAACAGAGATTGGTCCCTCTAATTGGGATGGGTAAATTATTCTTAAAATAAGATGTTTGTCAACCTCCATTCGAGTAACAGCATGTTTATTGTCCAGTTTTATATAGTATGGTGTGCTTGGTGGGTAATCAGAAGGTTGCAGATTGAAGTCAAATGGCAATGTATCCTTAACCCCAAGTTGCTCTCACTGCTGTGACAGCGAGATATAAATGGGTATGAAAGGGTGTGAGTGTGTTAGCTGATACTGATGGCAACTGAAATAGAAACTCCGACCATCAGTGAGTGTATGTTAGAGCAAATGTGTGAATGTAACCTGCGGTGTAAAACTGTTTTCAGTAGTCAAGGAGACTATTTACCATTTACCTTAAATTCAATATTTAAATATCCATTTCAAATTGAAGGTAGAAATCCATGTATGGCCTGTAAATATACAGGCTTAATGAATATTTTTAAAATTTTACCGTGTATGTTCAAAAACATTTGATTTTTGGAAAAAGTGACAGCCCTAGTATTAGTATGGTTCTGGACTGAGCAAAACCGGATTAGACTGGACTGCTTGTTGGAAATGCATCATAAGAGTTCTCACCTCTTTAATTTTGACACCTAACGCTTTGAACTCGACAAGAACTACACCCCTCATTTGGGGTGGTGTAAAAACTGACACACATCGTGGTACTGACCAAAAAAACAAACTTTGGTCGACAAAAAGATGGAGGTTTGCTTCCAGGTGGGCCAGAGTTCAATGCATGGTAATTGGGAAACCAATCAGAACTAAATAAGGACCAAACAAGGCATGTGAGCCAAGAGCATTTAATACAACAACTGTACATAGGCTAACATAGCATTCTATAGCTGTGTTCGAAATCGTCCACTCATTCACTCACTCACTATCCCCTATGTAGTGTAAATGAAATAGTGGACTATATAGGGAATGACCAAACGACATTTCGGACACGACACTGAAATTTTCTAAACGTCATAGCGTCAGCTGATGAGCCAGTTATTCCTGTGACGGAAGTGGACGCGCCAAAATTCACGTAAATAAACCGGGCACTCGGGAGGATAAGTAGCAAATTTTGAAGCTGTTTACAGCCTCTAAAAGACGTTAAAGAGCTACGCTACGAACATGTTAAAGATACTTAAATGTTTTTTTTACATTTATGAATGAAAGCAGCGCCTAACGGCCTTCCTTCTCTTCTTCTTCTATGAAAAAACATGACTGCATTGCATTGTGGTATACGGGAGTACAATATAGGGTACATCGTATGTACACTCACTTTTGCTGTGCATTGTGGGTATTTTGTAGTGCACTATATAGTGGATGAAATTAACTGCTGAGAATTCGAACAACACTACAATATGGCGAGCACACTATATAGTGCACTATATCCGTGATAGTGAGCGATTTCGAACACAGCTACTGACAATATCAAGCAGAGTATGGCTAAGGTTAGCATTACTAGCATTGCTGGCCTTCTGTCCTCTTAACAAGTTGACAGGAAAGTGATCTAAGCCACTCTTCCCTACTTGAGACCAGTCTGCTCTAATTAGCTGACAGGAAATTGGTCAGTTAAAGACTGCTCTGTTTTCATTTTGCAGTCTGCTCTGCACTGTTCTTGTCACTCCAAGCCAACGGCTTAAACAGAAGCTGAAACAATGGTATGATGTCACACTGGTAGGCTGGGTCACAATGGGCTGCACAGCAAATATAAAGCTGCCCAACCTCATGGCCCATCGTTCCCTTTGTCAAATTCAGGTCAGACTTGCCTTGAAAACACACAGTGTGAGCACAGTTTTAAGATCAGGTTAACAGACCCAGGTACTCCAGTCCCTCTATTAGAATCTTTAATTTTCTTCAAATAGTTGCCTGTGACTTTCTAAAAGTAATGTTCCTCAGAGGCACATCCATACCCTCTAATAGATACAGCTCTATAATTTGGATGGTACACTGGACTTAAATAGCATCCAGGGGAGTATTTTTTTTCTAATGTCCCCTCTGGTTCTGCTTCATTAATGGAGGTTTAGATTAAAAGAGTTGTTGATGTTGTTGGTCAGAGAAAAAAGGTTGCAGCCCACTAGGAGCTCAGTGCGTGGTGCTTAATGAGCTTCCTGAATTATAGGGGTGGGTTTGTGCGCAGACAGCATTAATGTTGGTAGTGTACGGGATACATACATAACAAGTTCCCCGCAGGTATTTTCTGTGCAGCTAAAAGAGGATTGGACTTCCCTGAATGAATAGCTGGATACAAAGAAGATGCACATGTGAAGCTAAGCCAACATATTTACACTCTGTGTGCACATATACACTCTGCATATTGTTTGCTTTTGTATGCGGGCAACAATCAGATGTAATCGGGGACATATCCTTTTCTTCTGAAGACTCAAAGGCCCATAAGCTAGTGATCTGCAGCTCTGGAAGGCTGTGAAAGAGGCTGGGGGAAACAGTAAGCTTCCACCCACCTCCTGCTTTTAGCCAGCATGTGCGTATCCATCTAAGTTTCACCTTCTGTACCCCCACAGCTCACAGCTAATTTGTTTCTGCAAGACCCGGGCACTCAGACTGAGGTCGTTCTCTCTCCCCCTCTCTCTCTCTCTATGTCTGTCTTGTTTTTTCTTCCTCCCTCTCCCCCTTGCTGTCACTCTTTCTTCCCCTCTTTGCTCAGAATCCCTTCTGATTCCCCCTGAGGGAAGTAGGGAGGTGAGCGCCCCTTGCGACAATTTGTCACAAAATAAAACTGCACCGTCTCCTCGGCTTTCCCTGGCTCCAACAAGATGAGTTTCAGCCATCCCGTCTGGCAGTCACAGAAAAGATGTCGCTGAGAATAGAGGCTCTCCATCCGTCCACATTTCTTGGCTGGGTTGTCATATTTGTATATGACTTATGTCTTTGACCTGCTCATGATAGACATCCTAGACATCTGATTTGTGCTGCAGCCCTGGGGTGCAAAACATAGCAGCAAAGGACAAACATGCTTATAAATCACAGACACAAACAACAATTATGGAAACATAGCAAGAAATTACAAGCAAACAACAAAATTGGAAACACAACAATGAAGCAAAAACAAGGCAACAGCAAGTTTAAAAGTCATAAAAATGTCTGAAATCTCCACAACAAAGTTGAAAATATCTCAGCAATGAGAGAAAAAGAAACAGAAAGCAAAACTTATTGAATTGAAACCAGAACAAGAAGAACTAAACATCAGTATCAAAAAAGGAGGAGAAAAACAATAACAAGTGGGAAATTATGACAGCAAATGGAATAAATGTATAGAAAAAAACACAACATAAGCAAAAGGGCAAACACAAAAACATAGAAACACAAACGCTGGTAAGAAAACAACACACCAAAAGAGAATCATAAAACAATATAAGAAACAGAACACAAAAGGAGAAGAAGCCTTAACTAAAACAAAATAACATAAACAAATGAAATAAAACAGAACAATAACAAACTGGAAAACACAACAATAACAAATTAGAAGACATAACAATAACAGTTTGGGAAGCACAAAAGCCTGTCTAACAGTACCACATTTGAAAGAATGAAACAGTATACAAGAAAACACAACAGCACATTCAAAATTTCCTTAATAACTGTGACAAAATGATGAAAAGGAAAACCCAACATAACATCAGGAAAGCACAACAAGAAAGCACTCAAACGCTTAAAATCTATGTTAACACAACAAGCTTAACAAACAGAAAATCAAAAACACAGTAATATTCAAGAAACATGAAACAGTACATTTGTTAGTTGTTTGTGTTATTTTTTATCTATTGTTGCACATTTTACTCTCATTTTGATTTGTGGATGTATTGTGCTTGATTTTGTTTTCTTTTCTTATTTGTTGTCTTGTTTTAAGTTAGTTATGTTTTTTGTTGTGTTTTCTTATCATCAACTCTTAGTTAGCTGCCATATATTGCTTCTTTATTTGTTTTATTTCTGTTTCCTTATTTGTAAATATTAGCTAAACTGCTGTGGTTGTAATTGTATTTGTGTTATTTGTTTTGTTGTTCTGTTTCTTTGTCATTTTTGTTCAATCTGTTTGTTGTGTTTTTGATTTGGTGATGTTTTTTGTTTTATGTTTTTTTAATTTGTCATAGTTTATTCTGTAGATTTGTTGAGAGTTTTTTTGCACTGAGGTTTGAGTCGTGGTGTACTTGTTAAATCTTTTATTTTGCCAGATTTCCATCTGTTTAGTTTGTTTTGTTGAAGTCCTCCAATTGTTAATGGCTATTCCAACTTAATGCTGTTTTCTGTCTTGTTTTTTGTTGATGTTGTGTTTTTTTATCATTTGTTATGCTGTTTATTTTTTTTTTACATATTCATATTCTTTGTTGTTATTGTTTTTACATTTGGGATTGTGTTTTTGACTTGTTCATTTATTGTTGTGCTTGCATATTTTTTAATGTATATTCTTATCTGTTCTTTTGTAATATATTTTATTGTTCTTATTGACTTCCTAATGCATTTTATTATGTGTTGTGTTTTGTCCTTCGGGCCACCTTAGATTTTCCTCACTGAGCTGCCTCTCCTGGATATGAGTCTTTTCTGTCTCTGTCTGTCACTCCTGGCTGCATATATGAAAATGAGCAAAGCTTTGGGGCTGCTGTTCAATGCAGATCTGAGAAGGGGAAACATGATGAGTGTATATTTAGAAACAACAGGAGTCAGATGTTTGCACTGTTTCTCGACACAGCAGCCACTTGCAGATGTCTCCAATGAAAACCAGTGTGTGAAGGAGCCAAAGGCACTAATCATTTCCTCTCAGCACACTGATCTAAAATCTATTTGTGGACGCGGTAGGAGAGGAGAGAGGAAATCAGAAAACATCTTTAACAACTTGTCCCATCTAATGAGATTAGCAGAGCCGCTTACACAGTCATGACATGGAGATACACACAGATAACCCTGTAATAACTCATTATTCCTCCCATTTCAGCGTCGACGCCTAGTCAGGGCTCGCTGGCACCGCGTGTTGTTGTTGTGCATACACAGCTATCAGACCAATCTAGGCACTGCAGCAAGCAAGCTACCGTAGATTGAGCTCTGTGAATGCCACAGCACAAAGAGAGAGCCAGCAATAGAATGACATGGAGATAGTGTTCTCTGCTTTTCTGTGGCTGCAGCATTAGTGACACATACATGAGTGCAAATGGGAAAAAATCACTGTGGAGAATTTCTGTGTCTCTCTTGGCTGCAAGGAAGAAAGAGATCAAAAATCAATGCATGTGTGGTCATGAGAATGTAAGGATAAAGTCCAGAAAATGCATGATATAGCTGCTTAAATCCAACTGTAAAGCACATTTCCTCGCTTTAAGATCAGTCAAAAAGAAAATTCTTGTAATCTTCTCCATATCTTTTTTTCTGCTCTTCACTTTTACGCCTCTTTTATCTCAAAAATGTCTTTTGATCATGTATCGTTAGATGATTTCTGTGTCTTTTATGGACTTAACTTCAAGCACAACCTTTCAGTTGTGAGGTAAAGAAAGAAAGGATATTTGCTCTCTGTGATTTCTTCATCTATCAAACACACTCATGCTGAGCTGTTCTAGTCTTCACTTAAGTTCAAAAATGCTTTTGAAGGCAAGTATAAGAAAGAGGAATCAGTTACCATTGATGCTTGTGCAGAAAAGGTTTGTAAAGTAAAACCTGTGGTTAGTTGGCTTCTGACCTTTTAGATGGTTTACACTGATGTCACATTTTATGCACCAAACTGGCAGTTCCACGTGATGAGTGGCAGAAGGTAACATAAGTATTTGATTTTAGTTATAAGAACCAGGATACTCTTTTGTTCTCTTTCACCAAACGAATTGTATTGTCCCAAAGTCCTAAAAAGGTCTGTCCTCTAACCTTCCCTCTTATTTGTTTTAAATCCTCCACAGGAATTATGATACACGCAAGCTTCCAAAAATGAATCCTTTGAGAGCGGGTTAAAGATGCGTTTTTTATTTCAAAAGATAAGCAAAAAACAAATAAAAAGGAAACAAGGTTTTACAAAATAAGAAATCACAGCTTAAGAGGCCGCGGTCAATGTTAGTTTTGTGCTGTGGGCCGTCATCTGGGTGTGTGTCAGCTGCCCCTACTAATAGGCGAGCGCCCTCACCACCTGCGGAGGGCGCAGACAAAATTAAAGGTCAACAAAAATAAAATCTTAACTATGTAAATAAAACTTAAATGTGGCTCCTACACTTAGATTCTAGTCTGACTTGTGTTTGAAGTGACCTAACACATTACATGGACAGCTCGATATATTCTACTCATCCTTCTAGAAAAACACCCATAAGCATTTGAGAATAGGTAGAACGTTTAAAAAGCATGGGTGATTGGACAATCTTCAATCATAGTCATTGAAGGACTGTCAGATATTGTAGCAGGTGAGCGCTACTGCTGCAGTGTAGAAAACAAGAAGAAGCCACTTCATAGAGCGAAAGTCGAGCTAAAATATCCATTCTGTCAAGAAATGTGTTTTTTTTTATTATTGAATAAGACCTATGATCCAGATCTTACAAAACTTCTACAGAAGCTGTTAGCATCTATGCTAGCCCATGTAGCTGTCACTTCCTGCTGTCATCTCACTTGCAGCTCCTACCTCTTTCTGCTCTAAAGGTGGCTAATGCATGCAATCCTGAAGGTTGGAGCTGGACAAGATGGATCTGCCTGATTACAAGACATTGAATCAGGCTGATCCATCTGCACTACATGGTTGTGTTTAAAAATGTCAAAAGAAAAGTTTGGAGTCAAAAAGATATGTTTACAATTCAGCATTAATTAGCCTAAGCCATGGGATGAAGAGAAGGAGACAGCACTTTGTGTTTAAGAGTCACAAAGCTAATACATATTTCTGCTTTAAAAGTATTATGATGGTGAATAAGGCATTGTATTGATTTGGATACAAACTAGGGCTGTCATGATATTGGTTTTCACCGCATGATTATCATTGAAAAATAATTATGATATTCTGAAAGTATTTATAGAACATTTGGGGAAAGCAGTGTCACATTTATCCACAGCCTTATGCTTGTCTCTGCCTCTGCAAAGCATGTGGAAATGCTGCCTGAAAACTCAGCTGCACAAAAGATGTTCTCAAAATCAATAATATATATTTTCTATATTATTTACAAAAGGCAATCAAATGATTGTATGAAGTGATGTGACCTAAGAGTCATAACAGTGTTTTTCAGTGACCCATTAATTCATTTATTTTGCTTTTTTCTCTGTGCAGTAATAATATTCTTACAAATCAAAAGCAATATGAAGTATTTAAAAATGAATTTTCAAGATCTTCAGCTCCTTCTTAACCCTAAAATAGTTCCCATAATTTATCTAACAATTTATGCCGATTTAAAAGAAATCGCACAGAGATCTTTCTATAAGTCTTTGATTTCAGTTAAAGTCTGTTGTGTCTGTAGATGCTCCAATGGTTCATCCTCTCAGTTTTGTCAATCTGTTGTTTAAAAAAAGTCTTTACTGAGTTACAATTAAAGGCTTTGGAAATAGTTACAGATTAGTACTTTACCGTGAAAGTCTATTAGAGTGTCTTGTTTATTATTGATGGTGCTTTACATGCTAAAGTTTAGTGTTTGTTGGCATGTAGAATTTTTTTAGTCAAAATCTTTTTATAGAGGCTTTTCACAATCTACCACAGCTACACTGCTTTAAAACAAAAGAACACCAGAACAAAACCAAGCCCCAACAACTGAGACTTGCATTTATGGGGATGAGAAGATATGTTTAAAATTACAGGAATACAACTGGAACTAAGACAGAAACACAGAGAAAATAAAATGAAAATATTAAGAACAATTTAAATAAGATGATAATAAAAATAAAATAAATGAATATTTAAAAAGAATCTCCCTTGCCACGACAAGTGTACTAGATCATTTTGAACAGCTTCTTTAGACAATTTTGGACTTAAGTAAGACACAGCAGCTTAAACATATCTTAGCTGATGATGCAGTGGTTAACACCAGATAAATATAAAATGGCTGCAGCCCCAGATCAAGACAATCTGCATGTATATGTCCCAACACACAGTCTGTTTTCAAGCTTCAAGACAAACAACACACATACAAAATGTCGTAGTTCACAGAAATCCAACTGACAGAGCAGAGAACACATTATTAACACACTCCAAACTGTACATTTGTGGATGTTGCATCATTCTGTGTGTGTGTGCGCCTTACTCTGCAGTCTGTGTCAGAGAAATCGCTCTCTGTGCTGCTTTTATTGTCCTCAGTCTTCACAGCTGGAGAATGGAGCAGTCCCAGGCAAATGGTATATCCGTATGCCTTCATTAATTTCAATATGACAACTGCATTTTAAAAAAGTATCTTCCATACAGGTAAATTGGCTCAATGTGAATCAAGAACATATGTGTATGTGTCTGTGTGTGTGTGTGTGTGTGTGTGTGTGTGTGTGTGTGTGTGTGTGTGTCAAGGGATTGGAACTTTATTTGAAGAACTCTCTGTGACTTTAAAAGATTACCTTTACTTGAAAAATATAGTCTCTAACAGTGCCACACACTTATCTGAAATCTCTCGATTATCCAACACCCTCCCACCCCATCCGTACCTATTTCCAGGCTGAAATAGATTCAATGAATTAGTCCGCAATTAGCGTCTGACTCAGGTGTGCCGTTCGTGTCTGTGATTAGCTGGCAGATTGATGAGTTCAAGGAGGAGCGGTGGCCCTGGTGAGCCGTGCGTGCAGAAGGAAGGAGGCCATCGGCAGGCGATGATGAGGCCTGGAGTGTGTGGTATTGACCAGTGGATGTCACGTCGTGATTAGTAGGAGATATCACACTCGCCAGGGCTTGGATGCACATCGATCCTGGATCCTGGGTGCAGCCTGTCAATGGGGTCATTTTTATCCTCCTCTAACTTCCTCTCTCCAGGGTTTTTGCCTCTTGCTATTTTCCATTTCCTCTCCTCTCCTTCACACATACCTTCATCCATACTCGTCCGTCTTTCTTGTTTGTGTTTTGCCGCTGTTTCTCTTCTGTTCTGCTTTCTCATCCCTTCCCTCCATCCACCCTCGTGGATCAAACTCTTTATCTGGCCTAAGCCTCAGCCTGCAGGCAAGCAGTCGGTCTCTACAGAGGCAGGAGCAGCAGACCAACAGCTTCAAACAACATTATATAGGGCTGGCATGAAGCATGTCTCACACTGATAGATGAAAACACGCTGCCCCCTCAGACTCTGCCTCTATATGGACATGATGAAACATGAGCAGTTCTCTTATTGTTTCAAAGCCCACTCCTCTTCACTTGAAACTACTACAGCACCTCCTGGGTGTAAGACAGGCTGAAATTTGAAGGAATTAGGCAACAGCATGCTTTTTCTGATGTTGTTCTGATCCAAGAGAAAACAAAACAGTAAGAGGATGTGTTTTGTTGTCCAACCATCCTGTTTGATCATCTGTTACAAAATCAGTCTGGAGTAAAATCTGCTTTAGTGCAGACATGTGGAACCAGGTATCAAACAGAGAACAACAATAGACATGCAGAACAAATTATGAGTGGTCCAGTCCCAGTGTCTGGTTTATACTCCTGGATCAAATCTGCCATGTACCTACAATGTTGTGCCCTAAGAAGAACTGGGTGCTTCCTGAAACCTTATGATTTGATATATATCCTAATATAGAGGATACAATATAAAACATATTGCAATACAATCAATCAATCTTTATTTGCATAGCACCAATTCATAACAAGACACTTTACAATGAAGCAGGCTAAAGACAAAATCATATTATTATTGATGCATATACACATACATGTATCCAAACTCACATGAATCCATCATGAGCATTGGGCCAACCATACTACAGGAAGGTGCGCCTATAAGGGACTTACAGTAACAGTGGCTGCAAAATAAAACTGCTTATCAGCTGAGGAGATCCAGTCTTATGATGAACAGCCATCCACCAAAGCTGTGTGAGCAAAGGAAGGGCAGTGGGCAGGGACAAGTGGACAAAAGTCCAAATTACTACAATCATATGAACATGAGGACCCTCGTGAAAACAACATGCTGCATCTCAAAGAGCTAATCTCTAATAAATGCATATTTAGCAGAGACAAATATGATTAAGACGGATCTACGATGGCCCATGGACCTGTCACTAGCTTTAGTTCTTACTTTGGTCCACTTGTCTTCGTCCACCTCTCTTCCTTCGCCCACACACCCAACACAACGTAGTGTGGATGTCTGTTCATCATGAGACTGGATCCACATTCAAGATTTCCAGCTGCTAAACAGAATTTTTTTCTTGCCTGCCATGATGGATTCATTTTGGGTTTTGGATGTATACATCTGTATATAAATGTTTATTTTACATATCTTTTTTGTATGTTATGTATCTTACTATAGTATCTGTGTAAACAATACAAAATGGCAAAAAACACATGGTTGGTGTTATCCACACAGCTCCTGCTTCGTAACATGAAGTCAAGGCGGCGAAGAGCGTACACAACATTCAGAGGGTGATCGTATAGTTTTTGTTTCCTTGACATATTCATATAATATTTAGCTATAAACCTGTTTTAAATCTTTTTATAAGACAAAATACACAATGAATTATCACAAAAATATACTACAAAATTCATGCAAAGGCTCTTTAAATTCTATGTCAATAAATAACAGGTAGTGCAAAACGCATACCTGTGTAAACAAATACAAAATGACACAAAACACATGGTTGGTGTTATCCACACAGCTCCTGCTCCTACAAGGTAAACATAACACAATGCGGCACAGTGAAGTATACTCCTCCATGTGGGTGACAGGATACGGCACTATCGGAAATGTCAGTTAATGGACATATCTTCCATGTCACTCTGCATACACTTACACAGAGCACCAACCTTCAAGATAAAAGTCTTCCTCTCCAAACAAGTAACAGAGTCTTGCTTGTCTAAATGTAACATGAATATTCTCGAAACCAAAAATACACAGCACAGCAATAAAGGAACATTACACAAATTTTGAAAAACTTCATACAAAACAAAACATCCTTGTTACGCATGCATATATGTGTATCCATAAATTGAAGATTTTGTCATCAGCCTGCTCTATTGTAAAGTATCCTGAGATAAAACTCTTTATGAATTGGCTCTAGCTCAAGCTTTCACACAGTCCACCTGCCTAGTGTTTATGAACTGCACACTCTCCAGCTAATCACACCCATTCTTTCAATGAGCTGGTCTCCACATCCTTGGCAATGGGATTTGTACATTGGCTCTGACATGCCATCTTTGGGACTGCGTTAAGTCCCTCAGCATTGCAAAAGAAACAGACGAAATAATGCTGTAGTAAAGAGCTAAAAATAAGAAACAGCAGTTGATTATCATAACATTATTGCACAAAATCAATGAGAGAAGACATTTGAGGAGTTTAAATTTATGAATAGGCCGATCTAAGGGTTTGTGATCTGCATTATTTTGACATGTTAATATTTGGGGATGTGCACATGAGGCTACAAATGTTGGCCTCTCTCGGTGGCTGACTTTGGTTGCTTCACATATGAAGTTTGATACACTCGGTTTGGTTTCAGATGTTTAGTTACATTTTTTCTCAGTCTTTTCACACTGCACTTTCTAAGGCAGACTGATGCACAACACATCACATGTTGTGTAATACTGTCACCTTTCACTGACTGGGGATGTAGCTGAAGTCTTTGTGTCTGCAGTCTGGCCTGCTGATGCACTATGTTCCTGAATACACAACCAGGTATTGAGAAATAACAGTTTGGCTCAAAGCAGTCAAACAGTATTTTGAGCAATGAAAAAACAAAGATGTATTGAGGCTATGTCACATGATACGTGCATATTAATTGGAACAATATGTGGCCATATTCTGTGCAGTTTATAGGCTTTAACCTGTAAAGAAAACCAGAGACTGGTGTTGGTAGCAATGCTCACATGAACCTCTCATAATAGTGCTTGATTCTGGCTTTCACACCCATTGTGAACAGAACTCTAGTTTGCTTGGATGGGAACTGAGATGACCTGGTTTAAGGAAGAACAAAGTTTTCCTCACTAGTCTACAACAGACTTCTTACAAGCTTTCGAACCACCCAAAATTAATTAAAATTTTCAAAAATGCACACCACAGTTCTTCTGAATATCAGGCATAAGTGAAAGCAATGTTTGAAATAAGGCTTTAACACAGAAGTACAAATGTAATATTTGCCATGATGCTGGTTCCTTAGTTGAATTTCAATGACTTTGGAGTATATTTACAACCACTAGTGTTCAAAATCTAGTTTTCTCATGACATCTGTCTCTTCTTACTCTTTCATTTAAAATGATCAATACATGATCACATAATAGTTCATTAGAGAGTGTAGGACCCAGTAAAATAAACAATTTCAAATAATTGTTTTAAAAGTTAGTTGTGTCCAAACTGGATCAAATAAATGCAAATTGTTGAAATACTTGTTTTTATTTTGAAAATAAAAAAAACTCCAGGTTCAAATCCAGTCCATGGTTCTTTCTTTTATGTCACTCTCTCCCCTGCCCAGTTTCTCTGTCTATGCACTGTTCTCCTGTTTGAGTAAATGCATAAAAAGCTCAAAATAAATCTTAGAAAAGGGGATACTCATGCACACACTCTGCTTGGATGCTTTTGTGCATGAACATACAGTACTGTGCTGGAGCCTCAGGGAATCATGGGAGTGTATTAAGTGACACAGCTGTCCCGGGAAGCATCCTTCTGCACTCTCTGTGATTTTGTTACCTTGAAGTAGATGATTTCACTGTCTTTATGGCACAAAAAATTCAATGTCGGCATTGTTTCAGGGCTGCCAGACCCGCTGTGAAATTATCCATGAACTAATGCATGATCAGAACCAGAGGCTCTCGAGTTTAAGAGGATGCAGCACAGGATACTGAGGGCCGTAGCCATGGAGACAGCAGCTTTAACCCTGTGTTAAAAAGTGGCCAAAGATGCACAATTAGAGACATTTTATAAGAATACATCCTCAGGCTGGGTTCAAATATTTCATATGGGATTAAAACTCGTCTTATATCTTAATCTTTGGAAGGAAAATAAGATCTCTGGGTGAAGTTGAGCGTTAAGACAAGAGTAGCCTCAGTGAAAAAAGGCAGAGCAATATTTATCGAGTGTGTCCAACTGAGTGCTAGCCTAGTTTGAGTGTAGACAGAGAGGAATGTTTGCAGCAGAGGAGAGCAGGGGGGGGGGCTCTGCACAGTCCACAGCACTGGTCTGTGGAGATTTGCTTACACTGAAGAGATGGTGGAGGTAAGATGGCTCAGAGGATTCAGGCTCCACTGAATGCAGGCTTATGTCTAATAATCAGCAGGGAGGGACTCAGCATGGTCCCTCTAAATAAAAAAAAAGGGACAGGAGTCCGGGAGAGAGTGTGAGAAGAAAAAAAACAGAGCAGAGAGAAGATTGAAAGTGAGGACGCGCAAGATCCAGCAGGAGAGAGAGAAAGACACGTCCCCGTGGCCACGTTCTCCCCGCCTCTCTCTTGTGATGGCTTTCGTGTGTATGAGAGGAATTTTGATCAGATTTTGCTGCTTTACATATTCCCCCCCTATTAGCTTTAAAAGTCACGGGAAAGATTGTTGAGAAAATGAATCAGTGACCTATTAAATAAGAGTGCCAAAGTTTCAAGGTCATCTGGGGGGTGTCTCCGTAACGCTGGTGTTGTCTTTGTGGAGTCATGTTTTTAGGATTAAAGGCATGACATTGCCGAGCCTGCTGTGGTTTTGCAGGATGCTCTCTTAAATGTTTTTATGTCTGGATGAGGCTGATAAAACTCACCGCTGATGCTTCAGTGGTTTTGCCAGCTGTTTTAGATAAGAAAGTGCAGCTATTTATGGGAACAGGCAGAACATCCTTGTCCAATAACACAGACTCAACACTTTTAGTGTGATTTTTTTTGTCTGTTGGAAAGATGTCCACTAGCACCGGACCACAGCAACCCCCAAATTCAACCAAATCAGACTTAGCCCCCCTGGTACAACTGTAATGCTACATTCGCACCGCAAGCCACCCATCTACCAAAATCGCATCGCGCACTGACGTATCATCGCGCGTCCTTAAATACCTCATTTTGGTCACCGTCGGCCGTTGCTCGGTGACGTCACGTCCGCTCGGGTTTCACAGCGATCATATCATATATCATATATCATATAATAGGATGTATAAGCGGACATTATTCTAGCTGTATCCTTTCCATTCACTTATCAACCACAAAACACTGCAGTTGATGCCCTGCAGCAGCATCATCTGTGAGTTTCCCGCGCCCTGTCTAGGTGGAACTAATGTCCTCACTGACTAATGTTTCCCACACGAACATGGATTGTTCCTCTGTAGTCCGGATGAAAAACTGTCTGTCACGGGCACCATTACACACGCACACAACGCTGATTGGCCGTTGCCGCACAGCCACACACGACATCGTCTGAATAGATCAACTTTTTTTTACTTTGACATCGCGCGACAAGGTATGTGGTAGTGTGAAAAGCGGCTGTTGCATCGCGGGAGGGTTAGCCCAGCCCTATCGCAGCAGTACATTGACTTTGCATGGAGAGTGATCGCCAAGGTAGTGCAAGTAGCGTCCGGTGTAAACGCACGTTAAGATTTAGAAATGTCTCTGTCTTTGAAAACTTAAGGAATTACTTGAATTGACATTAGCACTCAACTAGAAGTATATTTAATTTAAAAATGGTTAGTTTTAAAGAAAAAAATTAAATACAACAAAATAGAATAATAAATTACTTAATATCCATTCACCTAAAAACACATACATATTTAGGCCCTATTCACAGAAGGAGACTAAAATAATCAGTTTCATTTTCCTTTTGCAAAAAGCTTTTCATAATCACAGCATAGTTTTAAGAATTGTGTCCATCCACACTGAAACACTGTTGTACAACTGCCAGGCCTAGAAGAGGTGCTGCAATGCTGCAACAAGCAAAACTCAAAACAAGAGAAGAAGATGGGGAAGCTTGGCAGAAAACAGACGACAACCTCAGGTGGTGTAAACGGAGGCCCGTGTGGAAGTGCCAAAATCTGCAGTACTTATAGAGTGTCTGTTTGGGGCTATAGTTAGCTGATGCCTTATTGACTATATATGGTGAATATACATTTTCACAGCTTTGAAACACATCTTTACAGCCTGGTTCAAAAATGGCTTCAGTCTAATCGTATAATGCATCTATGCACCCTCACTGTGAAGGGGGCGTGATTTTTTTTATATCACACCCATTTTGCCTTTATTTAGGATTTATTGAGAATTTCCAGTTTTTGAAACGCAGAGTTGTTATTGGTCAGACAGCATTAAGTCCTGCCTAATACCGGCCTCTCTGTCTGTGAGTAGGTGGAGCTAAAGTCTGGTTGAGATAGCATGTACAGTATGGCAGCATCTGTTATAAGGCATCAACATGTAAACAAACACAATTGCTTATTACTTGTATACTAGGTAAGGCCAACATTTTGAGATTCACACCTGGATCTGTTTTTAAAATGTGCATTTTGTAGCTGAAGCAACATGGGCAGAAACCTGGGAATTAGCGAAAGAGATTTCTTTATGCAATAGAACCAGAGAGACCCAGTTTAGGATTTTGCATCGAGTGCAGATAACCCCCCAGCTGAGACATAGGATGAACCCAAATTTGACAGAAATGTGCTCAAAATGTCATGTAGAGGTGGGGTGCTACAGACATTGTGTCTTGTCATGTGTTTATATTGTACTGGCATAAAATTACTGATATACTGAGCTTGATTTTTGGTGTCAATCTTGATCCTGATCCGCAGGCTATGCTCCTTGGCTTGCCTAGTCCTCATACAAAAGGCTCTGATCACAGACGGTAGTTTAATATTCTAACATTTGCTGCCCAGAAAAATAAACTGCTCAAATGGATTGATAATGCACCTTCTACAATAACAGGTTGGCACAAAATGATTTTTGAGTTAATACCAATGGAATACCTAACATACAGATTTAAAGGTAAAATGTCAATCTTCTTTAAGACCTGGACACCCTTCTTTAAGTATGCTGGTAAAAGACTTACAAGTATTGTCTTAAAGGGAATTGTTGATCACAGCACCAACAATTGGCAAAATGACAGCTTTGGGCCCTGATATTTACCTACTTGGTGATTGTTATTTTTTTTTATTACTTACTTATATTTTTTTATTACTTATGATTTGTCTTGTGAAATTTTGTTAGGATTTTGAATTCTGACTTATGAAATTGTATAAACTTCTTTTTAATTAATTCATTTTTTCCATCTATATCTTTCAAGATGGTTAGCTGTTGCATCACTGTCAATTGTTATGGACTGAGTGCCTTGTGTGCACATACTTATTTAGGTGCCTTGACACCTCCCACAACACACTTATAAAGTGTGCAGTTTTTCCTTGAGTGATTGTGGACTGTGTATATCATTGACTTTTACAAGATGTGAGAGTTCTGTGGCCATTGTTCATTTGTTTGGTTGTAAAGTGTTCAATTTGTATGTTTATTAAAACTATAATAAAAAATGCTGGTTTTCTGTGGAGGAAATGTCCATGAAATATTTTTTTTGCAGATGCTCCTAAACTTATATCCATGTGGACGGCCTCTAAATCTTTAAGACTGCAGCCATCTGTTAAACTATCAGTTAATTTAGACCCGAAAAACTGTCTGTTACTCGTACAGTTATATAACGTTCTATCAGTTAATCTGTCTGTTACTCGTACAGTTATATAACTTCCTGGGACACATAATTAATTCAAACGTGGTCATTTAGTACATTTTTACAGCCTAAACAGTGCTATAGCTGCATTTCCGCAGTGCACGCCACGCGCTTCCCTGCACCACGAGGCCGCCTGGATTGGTCTGCCGCTGCTTACGAGTGCAGGAGCGCGAGACGCAGCACTGCGGAAGCACGCTAAAGTAATGTTAAGTCTCGAAAAATGTACTAAATGACGCTGCTTAATTAATCATGGACGTTACGCCAGGACACTTGGACTACAGCGACGAAAGCAGTATGAAGGAAAATAGGCACGCTTTTGTGGACTTTATGGACCTTTTTTCGCCCGCTGCCCCTGTTAGATGGACGCTTGTTGACAGCTTAAAATCCCCTGACCCCGGCTGCATTTGAGACATCAAAAAAGTGCTCCAGAGTGTTGCTCAGCATGAGGGTGAGTAGAAAATGAGGCCAAATCGTTGTTTGGGTGTAGTGTTCCTTTAAGAGACCAGTCACTGATATTTCACCACATACAGTGGCTAAGTTGTACTCATGTGAGTGAATTCTGTCAACCTTTTTTTCCATTTTTTTAGATTGGTTTACCCTTTTTAAAATCTTAAACTGTGCACTTGTTTGAAATTTTAAATCATTGGCTGTCTAGGGTTATTATTGAATTCTTCACATAACAAGAAAGGGCAGTTTTCCACACTTTTGCAAATAACTTATTTAGTCCTAAAATATTTTTATGACTTTTACAAAAAACTCTGATCATAGAAGACAGAGAAAGCAGTAAGATTTTTGTGGGGGTCTGAACCTGGGTTTCAGAAGACTTAAGATAGCAAAATAGGGTAGTTTCTGCATTTTTGCAGATATCGTAGTTTAATTTTGATGACAGTTAATGTGTTTTGATGTGTTGGTCACAGCACATAGCAGAGGTCCTGTGATTACAGATGCTGATTCTCAATTTTTTTATGATTTTTTAACAGTTTAGTTTTTCAAATTTTTCACAAAACTTGGGGTGTTGGTGGCACAGTCTGATAGTAGATAGACAGTTTGTTGGTTGAGCCAAACACTGAACTCTAAATTGCTCCCACTGCTGCATTAGTGGCGTGTAAATGGGTATGACAGGGCATAAATGTTTATAATACTGACAGCTAACTGACAGAAACTCTGATCCATCAGTGGGTGAATGGTCTGAGAGAGAGTGTGCATGACACACACTCACACTGCCTCAAAGCCAGCTGTCTCACTTTAAATAAGGAGACTTTGGGGAGATGTGACCTGTGGTGTAAAGTTGATTTGATTTGTCAGAAAGACTAGAAAAGTGCTATTTAAACTCAAGTCCATTAATTTCCCTGACATTGTGAGAAATTCCTTGGTGGAGCTTTGTGCTTGCGGAGCATTTCTAGTATTTGTCATATTTTACTAATCATAACAGACCAGATGTTTTCAATCGGTGTCAAAACACTACAGGCAGCATAATCCTTTTTGAAACCAAAAAAATCCATTTTAAAATCCTGTTTGTTGCTGTCTGTGCCAGCACATGTACACAGATACCTCATAATACATCACCAGTGAGCCGAGTCACAGCAGCGTCATGTTCCTCTCCCTCTCCGATGATGCAGCATCCATATTTCTGTTGTCAAAACACAGCTTAAACTTTAGCCTGTGGCTGTGAGTGTGTGTGGTTTGTGACTCTCTAACCTCCACTGTGGTCAACATACCCCAAGGTCAAGTTTTTCTTCCTATCAGCGCTGAATTATCTCCTCTACACCCAAACCACTCGCCCATCTAACGGGCGTCTAGCAGCGAGAGAGGGGCACTGCGGTCGAGGTCGGCGAGCAGCAGCACATGGGCGGCTGCAGAGCGACGCGACAGCATTTTAGCAGACACCCAATGAGTGATTACCTCGCAGCTCTACTCATAATTCAGCGTGACCTCAATCTGCCAGCAACACTGCAGTTTGATGGATCTGCTCACAGTTTGGGTGTCGGGTCCTCGCATGTCAAACACAGGCAGATAATTTCAGGGCTATCTGTTGCTTTAACAAAGTGAGAACATGTGGGATATGGATGTGACACACGTGTCGACCGTGTTGCATCACGCTCTTTCTGTTTAATTTGGCGGGATGTTGAGTGAGGAATCGCTGGCTGCGTAGATGTCAAAGTAGATACCGAAGACAAAACAATGTCACAAACGGTTAACCTCCGTCATCCTGATGCCTCTCGTCTGTCGCTCTATTCATCATTGCTGTGCCTTATCAATCAAAGTCAGCACAAAACAACGTGCACGCTCACACACACATGCACTCCTCCCATTGTGGATAATTAGTGGATACCCTCAGTGGGCGATCAAGTCCTCCTCTCTCTATTTGACCTTCCCCTCTGAGATCCCTTCCCCAGTGGGGCTCATCACACGCAGCTGTAATACATATTTATTGCTCAGGTGACAGCTCATGTGCACTGGATTTATATTTTTCTCAACAAACAATAGTACAACCCCAGCCACTCTTCCTCTCTGTCATCAACCAAAGCAGGATATAAATCTCCGGGTGTCACCCTGGCGCCTCAGCAGCAGGGCCATCTGTGGGTTTTGGGTGCAGATAGAAAGACGGCCCAAGCCGTGTCACATTCAAGCCACTCTGCTCAATTACAGCAATTGGATTTGATATACGTATGTCTGTCAAACGGGTGCTGGCAATCAGAGGAAGCTGTTCTGCTGGCAGACATTTTTTTTTTTTTTTGCTCTGGCAAACTTGTGATCAAAGACATTTAGAAAGTGGCAGTGGCATGGCCAGCGGCATTGGGATTCAGGACAGACTCCCTGCACCATGACTTGCTCTGTTTGCACAGCGCAATCTGAGTCGAGATGTGAAGAGAGGCAGTGCTGCTAAAGAGTGAGGAGGGGGAGGTGAGGGAGGTGGGATTGAGGGAGGGATGGCAGGATTAAGCCTCAGCTCCCCCCTCCTCCGCCTCCTCCTCGTCCTCCTCCTCGCTGCCTCTGAGCAGCCATCTTTCATCTTGCGGCTGCCCTCTCTAATGCTTTCAAGTGGGTGAAACCCTCGACATCTGCTTCCGCTCAGTGGGACGCGGCATGGGCCACCATCCTGCAGAGATGGGCGGCTACGGGACAGATCCAAGGGCAGCGTCAGGGCAAGGCAAGGGAAAGTTGATAAACGCCTCCAAGTTAATTAAGATACATGTTGTTGAGACAAAAAGTCATCACGGGAAGGAAATCTGCCAGAACTCTTACTGCATAGACTGCTTATGACTTTTTATTAATTATTAAAGTCGTCACAGTAAATTAGTAACATCTTTTTTTTTCAGGTCAAAGTAGAAAGTATATCTATTGACGTCACTGTGCACCAGACTGGCAGTTCCATCCACCAAGTGGCAGAGAGCAATATCTTATAATTGATATTGGTGGTTAGAGAGAGGAAAATGCTTTAATTTACCTGAGAAGTGCCCCGTTGTAAGTAGTTTTGAGAGGGTGTAATTATTTTTAAGGATCATTAGTGAAAATGTAGATTCTTATCTGATTTATGTTTAAAAGAACTTGATAAACTTTTGGATAAATTAACGTTTATAATGCAGCATTACTTTTACTATACCATAGGATGAAGCCTGCAGTGACTAACTCTCATTGCCTCCAAGTTATAATAATGTGACATCTGAACTGGTCAGAAACCAAAAGTTTTCAAAGATAATATTGACAGCTGGCCAGATGGAAGTCCTATTAGGTTAATTATTTCGTCAGTCTGTGGTAAAATTATTAACTTAATAATTTTTTTAAATTGCTTATTGTGAAACCTGTTCTTTAAGTGGCCTCTTTAAGTTGATCACTTAAAAGGGATCAAAAGATTTGGATGAAAGTTACAGGGAGAAAAGGCAGTTTTCCAGAATTTCACTAACTCAGTAACGGTTGATATTATTGTTTCCTGTTTTAATTACCGGTAAACCTTGTTTGATCACCACACTGTGTCAATACGTCATGGTGATGCTGCTCATTGCCTTGAAAAGTAAACTATGTTCCTGCTCCTTGTTGAAGCAGCAGCAGTCCCTCATAGATGGAGATGCACATGTGCAGTCTGCAATGTTTGACCTCTGAAAGAGAAAGTATGGCAGTTGGTGCCCGCACAGACACTGTACTGGAGAGTTTTTCCCCTCAAAATGGACAAAGACTAAAGTCCGGTCGAATTTTATATTTTACAAGGGTACAAAGGGGAAACTGATTGAGGATGGTCACCCTGTCTAAACAAACACAAAGCTGAAAGAAAAAGATGTGCATGATTAAAACTGCTGTAACTTCTCGAGTAAGTGAGCTGACTGAGGCCCCATCCACACGAAGCCAAACCGAGGTCTAAACGCATACATTTTTTGCAGAATCTGCGTATCATCCATACGAAGACGGCGTTTCGGGGGTCTGTAAACGAACATTTTTGAGAGGTTCCAGAGTGGAAAGATTTTGAAACGCCGTATACGTAGCTCCGTGTTTACTGGATCTCCGTAACTTTTCTGATACGCTTACGTCATAGTTTCATATCGTCATTGACACGCATGCGCCACACGCGGCAACAACAACAACAACAACAATGGCGGCTTAGCATATGTGCTAATGAAGCTAGTGACCCTACTATCCCTGTTGCAGCAAAATCTCCTTCTTCTCAATCACCACCGAGTTGAACAAACAATTATCGAGGACACATTACGGCACTTTATGATCACTTTATCACAATCTCTGTGTACAACTTTTGCTGCAAGTGCGCATGCCCACTGTTTTTTCGTCTGTTTCCGCTTGTTTCCATCATATCATTACAACGCCCCTAGAGGTCTGGCATGTGTTTCTACAGCGTTTTGATGCGTATCGAGTGCATTCATGCAGACGCACACATTTTCTGAGACGCCTTCGTCTTTATGACGATTGTTTTGGAAACTGTTAAGCGTTTTGTCTTCGTGTGGATGAGGCCTGAGACTGAGACAGAGAGTGAGAGAATTCAGTGAGCCATACCTGAATGAATTATTGGTGGTTTATCAGTATTTTCTGTGTAAATAATGTATAAATGTTGTAAATAATAGCATTAATGTCATTCTGGAGTGTGTTCTTGCCATTCTTTTGCCGACATATTTTGCCGTATTTTGTGATTGATCGTCTTTTTCCATCATAGTTCATGTTTTATGGTTTTAAGTCTGCGCGTTCTGCAACCTGTCTCACCTCCTTCAAAGCGCACCTTAAAACCTACCTGTTTACTCTAGCTTTTGGTTGAGTTAGTCACTTGTTTTTACTCGTGTACGCTTTTCTTTTACTGTTGTAATTGTATGCTTCTCTTTTAATGTCATCTTACTGGTAGCTTTTTACTCTATTATATTTTTCTCATGTAAAGCACTTTGTCTGGCTTGTCCTATAAAACGTGCTATATAAATAAAACTGACATTGACATTTTAATCAATCATAATTTGGAAATACTGGAGGAGGAAAATGTGGAGGAGATCTGCCAGGGAGATTCATGGAAGGGGGCTAACTGGACAGGAATTACCTCAGGGACTATCATCATTAAAAAAAATGCCTGGACATGGTCTAATATAACAAGCTGTAACATGGACACTAATGCTGTAGGCAAGCAAAAATCTTTGAGTGTATGTAAAATAAGTTAAGTTTATTTTTGGCCATCTCAACACTTTAAACAAGTTAAATTACAAGTTTTTATGAGGAGAATCCTGTTTAAAGTTCAAATCCGTTATTTTTCTTTTCTTATAATTTTACACTGTTATAACATAATAATATCAAATATTAGCCATAATTTTTAACTCTCATTTCTCAGAGAAAGAAAGAAAGAAAAGGGGAAAAATTACTCAAATGACATTCGCTGATATATTTATTGACATAAAAGGCAAAAAGACCGGGCAATTTATTATAATTATAACATTAAACAGGTTAGATGGGGGGCTGCTCCCACTGTTTGAAAAGGCTATATAAAACTCAAAAAGCATAATGTCTCTTTAAATCATTCGGTGGGATGCAACAAGAAATGTACATGTAACTGAAAGCTATGAATCTCTGGGGATTAGAAAAATGCAGAATTTATGGGAACAGATCATGTCTCTGTGTTAAACATTCTTACTGATATATTAATTAAAAGTGACATGGTTGGGTTTGAATGTGCATAAAAAAACTTGATTAACAAAATAGTTATTCTGAGGTGAGATGTGTTTTATGGAAACATCTTTGGTTTTCTTCAAAGGGACTTAAATAGCAGCCATTATTACTTCAAGAGGGCCACTGGAAGACCCTGACATGTGCGTGTTGTGACAGCCTGGCACACTAACGAGGTAATACAAGTTTGTATCACTTTGTTAATTATCTTTTCTGAATGGACTTTTCTGGTAATAAAAAATCGCAAGGACGTTTCAATCTTTGTGCCACTGACAAAACATGATCATTGTTGAACATATTCTAGCAATAAAGCTCAACTGAGAAAAAAGTGTTGGCTGTAAATGTATAGTTATTCCACAACATTCACATAAATTAATCAGGCTGAAATATCTGTGTCATTTCAATCAATATAGCCTGGATGTGGGCAACATGGCATGTTCCCTCACATTTACAAAGGCAGAAACACTTACTCGCTGCACTCCTCCCTCTCAGAGTGTGCCTCATTCTCTCCAAAATTACCCTTCTGGGACATTCACAGTGAAGACAAGTCATCACAGTGCATAATTACAACAGCTTGAAAAGGCAGCACAATTGGGGCTACTCTCTGCACCTTGGGTCAAGTTTTAGGATGCCTGAACCGCAGTGATTTTGTTCTTGACCACCCCTCATTTTAAGCCAAATGCACACTGTTATATAGTTTATTGCATGTTTGTTTGCTACTCAAAAACTATAACACGAGGTATGAAAATTAAAACTGCATCAGGTGCGAAAAAGCAAGACATCTGTCTGTGCTACAATGAAAAAGATGTACAGTGGAGGAGGGCCGATGGCCTTCTGCTCTGTGCATCAGAAGTTTAATTGCAGTTTGAGACATAAAAGAACTAAAAAAGTCTCCAAAGTTGCTCTCGCTTTTGTCTTTGTTATTTTAAATCCTTAATCTCATACTTAAAGGAAAAACTGATGATTTACTCAAGTCATTATTTTATTGTAACATTTGCCCACACATTTAAGACTATAAGAAAACATTTAATTTCACGCAAGATAAATTGTGGCACCAGCTCTTATTTAAAGAGACTGTGAGGAGTTCCTAAGTAATTACAAAAAAGTCTCACTTTTAGATATATGCCTGATCGAAATACACACTTTAAGATGAGTTTTATAGCATCAAAATAGGTTATCTATGAATGCTACTCCTTAGCCTTCCAGTCGGGTCGGACAGGGCTGGACTGGCCTGGATACTCAACTTTGGGAACAAGACAATTAAAACTAGAGCAAATTTATATTATTTTATTATTTACATTACACGTCTTAGAGCACCGGGCTGTAAGTAGCGATATATAGCTGGTAGAGCTGAAACGATTCCTCGAATATTCGCGAGTACTCGATTACAAAATATCTTCGAAGCCTCGTTTAATATATAATTATACATATAAATATATATCTGGACTACTATACAGTGCACGGTGTTTGACACGGACAGTCATTTCTGTGGCACAACGCGCCTGCTACCTCCGCTGCTGCGCGGCTTGTACAATCATGAAGGAAGAGAAAAGAGAGGGACAGAAAGGAGAGAGTCCACAGAAGAAATGGCAGAGAGTGTCCCAAGTGTGTGGTCACTACAAGAAGGGACGAAAAGAAAACACAGTGCAGTGTGTCTGATGTCAAACAGAGTTAGCTTAGCACATAGCTTAGCATGATAGCACGTTGTTAGGGCTGCAACTATTACTATTACAGCATTTTAAATATGCTCATCACAGACATGCGTCCTCTTTCCATGGTGGAGGACACAGGATTTAAGAACATGATCAAGGATTTCAATCCAAACTACACAATGCCCTCCAGAACACACTTCACAAATATAATTGCAGAATTATATTTCTACTTTGTAAATCAGTATTGTATTGGCTTTGTTTTAAGCCAGTACTGGTTTAAACTTTGAAAGTTGTTAAAATAAAAACCCTTTTCTGAGGAATAAATGGCATTTGGTTGCTCAATTTGAAAGCCCTAACATGTTGCATGGTATACAATTGATTTATTTTTTTAAAAACAAAAAAGTATATTTTGTTAGAGTACTCGAGTACTCGAAGAAATAATTGACAGAGTACTCGATTCCAAAAATACTCGATAGTTGCAGCTCTAATGGCTGGCTACAACTACGATAATAAGTTTTCCAAAAATTGCTTGTCACACGTCAAGAACTACCGCTACATAACTACGTAGAAAGAGATACATTACTTTGTCGCTTTGCATCCTGTAAGTTGTTGAAAAAAGAAGTTGTAAAGCAATGCAGAGTTCTGAGAAAGGTCCGAGCTGCATTCATTATAGCATCACAACAAACACATGCTTTGGCTTCAGTCACGTCTTTGGTGCATTCAGTTGTAGTCAGAAGTAGGACTTTCCTGGGTTCCGAGTAGGAAACTGCAACTGGAACATCCCCCGAAGTCTGAATTTCCTACTGGGAACTCGGTGAAACCTCGCCACCCCTGAGTTGACAATCAAAGATGGATACCCCCAGTGTGAAAAGTTATTTAGCTCCTGTAATAATCAATTTATTTGCACTTTTGACTGTGGAGTGTCGCTCTAGATCAGCTGTATACATAGTATTGCTAGACTTATATTAAGAAAAATGCTACCATAGTGATAATCACATTCTTCATGTGATATTTGTGAACAACAACGCAGGGCGTGCTAACAACAGCTAACAATAGCCTGGTAGATCAGCATGTTTTTTTCTGACCTCAACTGGAACACCGATAAGTTGGAGATGATGTCACTCCCATTTCCGAGGTTACTGGAACACAGCATTACGACAGTCGACGTGTGTGGGTGCTCATGGGTGCTCATGGGTAGCAGAGTCTTTATTTCGCCGGTAATAGATTCTCCTCATAGCACCATTAACTGACTCAGAGAAAAGTGTTTCTTCTTTTTTTCTACTTTCAAAACATTATCTTGCTATTCCGAAAAACTGCTGTGCTCTGAGAGGGCAAACCTCAGCCAAGG
Organism: Scarus forsteni; assembly: GCA_036419115.1. Classification (NCBI taxonomy): domain Eukaryota; kingdom Metazoa; phylum Chordata; class Actinopteri; order Labriformes; family Labridae; genus Scarus; species Scarus forsteni. The sequence goes on from JAZDUH010000391.1 coordinate 2,231,759, forward strand.
CTTTTCCAACATTGTCAAGCAGGTAATTGTAAAAATTTTTAAAACCGCTCTCAAATTCTCAATCACTTCATCCTTATGATGTGACCAAGAATAGCTGAAGAGATCATCCAAATCTGTTTAAATCTTACTGAGTCTTAAGAAAAATTGTGAAACTTTCCTTATCCAGTATCATAAACTAATCTTTGAAAGAATTTGTGGATTCGCTTCTGGATTTGGATCACCACCAATATCTTATCACTCCCTCTTTTCCTTTTTGTAGTATATCTTTATGCATTATAAGCCTTATTTGACCGAGGAGAGAGACATTGGATAGGATTGTGAAAAAGAGTGATGATTGAGTTATTAGCTAAAATGTGGAAAATTGCCCTATCTTGCACTATCAATAAATCTTATATAAAATGCTGGATCTGCATACGGATTAAAATCATCACCGGAATGTAATATTTCTTGCACAAAATTCCCTAAAATGTAATTAAAATCAGTCATCCTGTTCACAAACTACCAATCAAACACCAGCAAAAACATCACCTCTTTATCAGGACAATAATCTCATTTTATTTTTATGTAATGGTAAAAGGCGTCTGTACAAGAAAACGGGTGCTATAAAATGTTGGACTGCTGCTCAGTTTGTAAGGAGTGTTTGCATGTGCCTGTTGTTAACTTGAATATTAAAAAAATGGCCATGCATATTAATAGAAAGATCCCTGGTGTTAGCACATGGCAGCTGTAACAGCAGCATTGGAGGAAAGCTGCACTACACATGAACTGACACTCAAGTTACAGAAGCAGGAAAATATATGTATTCCTTGGGCTCTTGTTAAATCGTAAACTTACAACCTGCAAATCAATGTTAAGATGCACAAATAGTGGCTCATACTAGTAAACATTCTTGCCACAGACACATTTCACAGTTCACTTGCCCAGACACATTAATTCTACTTACTACTTGTGGACGAATAAATGTAAATAGCTCTGTAAATAAACACTTCATCTTTGCCAAGAAGAAATAAGCCCCCCGCCGCCCCTGATTAAGACTACCAAAGTGATATATCTGGCACTTAAGTCTGCTGTTTACCTCATAAACACAAAGGCTTCAACACAGCCACCCACACTGTCGCTGAAATACCACAGAGTCTGTTTGCGTGCACTTTTCTCCGCAATACTTTGCAGTTTAAATGGGGGAGCATTTAATGACTATTTCTTCTTTTAAACGGGAGCCATTTTGGGAGTGTTTTATCCACTGTAGCTTTGGTGGTGTTCCCCAACTTTTGCATGAAAACTGCCATGAGACAAACTCCAGTGTTCAAGTACGGGAAGTTCTGTCTGATTTTCTTTTTTAAACATCTGTAAAACAGAGCTTGTGATTGTGGAGGAAGAAAGGCATATCAGGATGGGATGAGCGGCGCTGTCAAGATGCAGACTATGCAGCGCTGGATGCTGATATGAGGGTGTACCCAAGACAGAGGGGATGTCATGTCACCTTCATTCTGCTGTCTGCAAGGAGAAACCGCTCAAAGAGGAAGCAATTTAATTATCTCTGAGGAAATGATGTTTGTTGTTTGGGATCTGTTCCTCGTGCTGAAAAGTCATTTTAGATTTCCTTCATACATTTCTGCAACTAAAATGTAATTTGATTTGAGAGGGAGAGAACCCTTGAAGACTATGGAGTTGTTCCCTGGGTCTCTGACCTCCCCTTTTGCCCCTTTTAAAGCACTCCAACACACACAAGGATGACACACTAAGGGTACACTGTAACAGCTACACACTATAAAGCAGTAGAAAAGCATCAGTTGAGTCCTTCAATCAGTAGCTTGCAGTGAACAAAATGTTGGAAACTTACAGCAGTTGTGCTTGAATACTCTACCTTTAAATATACCTCTAAATGTGACTGAACCACTAAGTTTTATCCTCCTTTAGGGTCTCATTATTTGATATTCGTACATTTTATGCTACAAGTTAAATGACTTGTCCTGTTAGTGGTGAAAATAAAATCAATATGGCCCACTGAATGGCCACATATCATCTTCTTCTATTATTTACAGATGATCAGCTAAGCCTGTATTATGCTTTACTAATTCCTTCTAGTGTATTTAGCATAAACTGCTACCACATCCTCCTTTTAGATCCCTATAATGGATGGTCTGTTGACTCTTACCCCGTATCTCTGTGTATAACAAGCATTAGGGTATGTTTGTTTTTCTGTTCTTTCTGTCCTCTTTTCATTGAGTGCCACTGTGTGGAATTGTATCTCCAGGTGATAATGTGCAGCTCTGTTCATTCTACAAATGTAGGGAGTAGGAGTCAAGTTTTATTTATAGCAATCCACCCACAAACTCCTGTTAAATTCAGTGATCTTTCAGGTACCAAAAATCAACCAGGCAAGGTGTAACTGATGCAGATGTACTGTGTGTGTGTGTTTGTGTAATGAGTACAAAAAGGAGCATCTGTGTCTGTAATTGCCGTCTTTGAGGTTCATCTGATTTAAGCTACCTTGAAATGTGCATTAGCAGGTGGAGGGCATATGCGTAGGGTTCATTTTCAAAAACTCTTTTGCATTTTTGATGGTGGAAATTGTGATTTTTGGGTGGGGGTGTCTCATGTTTGCAAGTTTGATGTATTTTCAAGAAGCCTATAGAGCCATACTGGCAGCATCTGCCCCTGAAAAATATGGAGAGAATATTATAGACAGAGAGAGAGCACATAGAGATGGATGGAAGACGACAAGCCGACAGACAGAGCGCTGATTCCCTCCTCTGTCTGCGAGCTGTCTGTGAGACCGGGCCATCTGCACATTCATTATCACAGCCATGATTCCATTATTGTCTCGTGTGGCAACAAGGACTTGTTCTGTCTGGCCTTTGTTATTCTTATCGCCTGTGTGTCTGACAGCCCCCTTTTGATCCTGGCAGCAACAAAATTAAAACTATCATGTCGTATAGCACATAACTGAATTACCCTCTGTTGTGGTGACACATTAACATCTTCCTGTCTGCCTTTTTTTCTGTTTTCCTGTGCAGGTCTCTTCCACCGAGCCATCATTCAGAGTGGATCAGCCCTCTCGAGCTGGGCAGTGAACTACCAGCCAGTGAAATACACGCGTCTTCTGGCAGAGAAGGTGGGCTGTAACGTCCTGGACACCTTGGACATGGTGGACTGTCTAAGGAAGAAGAGCTCCAGGGAGTTGGTAGAGCAGGATATACAACCAGCGAGGTACCACGTGGCCTTTGGACCTGTCATTGACGGAGATGTCATACCAGACGATCCAGAGATTTTGATGGAGCAGGGCGAGTTCCTCAACTATGACATCATGCTGGGGGTGAACCAGGGTGAGGGGTTACGCTTTGTGGAGAATGTGGTGGACTCAGAGGACGGTGTATCTGGCAACGACTTTGACTTCTCCGTGTCGGATTTCGTGGACAGTCTGTATGGGTACCCAGAGGGGAAGGACACTCTAAGGGAGACCATCAAGTTTATGTACACAGACTGGGCCGACAGAGACAATCCAGAGACCAGGAGGAAGACGCTGGTCGCTCTGTTTACAGACCACCAGTGGGTGGAGCCATCAGTGGTGACAGCTGATCTCCACGCTCGCTACGGATCTCCCACCTACTTCTACGCCTTCTACCATCACTGCCAGAGCCTGATGAAACCAGCCTGGTCAGATGCTGCCCATGGGGACGAGGTGCCGTATGTTTTTGGAATTCCTATGATCGGACCCACCGATCTTTTCCCCTGTAACTTCTCCAAGAATGACGTCATGCTCAGCGCCGTGGTTATGACTTATTGGACCAACTTTGCTAAAACTGGGTGAGTATAACTACTTTGCGCTGTTATTTTTATGTAATCACAGATGAAGCTTGGGTTATTTTTTGGTTGTTTTTTTGCTAAATTATTTAATTCTTAAGTGCTTCAGTGATTTTCACCCTTGTCACAGATTTTGTGATAATCCCTCTGTTGACTAAAATCTCCATTTCTTTAGCAGGTGCAAAATTGTGAACACTGAACATAGAAAGCAAAAAAAGGTTCAGCATCATTGTTTCTGACATTTAACCCTATAGCAGGCTTGTTCAGTAGGATATGCAATTATGGGTATTTCCACTGTCAAATGTCGTGAAAGGTTCCCAAATATTTGATTCATGCTGTTCTCTGTGTTTGGCACCCTTCTGTTGGGGTGCCGAGTGTGGGGGCCAAACCAAAAAGGACATACCAGGCCATGTGGTGTTTACACGACAACGCAAACAGCCTAAAACAGAGAGTTTTCATTGCATTTTCCCCTCCCGTTTACACAAGAAAGGTACCCACAGTGTCTGAATCTGCCATCTTTTAAAACTAGGGTCCAGAGTGCAGGGTTTTCAAAACATATCAGTTTCGGGTGCTGGTTTGGCAGAGTGGTTAGAAACCGTGCAGGTCCCGTATACATGCTTCTGCTGGCCTGGGTTCAAATCCAGCCTGTGATCAGTTTCCAGAATGTCTTTCCCTTCTCTGTCACCCCCTTTCACAAGCCTATCCACTGTCTCTCTCCTTTCCATAAAGGCACAAAATGCCCAAAAAATACCTTAAAAAAAATCCAGACAGATTATTGTCAAGACAAGAAACTTCTGCATCTTTGTACATGCACTCACCGTTTGTAAGAAGTCTGTCTTCTTCGAATGTGTGTTGTAACACTGCTGTTTCTAGACAAACCTACATCTCCATCTACTTGCCTGGCATGCATACTGCAGCATTTTCAGTCGTTCTCAAGTCTCCATCTTAACATGGATCGTTTTTGAAAAAGCAAAGGAAAAACCTTTCAGTTTATGGTGAAAACGTTCTCATGTGAACAAGGCCTAAATCTCTTATGGATCCAAGAATGTCTGCACAGAACAGTTGCATGATAGGTCGCATGCAATGTTGATGAGCAGACAACCAATTTGTATCCTAATTTCAGTGGTATACGTTTAAAGGTCTATCAACAGCATCGATTAGACAGTGGAGAGGAGCACAAAAGTGGAATATGCTTTCATTGTAAAGGAGGATTGTATTTCTGATCATTCAGAGGTCAGCACTGTCTCCATACCACATAGCTTGCTCAAACCTGCTGGAGACAATATGAAACAGTGTGCCACATACTAGGCACAATTACTAATTGAAAACCAAATCCCAGGTCATCAGTCAATTTTTTTTCTAATACATCACTCATGATTTTGTGTACAGAACAAGCATATAACAAATATGTGGGGACAAATGAGAAAGTGGGAAACTGTGGAGTCAAGAACTTCTGAGAAAACAAACATTCAATCATAATTAAACTTAGATTAAATGAAAATGATTGCCAAAATTAAATAATTTTAAAACAGCTGAATTGCCTCTTTCTGCTCTGTGGGTTTTATTTTCATGTTTACCTCAAGCCACACTCAATCTGAGCCTGCTTGCGGACCATTCTGGCTCTGGTGTAGGGGGGTAGACTTCCTCACTGATCAGGCTGTGCTCTTTTACCCTTCATGTGGTCTCATGCTGGCGCAGAGGGCTGAGTGATGCGTGGCTCATATCTAATGGCAGCCTTCGGTTCAGCGGGCTAAGTGATGCAGGGCGAGGCGCTATGACTTTGGGGCGTGCAGAAGTGCTGGAGGACACAGCTCTCTGACCACTCCTTATTATGGACGCTATTGATTTGTTTGATTAGATGAGTGACAGCCAACTCGACACCTTCTGCTGCATTGCTTCCCTGACCTCCTGTCTCTTTATTCCTGTTTGACCTCGTTCTATAATCTCTAAATTGGCAGTAATTAGTGGTTACTTTGAATTTTTTAGTGTTTATCCTTATTTTAATCCAAGAATCATTTATACGTATCGATGCACACATGCGGTTCCACTTCCATCTCCCCTCCTATAACCCTCCCCCGCTGTCCTCCCCTCATTACATTCAGCACACAGCATGGACACCGATCAATTGCATCCAGGCCCCTTAACAAGCCACACCACTTCCTTACCTTCTCTAATGCAAATCAGGATATTGGCTACAAATCTCCCATCAAGTGAGTGCCTATTTAATGGAGTAGGTTGGTGGCTGTGCCGCTGCACAATGCCCATCTTTCACACACACTCCTCCTTGTGCAGGTCAAGTCTGCGCTAACGAAGGAGGCTGGGGGATAATCCTGAGAGAGGACAAGGAAGAGGAGGGATGAGTGATGTAACTCCTAGACAGCTGTGTTAAAAAAAGAAGGAAAGCAGGTTGAATCAGTGCGTGAATGAGGTCAGCCAGGAGAAACTGTGGATGTATATGTGCCAGTAAGCCTACAGAAAAGAGAGAAGCTCGATTGACATGTGGGTGGGAGACAGAAAAAAATCAACAAGCAGGGTTGTAAATCAAAGTGCCGACTGTTAGACTGCACGGTAGACACACTGTAGTTACTCCCATCTACATTTGTTATGTCCACAGCCATTGTCACGAAAGACAAAGCAATCAATACTGCATATTTTAGCCCATGTTGTGAATGTAAAACATGAACAGACTTTTTTTGGTTTAGAATAATGAGAGCTGGAGGAAGGGAAGGATGGTGGGGAATGCAGAGAGAAATCCCGCACGTGATAGAGCTCGGCTCCGCTCTCTAGCATGGCCCTGCACAGCATGTGGCACAGTTAACTCGCCAAACGCGAGGAAATAAGCAGCCAGCAAAGAAAAACACAGGACGATGGACCGACATATTTATAGCACTAATGATATAGAATGATTGATCCTTTCTGGCGTTTCATCATCAGCTCTTTCAAGTAGTCTGCCATGTTGTTTATTTGTACAATCATATTGCTGTGCTATTGGTTTGACTTAAAGAATGTGTCGAGGACCAGGGCTGGGGAGGAACAATTACAAAAGCAAAAGATTTAAGTACTGAAAATGAGAAGCTAAATTTATTAATGCATTCCACAATGCATCATGTTCACTTTATTCATATACCACATTTCATACAGTTGCAGCTCAAAGTGCTTTACAGGGAGGCAGCAAAAGTGATAGAAAGATTAGAAAATAGTACTAAGAATGATAACAATAATGGCAATGATAATGGGCAGTTACCAATGGATCTCCTTCTCAAAATGAGACCCATGGTTGATGTAACATAGAGGGGAGAGAATATTTCCACACCTTCAGAAATTTGTGGTAGTGTTTGTTCATCAAGACAATAGGCACTATATTCATCGGCCATTTTCAAAACCACTTACTACCGTAACTTCTCAATTTAAACATGCTTTTTTTGCTTTCAAATAAGCGCTAAGTTTCAGCTGTGTATTATTACACGAGTACAAGCAAAATACTTCATACTACGACTAATATTTAGTCTCACCAACATCTCGATTGCGAAACATTCCCACCAAACTTGCTTAATTTTTATTTAACTGTCTGTTAAACTGCTGACATCAAATATTTGAGGTCTTAATTAGTTGAACTTTGTGTAATGATTGTTTAATTCTCAGGTGTTACGACTAGCTGGCAAACACAGAGCAAAGCCATCTTTTCAGCAAAGAGACACAAAATAGCTGCGCTGTGATTGGTCGAAGACATAGGCATGGTGATAGCTGCTCTCTGATTGGTTGGTACACTACAACTGAGCATGCTCGGGCAGGAATCGAATAATTGTGCATGCGTGAAGCAAGACATGTTTCCACATCCGTTTGAGAGAAAGAGATTTGTGTATTTGTTGTGAAAATACTGAAATTTCATTGTTCAAGTACTGTTGTGAAAGTCATGATAAACCAAATCATTTACTTGTTTAACTTCTTTTTGCTCAGCAACAGATTTTATCTAGAGGCACTACTTGTTAACTGAGCTACTATTTTCTTTTGTTTTTATGACCAAAACCAAAAATCAGCTAAAATGTAGGATTAGGGAGGAATTCTCATGACATTACCTACGTAATTAAAAGAAACTCAATTACATATACTGTATGTGTGTAATGTAGCTTTAGTATTGTAGAAATTATTGAACTGATCCAATCTTTAGCTCAGTATGTGGCAGAAATTAACCTTTTACAATTGTTACCATTCACCAGAAAGCAAAAAGATGTATAACAGAGGAATCAGATTGGCTGGGTGAAGCATCCTACAATATAACAACTGTTTGGAAGTCATACTACATATTACTGATTTATGTAATACAGCCCACTGATTCATTAGTGGTCTTGTAAACAGCCATAGTTTATGTGACCTCAAGAGAGCAGATTTTAGAGCAAAAGTGCGCAATTTGTGCTGCTATATCCACCATAATAGCACAGGCTTCCTATTCTCAAATAGACTTGGACTTAAGCTCATGTAGGACTTCTCTAGTCTCTTCATACTTAAAATGGTCTCACACCACAGGTCACATCTACCCATTCACTCTCATATACGTTCACTGATAGATGTATTATCTATGTCAGTTGTCCATCAGTATCAGCTAACACATTTACACTCTTTGATACCCATTTACACGCCAGTTGGGAACAACTTGGGGTTAAGTGCCTTGCCCAAGGGCACATCACCATGATACAGCCAGAGCTTGGCTTGAATCTGCAACCTTCCGATTGCCATAGACTGTAAAAAACATGGACGTCATGTCGCTGGGCTCGAATTGAAGTCGCCACAAAAACTGCTCCCCCTGGTGACTGGCTGCAGTATAGGTCAACTCTCCGTCTCCCCCATTCATCTGAACGGGCCGTAGTGAAAATTAATACAACTCGTAGAAATATTTCTCCCATCCGTATGCTGTGGTGATATGAAAGTATTATTGGGCTGCGTTTTTTCCAAGTCCTCTTTTTCTGAAAAAAATTTTTTTTCATCAGTTATTAGAGTTTAAAAATAACCGCGGTTTACGGCAGTTTCACAATGATTGTGTACGCTGTATGCTGCGGAGTTTTGTGACCGTTTACGACAGCTGCGTCCAGATATGGTCCAGATTCTCTACTGGCTGCACAATGGCGGCGCCCTGACGGGGGATATTATGGCTTCAAAACCATTACATGGTGGAAGGCGGAGCCATGCTATCCAGTTCTTATAATACATCCATGCCGATTACCAACCATTAGGTCAGACTGCACCACTGATGCAATGTGGGACAAATGTAATGATATTTTTAGTTTTTGCTGTGAGGTGTCTAAGCTGCCTGTGGGATTTAATTGATGCTCTGGCCGTAGTTTAAACACCCCCTTTCTACAGTTTTTTTTTTTTTAAATGTATTTTTTGGGCATTTTGTGCCTTTATTGATAGGATAGAGACAGTGGATAGGCTTGTGAAAGGGGGTGAGAGAACAGGGGAAGACACTCTGCAAACTGGTCACAGGTGGGATTCGAACCTGGACCGGCAGAAGCAAGTACATGGGGTGCCTGGTTGCTAACCACTCCGCCAAACCAGCACCCCCCCTTTCTACAGTTTTAAGTCCAAAACTGTGACAAGTAGATGCTGGTAATTGTTCAACTTAAAAATAATTAGATTTTGGTGGTGATCCAGAAAACTGCCATTAGTGAACTATAATTTTTGCTCACCAACTCTAACTAATAATGACATCAACATGATTCAGAGTGCTAGGTGTTGGTTTTTAGGATCAAGAAATCACACCATGCAACAGCAAGATGTGAGCTATCTTGGTGGATGTTTGCGCTTCGTGCTTTCTAGTTTATTTTTGGCTCAACTTTTAAAACCAGTGCATCTCAAAGTGTGTGCGGGAGCCCCCTGGATGGTCCTGTTTTACCATCAATGGACTGCAGGAGGCCATAGGGTGGTGCAGAGATGATGTATTTGTTTGGATATGTATAAAATTAGGGGGATAGGCTCATGACATGCTATGGGTACGTGACAGTTTTGCTGGACCCTTAGTTATATTCAGGTTTTTAAAGAGGCCAGGACACACTCAAATTTGGGAAAAGCTTATATCCTACAATATTACATAACTGTTAAAAACCATCCATCATCCTCAGCTGTTGTACTTTTTACATGACACAGAAAATGTACTCAGATTACTCGGAGCACCTTAAATTAAGCACTTTTTGTTTTACTTTAGGATATTTGAGAGGCTCATGGTGTGGCAGCAGTTTGTAGGTTTCAGGAGAGGTTATGAAGTGCAGGACAGTTTTGTTTGTCAATAGTAAAACAAATACTGCAGCCAGAAAAATAACTCTGAGCTGAGTAAATCCCCAGCTTCTGAAACATCCCTAACTCTCAGCCTCATGGTGTAAACGCACACTCTCACAATCGCTCTCGCACACATGCGCACATGCACACTAAGAAGATTTGACAGCGTGCACTCTCTGTGTGCTTTTATGCTTCACTGACACTGATGGAGGAGGAGAAAAAAAAGGCACATGGGTCAGGATTTTCACCCTGTAAAGATGACACATGAGAGCCAGGGACGGGGAGAGCTTTGGGGGGAACGCGGCTATGATACACACTGTTGACATGCAGCCCGAGTGTCTCAACATCATGTCACACATGTTCTTACACCCGGTTTAGAGAGCGGGGCAGGAAGTGCAATCTGGGTCAGCTCATTACGAACATCTGGAAGGGGGATCGGGGGCTGCTGCTTTACAGATACGAGGAAAAGACGGCTGCTGGACGGAGCCAAGAAGGCAAAGAGAATCCAACAGCGTCTTAATTAAAAGGGTGTCCTCCAGAGCCAGATTGGGTAGGCTGGTGTCGGAGGAGAGATCTAAATCCCCAACTGGGGGTCTAAATGAGGAGGATGAACTTCAGAATCTATGGGAAATATCTCACATACCCCTCCCTGAGGAGTCAATGGTAGAGCCTTCTTCTTGCACTGGAGTAAAATTACCCTTCGGAGCGGCACACTGAGTTTTCTATTATCCTGGCATCTAATCCGGCTTTTTTCCCATCTGAGTGCCTAATTGCAGCCTGCATGTAATCCCCAAATCTGGAGTAACGCCAGAATGAAACACCATAGGGCGGAAACTTCTCATCACAAGGCAAGAGCAATCTGCAACCAGTCTACTTAAAGTAAGGCCCAAGGCAGAGTTTTGTGTGTGCCCCTCTAAAATCAGTGCATAATAAAATGTTATATTCACTAAAAATGTTTTATTTGCAAAAATTAAGTACACTGCATCTCTTAATATATACAGAAGAGGAAAAAAGTTTTCAGACACCCTTAAATTTTACAAAATCTCAAATATTATCATGAAATAGTTACAGGACAATCTTTTTGTGTTTGAAAAGCTGTGGCTGCATCATACAGGCACAAATAAATACATTTTTTGTTGTTGTCTGTTGTTAACGAGAGGAATATAAAAGGAAAATCTTTGATGGCTCAGCATGTCAGTTCTCAACATGATCAGTATCAAAGTCAGCAAATAAAAGAGGAAAATTGAACAGAAGATAAATAAACAATCACACTATCAAATGAATATTTCGTTTTCCTGCCATTAGCAGCAGGAGAGCTCTAATCCTGGCTGATATGTTCTCCACGAGGACTTTTACATATCTGAACCATGATACTGCCTCTGCCATGCTTAACGGTAGCTACTGTATGTAATGTCAATAACACTGGCCTTCTGCATACTTAGCAGGAGGAAGATTATGCTAAAAACTGGCGGTTTTCCCTGCACATGCCAGTCAGGATGCATTCATTTCTTGTTGAAGAAACCCTTGGTCGCCCAGCTCTTGGTTTGTCTTCCAAGCTGTTGGTTTGTTTGTGTTTCTGCAGAGTGTCTCCAACAGCTGAGTGACTGCATCTGCACTTTCAGGCTATCTGGCAGCAGCTGTAGCCTTCCTGGCTGAGAATCTATATCTTCAGGCACGTTTCCTGAGTGAGGTTCCTTTTTTTAGCCACTTTTGTTTCCGAAGAACTTTTATACATGCTGCTTTATATGGACAAGGCATATCTGCCAAAATAGAGTCCTCGGTAAAAAACATCATTAGTTAACCAGTAGTACCAAAATGATGCAAAACTCAGAATTTCTCTTATTTGTATGGAATGAGTCAATTTTAAGTTTTAATGTCTTTTATGATTTGTATTGTATTTTGGCTGTGACTGTACTGAAAGACATTGCACTTGGAGCCTTAAGAGTGATACTCAATTATATATTACAAATGCATGAGAGTGTCCAAAAACTTTTTATACGACAGTAGGCAGAGATGTCTTGACATGTTGTCAACAACCAGCCAGGTGCAGAAAGTGTAGGAAAGAGAGGGGTTTTGCATTCTGGGGGTGTTTGTAGGCAGGCCATGAAAACATACTGCTTTATGAATCCCATTAATTTCATATACCTAGTACCTTGTGACTCCAACGTAGAGTGTATTAAATCCTGGATTATCTTGTAATATTCCAGGCAACCAGCCTGGTGAGTGATGAGTCTAAGAGAAAAAGAAAGCCTTGCCCAAACGAGGCCTCCCACAGAGGATGAGGCCCTGTAATCACAGTCTCTGCTCTGCTCATAGGGAGGGGCGGGCCTGAGTTTACTCTCACTCTGCTCCGCTCCTTTTCACAATCAATCAGTGATGCGGAAATATACAAAAGTGACACGGGGTCAGCGGTAAAGTGCAATTTGTTGTTTCAACTTCTGCTGCTTTTACAGGGTGAAGGCCAGGTTAGGCTCACTGCCCATGGTGCTGCATTAAATCTGTGCTGTTGTAGGTAAGACGGGAAGGCTGTCATCCTCCGTCAGGATTAATTTAACAGACAATGCAAGATCAAAATTTAAAATGAGTCATTCCTTAAGCAGCAGGCGTTACCTTGAGGCCTCAAACTTCTCATTAAAACCAAGTAAAGCCTCTTTTCTTACCGCAGCAGATAATGCTCTTGAAAGGAAAGTCAAATTTTCATGTGAATGTTACAAATTTCAGATTTGCGTGTGTTGACACAAGATGGCTGGCAGGCAGAGGAGACAGCTGTTTTTCAGCCCAAACATCACTGATGGACCTCGGTGCTTTTCCTTGAGGAGACAGCACAGCCGACATCAGTCCATCTGCACCACTCTGCCATTAGCAGTTCAAGGATCTCGCAGAGCTGGCAGCCTCTGGATAAGCCTATCAGCCAGACGACTGGATGCAAAATGCCACCTGATTGGACAGATGATGATTTAGAGGCCGATAAAGAAACAGAATGAGCTTTCAGGGTGAATCCCATCCAGGCTGGGATCAATACCTCTCTGGTTACAGGGAACGTCAAATTAAATTTTGGTTGTTAGAGATGATCACTAGTAGTCATACAAAATGGTCTGGCTTTGTGAGGGGCGGGGGTAATATTGAGCTCAGTAGGGAGCGGGAGTCACCCAGGGCACGAGTGATCGACTGGGTCCACGCTGAGGGAATCGATATCGCCGAGGGCAAGAGTTTGATATGTCTCCCTGATAAGTCTCTGTGTCTTTTGGGCCTCGGCATAATAGAGCATAGATAGTACTTCCAGCCGAACACACAACCACAAACCAACAGAAAATACACACAGAAAGGCAGGCAGCCATGCACACACACTCAACCCAAACAGGCAGCCAAGCACAAAAAGCACAGCACACTTTCTGGGGGAACATTTAATCTTCCTCAGATTCAATATGTCTCAGGTTTTCAGACTGGGACCCAGGAAGTCTCTGCGAAAAACACCTCTGAAAAAAAAAATGTCTTTGTTGAAAAATGCCTTTTCTGTCCTATACTATCCATTGTGAGGCTTCTTTTCTCCCTCTGCTGCTCGTTTTCTTTGCCTCAGAAGTCCTTTTAATAGAACTTAGATAGGATTTCTCTCTTTGACTTTCTAAAGTGTGAGTGCTGGATTTACTTATATGCAATTACTGCTGTTTAACTAATCTAAAAGATAAATGAGTAATTCGTGTCGATATGTTGTGCTGCTAGGATAATTAGACTCCAAAACACTTGTCTGATCTAAATAAGGATTAGAGCCGGATACTGAGGGCTGCTCTTAAATTGGTAATGATCGGCTCCTGATTGGTCAGAATCTTTATGCAGTTAAGACCCTTCAGCAGTAAGTAGTGCCGTCAGGATCTGGATGCCATTTATTCATTTATTCATTAAACATTTTCTCTAAGCCTGCTGGTAAATAAGCCTCTATTAGTCGTCTGCTAATGATGATGTGTTTCTTTGCGTTGGGTGACTACATTATGATCATGGTTGTGTTTACTCTCTGAGGATTGTTTTTTCTAATGGATTTGTATGCCCTGAAAAGGACTCCAGCTGTATTAAAGAGGAGGATGACATTGCTGATCTGACATATATAGTAGGTGTTAAGCAGTAACAGAAGGGGATTAATGGTATTGGATGACAGAAGGCTGAATGGATGGATTGCACTTTACTTATTGACAGGTCGTTGGGTGGACAGAAAAGGAGAAATAGATTGATACCTAGGTCATTTTCACACCTACAGCTCAGTTGTTTTGTTCTGATTTGCATATTTCCTTTGGGCTGATTCATGTTCTTGGGGCAGTATTTTGAAGCAGGCTGAGTCCAGCTTGAAGACATCATTACATCACAGGCAGCGTTCCTTTGAGTTTAAGTCTCACTTTGCATCATGTTAAGAAAGCTGCCAGGTTAAACTATCCACAAATCTATAATATGATACTGATAATAGTGGATCTTAAATTCTCTATTTAAAATTATAAAGATGGAAATATCAATCTGTGTGTGACATGCCTTAGAGAATAAGTGTAAAAGTCTGCAGGAGAAAAAATGCTTTCAGGCGGACCATATGGGACACGAGATAGCATGGGAATTTATTACATCATAGCACACACAGAGGTGTTTGCAACGAAGCTGTACGCAGAGAAACTGTCTGTAAAGTCGTGTGCAGGATAACTAAATGGAATAAATGAATTCTCCTTTTTAAGTGGATTAACTACTACAATCTGGGAGCCTTGAGAAGTTTTTGAATCAGTGGATGTTGATGAGTCCTGTGATGGAGAGACAGTGAGCCAAGTTAACCTTAATACCATTGTTATTTCCAAACCTCTAAAAACAGCTGAAAGATAGCGTCATTGATCTCACTGAGAAAATGTAAAAGGATCATAAAAACTATGGTGACAGAGAAGCGTAGCTGCTTTTCATGAAAGGTCACATTTTCTAAGCCTGTTTTAAAATGTGAGTTGTGTGCTGTGAATGTTTCGTCTTGCTTTTAAAGTCTGTATCACTGTATTGGCTGCTACCTAAAATAAATTTAAAAAAATGTTTGAAGTGCCTGTGCATAGGAAGTGACTCTGTGGAATCAAAATATAGTCAACCTTAGTCAGGTAGCTGTAATGCAGTTATGCTGCTGCTGTTTATACTACCAAAGCAGTGTGATGAGTTAACTGAAGTGGTTGATTGGAAACAAGCCAAGACCCCTTTTTTCAGGTGATTTCTGCATGGCTGTTCCTGCTGAACTGGGATCAATCGCTGCGTGCATATATATTCGATCGAATCGTGTCAAACAAGAAAAGCCCACTTGTAGTAGAGCAACTCTTCCAAAAGATTTTTCTGTGCAAACAACCACAGATACATAGCTTGACACATATAAAAAATGCTTACTTCAGCAAGGCAATGCCAAGTCAAATTAAAAGAGTGTGGGTACTAGACTGTCCTGCCTGCCTCCAGTCCAGACCTGTCTTCCATTTAAACATGTGGCACATTATGAAGCACAAAATATGACAACAGAGACCCTGGACTGTTGAACAACTGAAGTCATACATCAAGCAAAGGTGGGGAAGAATTCCATCCACAAAGCTTCAACAATTAGTGAAATGATTATTTACTGTTGTTAAAAGGACAGGTGATGGAACACAGTGGAAAATATGCCCCTGTCCCACCTTTTTGGGACTGTGTTGCAGGAATCAAATTCAAAATAAGTTACCATTTGCAAAAAACAATGTTAATCAGTATGAACACTAAGAGCCTGATCTACTGAGATCCTAAATAACAAGTGCTAAATTACATGTGCAAATAAAAAAACTGCACGTGCTATTAGTGGGCGTGTTGCTGGTGATTAACTAAAACTGTGTGAACAAGTGATAACAGGTGCAAAAGTGATGTGGACAGCCCCTTTAAATGAGGATTTTGCGTGTGCTACCAGCTATCACCATGGAGAGTTTGGAAGAGCAGAATGGCCATGAATAAATATTGAAGTCTGAAACCAAGAAGTTTGAGACAAATGAACACACTTGCAGTAACTTTTTTTGCTGTCTGTCATTTTGACAGACAAGGCTGTCACTTTTCCCTCATGCCAGATTTGTATGTGTCATTTTTAATGTTCCTTTCTGATTCCAATTAAACATTATCATTTTTTTTCAAATAGGTTAAATGGCCTCCTCAATGATTGTAGAGTGCAAAACAAGGAGGGTTTACTTTGTGCGTGTCTGCGTGAGTATCATGGCACACTAGATCGTCCCTCCTTTTCCAGTCCTTCAAAATGACAGACAGCCTCCAAGTCTTTCCGTCAATTATCCAAAAATTCAGTCAATGACAGAAAATATTGGGTCAATGCGAACCCTATTTTCACCACAAGGGCCACAGTCCTCTGTGCGTTACACTGTGCTTTTTTTCTCCTGCCTTGTGCTAAATTTAGCCACAGTAACACAGCACGCAATCAGTTGCAGGTTGATAAATCACATTGCGGGTGCTGATTGATTACATGTGCATCTCCTCATCCGAACATGTCTTTTGCGCGTTGGAGAATCTGAATGTATTCTGTAGGGCTGGGTATTTCCAGCAACCCCACAATACGATACATATCCCGATCCTGAGGCCACGATACAATACGTATCCCGAAACACATAAATTGTGAACATCGACTGGGCTTTTAACAGAATTCCCAGCAACTTTTGTTTTTATTACAAGAAGAAAAAGAACAAGCATGAGTTTTAAATAAGTCTTCAACTTAAGAACTTTAATTCAGATCCCCAAAGATAGCAGACTTAAGTTTAAATTTGGAACTGTGTTTCATGATGTAGTTTGGCTTCTACTTTGAATTGTGCCATTTTTAACATTACCCAAAGAGTTTTTACAACAACTGTTCAAACACTGAGGCTGTATCGATTCTGTAGAATCCGTATCGATACACGTATCCCCAAGAAGTGCATGACGATATTTTGCCGTATCAATACTTTGAGCACAGGCCTAGTATTCTGTATATTCACGAAGGGAAACATGCTAAATGGACTGCGTGTGCTATTTTGATCATTTGACGGACGCAATCCCTGCTGCACCTTGTTAGTAGATCAGCTTTGTGCGCACTATCAAGTTTGCACGTTTTCAAGCAAACCTTTAGTGGATCAGGCCCTAAATGTCTTGTCTTTGTATTGTATCTAGTTGAATACAGGTTAAATGTGATTTGTAAATCACAGAATTTATTTGCATTTTATAAAATGTCCCTACTTCTTCATTTGACTATGGGTTTGTAACAACATTAAAGGCATTGCAATATACTGCAAAATGTGTTATATTTAAGTTAGGTGTTATGTTTACATTTTGCTCTTTCTTTGGATGCAGTTTTGATGGATGTTTCTTTTAGCTCTTCTTCTTCAGGCAACATCTATTCAGGGACAGCAGATGGAATTGAGTCAGTGGCTGTGTTCAAAATGGCGTACTACTCGTACTACTCATACTAACCCCGCCCCCATATTGAGTATGCAGTGTGTTCACACTGTACACTATGCGAATTTTGTGTATGCGAGAAATACCCAGACGTATACTCAGTCGGCTTCGACAGTGCCCCACAATGCATTGCGCACTTCTGACGTGGAAAGACGAAATACAAAATGAAGACAGCAGCTACAGCAGGTGGTGTATAGCGTTATCACCATGGACACACAGGTGTTTGTGTTAATGTTTTTCATCCACTGCCGCTCGGTTTGTGTCATGCAGCTGTTTATAATGAAAACCCTTCGCAATAATTTGGAAACGTGAAGGGGGGGCTGCTGCTGCCCGATGTTTACGGTCCGTAGACGGAAACACCCTCCAAGCGGACGCTTTGGTCCCCGAAAACGGTGAGACAGATTAAAAACAGTCGCTATTTCAAACAACTGGGCTCATAATCGTCATGTAAATACTTACTTTTTCACTAGAAAATATATTATTACTGAATGAATTTGTAGTTTTTCCAGAATGCAGTCGCTTTCTGTTGCTTGTGGTCGGACTATTTTAATTTTACTTTTCCCGGCGCTGCTTTCCGGTCGGCACGAAATGCATTCTGGGGTATTAAGTATGCATCTGTGTGTAAACGCTCGGGCTGCCGCGGCATACTCGCATCATCTTTGAGTATTCAGTATGCAGTATGTACTGATTGAGTAGGTAAGTAGACAGTAGGCAGTATGCCTTTTCAAACACAGCCAATGGCTATGATCCGGCTTGTTTTACTTTTGTGACATGTAGAACTTGCACTGTTTGAAATGAACAAATTACATTAATTCATTTACAAAAATAAAATTAACATAATTGTATTTGTGAAATTTCTGAATTTTTACTTTGGCTTTTATTCGTCAGTTCTCTGAATGTGCATGACATGCAGAGTCACTGAAATGACTGTTCTCACTTTCGTCAGGATGACAACACAGTATGATGAGAGTTTAATTTAAAACAACAAACAACAATCTGAGGTAGTTTGGTAGTTCAGAGGTAGGCATGTTGTGCTCTCAGCACAGTGAGAGGAGTGGGGGTCAGGGGGGCAGTGCAAAAATGTAGTGAAGTACAAAATTGTGATGATATGGTAACAGTAATAATAGAAGTCGTTGAATTTAAGAGAGTGTTGTGATTAGGAGGTAGAGCAAAAATTATAGTAGCCTGTTCCCAACCACCTGCTTAACACTTAAAATTACCGTGTAACTGTGCTTCCAATTTTTCTCACAACATCCGTTAATAATCACTTAATGTGTTTTTACACTTTAGTCAATATGGTAAATACCATAAGTTCACTTTTTTGCCATGTCATTCTACCAACAAAAGCTGAAATAAAGAAGACAGTTAAAGAGCTGTGTACTTTGTGTTACCTGTTAGGTAGATAAACAACTGCAGGGGATGAATTTGTCTCACTGCAGCGAGAACAGTAACACAAAAAAAGAGAACAGGTTCCAAGTTTGCATATCTTAGTAGCATAACGAAAGGAGCATGGGTGCCACTGAATTAATGCTTGTTCCTTGTTTTATATTGAGACTCAGCTCATGGACCTCAAGTGTAGTGAAAATAGATTCTTGTCTTCCTGCCTAAGGGTACCTAAACGTGTCTTTTCAGATTTGGTGATGGCTAGGTCTATGATCATTCAAGCGCTTCAAATTACATCAGGATGAAAAGGGGAAGGAGGTACATGGGAAATGAAAAAAAGAAAGAAAATGATATTCATTCTTCCCCCTTATCTACCTTTTACATCGGTACTTGCAGATAGAGCCTGGAATAGGTAATGAGCCCGGGTCCTGTAGAGCTGAGAGTGTCTGTCATCCGTGGTGCCAGCATCTTATAGAAGACTCACACTTACACAAAGCTTTGTCTTTCATCAGCCCGGAGAGGCTCGTCGTCATTATCACTACCCAGCATGTACCACTTTGTGAAATCTGACATGCTCTGCGTTGAAGTTGAGCGCTCGTGCAGCCCCAGAGGCCAATGCAGCACAACGCGCAGCAGACTCAAACACAGGTACACAACGTGACAGGCAGGAGATGAAGCAGGCCCAGTCCCCGTCGATCTCAGACTCAAACACATGGGAGCAGTTAAACACGCATGACGGGTCAAGGTTGGCGGTGGTCAGGGGGTCATCATGGCGAGGAGGAAGAGGATGAAGGCGAGGGTTTATGAGTGCACACACCAGTATGAACACATCAGAGGAAATCAGTAAGGCTATTAAAACGCCCGCTTTTATGGGTGTAATAATCCCTCCTCTCTGCCTGACTCGGAGTCCAGCCACAGCTCCAATGACTGGCGGGATTAAGTGAGGGCCCAACAGGAGGCAGGCTATCAGCTAATGCAGCTATGGGAGCCCAGAAGGACAACAAACATCAGCTAATGCCAGGGCTGTTCACACAAGTCACAGTGAGGCGTTTGCTAAAGAGCTGAACACACACAGAGACTCACTTTTGACAAATTTTACTGAACTGTCATAATATTTGTAAGAGGAACGATTCAGTGACCATGAGGGTTGAGTGCAAGAGTGTCAGCTTTAATTTGGGCAAAATCAAATTAGCTCATTTTCTTACAAGCTCCCGACTCTTTACTAAGCTCCCCCCAAGTTTGACAGACAGTTTCTGACAGGTTAAGATAATATTCAATGAGTGTTTTCATATTTTATCTTGAATGACAATGCTCCACTTAACAAAAAGTCTTTGATCCATCGAGATCAGCTGACTGTGGATATCTTATCTTCATGTTTCCAGCCTGTTTCATTCTGTTTTATTCCTTCTGTATCTCATTATTCAGCTGTGACTCATGTCACTGCATTGTCATTGCTTTGTTTCTCACTCGATTTAATAAAAAAAAAGCAAAGAGGAAAAAACAAAAGGTCTGTTAAAAAACGCAAGAAGCTGACTCGTTTTCACTCTTAATTCATTTAGGAGGATTTTTATGATACAATGAACTGATTCAGAAAGTTGTTTAGTTTGCCAAATTAGGTTCAGCCTGTTCAAATAAGAGAATGTAAACAGTTTAAAGCTTCTCTCTGCTTTTCTTGATTACTAACAGTTTTCTGTGGACACTTCCACAGGTGTTACTGTGTTATAGGTTACTATACTATCTGGTGTCCTCTAATGAGTAGCTGTAGACAGCATGCATTTATGCACAGAGTTTGTTAAAAGTTACATCCTTTAGGCGTGTCTGGGGGACATTTAACCTCCAGTATAATCGTCATTATTTATGTCAGCAAATTAGACTGCTGGCTTTCTTCCCATAATGCATCGTGCAACTCATAGTCAAAGTAATTCTGGCTGTGACAATGACATAAGGCCAGCTCTGGCCTTTTGTTGGACTCAGTGGAATTCCACACATTATTTTTAGGCAGTTCTTTGTCAGCTAGCTGGCCGCTGTAATGCAATTATTATTATTACTCCTGCTGTGCATAGTATAGGATGTAGAGCCATCAGTTATTAGGTTCCTCTTCATTAGAATCATTTACCAACCATGGTTTGGGAGGCGGATGCCCTCTACCTTTCAGGTTAGACATAAAACATTCTGAAAGCTTTCAGTTTGGACCGGCTCAGGCCTGGACCAGCTCATCGAAAGGAAAAGCTGCATTAGGCTTAGACTGCCGGGGGATTTGGCACATATATATGTATACATATATGTGTGATGTGGGTTAATTTTGATTAATCACAATTAAATATCATTTATGTGTAATCTATATTAAATGTGTGATGGTGGTTTGTTGCAAGCTGGACAACGCTTTAGCCGAAGTGCTAGCAGCATCCCAGACTAACGCATGCTTTGTGTTGATGTTGGACTTTAAGCTGGATGTTCTCCAGTGAAAAGAAGACCCTTCCTGCAGAGTGTGCATAACTGTATTTTGGTCCATTGTGCCGTTTTGCTTTTTTTTTTTTTTTATCGCGATTTCCCAACGCAAGCCAGGGCCACCATGCTGATTAACGTCATCCAATTCGCGTTAGTTGGTCCTGCTGGATCAACTGTCCATTTACACATGCACAGCACCATGTGCTACAGCAAATCTACTGGGACAAACTGCCCAAAACACGACACTGGAGACATTTGAGGTCATTCGGTGGTTAATTGTGGCCAAAAAATGTGATCAGATTCATCGTTATGATGGAATTATCAACATTAAGGGGTTAATTTTTACAGCTCTAACAAGTATATACATATGTCTATTTATTTATTTATTTATTTATTTATTTATTTATTCATCTACACTCTTGATGTGTAAATGCATAAAGAGTTATCAGGTTCCACTGAAGTTCGAACTTCAATCATTGCAGGGTTGAGGTTGGAATAGAAGACGGGCAATTTCAGGGTAAAGTGTGAGGAAAGTTTCTGCTGTTTGTGTTCACACATCCAGCTCACTCTAGGAAATTCAGAATAATTTCAGACTCTTTGTCCAATTTTGAATGGTTTTCTGATTTTTAAGGGGGTTAACTACCCCAGTCAAGGGGGTGATACTTTTTATGGCATTTGTTAGTTTGTTAAGTTAAGGATTTATTAACACAGATAGATAGATAGATAGATAGATAGATAGATAGATAGATAGATAGATAGATAGATAGATAGATAGATAGATAGATAGATAGATAGATAGATAGATAGATAGATAGATAGATAGGGGTGTTTTCCACATTTCCACCAATATCTTAGGAAGTTCTCAACTTTTCTTGATTAGATTTTCTTTTTCTTTTTTTTCTTTTTTTTTTTTTGAGTATTTTAATTTTCAGCATTTTTCAAGATATACATGAAAACACAAAAACAGAAATTCAACCCCCTCCCAACCCATCCACTTACAACTTGAGGGAAAGCGAGAGAAAAATAAATACATAGAAAGCATAAGTAATAAATAAATCAAAATAATAACAAATAAATAAAATTGTGGACAATAATTCAATAATTAAGTTAAATACATAAAAACGTCAAGAGGCATGGTCGACAACAGGAAGCACTGACATCAGAAAGCTTGTAAATCTACAACCCGTCCATCATCGAAGAGGCTGACAATGTGTCCATACATTCCAAATAAGGTTGCCACATCTCTATAAAAATATCATAGTCTTGACATTTTCAAAGAATGATGGCCATGGCACAAGATACATAAAACTAATCCCATTTTGTTGTTGATCTAATGTATCAAAAATACCCTGAGAAGGCCCATAGCATAAAAAAATAAATTCACAGCTGCTTTGTGGAGGCGTGAGTTGAACTACCTGTACTTTCTGCCACAGAATTCAGACCAAACTTCCGCTCTGTTTTATTCAGCACAGAAATAAAAACACAGCAGCACATCTCAGGAAATATCATAAAGTGGATCTGACTTCATTGCATCACACAGCACCCAGTACGCCCCCAGTACAAATAGAGCCGGGTAACCTAGAAGCCCTCACCATGCTGAGCAGCAAACACAGCGAGCTCAGATCATTCGCTCAGACTCCACAGCTCAGGGCAGCACTTCAAAGCCTGCGTGCAGCCCAAAGTTTGAGCAGCACTGGTGGAAAGTGTTTCAAAGGAATGTACCCTGTTTACTATTGACTTTGCAACAATTACCCAAGCATATGTGTGTGTAATTAGATAAGGCAGCCAGTTGTTCTCTAATGCGGCAAATCAAATTAACTAAAGATGCCACATTGATTTCTTTGTGTTCCTTAAATTATTCATCTTCACTCGCACTGAACCATCCAGCGAGCCACAAAAGAGCTTTTCTAACCTGTACACACTGCTGCTCCAAGCACACACACACGCACAGACATACACATAAATCGTTTGTTTGGGGGAGATCTGTCCAAGCACCCTTTCAATATTTTTAGCACCACTATTCTGCAAATTGACTCTCCTGAAAAGAGTGTTCACAGTGTTATGGAAATGCCCGGAATTCCCATTAACTCAGATTGCACCGGCCTCTGCTATTGTCATGTTGTGTGTGATACTATGCATATATGAGCGAGCGGTGGAGGGGAGAGTGATTGTTTGTGTGTAAGGAAGGGCTGGAAAAGCAATTAAGGTAACACAGTTTCAAAGAGATATGTATACTAAAACACATTTTTTAATGGTGCAGTTTATGTTAATGTATAAAATGATATTAAATGTTTCCTTTTTCTGCTTTTTTTGAGCTCTGCTCTGGGTCTGTGCCTCAAATTTCCCATGCCCATATTTACTAAAGTATATCTCTAGAAGTCTATTTAATATTAAAGGTATCATAATTGCAATAGCAATTGTATTTCTAGAGCACAATGCGTAATTGGCTAACTCAGTATGATCTACACTAAGGGTGAACTTAAAAAGCATAAATCAGTGGATTTGTGCTTGTTTAAATCCTGGTCAAAGTCCTATTTTTAACTTTTATTTGTACTTTTTATTTGATATTTGATAATTCTGTTGTTTTTTTGTATGCTTTTTACAATCTCTTCATGTATTATAAGTAATAAAATCATGTATGTATAATAAGTAATACATTTGACATTTATTTTGACATATTTTATGTTTATTTCTGGTTGATTATTTAATACTATCAAATAAAGACCATCAAAAATAAAAACATATCAATCATTTATCCATAAAATACAAATACAGTTGCTTAATCAATAATATGCACAACTTTAAGATACCTTTATGAGCAATTAACACCAAGGATGAAAATGAAGAATTCAAACACAGCAAAGGGTTTCACAAGAAAACCCAATCAACACTTGTATGCATGAGAGAGAAAGTAAGTTTTCATTTTAGTTTTTAATGCCGAAACATGTGATGGACCTATTCCAAGACTGGGCCCACAGTTACTATAGTCCGCCTTTTACAGGCAGGAATCTAATCCTAGGCTCAGACAAAAGACCTTTAATAGACATCAACATGCAGTGATACCCTTGTTCAACTTCCATGACAAGCTGAGGCAGTTTGCCTGTTGCTTAGTTTCCCTAAAAGAGCCACAGATGGCGTCTTCTCATAAACTTTAATAATCAAGAATTGAAGCACATTGAGATATGACAAAGAAAATAAGTTTGCAGCTTACCTATGCTGCCAACTCTTGGTCTTGCTTCAGAGGGATGCCAACACCACACACCATATGTCATGCCTCTGGCAGTTGAGTTGCCTCTACTTCCTTTCTCAGGTTCTTCAGCTGTGAAGGCAGTTGTTGGCTATACCAGCATTGGTATAGCCACGCTGTCAACATGTACCTCTGCCATTGTTTACATTTCTCAGCAGGCACATATCCCTCAGTAGAACAGCCAGTTGGATCTCCCTTCCTGATTGACAGCGCTTTGGAAGTGCTTTCCCTAATCTGAGTCTTCTATGGCCAAAAAGCATGCATTGCTAGACTATACCAAGCCAGGAGGGGATGCAGACACCCAAAAGTCTCCCAGAAACCTCCAATAACATAATCCTTTTAGATTATTATGTCATTTGGAGCCAATGACGCAAAATATAAACTGCACACTGGAACTTAAACTCCATGTAACAGCGTCTCTGGTATTTACCTGCCTGGAGGATCACTATCCAAAGCGTGATATGATGCTTTTCAGCCAATCAGTCAGACAAGACAGTGTGTGTGTGTGTGTGTGTGCGTGTGTGTGTGTGTGTGTGCGTGTGTGTGTGTGTGTGTGTGGGGGGGGGATCCACATCAAATGCAACTTGTGCGATCTGGGTGACCACTCTCTATGTAAAGTCCAGTAAATGTCTAGCCGCAACAGGGCGAAGGCATCCTTCCCACGGTGCATTGGACATGACCTGGGCAACTTGGTCGTGCTACCAGGTCACCTTAGATGTCACTCTGTTGCCAAAGTAGAAAAATTCAAACTGTTCAGGGGACGTCGTATGTGGCTGTGCCACAACAGCCATTCAGCGTTGTGTGGGTGTGTGACCATACCTGTGACAGAACTGTTTTCAATCCATGTCCATGTGTGAACATTAGTTAGTTAGTACGTTAGTCCTGCCTTATTCAACAAAATAAGTAATGAAATTTAAATATATGTAGTGTCTGTTTGAAAAAAACAATGTTAAAAACTGTTTTCTAAACAGACAAATTAGTCTTGAAGAACAGGCTTACTGTTTTGTTGAATCCCTAATCATTTTGAAACTAGAACATATAGTGGTTTAATTTTTGTTACGCGTCACCCAGCCTTAGTGTCTTAGTGGATGTTGGAGTGTGTTTGTGTTCATGTGTGTGTCTGCATGACCATCCCTGCCATGAGGATTCATGAGGCACGCAGCCTGCAGACAACCACGTCTCCGGCTGCTCCATTGATGTCCTGTTCTCTGGCATGTTGTGCACGGGGAGATCAATATGACCTTACCTCCACCACCCACTCCTTTGAAACTTAATTACTGATATTCAGCTACAAAGTCATCATAGTCTGGCTGTCAATATTCATTGGGGATCATTACGGGCCTAATAAAAGAGGTTATTTACGGGCTGCTCTGCTGACACCGGCCCGGGTCCAGGATTCAGCTCCAGCCATCTCAATTTGCTTTACCTCCCTCCCCTCTCTCTCTCTCTTTCTCTCCTTCTCCTTCTCTCTCACCTCTCCCAGAAGCACTGACCTGAAAAGAAAAATTGACAGCAGAGAAAACGAACAGGAGCGGAAGACGGAGGGTGAATTCTTCTGGCACTGCTTTTAGTTCCCTTGGCCATGTTCGGGGCTTTTTTTTTTTGGACCAGCATAGCCGCTGTATACCCCCTAAATTTGAACTTTGCTTGCCACTGGCATCACATCCGCACTCAAAAAGGGATATTTCCTGACATTTAGAGAAATGTCGCGCTCAGCTTTTCTTTTCCTTTTTTATTTCTTTATTTTCTTTGTAACAACTGTGTTATTAACTTCTCCACTCTGAAATCAGTTAAAATGATTTCAAGGCTGCAGCACCATTCTTTGAGCTCCTCTGCAAGAAAGTAATTTCATCAGGAACAAAGGCAACGCCACAGGCTGCACAGCTTCCATTTTTTTACATTGTAGGGCAACAAGGTAACAAGAGGTTGTGTGATTGCTGTATGTTAATTCTTTCAATAAATCAATAGCTTGAGTGTAATTGAAAAGGCCATACGGTGTGGAGGGGAATGTGAAAAGTGGAACAGTGAACTCTGTAGATCAAAAGAGGAACTGCATCATGAAATTTCCCTTTCACTGAATCACTTCCTCTTTTGTCTCCTACTTCTAGTCACAAGCACACACACACACACACACACACAGACAGACACACACAAGCATCCCTTATGTCCACACACATGTGGCTGTGCAGTTTCCTCCACCCGTCTTGATTAATATGGTCCACTTTACATCAGAACGCTGGAAGCCGACGCACACTGTGCTGCCTTCCCTGAGCAATTAGCGGAGGGGCTCCACCAGCGTCGGATTATCAACAACAAGATGCCTCCTGACGCGAGCCCTAAAGCCTGCTGACTTATTCATATGTGTTTACTTTAAAAGCCTCTGCCCTGGTTTTTGTGGGTGGGCTGCTGCATCTGAGCTGAATTAAGAACAACATCTGGGGACAGAGGAGAGGAGAGGATGAGGCGCACAACGACAGCAGAGAGGGGGCTGAAAGAGACGTGGAGAGGTGACTTCGAAATATGAAGAGAGAGGGGAAATAACAAGGGGGGATGGGCTTTTTAATCTGCAACTTTTGTTCTCTATGTAAGATATAAATATTCACTCCCTTTTTGTCATACTCAGTTAAACACAGAGCGTCATTCAGCCTAACTATCCTTTAAAAACACTATTTGATGATGTAGCTCATATTTTACAGTCTAGGGAGGAAAAGCAGAGAATGAGTGATCATTACGGAAATCCATATCAAATATTGGTTTCCAAAATCAGCTGCAGCATAAAAACAGATGGACCGAAAGCACTGTACAAATTCACCAGTTAGCCTGATTTTTAACCTTGCAGTGTAGCTGGATCCCCCTCATTCATTATCTGGGATCAGACATATCCATCTTGCAATGCTCCAACCAAAACAATTGAGCTCAGACTTTTAAAGCAGAAAGAGGCAGAAGGTATGAACATAGAGTTACCACTCATTCCTTGAAATACAGATCTGTCTCAGACATGGCACTTAAATGTTGCATCATGTTTTGAGTCAAATGGGACAGCATTTGATCCATATTTAATGCCATGGACCGTGCTCTTCCTCTAACTTATTAAAACTTGTCAGGTTCCCTCAACTGGAAGAGTTTATTTATAAGAAATAAAGCCAATCAAAAGCAAGGTGCAGTGTATATTGTTAATTCCACCAAGGGGGTTGTGTTTTTGCCCACATTTGTCCATTTGTTTGTTTGTTTATAAGCAAAAAAACTTACAAATTTCAATGAATTTTGATGGATTTTTTAGGCAATGTTGGTAACGACTCAAGGCTGAACTAAATAGATTTTGAGGGCAATCCAAATCTGTATGCAGATCCAGGATATTTTGAAGACCCTGGGAACATGACTTTAATACAAGATCAAGTCCAATGTGTCATTTGCATCTATGAAAATCTGCTGGAGTAAAATCATCTCCAAGTGTTAGAAAACCTTGTTCTAAAGCAGTGTATTTCACAAATAAGATGATTTCTCAGGACTATGTGGGCATGTTTCAGATCCAAAGAGTCTCAATTTAGCATGGTGATGCCTTGGCAGTGGTTTGTGCCCTCTGAGCACTTATATTTGTATTTCGTAATGTTTTTTGTGGTTTTGTTGTTGTTGATGCTTTGCCAGCACTCAAACCATATCAAAGTCAGGTTTTTTCCCACTGACCAACCAAAATCAAAAAGGTAATCCATTCTGCTTGTCAACGACAATGGCAGTGAGGAAGCAGCCAGAGAAAAAAATCCTAGTTTACAGCTGCTTCTAATATGAGGACATTACTTCTGGACTTTGTTTTCATGTATTCATAGTGATGTAACTTTGATGTAGGGCAAATATAAGCACACAAAGCTAAGAGGAAAACCTCACTGACGCAACTCAGGAAAGCAGAAATCAACTTTGATTCCAACAGCAACATCAAGCACTGATGATTAGGGCTCTGACACTGTTGGTTATGGCACAAGAACAAACTAGATTTTGATGGTGAACCAGAACTGCATGCAGACTAGTAAGAAGTAGAAATACAAAACAATCAGAGCACCTGTTGACAGTTTTTGAATATGTTTTTCATGCCCAGGTGATGTGGTATGTTACCTCACATTTTTCAGCAACTGTCCAGGAAGTGAATCAATTCAGAGGATTTGCTGGATTAATATTGGGTTTGGGTGGAAAATGTTGTGATACATCGATAAATCAATACTATTTTCCACCCCTATCAATAAACATCTCTGCCAGCACAGTGATTACCTCCACCAGGAGGTTATGTTATTTGGAACTGTGACCACAGACCCGAATGGTTACAAACAAAGGGCTTTAGATGCTCGTGCAGGAGAACTTCATCATAGCAAAAAAAAAATGGTGACAATAACAGGAAAAACGTCCTCATGTTTGTAGATACGGATCATGTGAAATCTTTCATTTTTTTTACACATTAATGGCCAACTGAGTATTGAAAAATGATAGTTTTACCAGAAATACTGTGAATCTTTTTAGGACTTTTCAGGGGAAGTGTGAGTTGAACACACTGGGATCAATCATTTGCTCTGTGTTGGTTGATGTGGGTTTGTGTGTTTGCAGGAGCCAGATTAATAATTCTTCCTGTAGTGGCTGAACCTCTTTCACGCTGAAGTCTGAGCTGTGACTGATACTGTTATGTTTTCTTTGCAGTATTTTTATTTGCCTTCATCCGCTCCTATATGTGGGAGCATGAATAATTAAATGAGCCATAAGAATCTTATTTAACACTCTATTCTGTCTGTCTCTCTTCTGTCTGCAGTGATCCAAACAAACCAGTTCCCCAGGACACCAAGTTCATCCACACCAAGGCAAACCGCTTCGAGGAGGTGGCCTGGTCCAAGTACAACCCCCAGGACCAGCTGTACCTGCACATCGGCCTGAAACCACGTGTGCGAGACCACTACCGTGCCACCAAAGTGGCCTTCTGGAAACACCTAGTGCCCCACCTGTACAACCTCCACGACATGTTCCACTACACCTCCACCACCACCAAAGTGCCCCCGCCGGAGACCACCCAGAACACCCTGTCCACCAAGAGGCCCAATGGAAAGACCAACTGGCCTTTCAACACCAAACGTCCGCCCATGTCCCCGGCCTACAACAGTGAAGACAAAGACTCATGGAGCGACGACGAGGAGACGGGGCCGCTGGTGGTGGAGAACCCACGGGATTACTCCACAGAGCTCAGCGTCACTATCGCCGTGGGAGCATCGCTACTGTTTCTCAACGTGTTAGCTTTTGCTGCGCTCTACTACCGTAAGGATAAGCGGCGACAGGACTCAGGGCACGGGCAGCCCAGCCCACAGCGACAGACCACCGCCAACGACATAGGCCACCACGGCCCAGAGGAGGAGATCATGTCACTGCAGATGAACCAGACGCACCACGAATGCGAGGCAGGGAACAGCAATGAGGGCGCTCT
This sequence comes from Scarus forsteni, assembly GCA_036419115.1. Taxonomy (NCBI): domain Eukaryota; kingdom Metazoa; phylum Chordata; class Actinopteri; order Labriformes; family Labridae; genus Scarus; species Scarus forsteni. The sequence goes on from JAZDUH010000391.1 coordinate 2,261,809, forward strand.
GCGGTTAGCCTCTCTGCCCGACTACACGCTCACTCTGCGGCGCTCTCCAGACGACATCCCCCTCATGACCCCCAACACCATCACCATGATCCCCAACTCTCTTGTGGGCATGCCCAACCTGCACCCCTACAACACTTTCACGACCGGCTTCAACTCCACCGGCCTGCCGCACTCCCACTCCACCACCCGCGTATAGCTTTAAGGAGGCCAGGGGCCGGCCAGCGCAGGCGGGGGTGGAAAGAGGAGAAGCTGGGGGGATGAACGGACGGAGAAGGGGATTGTGTTTTATAAATATCACAGGGAGGGGGAGGGGAGGGGAAGGGCACAAGTCGGATTAAAACGTGAAGAGATTTAACGAGACTTTTACTACGAGGAGAGTTGCTGAAAGCTCTCTATGGATGTCAAGTTGTGCAGAGCTGCCAAAATCAAACTGCTCCCCCTCTCCTTATCCAGGGGAGGGGGTCTTTCTGCAGTGTTCTTTTCTAAAGTAATCATTTTAAAAAGCCTTTTTAAGCAGACTGAGGAGATATCAACACTTTTTTTTTCTTGAATTCATAACAGAAACAAAGAGAAGTGCTTTTTATTTCCCATCCCTTCCTCCTGCGGGAGACATATCTCGAACAATGGCCTCTTCGTCAATATTTGCAAAATGTTTTTAATTGCTTCTTTGTTTTGTTTTACGTTTCAATGCC